>CM033686.1:5422200-6622200 GCA_019514585.1 Dendrobium officinale | reverse complement strand
CATGATCACAACTTGATAAACAAAAAGTTGCAAATACAAATCACATGAATGCATAATTTGTATTATCATCTCATCAATTGCATTTATCCATAACAGAATCATACCACAGGATCAATAAGAAAAATTGCATACATGCAAAAACCAGACACATACCATGCAAAAAAGAGGTCAATGAACTTCTAAATTCACAACCCATCATTTAGAGGACAGGCTTGGAGAGCTGGTTAGTTTTCTCCATGAATTGAAGACCATAAGTTAGAATTAGGAAAAACAGGTTCTCCACAATGCAAAAGGATAAGACAGAGTACATCAAAACCTTATACATCCTACTTTGGTGAGGACCGCTTGAACTAAGTCACCCTAATTTTAATCAATAAAAAAATAGATTATGAAACTATACTGTAAAACATTGCTAGTTCTAGCTGTGCCTTTATATACAAGTTAAATTGAAAATACTCAAACTATAGATGAGATTAGGGCATACTAAAGCACTTAAATGCTAACAGCTTCCTTATCCTCGTACAATAAAATTAAAATAAGTCTACAAGCAAGTAACCCAAAGAATTTAAACAGAAGCGTTAAAAAACAATTTAAAAATAGTGCTGGATATGAGTCAATTTTAGAACAACATAAGGTGATTAAAAGCTGCCAACACAAGAAATACCTCCTCTTCAGAATCTGATGTGTCCTCTGAGGTGCTGGTTTCAGTTTTCTTTGGCGGGGGAACCTTCTTTGACTTTTTATCAGCAATCTGCTTTGTCTGAACTTCCACTACTACTTTCTTCTGCTTTTTGGCACTCACAGGTTTCTCCAACACTGCTTCTGCATCCCTCTTTCCTGAACTCATGAACAAAGTATCTTGAAGAATCGCAAGTACGTCACAATGAAAACTATCAAAGGTCCATAACATAATAATGAAAAAATATCAGAGGAATCAAACCTTTTTTGGCCGACTTGGAAGGAGGAACGGAGACAGCAGCAGGAGTAACCTGCATCAAAGAACAATGTCGGAAAAACGGAACAAAATGAACAAACCAAAAAAAAAAAAATTAACTAAAACCGATGCCCTCACCTCTACAGCAGACTTTTTGCTTGATTTACCCATTTTAGCGCTAATCATAAGATGCAGAAACATTAGAGTAAGAAACAATATTGAAAATACCTTTCTTCTCTTCTAAAGGGAGGAGTAACAAAATAATTAACACCACGCCCTGATAATCTAATGAACAATTTGGCTTTGAACTAATTAATACAGAAATAGATAAAACCAGTATTGGGGTGGTCCGTCAAGAACTTGAACAATTGACAAAAAAAGAAAAGCCTTATTTGTAGTAAATGAAAAAAAGAACTCGGCTTTCTGTGCTACAAAAAACAATCATCGTCCTAAGAATCATGCAAAGCGCACTGAGTTTCACGACAATATTGATTAAGTAATCACGGATGTAGCAGAATCCAGGAAGAACATCGATGGTTATGAGAAGAAAACACGAGCAAAAGTTCCACGCGATGAGGACAATAAACTTACAAGGTACAAGGTGTCGAGATCAAGGAAGACGGAATTAAGCGCCGCCGCAAAGGATGTATTGCGCGAAGAGGTTTAAGAAGAAGAACGCTCGTGTTAAAAACACACAAAAACCCTAGCAGCAGAAAAGCTAGGGTTTTGAGGAGTTTGCTGCCAGCCGACCTGTCTAGCGTTCGATTTATAGGAATCTGAACAAAGTTTAGGGCACTTTGCTGGCGTAGGAAGCGTTCGATTTGTGAGATATTTTGCCTCCGTTCAATCCGAGCGATTCGATCGATGGATGTTCTCACCGACCGGTGAGGTGTGACCGACCCACGCTGCCTGCAATTTTAAACCCGATTTTACTATAAGTAGATGTTTCTAAATTTTATTTTGGGTTCACATGATAATAAATTCTTATTTATTTGAAAATATATCTAATATTTAATTGCTTTTATATATATATATATATATATATATATGTATGTATATATGAACAACTTTTATTAATATAAAAATAGCTTTCTTATCCTCTAATTAAGAATCATCAATGTGATAACTATACATGCCTATCTCTTACACGCATTTTTTTTTTTAAATTTTGCTAGTTGTGGGGTTCAAACTCACACGAGCGACGTATGGCCCCATCAGACCCTCTTCTTTTAAACAAATTTCATGAGGGTGTCAAAAATTGACATGACCCGAAAACCTGACTCGAACCCGACACGAAAAATTTCGGGTTTGGGTCCTGATTTTCAACCCATTTCGAATTCTGGGTCATGTTTGGGTTGACTAGGAAGCCCGAGTATGACCCAGTTTTGACTCAGAATCCAAACAATGAGCAAACTAACTTCATTGCTTCCGATAAAAATGTTGTAACTTTTGATTCAACTGGAAGGGAACGCCGTCCAAGCAGCGAAGTCAAACAGATACGAAGAAGAGCACGAAAGGGATAAAGTTACATTCACAATGAGCGAACTCCCGTCGTTGCTTCCGATCAAATTTTTGTACCTTCTGATCTAACTGGAAGTGAATGTTGTCCAAGGAGTGAAATCGAACATGTACGATGAAGCGAACGAAAGGGAGAAAGTTACTTTCACATCGAGCGAACTCCCGTCGTTGATTCTGATCAAAATGTTTCGACTTCCGAACCGACTGGAAGGGAACATGATCCAAGGAGCGAACCCGAACAACTACAAAGAAGCGCCTGAAAGGGAGAAAGTTACCTTCACAGCAAGCAAACTCCCGTCGTTGCTTCTGATCAAAATGTTGTAACTTCTGTTTCGACTGGAAGGTAACGTCATCCAATGAGCAAAGTCGAAGAGCTACGGAGAAGCGCACGAAATGGAGAAAGTTACCTTCACAGTGAGCGAACTCCTATCGTTGCTTCCGATCAAAATGTTGCAACATTTGATTCTGACTGGAATGGAACATCGTCTAAGGAGTAAAATATGCGAGTTGGGTCCGAAAAATTGACATGTTTGTGAAAACGGGTCGGGTTCAGGTTGACCCAAGCAGTACCGGGTCAGTTTCGGGTTTGACCCAAACCCAACCCCGTGACCCGATTTTGACTGCCATAAAATTTCACATGTATCTATGCCTTTAGATGAAACACTCATTGCCTTCGCCTTAGTCTCTTACTAATGACATTGTCATCTACATCTCGTTATATCCATCCCTTGTACTATATGCATTTGTCTTTACTCTAGCCCCTTCATATCCAAAGTATAAAGTCATAGCCACTTTATTTACATTCGCCTTCAATTGGATCAAATTTTATCTGTGGAGGATGCCTGACCTTACTAGCATGTCGAAATGAAAGGGTGGGTGAGTGACTTGAGAACCCTCGAGATAACGGAGAAAAGGAGAGAGGGAGAGGGTAGAGAGGAAATATAGAGAATGTGAACATTAAAATTGGCAAAGTTTTCACTATCAATTTAAAAAGATCGAGAAAGTCCTTTTTAAAAATTCTTAAAAAATATCTCCAAGCTATTCATATTTACCCCTAATTAAAAGGGTTTGACTGCTACATTAAAATTTAATCAAGAAAAAAGTCAAATTTGCAACGCAACATAATATCCTAGACATGTGTCGCCTCCTAACTAGCTGAAAAAGGACATGATAAGAACCCTTTCACGAGTTATCTCTAGGCAAGCTCTATGATGCCAAGTAGATGTGGATGAGTATGCAATCGAGTACTCAAATAAAAAGTGGTTCAACATATGGCAAGTTAATTGATTTGATCAACAACATGTGTGGAAGCTTTGAGATCAGCATGAAAAGATTAGGGCGAGTGAGATGCTATCACAAGAAGGGATAGTTATAGCTTGACTAATTCAACATGTATTTGCTCTTCCTTTCGGTGCTTTTCTTTTAAAGATAGTTTTAAAAAGATTATTTGTTTTAGCAGCAAGTTCAATATATTAGAGATTAGTGTTTAGTCTCTCATACTTTATGTGCATTTACATGATAATACTACATAAACACACATACGCTCATACTTTAAATTTGATTGTTATTGGAACGAATTTACAAATGACTGAAATAATAAATATATGAAACATGAATATGCAAAAATAGTGAGTTTGATAATACATTATTAGCTTATAGTGGTGTCCACTGTAAAACTTTGTTGGTGATCAAATATTTTTCTTGTAGTAATAAGATATTTCAATAACTAATGCTATTAAGAAAGTCCTCTTAGAATGTATTCAAAGAACGCATCAGCATCAGTCCTCTCTAGTGCCCATAAATTCTCTCAGGAGTTCAGTAGAACTCTTATACAACAATACAATGTTGCAAATACTCCATGTTGATAAATCATCCGAAAATTATCTTGATCGGGCACGAATCTCAAAGAAAAATCAAGTTGGAAACTTCTGAAATTAAAATTAGGAGCATCTGAACTCCGATTTAAGCAACTTTACAGTTGAACTGAGCGTCTCGAAAATACGAACCCAACGACACCAACTTCGACCCAATCCGAGCCCAAATGGGTCCAAATCAAGGAACCGAAGCATTGTTGGAAGGTTCAAACCACAACTTGGATTACCAAACGGCTCGACAAGACAAATCCAACGAGCCCAAGATCACTAATTCTGACATCACTACGACATTCAAATATCCATCGAACGGTTCATGATCAAGGGATTCAAGATCGACCGTCCATTCAACCACTCCCAACTTACCCTTGATCCTCCACCTATTTCGGGACATGTCATTCCCAAAATCTATAAATAGAGCTCCCTCTCCTCTTGAAAGAGCACCCCTGAGCCTAAGGAAAAAAGAGAGAGATCAGAAATCGCTCTTGCTTCCTAGCCTCCTCAACCACCGCTAGAGTTTCGCCGGACCACCACCGGTGTTTCGTCGGACCACCGACGGAGTTCCGACGAACCACCGTTTCTCCACCAATGCCGGACGTCCGCCGGACCACCGCCTAACGTCGTTGCTCTATCGGACCACCACCTGACGCCCTGTGCTCCGTCGGACCACCTCTGAACGCAGTCGCTCCGCCAGACCACTACCTGACGCCCTGTGCTCCGTCGGAACACCTCTGAACGTCGTCGCTCTGCCGGACCACCACCTGACACCCTGTGCTTCACCGAACCACTGCTTAACGTCGTTGCTCCACCAGTCCACCATCTGATGCCCTGTGCTCCGCCGGGCCACCGCCTGACGCCCTGTGCTCCGCCGAACCACCATCTAACGTCGTTGTTCCGCCGGACCACCACTTAAGGCCTTCACTTTTGTCAGAACGCCGTCAGAACCCCTCACCTTCGTTAGACCTCCACCCGAGGCCCTCATCTTCGCCATGTCCTCATCTAAGGCCCGAATTGAAAGTTCGTTCGGGATGTTAAGCCCTATGAACTTAGTCCCAAGCTAACCAAGAGGGGGGTGAATTGGTATTTAAAAAATTCTTAAGACAAAGAAAGAAAATCACAAACCAAATCACACCACAAAAATAAATACGTAATTTAAAAGTGCGGAAGCAAGAAAAAGAATACAAAAATTTATAGTGGTTCGGTCGACTCGACCTACGTCCACTCCTTGGAGGCACCCTCCAAGTATTGCACTACAAAACATGACTCTCCTTTAGCCCCCACAGCTAGGCGGAGAAGCTCTCACAAGAAACTCCTTTTTGCCACCCCGGCAAGGCAGAGAATCCACCTCCTTTTGCTTCCTCCTGAAGCTGGCAGAGACCCACAACCAAAAGCAAACTCCTTACCTCTACCGACCCTTCCACGGACGAGAAACTCCAGACGAAAGACAAGCAGAGCGATCCTTGAGCAACCCTTGTGAATCCCCTCACAAGCTCCCCCTCACAAGATCCTCTCTCTCTCCCTCTCTCTCTTTCTCTCCTCAAGGTCTTCTCAGGTCAAGGCAGCAGCCAAAAGGTTCTCAAAAAAATTGAAGAAGAGCTCTTTAAATAGAAGAGCTCAAGAGGAGCTCATTAA
The DNA here is from genome assembly GCA_019514585.1 of Dendrobium officinale. Lineage (NCBI taxonomy): Eukaryota > Viridiplantae > Streptophyta > Magnoliopsida > Asparagales > Orchidaceae > Dendrobium > Dendrobium officinale. The sequence goes on along the minus strand of CM033686.1, from coordinate 6,616,245 downwards.
TTGCAAGTAGCCGACTTTATCGTCCCGGCCGATATGGACATCGGCCTGTCCGATTAGTACAAATCAAGGAAGATCGGCCAGAGCACAGCCCTGGGAACAGTCCTGGACGATTGAAATTTGGCTTTATCGTCCAGGCCGATCTCACGATCGTCATGGCCGATTAGTTCAAATCAGAGGTAAATCGTCCTGAGCACAGCCCTGGGAACAGTCCTGGCTGATTGAAATTTGGCTTTCTCGTCCAGGCCGATCTCACGATAGTCCTGGCCGATCGGATCGTATCAATCATCCTTAATTACTCCCTTGATTTCCTGATCAATTAAGGCATAATTTGGTAATTTCGTCCAGGCCGATCCGGGAATCGTCCTGGCCGATAATTTAAAATACAGTATGCCTAAACTGTCTAAGGCGGCTATCTCTTTCTATTTTGAGCTTATCGTCCTGGCCGATACATGTATCGTCCATGCCGATAGGTTAATGTCGGCTGCCTTAATTAAGAATCCTTAATTAGACTTTCTGTTTTAAACCGATCGTCCAGGACGATATAAAAATCGGCCTGGCCGATGTGGGTAAAAATAGAAATTCTAAGTCTCTCAAGTGTGTGTGTGAAGGGTTACTTAGTATCAGTCTTTTTGGCCATTACAAGTATACTCAAAAGGTGAAAAATAAAATTACAGACTGACTCAACCCTAAACCTACGCAATCTTGAACTTGGCTTCTTCATGATCGTCCGGTCTTCGATTCCTGAAAAGTTAGAAGCAACAAGTAGTCCAAGAGAAGTAGTGTTTGTCAATCATCAAAACCTAAGCCATGAAAAAAATAGATTTGCAACACGAATTTCTGGCAGACCATCCTCTGAGGCCCGAAGCTCTATCAGATCATCTCTTGACACCCGAATTTTTATTGTACAATTGCTACTTGTAATCTGATCGTCCTTAGAGACGAGTCAGCCCATTGTAACCAGCTCAAGTTCTAGTGAAATCTTTTTCAACTGGGCTAGGCCCTGTGATTTTTCCCCTTTCAAGGGGTTTCCACGTAAAAAATCTTGTGTGAGCTGGATATCCGTATAACGCTAAGACGAATGAATAAAACTCTATCGCCGCGTATATTCTAGCCCGCAACACATGTAAAAAGAGAAAACACTATTTTCATGATATTCAAGCTTTGAGCAATGCATCAAGTGAAGAAAAGTGTGCTGTAATAAAAAAAAAAAATCTATGAATACACACCTAGGCTTAGGGTGGTTCGTGGGTGAGCACGGTTGGGAACCCCCATCCCGGGTTCGAATCCCCTCTATTACGGTCTCGCCTCTTCAGTGAGACAAAGCAAGTGTGGGTGGGCTCGATGTAGGTGGGTGGCCTCACTAGATTCCGCCAAGCTCTTTCTTTGAGGTGACAGTCGATAGATACCTCCATTTCAATATATATATATATATATATATATATATATATATATATATATATATATATATATATATATATATATATTATGCTAAATATCGTCACTAAAATCGTCACATTTGTCAATGCTTAGTAATGGATATCAAGTTCTAGGATAAACAGTGGTTATCATATCTCAATTTTAAAATAATGATTAGTAGGCAACAATGACCAACAAAATTTAACACAAACCAATGAGAAACAATGAAAGATAGATTGAAAATATGTTATAAGATTTTTTTTTTTTTTTGAATAATAAACAACATCATAAAAAATTTAAGTAGTTAAGAGGTTAAGACACATCTCATCATGGTTTGTTGGTTAGAAGCTTTGGCTATGCTAACCAACAAATAGATCTTGGGTTCCAATCCTGCGTATGTGTTATTTGTGTGAATTTGTCCTAATTAGCCTAAATGTCCCAAAAAAGGGGTCAAGATCTTTTATGACATGATCCCCATATTCAATTACTTATTATGTACTCTACTTGATAATATTCTCAATTAAGGATCGGGGGATCTTAGTTCATGTCACAACTAAGTCTGCACAACACGAGAAATTATTACGTGCGGAGGCTGGACACAGAGAACCATCCGGTTTGTCTCTTTGAACAGTAAAAACGAAATAAGCTGGACTTTTACTATTCATAGAAATAAATTCAGACGGTTCTCTGTGTCTGGTCTCCGCACGTAATAATCTCTCACAGAGCATACACATGGACAACGAATAGCAAGGGATCGAGCAGTGCTAAGGAAAATATTATTCATATATATAATATTAAATACATGTGATAAATGCATATGCATTTCAATTTCTTTCCAAAAAATCAATTTCATCAAAACAATATACAAAGTCAAACTAAAATCACAAATATAAATAAAATAAAATCTTAATTCTTTCATTTACATGAATCATAAATTGTTGTAAGATTTGTATAAAGCTCTTTATAATATGATATTTTTGTAAACATAATAATAATTTCAAAAACTCATAAACAAACCATAGTTTATTTAGTTTATAAATGAAGGTTATAAAACAGATTTCTTAAAATTCAGCCAGATTTATTAAAATCATGATATTCTCACAAGAGTTTGCTATAAACAACTAACATTATTATTATAATAACAGTAAATTGTATAATAGAATTCCATAAAGGGCTCTACTAATAATTTCAAGATTTACAATAATTTTCTATAATAATATCATAATGCTTGGAATTTAAACATGTAAGAATTTTATGAAGAACGACTATTTATCATATACCTACTAATAAGAATTTTCCATCACTTTTCTTCTAAATTGCAAACACTGCGCAGCATGATTTAGGATAATCAAAGACAGGATTAGCTTAGTACCATATATTGTAGAGAAGTATTACTGTCAAGAAATTGTAAGATGAGTATCTGTTACAGTGTGGGATAAATGAATGGCGCTACACAAATAAAACACAAGAAAGATGATAGCCCAGACTGAATTATTCTATTTACATGAACACACGTAAGATGAGCCAAAAAAAACTTTGAGATTGATTTTGAATTATACTATCAAGCCAAGCTCAGGCTTGATTATCAATGGCATTTGAAGGCACTAGCACTGTATGGATACCAGAAGCCTAAGCTGAGGCGTTCTGCAACGCAGGACTAGAACATAGCCGAATTTCAGAGCCGGCATCATTTCGCGGTCTTCTTCTGCATTCTCAGCGATGGAGACCAGCACCGGCCAATGCAGCTGTAACTGAAGCAGAAGCTTCTTCAAGTGTTCGCCTTTTCTTGATTGTTTCAAAGGCTTCGATGACATCTCCGACTTCCCAATCTGAGAAATCATCCACACCAGCGCCACATTCTAGCCCAGCACCAACCTGGAAGAAGGTTGTGGGAGATAAAGAGTAAGGAATTGCTATTAGCACTTTACTAGTTCTGGATCAGCCGAGGAAGACAATAATAATAATAAACATGCTAATCATAATGGTACATATGAGATTAAAACAGATTGGCAGTTTACAATGTTAAACTGTTTGGCTATGGCTAGCTGAGAGAGAGAGAGAGAGAGATCCGAGTTGCAACAGCTAAAGATACGAAAATAACAGTGAAATATTCTCAACACTAATCTTATCATAGCTCATGAATAATGTTCTTCCTAATGGTCAGTTTTTTTCCATAGCAAATTTCATTAAACTTAAATGTTTATTTGGGACAACTTTCTTACTGTTTTGCTTTTTAAATCATAATCAAAGGTCTGCTTGGCTACTGCTTTCTAAAAATTTCTATGCTAGAAAGTTATTTTTTATAGCAACTTTAAAAAAAATTCAGGTATGACTAGGATAGATGTATCAGTTTATAAAATTGGTTGTGAAGCTGTTGGGAGAAAAATAACTTATTGTTAAGCCGGCACTTGAACCGGCTGGACCGGTCCGGGTGTTCACGCGACGGAACCAGGTGGGATGGGCGCGGGCGCGGGCTTTGGACGGGGCGGTTTAAGAGTTTTTTTATTTTAGGAAAAATTTAAATAATAAGGGTAGTTAGGACTTTTGTAAAACTCCTTTATTGTTTAAATAGAGGAGGAATTGAGGGATTAGGGTTATCTTGCATTTGAAGTTTCTTGAGTTCTTGTGGGTTTCTTGTTTTGGGCTCTAGATGACGGCTAGAGATTAGGAGAGTTATTTCCTTCCTCTCGAATCGAAGGAAAGTTATCTTGCTTGTTTCTTGCATCATATAGGGGAATACAATCGTTTGCAAGTGTTTTTCCCTACGTTTTCTGTCATTTTTCCCATTTTCGACGGTATTTTTTTGCTGTTTTTACTGTGTGAGGACAGCAGTTTCTCTCTTGAATCTATTGGGTTTTGGTGAGAAACACTTGGAAATCCAAGTGTTTCCTATCAAATTGGTATCAGAGCAAGGTCCGGGAGTTGGAGGGCTGTTTTTTCCACTATTTCGCTGCAGATTTTCACTGTTTGGAGAACGATCCGGAGGCATCTAGTGGGTTTTCATGGCATCGAAGAGGGTAGAAGTCTTGGAGACCGAGATGGGTCAATATAAAGCGGATCTGGAGGAAAAAATGGCGACATTAAGCGAGAATGTAGAAGGGAAATTCAGGGTATTGGAAGAGATGATGAAAAAGTTATTGGAAGGACAAGCAAAGGCAGCGACAGCGGAGGAAAGAGGAGAAGGTAGTGATAGCAAAGGCAAAGAGAAAGTGAATCTAGAGGAAGAAGAGGAAGTGGAACTGCTCAACAGCAACGGAAGGATGCCTCATCGGGAATCCATCAGACGGGAAGAACAGGACAGAAGGAGAGACTTCAGGGAGGGAAGAGAAGATGATTGGCGACGTCGAAGGCCAGATCCATTGGATAGGCCATGGGAGGCCTATAACCATCAGGGCGGGGCACGAGGGGAAGAGGGCTACCGGCGGCCAAGAAGGGAGGATGAGCCCCGATATGGAGAGAGAGGAACTTGGGAAGATCCCATAGTTTGGGACAGAGGAGGCCACGGAGGAAATAGGGCATACGGGGTGGACACTAGAGCCAGGAAATTAAAAATGCTGGTATTCGAAGAGGGAAATGTGGATGATTGGATCCACAAGGTGGAGAGATATTTTGCAGTAAATGGCCTGATGGAGGAGGAAAGATTGATAGCCGCGAGTATATGCTTGGAGGGGGCGGCATTTGCATGGTTCAAGTACATGGATAAGTGGAAACCGGTTAGATCCTGGAGAGAGTTTAAGGTGGCGATCAGAGAGAGATCCAGAGGGGGCAGCCCATGGGAGATCTCTGAACAATTTTATGCCCTACTCAAGAGGGAACAGTGGAGGAATACAGGAAGAAATTTGAGAGTCTGGTGGGAGATATGGAAGGATTGTCAAACAGTACATTGGGGGGAAATTTTATGAAGGGCCTCAAACCGGAAATTAGAGATGCTGTGAAGGTCATGAGACCAAGAGACCTAAGGGAGGCAATGGAACTTGCTCAGTTGGTAGAGAACCAGAAAACCAATGCCCGAAATTGGAGGAACAGCCACTCAGGAGGTCCCACCAGGACCACTACCACTTACTTGGCTCCAAAAGGGGCAAGCCCTAATGTCCCTAGAGAGAGTGGAAAGGAGAAGAGTGGGGTGACCAGATCTGCTGGAAGCTTCAAGAAATTGACTGACGAGGAGATGCAGGAGAAGAGGGCTAAGGGTCTTTGTTTCAGATGCGAGGAGAAGTTTGTTCCCGGGCACCGATGCAGGGATCGCGCTCTTCGGGCTCTCACCGTCTACATAGACGAGGCGCCTGAAGATAGCGATGAATCTAACGAGGAGCAGCATGAGACCCAGTTGGAGGTAGCCGAGGTATCCCTCAATTCAGTAATGAGATTTACTCCTAGCCATACGATGAAGGTGAAGGGGAAGAAACTTGGGAGGGAAGTAGTGGTTCTGATTGATAGTGGGGCAACCCACAATTTCATATCCACCCAGTTGGCGGAGGAGCTAGGGATGGAGCCTACTGAGACTGGTAGTTATGGGGTAATGATGGGGACAGGGAAGATTGAGTCTAGTACTGGGATTTGCAAAGGGGTGGAGATGAGGCTGCAAGAGATCAGGGTGATAGAGGACTTCCTACCCCTAAAATTGGGTAGCACAGATGTCATTTTGTGCATGAAGTGGCTACAGACCTTGGGTGAAACCAAGGTGAACTGGGGAACCATGGTGATGGAGCTGACTGTAGAGGGGAAGAAGGTGAAGCTAAAAGGGGAACCAGGATTGACCAGAACTGGAGTGTCACTCCGATCTATGGTGAAAATCATCCATGAGGGGGGGGGGGGGGGGGGAGGATTCCTGGTAGAGCTACAGAGCTTGGAGGAGCAGGAGGAGAGGGAGAGAAGATATTTCCCACATTGGTTCAGCCTCTTCTACATGAATTTGAGGATGTGTTCCAACCTCCGGTGGGACTACCACCCGATAGAGAGCATGAACACCAGATTATCCTGAAAGAGGGAGTATCTCCTATCAGTGTGAGACCTTACAGATACCCTCAGGTGTAGAAAGATGAGATCGAAAAGCTGGTGGGAGAAATGCTAGGAGGGATAATTCAGCCCAGTGTGAGTCCTTTCTCCAGTCCGGTTCTACTTGTGAAGAAAAAGGATGGGAGTTGGAGGTTTTGTGTAGATTACAGAGCTCTCAACAAGGAAACTGTGCCTGATAAGTTTCCTATACCTGTGATTGACGAGTTGATGGATGAGTTACATGGAGCAGCTTTGTTCACCAAAGTTGATCTGAAGTCGGGCTACCACCAGATCAGGATGAGGAAGGGAGATGTGCAGAAGACGGCCTTCAGGACTCATGAGGGTCATTACGAGTTTCTGGTGATGCCTTTTGGCCTCACCAACGCACCTGCCACATTCCAGGCCTTGATGAACCGGATCTTCAAGCCACACCTCCGCAGGTTTGTGTTGGTATTTTTTGATGATAGCAGGACTGAGGAGGAACACCTAGAGCACCTGAGAGTGGTGTTGGGTGTGCTGAGGGAGCACCAGCTGAAGGCCAATTTCAAGAAGTGTAACTTCGCTCAGGCACGGGTGGAGTATCTTGGGCACGTGATATCCCAGGAGGGAGTGGCGGCCGATCAGTCCAAGATTGAGGCAATGCTGGCATGGCCGAAACCCAAGACATTGAAAGGGCTCAGAGAATTCTTGGGATTGACAGGTTACTATAGGAGGTTCGTTAGGGGATATAGCACCATAGCATGGCCACTGACCGAGCAGTTGAAGAAAGACAACTTTCTATGGGGAGAAACAGCTTCAGAGGCTTTTGAGAAGCTGAAGAAGGTCATGACCACGGTGCCAGTGCTCGCTCTGCCGGACTTCAACCAGATGTTTATAGTGGAGACAGATGCTTCAGGCTACGGACTTGGAGCAGTGTTGATGCAGAGTCACAGGCCCATAGCTTATTTCAGTCAGGTACTGTCGTCCCGGGCTAGACTGAAGTCGGTCTACGAGAGAGAGCTGATGGCTATTGTACTGGCCATTCAGAAGTGGAGACCTTATTTACTGGGCAGGCACTTTATTGTCAGAACGGATCAGAGGAGCCTGAAGTACTTATTAGAGCAAAGGATGGTCACAGAGGAGCACCAAAGGTGGTTATCCAAGCTGCTGGGCTATGACTTTGAGATCCACTACCGACCGGGACTAGAGAATAAGGCAGCGGATGCCTTATCACGCTGTATGGGGGAGCTCCAGGGGATTGGTGTATCCGTACCAGTGCTAATAGATTGGGGAGCCATCAAAGAAGAGAACATTCAGAATGAGGAGCTAAGGAAAATCAAAGAAGATATATTATCAGATGGGAACAGCCACCTAGGTTACTCAGTGATGGGAGAGAGACTGTACTATCAGGGAAGGAGTGTGATTCCAAGATCTTCTATCCACATTCCCCAGCTGTTACAGGAGTTTCATGGGAGTGCCATAGGAGGGCATTCAGGAGTACAAAAAACTTATAGCCGGTTAGCTGCTGAATTGTACTGGAAGGGGATGAGGAAGGATGTAGAGGAAATGGTGGCGAAGTGTGATATCTGCCAGCGAAATAAGTACTTGACGATGGCACCGGGGGGATTATTACAGCCTTTGGCCCTACCAGAGAAGGTTTGGGAGGAAATTACTATAGATTTCATTGATGGGCTCCCAAAATCTAAAGGTTACACAGTTATACTTGTAGTGGTCGACAGGCTGAGCAAATATGCTCATTTCATTCCTTTGAGACACCCTTACACAGCAGTATCTGTAGCAGCAGCATTTGTGAGGGAGGTAGTCCGCCTGCATGGGGTACCAGAGTCCATCATTTCTGATAGGGACAAGGTGTTCCTGAGCCATTTCTGGAGGGAGCTATTCAGGATGTAGGGAACAGTACTGAAGAGGAGCACATCCTATCATCCACAGACTGACGGACAGACAGAGGTGGTGAATAGGAGCGTGGAGACATATTTGAGGTGTTTTGTGTCTGAAACACCAAAGCAATGGGCTAAATGGCTGGCTTGGGCAGAATACTGGTACAATACTTCTTTTCACTCATCGACCAAGATGACACCTTTTTTAAGGTATTATATGGGAGGGACCCCCCACATTTGATACACTACAACCATAAAAGTACTCCAGTATCTGCAGTGGATCAGCATTTAAAGGAGAGAGATCAAGTATTGGAAGAGCTCAAGAGGCATTTACTTAGAGCCCAACAACTTATGAAGAAACAGGCGGATGGCAAAAGGAGAGATATACAGTTTGCAGTGGGGGACAAGGTCTACTTGAAGCTCAGACCATACCGACAGAGAACTATAGCCCAAAGGAGAAACGAGAAGCTGACAGCAAGATATTTTGGCCCTTTTGAAGTGGAGGATAAGATTGGAGAGGTGGCTTATAGATTAAGGCTTCCTCCAACAGCCAGGATACACTCCGTTTTTTCATGTTTCACAGTTGAGGAGAGTGGTGGGGGAGCATGCGGTCAGCCCAGATCTGCCCAGCACATTGAGTGAAGATATGGAAGTGACAGTAGAACCTTTGGCTGTAGAAGGAGTGCGCAGCAACAACGAGAAGGGGGAAAAGGAGGTGAAGATTAGGTGGAGCGGCCTCCCAGACTATGAGGCTACTTGGGAGCCACAGGAGAGGATTGCAGAGCAGTTTTCAGCTTTCCACCTTGAGGACAAGGTGGTACTTTGGGAGGGGAATAATGTTAAGCCGGCACTTGAACCGGCTGGACCGGTCCACCCTGGACCGGTCCGGGTGTTTACGCAACGGAACCAGGCGGGATGGGCGTGGGCTTTGGACGGGGCGGTTTAAGAGTTTTTTTTTTTTTTGAGGAAAAATTTAAATAATAAGGGTAGTTAGGACTTTTGTAAAACTCCTTTATTGTTTAAATAGAGGAGGAAGGGAGGGATTAGGGTTATCTTGCATTTGAAGTTTCTTGAGTTCTTGTGGGTTTCTTGTTTTGGGCTCTAGACGACGGCTAGAGATTAGGAGAGTTATTTCCTTCCTCTCGAATCGAAGGAAAGTTATCTTGCTTGTTTCTTGCATCATATAGGGGAATACAATCGTTTGCAAGTGTTTTTCCCTACGTTTTCTGTCATTTTTCCCATTTTCGACGGTATTTTTGTTGTTTTTACTGTGAGGACAGCAGTTTCTCTCTTGAATCTATTGGGTTTTGGTGAGAAACACTAGGAAATCCAAGTGTTTCCTATCACTTATCTACTATGATTGCAAAAGATAACTTTCCATCAAGAAATTTTTGAAAAACAACGAGAATGCACTAGTCATACGAAATTATAATTGTTGTCTGAAAAGCAAAGCAACTAGATAGCTATCTCAAATAGACCCATGCTCTACTCAAAAAAGCTTTACAACCATCTTTACAAAAAGAACAAAGATCTATCAGCATTCATTTTTAATAATTGGCTACCTTCAAATCATTTATTTCAAGAGCACAAAATAAATAATACGATAGGATCAAGCCTTTTGAGACTTTATTTGGGGCATCTTCTGCTTTTCTATTTTTTTGCTTTGTAAAGCTCCTTTTTCAACCACAAATTAAAAATTGTTTTTTTCAAAAACAGATTTTTAAAGTCAAAATTTTGGAAAAGCTGTGATCTTCCAAACACAATATTTTTTTACTGCTACTTTTCTTATCACAAAGTAGCCAAAAAGCTGTTTCAAACAAAGCCCAAGTGAGTGATTATTGTTAAATGACAAATAATATGCATTTAAACATAAACCCTACTCTAAATCATTAGTTACCTTTTTCTTGCTAGCAATATTTTAATGCACCCAGTAAAACATCAATGAACGAATTAAAATAATATTTTAGGACATACCTCCTTCACTTCTTCCTTTACTCGCCTTAGAGAACCAATTGTTCCAGTGTGAATTGTCTTGCCCTTTCGAACAACTCGAAGACCGCACTCTTTCACCAGCTTTCCTTCAGTTACCATGCATCCAGCCACTCGACCACTTCCACTGCTAAAACTGGCTCTAACTTCTGCTATTCCAATCGGCATTTGTTCCTATAAAAATTAACAGAACATAATTATTCAATGGAGCTGCATTGAAGTGAGCCACAAAACCCAGTTAATGAATTAAGAAAGCTACTCACCTCAACAGGCTCAAGAAGACCTTCCATTGCATTGCGCATATCATCAAGGAGGTCATAGATAACTCTGTACAATCGAATCTCAATGTTCTTTTTGTCAGCATAGCTCTTAACTGACCCTGGTGCTTTAACATTGAAGCCAAATATAATAGCCTCAGCAGCAACAGCAAGATCGATATCACTTGTGCTTACATCTCCTGGTGCTTGGAGAAGGAATTTCAAAGTGACATTATCCTGTGGAAGCACTTGAATGGCATGTCTGATTGCTTCAATTGAGCCCTATCATTGACGAGGGTGGATGTTATTAGTAGCGGTGTAAGTGAGCCAAGCCGGCTCGTGAGCTCAACTTGTTTATGGGTTCGCGAGCCGAGCTTATCGAGCTCAAGTCAGCTCGGCTCGTGAGCTCGTGAGTCGGCTCGAATAAATATTCATATTTTTTAAATAACTTCATTTTATATATTAAATTTAAATATTAAAAAAAATAATAAAAACCACCTAAGTTTTATTTAAATGTTAAACATTTCATCTTTTTTTCTAAATTTTAACTAAGTTTTAAAACTCCCGCTAAAGTTTTAATAATACCGCCTAATTTTTTAAAATTCCCACCCATGGCTTGCGAGCCGGCTCGAGCTCGTTTACAGTGAGACAAGCTCGAGTTCGAGCTCACTTTCCAACTAACGAGTCGAGCTCAATAAGGGCTTAAACTCGACTCGTTTACACCCCAAGTTATAAACTCGACTCGTTTACACCCCAAGTTATTAGTTCGTTTGAGACAATATTTTAATTTATGAGTTTAAAATGCTGTTTACATAAAATCAAGTCAAAAAGCTGTTATGCAAGCAAAATGTTGATGATAAGTTACCTGGACATCAACCTTCAGGACAATATTCAGCTGATGCCGATCGACTCCAGACTGCTTCCCCAGTGAAATAGCAGAAGCTAAGGAAGATAGAGTAAGCTTTGTCTCCCCAGCTTTAGCAGATATCCGCGACACCCGCAGAGATTCTGAACAAGCCTCGGCCCTTTGCCGTGCCAAATCAAGGGAATCAACAACCTCAAATTCATCACCAGCTATAGGAACATCACTGAGGCCAATAACCTAGAGGGCAGTGACCCAATCAGGGAAGCACAAAGCAAAAATCAGAAGATAACTTGATAATTAGCAAATGCCGAATAAAAAAAACTGTTCATAGGGAAAAACATTCGAAATACAAACTTTTGCAATGTAAACACGCTGTTGAACCTCTACGCCTTTGATTATTAAGGTGTTAACTTTTCTTTTTTAAACAAACTAGCCTCCCATGAAGAGTACCACAGGCACAGAGCAACACAGCACGTAATCAAAACTTGGCTGAGCAGCATTCAAAAAAATGTATAACGAAGTGGGGAGAGAAATATCGCCATATAAAACACAAATTAGTTATCATTGACCTCATTTTGGCACAGACCTTCCTTAGACTCATCTATGCACATCATAAAATGGTCCTTCATTGATTGCGGTCATCATTGTCCTTGAGAACCATTGATAGACTTTGATTCATGCATTTCGTACACTGCCGCGCGTAGGTCGAATCATTTGTGGTCACCCCAAACTGTCATACTAGGGTTTGGATTATGTGACTTGCACCGCGTTCGTCATCACATTTGGGGATGCACACACGAAGAGGGCAACTGACGATTGCCAAAATTTTCACATGGTTTTGTGGGTGCAAAGTTCCATTTGTATGAAATTTTCACCTATGTAAACTCTTTGATAAAGGATTCTTCTCACAAAAAAATGAATTGTGCAAGGGAGTTCGAATTATCGAGACAGTTAGACTGGGCCTATCTGCATCCAAATTTGGCTTATTTGATCTAAGTGAGAGATTAAGTTATTATTATTATTATTATTATTATTTTATATATATATATATATATATATATATATATATATAATATGATTAATTAATTTATTGAAATATGCTCATATATATATAATTATATAAATACTTAGTACTTATTCTCTCTCTTTCTTTTGCCCTTAATTGAAGCTATCTAAAGCAACTATTTTCCAAAAAAGCATTTCTAAGCTTTTTTAATGGGAAAAAGATAAAATACAGTAATTTCTTTTATTTAATTACTTGTTTGGATAAAATATGTACATGAACAAGGAGATTTAACGTACTGGGTTTTAAGAGCCAACAGTTTGAGATTTAATGCCTAGATTCTCATATAATATTCATATTCAAATAACGGTGGCTTGATATTATTTAAAAAGCTGGCAACTCTGACTCATCTTGCATATTAAGTTTGATCAACTCAATTAGTATTTCTCCTTAATGGGATTGTTTTAATAAGTTTGATCCTTTCATATATATTTCATATGCATGTTGAACCCAAATTTTTATTAAAATAAGATTCATAGTCTCTTATTTTGATCAGCTAAACTTCTCATGAAAAGTCCCAACAAATTTTTTATTTTTACTTGCATGCATCTTTGGCATAAGAGAAATATTTTCATATTCAAATGCCTAGATTCTCACCTAAGATTCATATTCAAATCACGATGGCTTGGTATTATTTATACAACTGACAACACTGACTCATCCTGCACATTAAATTTGACCAAATAGTAAGCATTCTCCTTAATAGGATTCTTTTGATTACCCTTCATACATATTGCATATGTATATTGATCTCAAATTTATATTAAAATAAGCCCCATAGTTTCTGATTTTGATCATCCAAACTACTTAGAAGCTAAACTTCTCGTGAAAAGTTCTGACCAAAATTTTATTTTACTTATTTGCATCTTTTGCATACGAGAAACATGTCATGATCTCATATTGACATGGCATTAAGCCCAAATTATTGGGCATATATTTCTCATTACTTGAGTATGGCATGCTAGATATGCATAATCTTAAATCAAGTTGAATGCCATTTATTAGAGAAAATGCCTCAATATCATTGGCAAGCCATAGATTGTATATGCAAAGACTATTCAACAGATGAAACTCCTTTTATGATGATCCCATATAAAACATCATATGATCATTCTTCATTCAACACATGTGAACCCACATTTTGTTCATAAGCCTTGACTTTTATTGCCATACTATCTTCATGAAGCCTTATGTGATTTTCAGGCATCATTTTGTGTCAACTTTGACAACATGCATTGCATGGCATGATAACTTCATCATGATGATTATTTACATTGCTCATTCACATAACTATTCTTATAGATGCTCTTTCTTGTTAATTATGAGAAACTTGTGTCCATGTCTTGGTAGTTGAACTATAGTTCCCCAGACCTCGAGTAAGGTCCCCTTGGTTCTTTGAGGCGTGCGCACAAGCCTAGGTATGCTACTCAATCTAGTAACTTAAGTCATAGCCCCAGCTGAGATATAATTTATTGTATTTTATATACCTCATCTTTGTTTGCTACGATGGGTGCACACATTACACCTTGACTATTATCTTACTTTTCACCCATATATAGTTATGGTAGGGCAAAACTTCATATATTCCACTCTCATCCCATGGGTCATAGTGGCCCCTTTTGATAGTTGGCGACTTGCACATGTGATTTGGGCCTTAATAGTCCAAATCTACCTTTATGTTATAAGCCATAGAATCTTTAGGCTCCATTATCGCTTATTAGTAGGCTAACTACTTGTGCCATATCATGACACCGAGCATTATGTACACGGATTTTATACACCTAAAAATTTTAAAATTTTCTTAAAGTTGTTAAGAAACACTAAGATATGCTTAAAAATGGTTTTTTATATAAAAACACTCAGAAACTTAACTCCCTTTGTTCTTGTTAAACTAATAAAATCCTGATTTTGAAAGCTGCTTACCTTAGTCATCAATTTTCCTTTTACCGATTTTGAACTTAGCTCCCCATAGTGGACCCTGGATGACTTAGCATGCCTCCCATCAACTTAGTCCTAGGTGATCATAGGCCTTGTCCAGTGGTTTATAATCTCATATGATATTTGAACTATCCAATGACTTTCCTATGTGGCTCTAGCCTTCTCTTTAGATAAGTTTAAGCAAATTAGAGATCTTCCTATAAACTAGTTTTAGCAACTCTTGATCATAAGAGATCCAATAGTCCACTTAACCCATAGACTAGCTAATAGAAAATCTCAGAAAAATTTAGATGGTCATAATCCTTGCTAATGACCTTAAGTTCCTTTGGTGGAGCTTTATATTCTTTAATTCTAACTTTTGTGATGGACCGGTCCGAACAAGGCTTACGCAGGCAGAAGTTCAGAGGGAAGAGCAATTTGGGGGAGGGATGGTTTGGAATTTGGCTTTGTTATTATTTGCTTTAAGTAGATTCTTTATCCTAGGGTTGAGTTTTATGCTTGTTTTTGCTGAAATTAGAATTTCTTAGGTTGTGACTTGTGAGTGCTCTAGCTGATGGCTAAGGATTTGGGAGAGCCGGATTTTCCTCTCCAATTAACGATCCAACTATATATTTGCTACTTTCTTTCATATATCTTGCAATAAAAAGAGTCTTGGTATGTTCTTCTTCATAATTTCTTATTGTTGTTCACCGATTTTGGTTGAAATTACATCTAATTCCTATCACTTTGCTTAGCAGAGTTTAGGTGATCCAGACATATCTTTACTTGGAACACCAAAGTTGTTGCTCTCTTAGGAAATAATTTTTAAGACCCCTATAATGGCACGTCCAACTTCAGCATGCGTCGTGTTCATTATATTTAGGCAAGTTAAAGTATGTAATAAATGAGCATAAAATATTAATAATTTAAGTTGAAGTCACACATAACTCATAAATTTAAATATTTTTCAATCAAACCTACAACTTGAATATCACATATTTGATTAAATTGATACCCTCGCTAGCTTAGCATATCTCAGGTGCAATGATAGACACATCTTTTAGGCATTCTAGGATTATGATTTAAATAGGAATTTTCTTCTTATGCATAATGTGAACTAATGTGATGATTCAATATGATATTTTATTTGTGTTTGTTTGTTTATTATTAATGTGATATTGCTGTGATCACTTCCCCTTACAAGGCTAGGATGGAGATATCTTGTTCTTCCTTGCAGATGACCATGCCTAACAAGGGCAGTTAAATTAAATAAATACATGGTTTATTTTAAATATAAGTGCTATCATGATAAGCTTAGCCCCTGAGTAGGCATGATCAATAGGTGGCTAAAATATACCTTGGCACTAATTTGTGACAAGCCTTATGTGATTATATATGAACATTTTACTATACTAAAATCAATTTTGTAGGGGTTTTGTAATTTTTACTTTACTCATATACTTTTTAGGTTAGAAAAGTCGGGTAGGTATGTATGTTATTTTAGAAGGCAACAGCTAAATAACGATATAGATTGAAGACCTTTAAGACTCCACATATCATTTATTTTTATGTATAGTTTCTAAACTGAGTTATAATATGATAGAGCTCAGTAACCATTTTTTTTCTCTCTTAGAGTGTATTACAAATACTAGCTGCCTTTTTGGTATTTATTTATTCTTTTGTGATATGATTGTGATTGATTGTCTACTTTGATTGCACACTAGGACTATTTTTTTTCTTAGGTTTCTTCATATATTTTGCATAAAGATGGCCAAGACTTGTGTCATCGTTAAGCTCTTAGGATGTTAGAATTTCTATCTTAAATAACCACATTACTTAAAAATAGTCATAAGAAAAACTTCTTTATAAAATTAAATGCATGCCTTTTCTAATTTTCTTAAAGCCAACTTTTTTAAATAATCAATCTTCGCCACTTTAATGGACAATAAGTGTGTAGTAGTCAGCATTTTTTTTTGCTTGCTATGTTCATTAAAAGTATGCTTTTCAAAGTCTGTAAAATCTTATATTGATGCAAACATATGGATACTCTAGTGAGTCATCATATTAGATTTATTTTCTATAACTTCCTTATAATTAGATAACTAAATCAAATTTACTTATGCATATCATGTTCATTCATGGTCCGACTACTTTGCTTTAGCAGTAATATTGTAAGACCATTTCTTATATGCCAACCTATCTTGCATTTAGGTAAGAGACTAAACATCATGATTTTATGCAACTAGATGGGTATATATAGCCATCATTTCCAAATAGGAGTGTAAATCCAAATCATGGGCATCTTTAACATTTGGTGAGCTTTCATATTGCAAGTCCCATCACAACGTCTGCATTAGATTAGATCATGGGTCGTACATCATTAGTATGTTTAACCCCTTTAGATTTATGATAAAGACTAGCAATATCCGTATAGTGTCATAGTTCATAAAACCCACATATCTACTTCATTGAATGGTGTTCCTTCATATGTTCATCTAGTATACATACATGCCATGCATGATTACACCTTCATTGTGTTGACCTCTGTATGTTTGATTGTATCACCATTTGCATAAGTAGCCATATAAGCCCTTTCTTCCCATTGGAAGAGGGATCCTTAGAAGACTTTTTATGTACCAAACCTTGAAGGAAAATAAACGAACACTCTTAATCGTTAATCAACATAATTCTTAAACTCTTTGTCTAATATATAATTAATCATGGTAGCTTGCACTCCTGAAAAACCTGATTACCTAGAATAAAATAAATCTTATTTAATATTATGTGTTGAATGCAGAGTAAATTGTCCTTTTATCCTTTGAGGAAGTAGGGTCCTCTCTCTATGAAGTGTTTGAAAATAAACATGTGTGACTAGTCTTCCTTTCTTTGGCCCTATGATCATTTACATCTCTTGTGATGGTACGATTCAATCTTTTTATGACCCTCGTTGTCGCATAAGTCTCTTTCGAAGACCACAAATATTAGTTTATATATATATATATAATTGTACATTGTCGGCAAGCATCACCATTTTTTTTTAAAATAGAAGTAGGACACAAGATAATTTATATTATGGCATTCTACATCTGGAAAAAATCTACTAATGTGATCCAAATTACCAAATATAATCTTTCAACTTTTTGTGAAGTATGTGATGATAGCATAACATGGAACCACATGATACCGGAGAAAAATGTGAATTGCCATCCTATGTGTACATGTTCCTAAATTCTCATGTGCCAGAAAAGAATAAATGAGGGAAAAAAAAAAACATCGCCCTTATATTCATGTTCTTCTAATTTTTAAAAAAGACAGATGCCAATGCATTCAACGGCAAAACATCATGGAAATCTGAGAAGGCAAGATCCTCTTATTTTAATAGTGGCTAAGAGCATAAGATATTCAAAAATTTCAACAAGCGACTTTCAACTGCAAGAAATAAAACATGAAACATCAAGTACATGCAGTCTTGATATGGATCCAACAACAAGTCTTGATATGGATCCATAGCTTAAAAAATAAATAATCAATATAATATTCGCAATTATTATATTTTGCTGTCAAGTCGTGCACTTTTACTCTGGCCACTCATCATTTTAACTAAAGAAACTCATTTTACTTCACATGCTAATCATGAGAAACTAGTGAAAATCAACATAATCTATCATAAATAAGATATATGTTTCGAGAAAGAAAAGACTCTGCATTCAGAATGCATAAATATATTAACAGAGAGCTTTATAGGCCTACAAAATTCCAAAATATGGAAAATCCTTTCCTTCTACCGTGTAAATATAGCTGGCTAGTAGTTTAGAAACAATTTAAAATTTTCATAACAGGAAAGAAAGGAATTACAAACCTGAACGGCCATTGACGGTCCAACTTCATCAACACGGCCTCCCCTATCATCAAATAAAGCACGAACCTGTTCATTGGAAAGTTCGTAGAGTCAAATATACACGGATGCTATTACTACCATGCCGAACTAGGACAAATTTCACCTCAGAATCCTAAACCAACTTTATATTTTAGTTTTCCAAAAAGAGCTACTTGTTCAGGACAACTAACCTTTCCAAAAGCTTCACCACATACTATAATATCACCCCTTCGAAGGGTTCCATTTTGCACAATAAGTGTTGAAACAGGTCCTCTTGATTTATCCAGACCGGCCTCTATGCAAGTGCCTTTTGCTTTTCTATGAGGATTTGCCTTCAACTCTTGCATCTATAAAGGTTGAAATAGAATGAAGGAAGATAAATTTCACAGATAAAAGTTAAAGGCTACTTTGATATAAGAAACAGCTATATAAGTTGACGTGTCTCTCATACCTCAGCAACTAACATGACAGTTTCTAATAGTTCATCTACATTCTCACCGTTAAGAGCACTTATCTGATAAAAAATAAGAGTAATAAATCAGCTCTGCCAAAAAAGTTTCAGAGAGAGAGCAAGGAAAAAATATGAAAACTCAAGCAGTAAAATTAGGGAAGCAACCTTGACTATTGGGATGTCACCACCCCACTCTTCTGGCATAAGGCCCGCCTGTGAAAGTTCTTGCATAACTCTTTCCGGATTAGATCCATCCTTGTCTATCTGAGAGGTAGAAAGAAAGTAATTAAGATTCAGGAATGCCATTAAAATAGCATACTAGATTAACAGGTATCAACATATTTGAATCCATCTCCATGCCTTGTTTATTGCTATTATGATAGGCACCCCAGCTGCTTTTGCATGAGCTATTGCTTCATTCGTCTGGGGCCGGACCCCATCATCCGCAGCAACCACAATGATGGTTATGTCCGTCACTCGAGCTCCGCGAGCTCTCATTGCACTGAATGCCTGTGAAAGGTCAGATTAATTCCTCCATTTCAATTAACATATGAAGTGCTATTACCATGGAACCCCATGATTAGAAAAGCATAAAGACTTGGATTACAAAGTTTATGTATGATTCAGAAGTCCAGAAAAACTGAACACAACAGTCAAGAGTTTAAATGATTAAGGTTTCCTTTTGGGACGGCTTTCTTACTACTTCTTAAAGCGGCTTTCTAGTATAAACATTAAAATTTTTGTACTAAAAAATCGCTTTAAGAAGCAAGAAGAAAGCTATCCCAAACGAAGCCTAAATGAACATATAATACGTTAGCATGCATACCTCATGCCCAGGTGTATCAAGAAAAACACAACACTGGGGTTTTCCATCTACTGGAACTTGAACCTTATATGCTCCAATTCCTTGTGTGATTCCACCTGCTTCAGATGCCACAACCTGTAATTTTCTTTCTGTTAAATTAATCTAGAGAGAAAGCAACAAAAGTTCAAGAAATTCAACCTCTGGCATTAAAATAAAAGCATGAATTGCAAAAAAGAAATAAAAGCACCTTGCTCTTGCGAATACAATCCAAAAGAGTTGTCTGTCAATGCAATATAAGAAACAAAAAAACAAATGAGCGAATTTCATCTTAGCATTAAACTATGATAAACAAGATATTGTAGAACAAGAACAACTGGATGGTGGAAAAGTACCTTTCCATGATCAACATGGCCCAAAATTGTAATAATCGGAGGCCTTACTTCCAGCATTTCCAAATCCTCTTCATCAAGTACCTCCTTTTTCTTTGCCATCTCTTGCACTGTAACCTCAGAAGCTTCAATAACTTCCACATCATATTCCTTGCATATCATCTTAACCATATCTTTGTCCAGGATTTGCACTGCATCAGGTTTGATCCCCTTTGAATACAGATACCCAAGAATTTCAACTTCACTAACAGCAAGGTTGTAAGCCAACTCCTCAGCCGGCATTCCCTCATTCCCAACCTCAAGAATCTCTACTTTAACAGGTGCTGAAGCTTTAGCTGCCTCAAGCCTTGCAGCCTTTCGACTTGCTTTTGTCCATTTCCTTCCCTTCCTTGCACCAGGAATAGGCACATCAAGCTCCGAAGCATCTTCCTCAGTTATATCAACATCTTCTTTTACCAATCTTTTACGCAAACCCCCAACAGCACTAGATTTCTTACGGCGCTCCTCCTTGAACTTTGAAGGAGGCCCCTTTACAGGCTTTGTGGGTGCTAATACAGCTTCTGCAATGGGATCAACAACCGGTTTCTTAGATGCAAACTTGTCAATAAGAATTGGTTTTCTTTCTTTTGCAGCGGGTGGTTTCTGTACATTAGTTTGACTTGCAGACAGAGGAGCAACATCAGGCTTTGCTTGCAGTTTTGGTACAGGTTGGGAGGCACTGACATAGATTTCTGAGGTCTGAATGCTTTAACAGATGTAGTTTCTTGTTTGATTGTCTCTGATACCAGGGAAGCCTTTTCCTCATCCTCTTTTTCTTTAGCAATCCTTGGCACTTCCTTGACCATCTTCTGTACATTTGCCACTGGATTTCCCTTCCGCCACACACTCTTCATTGTTTTCGACTTCTGAGTAGCATTGTTAGTGTTAACAGACCTATTGGGCTTAGGGATTCCAGTTGTTTTAGCATTGCTCCTAATCTCACTCCCAACCAATTTAACTGTATTAACAACCATCCCAGTCTCCAGCTTCTCCACCTTCTCCAAAACCTCCCCCAATGACTTTATCACCTTCTCTCTATCTTCATCCCGAGTTTCTATTCTCTTGCCAGTAAGAATCTTCCCATTCGATGATGTAGTAGAGCTTGCAAAATTGGCAGGACTATTTGGCCTGCCTTTTAAAAACTGGCTTTGGGGCAGCCTTGAGAATTAGATCAGCATCCTCATCTTTACTAGCACTACTAGCTTGATATACTGATTCAAGGGAAGAGGAAACCCGCTTCTCATCTATTAAGTTTGTGGTAACCATGCACTTACAGACACCACCACGAGAATGCAAAACCCATTGCTGCCTCCGGCCAGAGTTACTGAAACTAAGCCTTGAAATTACATGGATTCTTCTATTGCCCAAGACCAGGGGAGCAGCCTCGAGGTGAGAAGAATGCGAAGCCCTCGTGCTTCCCAGCGTTGCAAGGGAAGCAGGAGAAGCCATTACTTCTAATTGGCAACCTAAGACCAACATAAAGACACAAGTACTACCAGCTCTAGCCTAACCTAAGAGGAAGAAACCAATTCGCATTTTTTGTCCATTTTGGATCTCTAAATTCAATAAACTATATAACCCGGGCTCAAAATTTAAACAAAAATGTTATTTCTCGATTGTTTCGTACGAAAAGAACCCTAATTTCGCGGCAGAGAAGACAGACGACTGAACTTCCGATCAAATCTATAGATTTGCCACCGAGAAGATGGAGCTTACCTCCACGAATTTGCGGTAGTAGGGCTCTTCTTCTTCAGCGGAGGGACGGAGAGAGCGAGGGAAACGAGATAGGCCAAGGATTTATTGGTTTTGTGTTCTAAGAGGAGCAATTTTCTGGTGGGACAGGAGGCAGAAGGTTAGTGGTTCATTGGAGATATGTGTGGCACATCTTCAGCTTGCCATTTTCTATCTGATAAGGTTTTTGATAAAAGGAGAGCTGCTCACTGCCAAAGGACAGAGCCATGTTTTGCTTGATTTTATTTTATTTGATAATAACAGTCCATGGATTGAAGGAGGCTCGCCATTATTTTGCTGCTGGGCTTCTTATGGTAGGGTTTTGTTGGAGCGTGTGGGTGAAAGGTTGTGAAAATCGGATCGGACAACGAATCGGAAGAATTAGAGGTTCATGGTTCGACCAGTTCGACCGGTTGAATCGGGGTCGAACCGGATGACGTAATAAATAATAATATAATTAAAAATAATAAAATTAACATAATAATAATGATAATTTATTCATAAAAATTTTATAATTCTAAGAATTTTTAGACTAAAAAATAAATAAAATTCATACATATATAATATATTACATAATTTTAAAATTAAAAATAAATAATTATTATATTTATGTTATATATAAAAATATAAATAATTACTAATTTTAAATTTAAATATAAACATCTTCAATTTTCAATTTTAATTTATATTTAATAAAAATTTAATTTATATACAAATATATATATTTGATATAAATAATTGCTTTATGTTATATTTTTAAGCATAATTTACATATATGAATTATATATAAATTTTATATTATAAAACTATATTTATAAAGTCATACAATATTATTTTTTTAAGATTTTTATTTTTTTATCATTTAATTTTGCATTTAGAACTTTAAAAATGATAAATAATTATTTTTATTTGAATAATTATAAAAATATAATTAATAATAAATTTAAGAAGTTTAAAAATTTATGATGATTTTTTATTTAATATTCTACAAAAAAAATTCCCAACAAGTTCTCATTCAAACAAGTCTTATGCACACATCATTGAATGTTGAAACAAAAAATAACTAGTTGTTTAGTCCCACATCACTTAGAAGTTGTAAGTTGTGTTGTTTATATAATTTTCCTTGTACCAATGGTGTAAGAGTTTTCATGGTATTATGGCATCATGTGAGTTAGATTATTTATATTTAATTTAATATATAATATAATAAAAATTTTGAATCTTATTATTAAATAAAATCTATGATATTTAAATTAATTTAATATTAATTTAATATTTTTATATAAAAATAAAATATTTAAATATATTATTAGTTGAACAGGCCGATTTTTAAAAAAAGGACCGGTTCAACCGGCGGTTCAAACCGGTTTTGACCGGTCCGGTCCGATTTTCAAAACAATGTGTGGATTCTGTTCATTTACTTAAAAAGTTAAATATGATTATAATTTATTTCTTACGTTCAATTATGTAATAGCTTCCAAAAAAAAAATGTAATAGTTTAATAATATATACTTTTTTTTGGGGGGAAATTATATATACTTTTATTAGTTTATATGTCAAAATATTTATGGTGACAGAGAGCGAAATTAATTTCTTTATTTTTCACAAACATTCATCACAGGTACTTACAAGTTTTTTATTTGGAAAAAAAATCATGAATTGAAATGATTCTATTTATATTTTTATTGATTATAAATGATGTTCTTTATTTTATTTGAGAAAGATGTTAATGCAACTTAATATATATAAATTGTAGTCGAAGGATCGTAGTTAGCGATGGTAATCAGAGATCTGTAGTTGAGCTACAGTGGTCAAATTATCATAGTATGATGATTGTGGTCAAAATATTGTAATCGAGTGTGAAAAATGATTGGAGGACTGTAATTAGATAATGCTAGTCGGATTATTATAATTGGTTGATGGTGGTATGAGGACCACAAGTGAGAAATAGTAGTCGGAGAATCATAATTCTATGATGGTGGTTGGATGTCCATAGGCAGATGACTGTGGTTAGATTTCGGTAGCCATGTGACAATTGCTAAACTATCATAATCAAACAATAATTGTCATATCACAGTAGTTAGACAACCTTGAACAGAGTGTCGAGATGGGGCAATGATGGTCAAGGAAATGTGATCGACATTTGTTAGAACTCCCCATTAGATAATCAGAATGGCATGTATTAATTCCCTGACCAGAATCCTCCCACCTTAGGGGCTGTTTGGCAACAAGTGGGATTTAAATTAAGTGGGATTTAATAAATCCTGTAAATCCGGATTTAGTATATCCGAATTGTGTTAAATCCTGAAAATTGTTTGCTATGCTAAATGTTAAAATCCTGTTAAATTCTGAAAACTGTTTGGTTGCATATTTCAAGATTTATGGCTGTTAGGGATTTAAAATTGATGTAGATATTTTTGTAATCAAGTTCATTGCATAAAACACAATACCAACAATTCGAGTTCAAACAATATTAATGAAATTTTCAAAATAGAGGAAATGACAAACTAATATTAGCAAAAAAGAAAAAGTCATAAGTAAGAGCAATCTTCAATTTTTTGGTTGACTTCATATAGGTAGAATGTTGAAAAAAATTTCTCAAGCCGATCAATTTCTTTGACTTGCAACCTGAAATAAAGAAATGAATGGGTTAGTTATAAAATATAATCTATGAAAGATATATAATACAAAACAAAATTCTAACCCGAGCATTCCATAAATCAATGGCGATATTATGCCTTATAACTTCGCCCTGAATTCTTTCTCCTATTGATGCATGTAAATTGGGATCCTCTTCAGTCATATAAACTTCCCCACCTAGAGCGTCATGTTGCATTTCAGTCTATGACATGTTAAAGTAGAGGTAATGCCGGTGACATCGGCCAATGAAGTTGTGTAGAACGGCACAAGCTATAACTATATATGCTTGAACATTCAATGAAAATTGTCGCATTCGGGTCAAAACTTGAAAACATTCCTTCCATATCACAAAAGTTTGCTCAACCACATTGTGTAACTATGCGTGCCTATGATTAAATAACTCTTGCTCAACAGTGTTTCGTCGAGAAGCACATCCATGATAATCAGCCAAGTGATATCGATATCCACGAAATGGTGCAATTAATTTATTTGTATTAGCATATCTATAATCAACCAAGTAATATTTATTGTATGGTACTTCAAATTATCCTTGTTCTACATCCCATCTTAGCACACGCATATTCACCGCTGATCCCTCCCATCTGGAGGCTACATACACAAATTGTCGATCAAAAGACACTGCAACCATAACATTTTGTGAAGTAAACCCCTTACGATTTCGATAATGATTTTGTGAAGTACTTCCAACAACTGCGGGAATATGTGTACCATCTATTGCTCCAATTGCATTTCTAAAGAATGGGTAAAATTGTTCATTGGTACGCACGAATGGATGACAATCAACTTCTATTGGAGATAGACTTATGAATTCATCAGTCAAAATATAATTGTTTGTAATACCTGATTGAAGTATATGCTAACAGTTTCTAAGAAATGCTGGAAAAACTTACATAATTGTCGATAGCTGTGCGCATGTGCAACACTGTGTAAGAAAATACCAAGTTGTTCCCCTGCAAGCATATTTTTCGTGTCTGATAGATGTCTTCTTACAACAAGCATATCTCTTAAGCTTATGAACACATCCGGTGGCAGGCGAAAACACTGGTATGCCCGCCCTGGATGTCCAGCTAGTACATCCAACACGTACTGATGACCAGTGTATGTTCTATAGAACATCAGATATCAGATGCGCTCCTCTTCATCAATATTAGTAGCTTCCTCTATAATAATAGGGGCAAGTTCAGCTATAGCACTAGTAATCTATATATGTAAATCAACCATTTTGCATTGTTCTTCCGAAAGAACACCCCATAAAAAATTTGACATTACGGACCTAAATATGCAAATTAATTCCATAAGTCATTCATGTTGAATACCAACATTAAAATGAAAACACAAAAGATTCATAAAACTTGCTCAATTAGTAGTTTTGGAAATAATGAGCAATGATCTTAAATTTAGATTATCATATAAGTGCATTGTCAGAACAATGGGAAACAAAAGACCATAAACGCCCATCTATATAAAACATTACAATAAATAAATACGACAAAATAAGATATGCTACTAAACTGGTTATACACCCTTTCAAGCCAATCATTTTGTTACTCTTTGAACTGCTTCAACAGAAAATATTTAACAATAAGCTAGTTAAGCAAGACCAAAGAATCTGAACATTCATGCTTCTGTATTCACATTTAATCCTGCTTCAGAGAAGAAGTTCCCTTAACTTCCGAAACATGTTTTGATTAAATCATGCAGTCTGCACATACTGTTGTGGACATAACATACCTTACCCAAACTATTCATGTGTGTAGAAGAACATGATCGTAAATGCTTACAGGAGAATTTCATAAATTTGTGAAGATCCCGAATTACATTTTTAATATTGCTAAGAACACAATGAGAAAGCACAACTTATTCAAATAAGTTATGAATTACATTTTCTGAAGCAAACATATTCAAATGGAATCACTATGCAACTACAAATTCAAAAAGTACAATAGATCTACAGAAGTGCAAATAAGTTATTATTACTAAACCATTGCAGGGAAAAGCTACAGCCAAATCTTTGATGAATAAAATCGCAGATGGATTTCAACAATAAATTCGATCCATTTGTGAAGAACTTCACCCTCCCAAGTCATTAGTATGGCCTTGTAATCAGTATTATCCTTCAATGCATCAACAAAAGCTAATAGAGCTTCCGTTGTTAAGTTCTCTATAGTGCCTAGTTTTTGCAAACATTCAGTCATTGTGTATGGGTTGCTTCTTACAACCGTTTCTTTAAAAGCTACAACATTTTTGTTGGATTCCACCAATAATTTATTTAGGTTATCTAAACCTCCCTTTTTTCGTGGTCGGCTTATACTTTTGATTGGTTCATCACTTGATCGCTTAGAGCCAACCGTTTGACCTGCAGTGGGTTTGGAAGATGGTGGCATATAGTATGTTGCATCGGAGAGATCACTTGTTGGGATTCCTTCGAACTCGTAGGCAACAACATTACTTGTAAGAAATTCATATTTGAATTGAGGGGTATCGTCCACATCTAAACATATTGTGTTGGATGTTGTTTTATTGCATCTCGCACCGCTCCCAACAACTATATTATCTGCACATATTTTTTTTCAAAAATTTCGTATTGGTGAAACGGATGTCATCGAAATTGTAATAGCTTTGGATTCACCTACACTTTCATTATACAACATTGATTAACATAATGTGTTGATAGATCTAACTGTAAAATAAATAAGATAAATATTACATGTACAATTTCTTCCCCAAGTTCATCAGTAGCAATCAGAATGTGTAATTCCTCATCCCAAACCAACCACTCAGATTCATTAGTTTATAAAGCGTCAACTTTCATATTCTTGAACATAATCATTATTGATGATTCAGTGTAAAATGTACCCAACCTCCTGTTCAAAACAACGACAGGATTTGACCACTGCTCCCTCCTTAAGTTTTCATTACATATATTATCGTTCACAAATTGCTCAAAGAGCTCGGCAAGCACGACGTTGTGATCCTCAGGCCACTTAGGGTTTTGAGATGTGCTTTTGGATTGGCCGGAGTGGATTGATATATCTTGAGCTCCACGAGGTTGAGAGATATTACTAGCATGAGCTAAATCTTTCCCTTTTAGAAATCTCTTCATTTTTGTCAAATATTTAAGAAAACACTATAAGTATGTTAATTTTTTATTGTCGCATATGTAAATCAATTTATCAAGTATTTTCATGAGTAACACCCTTGCTTGCTTCACAAACTCTATAATCAAGAGGGAACCCATAATTTTTGAGATAGATATCATTAGATGGCTCATTGTCGCTCACTAATTCAATATTTTCTTTGTCAAACCCGATGTTATACGTTTGCTTCATTCTGAATTAATTAATCATAACCATTGTACTACCAAAGAATTAAATAATAATGATCAAGATAATCTAAATATAATTAAATTACCACTTCATTCATTTTGAAAAGAGATGCTAACAATTATATTTATATATATTGATCTATTTTGATTTTAAGGTTTTTTTAATTAAATTACCACTATATTAATTTATAATTTTCAATTTGTACAAGCATCTAATTACATCACACTCAAAAAATAAAATCAAAATTATTTGCGACAAAAAAAAGGTTCTCTTGAGCTCCATGAGGTTGAGAGATATTACTAGCATGAGCTAAATCTTTTCCTTTTAGAAATCTCTTCATTTCTGTCAAATATTTAAGAAAACACTATAAGTATGTTAATTTTTTGTTGTCACATATGTAAATCAATTTATCAAGTATTTTCATGAGTAATACCCTTGCTTGCTTCACAAACTCTATAATCAAGAGGGAACCCATAACTTTTGAGATAGATGTCATTAGATGACTCGTTGTCGCTCACTGATTTGATATTTTCTTTGTCAAACCCTGTGTTATACGTTCGCTTTATTCTCAATTAATTAACCATAACCATTGTACTACCAAATAATTAAATAATAATGATCGACATAATCTAAATATAATTAAATTACCACTCCATTCATTTTGAAAAGAGATGCTAACGATTATATTTATATATATTAATCTATTTTGATTTTAAGGTTTTTGTAATTAAATTACCTCTATATTAATTTATAATTTTCAATTTGTACAAGCTTCTAATTGCACCACACTCAAAAAATAAAATCAAAATTATTTGCGGCAAAAAAAAAAAAAAAAAAAGGTTCTCCACAAGACTGTGTTTTAAATAGCATCCGTTATTTGAAATTAATATCACTGCAAACTCTTCAAAAACTTTAATAAGTAGTTGTAAAATGTACTATTTTTGTATCAACAATATAGTGAAAATGATATCAAATCTTTTAGCAGTTGTTCTTTATGTACAAGCAAACAAATTAGCCCTTACAAAATATTTTATAATCTAGTTATTGGTGTATGTAATTCCCAAAGTAATTGAAGTTTTCATGAAAAATATGAAGATAATGTATCTTCCACATCCTCTACTCCAGCGCTTTGCGGCAAAAAAAAGTTCTCAACTATCGAACTGTGATCTACACAGCAAAAGAAAAAACTAGATTACTTGTCGCCTCAGCCAGACTAGCGAGGCAGCTTAATGAAGATGAGAAGAAGAAATCCCCAGTGAGGCGGCTATGAAGAAGAATGACTGCGTTCAAATAGGGCTAGCTGGGCAGTTGACGACATGGGCGCCGCATGAAATGTATCGCTCGAACTTTAAATCCCATTAAATTCGGCTACCCCACCCCAGGATTTTCTAAATCCCAGATTTAAGCCGTAAATCCCTAAATCCGGGATTTACCGAATCCCGGGATTTAATGTGTGCACAAAAACTGTTTAGCTGGATTTAGCATAAATTCAACTTAAATCCCACTGTAAATCCGATGCCAAATAGCCCATTAGAGTAGCATAAAATTAGACCTCTCCATTACATGATATGTATTAATTACCTCAATTATAATTCATTATTTTGGGCATTTTAACTGTCTTAATAATATCATAATTTGTCAATTTTTGAATCTATCTATAGATTTTTTAGAGTGGCATGTCATATAAATAAAGCAAAAATTCGAACTCTCTGATAGACAACTTGTATTAATTCCCTCAACCATATGTCTTTCTTTATGTATTTAAGTGTCTTAATGATATCAATATATCATAATTTGAAAATTTTGGGCTTGACTCATTGGATTCATCTAGTTCAAAACTCCATTTGGTTATAAGCATGCATGTTATATATATAGATTATCCGGTCCTCCAATTAGTATGTTGAATTTTTTTATTGCACCTCAAGTGCTTGATCTTACTAACCTAACGAAGTGGAAAATTTTTTATTCATATTTGCATCGAGATTCGTGCCTAACCAAGATAATTATTTTGTGACACATCTGTTTGAACTTTTTTAGTATTCCAATCATGTTCAAACTATAATCAATCCATGTGTGAACCATATTCAACATAGTTTCAAATAAAATTTGAACATTATTTGGATAAATTTCAAATATTGTCTAAGAAAGATTTTATTAAATATTCTTATCATATGATTTATCAAAGGGCATAAACCTTATTATTTTATGGTACGAACAAACTTTAGTTGAATCTTTTTTTTAAGCTTATTCAATTCAGTATTAATCATGACATACAATAAATATTATATGTTTTTTTGGACATTTAGGTCATTTTTTTAAGGCAAACTCACACACACAACCCATACACATAGACTCGAACCCTAAACCTCTTAGTTGGAAGCCGAAGCTCTCAACAAATAGGCCAAGGAGAGTTGTGTAATATTCTGTGGTTCAAAAACATTGATATTTTAGTACGAAACAAATTTTTGAACATATTTCTTGAAAAAATCAAACAACGCACATTTTCTCCAAATTTCACTTATTATGGGATATATAAAATCAAAATTTTAAAGTCTCATTTTTTATTAAAATTTATTATCACTCCTAATTATTATAGTGAGATTAATATTAATAAATTTTTATTAAATTAAATATCAATATAAAATAAAATAAATTTATTATAAAAATTTCACTTAAGCAGCACATTACCCGACAATAAATATAAATAAAGTATCTAATTCTTAACATATTATAAACAATTCTATATGCCATAGTCCGCTGACTTATTTTATACTTATTAAAAAATTACATTAAAAATTATTTCAAAGAAATATAATAAATATTTGATGATCTCATAAAATATATTCTCAGATAAAAATAAATTATATTTTTTAAAATTTATTAACTCACTAAAAAAAGTTAATATTTATGAGCACCTCAGTTCCATATTAAATGCCCACTTTAATGGAGGAAAATGAATACAAGGAGTATGGACAAAAAGAAGTAATCGCTGCACCAAATAATTCCGACTTGGCACACTCAACTGTCGAAGTGCTTCACTGCAGAGCTCTCTCTCTCTCTCTCACGGCAATAATTTGCCCTCTCTCTCACGCACACACAAACACTGCCCTTGATTTCAGCTGAGGAAAAGCCTTCCTTTCCCGTTGATCTGTATCGCTGGTCGCTACAGATTGTGGAGAGGGGGCAAAACCAAATATTTGTCCCGAAAGCTCTTTCAGACTGATTTTGAACTTATTAAGGTGCATTTCTTGTAGATCAGATCTTTGTGACTGCATGTGACTTTTGGTTTGCGTTTCTTGTTCCCGCTGTTTCTTCTTTCTCTGTCTAAAAGAGAGTAGGAAAGTTATTTATCTGATTGAATCTCTTATTTGTCTTTAAATTTTGCTTTTTCCGTGCACTGTGAGACAATACAGAAATTTGAATAAATAATCATGAATGCGTTTACTTCCGGAAAAGGCAATTTTTAAGGATTTGGGATTTACTTGAAGTTGTTCAGAGCTGAGTACTTTTTCTTTGGATGTTTTCATAGTGTTTACAGAAGTTATTCTTAATAGATTCCTAATTTCTATCATAGAATCTCTTATTTCTGTTCAATTTCAATTTTTAGGGCATTCCATTGGACAACGCAGAAAATTGAATGGGCTAATGGTGAAGTTGCGATCCATCCAAAAGAAATAATTTCTTAAGACGTAGAAATTGAGATCTCCTTCTTCAAGAGCTTGGTGCCTTTTCTTTGCATGTTTCTATAGTTTTGCAAAAGTTACACCTAAAAGTTGTTCTGGGAGGATTCTTGATTTCTGCCGTATATATATCAGAGAACAGCATCGATGTGATTAGGGGATTTGCAGAATGAAGTTGTTCTGGATCCTCTATGTGGCTTCTATACATATCTTTCTAAGAACAGCACTAGCTCAAGAGAAGGGTCCACTGTTTATAAACTGCGGTTCAGATTCAGTATTTGCTGCTGAAGGAAGGAAATGGGTTGGAGATTCTGTGTCTAGAACTGGTTTGAGCCCCAGTTTTATTGGGATTATTGCATATACTTCTGCAATCACTGTTGATGAAGGATATAAAAGTCTGTACAAGACAGCCCGGATTTTCAACTCTTCATCACACTATAACTTCACCATTGTACCAGGAAGCTATTGCATTAGGCTCCATTTCCATCCTTTTATATTTGAGAGCTTCAATGTGAATGATTCCACATTCGATGTGATGGCGAATGATCTGAAGTTGGTTTCCAAGTTCAGTGTAATTAGAGAGATCTCTTTGAAGAACTTGATGAGCAATTCAAGTGCCACCTCTCTAGTAAAAGAGTACTTTCTCAATGTGAGCTCGAACGAAATAATGATTGACTTTGTGCCCAACTCAGGATCATTTGCTTTTGTGAATGCAATTGAAGTCATTCCTGTTCCTGCTGGCCTGTTCATTGATGTTGTGAACAAAGTAGGCGATGTTGGCTTCAAGGGACTTGGTGGCCAAGGCATTGAGACAATTTATAGATTGAATGTAGGAGGTCTTGAAATTGATTCAAGTAAAGATAAATTCTTGTGGAGGAAATGGGAAACTGATGAAAGCTACATGTTCTCATTGAATGCTGCGAGCACCCTAGCCAACCATTCTAACATAAGCTATGTTTCTTCTTCTGATTCATTTGCTGCACCTCTTCTGGTTTATGAGACAGCAAGGATTATGATCGACAATGAGGTAATCGAAAAGCGATTCAATATTTCATGGAGATTTGAAGTAGACCCTAACTTTGACTACTTAGTGAGGCTGCATTTCTGCGAGCTAACTTATAATACGCGAAGCGAGAGGGTCTTCAGAATCTACATCAACAACCAAACAGCAGCTGATAACTATGATGTATTTGTAAAAGCTGGAGGGATGAACAAAGCTTACCATGAAGACTACGTCGTCGGAGTCTCGCATCAAACAGACACTCTTTGGCTTCAGTTAGGACCCGACACGTTAACTGGTATTCCAAGCAGTGATGCTCTTCTCAATGGGTTGGAGATCTTCAAGCTTAGCCATAATGGAAATCTTGCTCTTGGTCCTGAGAGAATTGATGGTTTTGGTGAAGGGGCAGCTAGTAAAAAACATAAGAGTAAGAGTATTTTGGCTGCAATCGTAGTTGGTTCTGTATCTTTACTTACCATATCAGTGTCATCTGCTGCTTTATTTGTTTTCATTTGGAGAAATAAGAGGATGAGTTCAATGAAGCAAGATAATCCTCCTGGTTGGCATCCTCTTTACCTTCATGACACAGTAGGAAGTAGAGGAAATTCCAAGTTAAGAAAGTCACCTTTGATTAATACTGGCTCAACAAATTCTAATAGAATTGGAAGAAGGTTCAGCTTAGGGGAAATTCGAACAGCAACTCGAAACTTTGATGATGCATTAGTCATTGGAAGTGGGGGCTTTGGCAAGGTCTACAAGGGTGAGATTGAGGAAGGAAACCTCATAGCAGTCAAGCGGGCACACCCTTCATCCAATCAAGGGCTTGCTGAATTTGAGACTGAGATTGTGATGCTTTCAAAACTCCGTCATAGGCATCTTGTCTCTATGATTGGATACTGTGAGGATGAGAATGAAATGATCTTAGTCTACGAGTACATGGCAAATGGAACTCTTAGAAGCCATTTATATGGAAGTAACCTGCCGCCTCTTTCATGGAAACAGAGGGTGGATGCTTGCATTGGTGCTGCTCGTGGTCTTCATTACCTTCATACAGGAGCAGAAAGAGGCATAATTCACAGAGATGTCAAGACAACAAATATCTTATTGGATGAGAATCTTGTCGCGAAAATCGCTGACTTTGGACTGTCTAAAAACCGGCCCAGCATTGGATCACACTCATGTGAGCACTGCAGTGAAAGGGAGCTTTGGTTACCTCGATCCTGAGTACTATAGGAGGCAGCAACTGACTCAAAAGTCTGATGTCTATTCTTTTGGAGTGGTGCTGTTTGAGGTTGTCTGTGCTCGACCTGTCGTGAACCCCGAGCTTCCGAAAGATCAAATTAACCTTGCAGAATGGGCTGTGCGGTGGCAGCGCCAAAGATCGATTGAAACCATCGTCGACCCTCGGTTGGAGGGGGACTTCTCGTTGGAGTCTTTGAAGAAGTTTGGAGAGATTGCAGAGAAATGCCTTTGTGATGAAGGTAAGAACAGACCTACCATAGGGGAAGTCTTGTGGCACTTGGAGTATGCTCTACAGCTCAATGAAGCTTATATGCAATGCAGGGGTGACAACACCTTTACTAAAAATGAGTTAAAGTTTGCTGATTTGAGCTTTAGTCTCCCATGTATTGATATGGTTGAAAATGAGCCTTTGCAGAATATCAGTGGAGAGACTAGCAGCAACCTGCTGGGAAGGTAAGTGCAATGCTCCTTGCCTTATTATTTGTAAAACCCTTATGCAAAGGATTTTGCAGAGTCCTGGCAATAGAAATCAAAAACTGAACTTGTTTACCCTAAGCTCCAAATTGTGAAAATTTTATCTCGTTGGTAAATGTTGTCTTTTACTGTTCTGATTTTTTATTTATGTTCACAGTTGTCTATTCTGAATTATTGGTAAGACGTTTTTCTCATATTTGACTTTAAAGGGCCCACAGTTGTCCAATTTTTTTTTCTTTTTTCATTGCATGATTGCGACTAAAGTGTTGCAAATATGATTATAAGTGCTTGATTTGTAAGTGTTTGTTTATATTCAAGTGGGAGTGGATAATGGTCCCATGTTAGAACTAGAATAAGCGGTTAATTGTTAATGTAGTTGTGGTGGACCTAATTGTTGTTACCATTAGTTTAAACTTTTGTTAGATAGGGATATATATCCACTGTTATATTTGTCTTGAGCTAGGCCCCTTGGTGTTTCACCCTCCAGACATGTTGTGGAAGAATTACAAGCTCGTGTGAGATTGAGCGGTTTTTGTAGTTTTTTTTTTTTGTGTGAACTTTTGAGCCAATTAAAGCAAACTCACACGTCCATCGCATATGCAAGTTTCGAATCTATAACTTCTTGATTGATAGTCAAAGCTCTCATCCAACAGATCAAGATGAGCTGATGATACATTAATTAAGATTGATATTAAACTTGAACTTCCAACATCTATTGAAATTCAATGTAATTCTTGTCATTTCAATCAGTTAAACTTCTGATTAATTAAAAAAAACTATTTTTTTTGTGTTTTATCCTATGCTTCATATGTATCAAGTCTGTTGATGCTTGAAGTCATCAATCAAAGTTTTTTTTTTCTTAAAAGCAGTTTTAGTTATTTTGTTATTAAATTCTGCAGAGCAACTATGAATATCTTATAAGAGTTAAATTAAATGTATCTTCTTACATTTCAGAATTTTACACTGCTCATTTTGATCTATTGGCTTAGAGTTTTGGCTATCAATTAAGAAATTTTAAATTTGAGTTTTATGTATGTGATGTGTGTATGAGTTTGTTTTAATTGGCCTAAATGTGCTTAAAAAATATTTCAAAATTGTTTAATATGACCAGATTTAATTCTTGAATATATGGATATGATCAATGAAATTTATGATTTATTCCGTGAGTGGAAAGGAGGTTAATTTATCTCACCTCAATGTTTTTTGTTGTTCATCATATGTTTATATTGATGCAAGATCTAAGATTAAATTTGATCCAAAATCTATCAGGCGTTCATTCATTGGATATGGCTCAGATGAATCTGACCACAAATTCTGGGATTATCAGAATCCCAAGTTCATCAGGACCTTGGATGTTAAATTCAATGAAAGTGAAATGTACAATGATAGAAATGAGATTCCTGAAGATTCTTCCAAATATGTTTAGACACAGGATGATGATTAAGAAGGCAAAGCTGATGAAGCACAAAGTATAACTCAGACTCCTGCTACTAAAATTTGGAGATCTAGCGGAATCTTTAGGCCAGTATAAATAGATTCATCTTCCTTGTACTATTTATTATTGACAAATAGTGATGAACCAGAGTGTTATGATTAAGTCATTCAAGTTGATGATTTAAAGACGTGGGACTATGCCATGGATGATGAGATGTGTTCACTTGAATTGAATTAAACTTCGGAGTTGATAGAGCTACCAAATGGCAAGAAAGCACTGCAGAATAAGTGGGTCTTTAGGATGAAAAACAGAACACGATGGTAGCAAGTGTTACAAGGCCAAGCTTATAGTTAAAGGTTTTCAGTAGGAGTAGACTTCACTAAAATGCTCTCTCAAGTGGTGAAGATGACTGCAATCATAATTGTACTAAGCATAGTAGCAGTAGAGGATTTATATCTAGAACAGATGGATGTAAATATTGCATTTCTTCATGGTGACTTTAATGAAGAGTTGTATATGATGCAACCTTGGGGATATATAGTCATAAGTAATGAAGATTTGGTGAGTAGGCTTAGGAGGAGCTTATATGGGTTGAAGTAAGCAACAAAACAATGGTACATGAGATTTGATAGGTTTATGCCAGATAATGGATACACGAAGTGCAAGTTAGGCCACAGTTATTTTTCAAACATTTTGATAATTGTTATATTATTCTGCTTTTGTATGTGGATGACATGTTGATTGTAGGGTCATATATGAAGAAGATAAGATGTCTGAAAGAACAATTATCAAATGAGTTTGAAATGAAAGATTGGAGTCCAACAAAGAAAATTCTTGGTATAAGAATCAGAATGGATAGAAGTGCAGTTATACTAAAATTATCTCAGGTAAAGTATGTTTGAAAGGTGCTTCAGAGATTTAACATGAGAGAGGCAAAATCAGTTTGTACTCCCTTGGATATTCACTTTAAGCTATCCAAGAAATAATCATCTAAAATTGAAGCAAAGAAAGAACTGATAAAGAAGGTTCCATAAAATCGATGACAATAACAGTAAAACACAATACAATCATTGTAGCAATAATCAGTAAAAGTGTTGAAACAATAAAACAATATAGGGGCAATAGTGCAACAATAATAAACTAGTATAGTAACATGCATTACAGTAATTACATCAAACAAGTAAAAATTTATAACTTATGTGATATTTTTTTCTAGTAGTTAGTAAGTTAGTAACCGTTGCTCAGTAAATAAAGTTGTCACTCTTTACCAGTTGGCAAAGTAATAACTCCTTATTACCATAATCAATGAATCACGTGAATCAATACATGATAACATCATATCATAATATTTAAAGGAAAGACCGTTGGCCCACGATCATGTTTAGGATATCCCTAGCCAACATCAGTAAATCACCAATCTTAGCTTGTTTTCACATATTATTATTATTATATGATAAAAATAATAGTGATCAACTATTAGCTAATCACATACTCATATATTATTCGCAATGCTTGTAATACCAATATTCTTATATTAAAATACAAACATATGCATTCTCGATAAATTATACAAAATACAATAACTTTTATTTATGGGTAAAATTACACAATCAACTAGTAAAAATGTCCAAAATAATTAATCCTACAAAATATAAAAAACTTACACCGTGGAAATTCACTAAATTCAGAAAAAATCTAGTAAAATTAATTTGGAACGAACTGTCAAAATCAAAATCTTTTAAAACATGAATAGGATAATAGTTATATATCACAATCTGAGCAATTTTTGCAAAACAATGAAGCGAACTAGCAACCAAAATCCAAATTTTCTCTCTCCTCTTTTTTCTCTTTTTTTTTTTGTTCCTTCCACGGCAAGCCGGCACTGGTGGATGATGGAGAGCGAGTGGACAAAATTACTTTTTAATATATATAAAACCACCGTTAGTGGCCTGACGCTACAGCATGTTGAATACAGAATTACTGTAGAATATAACCTTCAATGTCGCAGTGGCAACTTCTGATGACGTTGCGCTCACAGGCCCAGCGCTGCAACATTTACAAGCTCAGCACTACAACACTCTAGTTCAAATAGGAATTCAAAATTTTCCTTTTTTAAATTTAATTTCAAAATATTAGGTTGTTATGAGTCCATCGTTATTGGACGTCCACCTAGCTACTGCAGTCACCAGACCTCTGCTCGGTTGTCACTGGCGGACATACGTTCCACCACGGTTGTCACTGGCGGACATGCGTTCCACCACCATCCACAATCTTTGGATCATCGTCACCCAACTAGGGTCCCTCCAACCTTAGTCATTTGACTACTATCCCTAAAACCTCCGTCGCATTATTACGGTCCTTCTGACCACTGTCACTCAACTATAGTCATTCACAATCAGTTGCTCAACCACGATCCTTCAAACCTTCGTTGCTCTCCAACTATGGTCCTTCCGACCTCCATCACCTGCCAACTATGATCCCCTGATCTTCATTGCACAACTATGATTCTTTCGACCTTCATTGTCCGATGACTGTTGCCCTTCCTGCATAGCCTCCTTTGCTCGACAACATACCCTCTGACCCTTGTTGCCCAACTATGATCCCTCCGACCACTATTGCCTGACTATGAACCCCCCTCATGTGAAGAATGACGGCGCGTTTATAGATCCTTGGGAGTGGCATACTCTTTAAATATGGAGAAGATATATATCAAATTCAGAGTGCTCTGTCATGCGACTTATATTGAATCTCTTGATCATAGAGAGTTCGTCAAGCATTTAAATGCCTTAATGATGTCATAATTAAGTGGTCTTAGTCTCGTTGGATTGATCTTGTCGAGCCGCCCGATTCGACAATAAGCATGCAATATTTGGAGATTATTTGATTATTCAATGAATGCTTTGAAGCTTCTAAATATACTTTGATCTCTTGATTCGTGCCCATTTGAGCTCAAATTAGACCTATTTTGATGTCATTGAATTCGTCTTATCAAAACGTTCAATTTGGCTATAAAT
Organism: Dendrobium officinale; assembly: GCA_019514585.1. Lineage (NCBI taxonomy): Eukaryota > Viridiplantae > Streptophyta > Magnoliopsida > Asparagales > Orchidaceae > Dendrobium > Dendrobium officinale. Next base: position 6,577,742 of record CM033686.1, on the reverse strand, counting down.
TTGCTGAGTTTGGTGGTGAGATGGTCCCGATTTTAATTTTAAAACTTTTCAATTCAATTATGCCTCCAGATTTTTGATATCAAAATAACTTTTAAAACTTATCAATTATATTAAATCTAAAGCACAAAAGCTTCAAAATAAATTTTAACATTGATGGAGGTATGTGACAAACAGAAAAAAACAGACATATTTGATGCGATACAGCCATCGTAACTTAACTAATAAAAATATGTTTACATCTACAAAAATATTACTCCAACAACAATATAATAATGATAATCGTAATAGCTTTCAAACTTTCGAATTAGAATTTTCCAACAATACAAAATTATTGAGAAGTCAATATTTTTATCAATATTTAAACAAAGAAAATAAATTTAAAACTATTTATTTATTTAAAATGAATAATTGACATTTATTTATATCAAAAAATTATTATTTTGACGGTTGAATATTATTCTTAGATTTGTTTACACCAAATTAGGTGAAGAATATGAATACTGCTAAACAAATTAGACATACGACAACAATATATATGATAATGAGATGCAAACCAAACTTATCAACTGTAAAAGAATTTTGTTTATGAAAGAAATTTTTGGCACTTACGAATTAGGATTTTCTAACAATATAAATTATTGAGTGGTCAAATATTATTTTATCAATATTTAAATAATTGTAGGAAAAAAATCTCTATGTTTCAGACAAGATTTGAATGAGCTGTTTGGAACCTTGTCCAAAACTTGCTTGGATATTATTTGAACTTTATTTAAATCTTATCCTCATTATTCGGTAAGGAGTTGATTCATTTAAGAGCCTTAGAGATGTCAGAATTTTAGTGATCTTGGGCTCGTTGGATTCTTCTTCTCGAGCCGCTCGATTCGACTATAAGCATGTCATATGTGGATATCATTAGATTTTTCAATTAATATTCCGAAGCTTCAAAATAAACTTTGGTCCTTTTATTTAGGCCTATTTGGGCTCGAATTGGATTGGATTTGGCGTCATCGAGTTTATCTCCTTGAGATGATCAATTTGACTACTAGTTTATTGAAATCGGAGTTTAAATGATCTAGAATTTAATTTTGGAAGTTTACAATTCAGATTTGCATTGAGATTTGTGCCCGGTTTAGGCAATTTTTTATGACGTATCAATACTTATTTTTAATAAATTATTTATTTCGGACTGGAATATTCACGACGGTAGAGAGTGATATAGTTTAGCATCTTAGCTTTATACGAAGATCCAACACACAAGCATATAAAATAATAGGGTTATAGCGTTTTTAAGAGACGCTAGAATTTTTACGTAGAAACCCCTGGAAAGGAGAAATACCACGGGGCCTAGCCCAGATGAGAAAATTCCACTATGTTTGGGTTGGTTACAAAGTTTGATTCGCTCATTTACTTGGAGATGCTGGAATTAAACAGGTTAATAATCAGACATAAATATGACGATGATTGATGAACCGGTAGAAATAAGGCAGTGGTTGGGAAGAGTTTCAGGGTCCATAAGAGAATTCCGACAGTGATTGGGAAGAGAACTCCAGTTATGATTGGGAAGAAACTTTGGTGACTGTCGGGAAGAAATTCCGACGATAGTCGGCAAGAACTTTGGTGGAGATCGGGAGGAACTATGGCAGTGGTCGGCAAAAACTCCGGCAAAGATAGTGAGGAACTCTGGCGGTGGTCAGCAAGAACTTTGACTACACTCGGGAGGAACTCTGACGGTGGTCGGGAGAAACTTCAACGGTGGTCGGGAGGAACTTCGGCAGAGGTCGGGAGGAACTCTGGCGGTAGTCGACAGAACTCTGGCAGTGGTCGGAAAGAACTTTGATGGTGGTCAGGAGGAACTCTGGCGGTGGTCGACAAGAACTCCGACGGTGATCGGGAGGAACCCCGGGGGTGGTCGGCAAGAGCTCCGATGGTGGTCAGTGACAAGAGAGCTCTTAACTCCTCAATTCCTTTTCTATCACTACAACATATATTGATCCATTTGATCGTGAACATGTATTGATCATTTGAATGTATTAATGAGATCAGAATTCAATGATCTTGGGCTCATCAGATCAAGTCGCTCAATTTGACTATAAGCATGTCACGTTTAGAGTTCATTTAGTAATCCAAATTATGCTTTCAACCTTCCAATATGCTTTTGGACCCTTGATTTGGGCTCATTTAGGCTCGGATTAGGCTGATTTTGGCGTCGTTGGATTCATGTTTCAAGACGTTTAGTTCGACTATAAGTTTATTGAAATCAGAGTTTAAATGATCCCAATTTTAATTTTGGAAGCTTTCAACTCAATTTTGTATCGAGATTCGTGCCCGATCAAGATAATTTTTTGATGTTATATCAGTTGCTCCATTATTTGTGTTCATCTATTATCAGCTTGTTCAAATTTGGTTCGTGTTTGATTTGAGCTTTATTGTTTGTGTTCATGTTTGGTTCGTTTAAATTAATGAGTGTTTATATTTGATTCATGTTCAATTCGTTTAGTATTTATTGTGCTTTAAACAAACAAGCCTTAACGAACTATAAACGAGCTCTACCTCTAGATGTTCATTAATTTTATGAGCTTTATCGAGCCTCCTAACAAATAATTACATCGAGCATGTTCGTGAACATATTTAGCGATTTTTTTTAAAAAAATATAAAATGAACACGTTCATGAACATATCTAACGAGTATTCTTGCATATAACATTTTTTTAGCTACCAAATGAGCTTCTTAACGAACAAATGATCTATGATTCATCTTATATTTGTTCATGAATATTTTAAATAAACAATAAAGCAAATATGGACAAATGTGAAATATCCCTTGTACATGAATCGAACACGAATCAAGTTTTTATCGAGTTTCTTATAGAGCCTAATGTCAAACTTATTCATGAGCTTTAAATGATGTTGTTTACGAACATAAATGAGTTGAACACATTAGTGTTCAAGGTTGTTTATTTAGTGATCTATTATTTAAAATATTGTTCAAGTTTGTTTAGTTAATTAAAGGATCACAAACGAGCTTTAATCGAATTGAGCAACAAGTAGCTCGTCGAACGCTTGGTTCGCTTGTAGCCCTAGTAGTTTTGATTGGGAGACCTAAGACTGTAATTGTATGATAATGGTTGGAAAATTGTAGTCGGACGGTTGTGCTTATTTCCAAAATTTTAATAAGTTAAAATCCTTAGAAAATTATCCCATATTTAATTCCTGCCAAAATAATTCCATCATTTGAAACTCAAGCTTCATTTTCTTAGAAAAAATTTAAGTTAATCCTAAAATGATCTGACCAAATAAAACTTAATTAAAACTAATTGTACACTTCCTAAATTAACCCACCAATCAATGCCTCCCTCCCCTTTATTTATTTTTTACATTTCTTTTTTTTTTGGGAATTTTTTTTTTTTTACATTTCTCTCCTTCAAGTCGTTATATATATATTGTAGTAGAAAAAAAGAAAAAAAAAAGAGCATCATAATTCACAAACATATTAACTCCCTTTATCACTAAAAAAAATGTGGGCGAAAAACTCCATATTAAAATATTATTAGACGGCATGCTATATATTCCAACAATCATCATCCAATTATGTGAAATAGTGAAATACACAGAGACGCGGCGGACGCCTCTCTCGCTCTCTCTCCTCTTCATCCGTCAGGCCTCCTTCCAGTTGAGCAGATCTTCATATTATTCACGTAAGTTCCTTCGAGAAACTCCTAGTTTTATTCTCAGATAAATGTTTTAAGAGATCCGATCAATTTTTTTTTTTTTTGGAAATGTATCTGAGTATGAATGGCCGGCATTCTTGAATTTGTTACAAGCCAAAACCCATCGAAATCCTTAGGCTGGGGGCTTTTTGGTTGCAAATATATAGGATTAAGTAAATCCTATGAAATCTATGTGGGTAACTTTGGGTGGTGGCCAGCGACGGCAGTGGCAGGCGACAGCCTGTGGTAGCAATCGACATCGAGCATTGACTTGCGGCTGACAAAGGAGATCGATATGTGGTGGTGGTGATAGCTAGCAGCGACAATTACGGCCATAATAATAGAGAATTTACAATGTATTTAAAAGTAACCCAAAGTCTACTAATTTGCAAATACACAAAAAGGGAAAAAACAAGAAATTAAATTTCAAATACTTCAAAAATTTTACTCCACACCTTTCTTTTGTACTTCAAACATAGTATTGATATTTTTAAAATCCTTACATTTAGAATATTTTATTTCCATTTTATTTCAAATCAAATAGCATTGTAATCTATATAATTGTTGAGACCTGCTTTTACCTCTGTATATTCTCAAATAAGCTTTAAACACCACATTCTAGATCATTTAATATAGAATTCACCAAATCAAATGAGCTTTACAACTATTGATCAAATTAAATTTTTAATCTTGATACATCATCAAAATTTTATCTTGATCGGGCACGAATCTTGATGAAAATTCAAGTTGGAAACTTTCGAAATTAAAATTGGGATCATTTGAACTCCGATTTCAGCAAACTTATAGTCGAACTGAACGTCTCGAGAATACGAACCCAACGACACCAAATCCAACCCAATCCGAGCCCAGATGGGTCAAAATCAAGGGTTATAAGCATTATTGGGAGGTTTGAACCACAATTTAGATTACCAAACGGTTTCCAAACATAATGTTCTTATAGTCGAATCGAGCGGCTCGACAATAGGAATCCAACAAGCCCAAGATCATCGAATTCCGACATCACTAAGACATTCCAATATCCATCAAAAGAGTACATGATCAAGTGATTCAACATCGGCCATCCATCCAACCACTCCCCATTTGCCCTTGATCTTCCACCTATTTACGGGCCATGCCACTCCAAGAAATCTATAAATAGAGCCCCATTTTCTTTTGAAAAGGGATCACAAGCCAAAGGATTCAAGAGAGAGATCGGATATCACTCTTGTCTCCTTACTCCTCCTCGACCACCACCTGAGGCCCAGAGCTCCGCCGGATCACCACCTGAGGCCCTGAGCTCCGTTAGATCACCACCTAACGCCCAGAGTCTCGACGGACCACCACCTGAGATCCAGAGTCTCACCAAACCACTACCTGAGGCCATGATCTCCGCCTGACCACCACCTGACGCCTAGAGTCTTACCAAACCACTACCTGAGGCCCTGAGCTTCGCCAGACCGCCACCTGAGGCTCTGAGCTCTGCCGGACCACCACCTGAGGCCCTGAGTTATGCCAGACCAATGAGGCCCGAACTTCAGTCGGACCACCACATGACGCCTAAAGTTCTATCGAATCATCACTTGATGCCCGGTGTTCAACTGGACTATCATTTGATGTCAAACTTCCATCGGACCACGACCCGACGTTGAAGTTCTGTCAACCCACCACCAAGCTAACAACTAACGCCCGAATATTCAAGTTGCACCGAACTTCTGCTAGTCCACCAAGTGCACAAGACCTTCATCCTCTTTGGTCGCTAGATTTCAACCATACGATTGATATTTGTAATCTGATCGCCCTCGAAGTTGAGTCAGCTCACTGTAACATACTTAAGTTTTAGAGGAATGATTTTCAATTGGTTCAGGCCCCGTGATTTTTTCCCCTTTCTATATTTTTTCATATAAAAAATCTTATTTTCTCTACGTGTGAGCTAGATATTCGTGCAACGTTAAAACGTAAGGCTACAACTCTATCGCAGCGTATATTCTAGCCTGCAACAAATCTCTAGCCAATTTATATTTTTAAGCAATTGATCATGTTATGATATTTTAGCTTCCAAAGATATCTCATTCATATGGTATATTCTACGTTATGAATTATAATCTTTTGATGCCCTCCATCTTGAATAAGCCATAAGATGCGAAGCAACTTTTTATCTGTCGATCAGTCTTGCCTCCCACTATTTTTCATGCGGTACATTTGCCTCAGGACCTCGCACTGGAGAGCTTCATCGTACACCAAGCTCATAGGTTCATTGCGAATGCTCCTAGGAAATGGCTGCCATTGTCCCTTTAGCCTCACTGTATATATAAAGAAGGTAGCTGCTATAAGAAATATTCCTTTTTCTGTTACTCTTTTTCCTGCCTCACTGTAATAAGTTTAAGGGCATCTCCAAGCGAAAATTTTATTTTCAAATCTAAAATGCAGTAAAATTTTAAAATAATGTAATTCATCTCCGATCGAATTGTATTTCTTTATTCTTTCACGTGTATCCTACGAAGGTAACAATCTCTCCTATTTCGCAAGCATTTCTCCTCTTTCGTGCTCGTCTTTTTTAAATTCGTCAACCTAATTTTTTTCATAGGTGAACAGTCCAACGCTGATACTGATGTCACATTGTTCACCTATAGAATTTTAGCGTAAGATTTGGAGTTCAAATGCAACAAATGACTAACTATGTACAATGATATGCAATTCGATTGAAGATGATCTAAATGTAATTCTGTCTACACATGTAAAATTAGGATGTTTTAGGTTTGTTATAAGCTAATGGTAGGGATTTATGGATGTAGGTAGTGGCTTTGTGGCTGCAGCTTTTCTGCAATAGTGGTGGCTGTCGTCGTCAATTGCTCTCTCTAGCTCTAGGGCTAGGCCATTATAATCAATCATCTATTTTAAGAATAATATTTTCAATTTATTGGCACTCATATTAGGAAAAAAAAAATCCCTAATGTATTGACATCTCTATTTATTTTACTATTTTATAGCTTATAACATCTATGATTCAAAAATATTAATTTATTATTATTATTATATATTTCTTCATTTATTTGTACATTGAGCATAATAAATCATAATGATTAAAAGGGGATTTAAGTATATACCACATTATATTATTTTTATTTATATATTCAAAATTTAAATATTACATGAATAACACTCATAGGTCAACTATGAGTGTTAGAAATACAATATTAAAGTTTATGTATTGACATAAATATTATGAGTAATATATATATGTGATATATTTAATATCCTAAAATTTTGATACGAATGATAAAAATGAAATATTTAAATATTAAATATAGAAATATATAAATAGATGATATAAAATAATATTCACTTATTAAGAGCTATCAATACCATTACAATCAGCCACCGAGGTAATGTTCTCTTATCTGGTTCTGCCCACGCGACCAGTGCCAATGCACGTCAAGTTCTGATGCCGATGGGGACCACCCGGACCAATTCTCCGCCATAGTAGTCAAAAGTAGGAAGCCAGTACTGAAGCCGCTCTGCAGGAGTTGTGGCGCATGTTAGCGTCAGCGGCGCGCGATAATAGCGGATTCCTTCCTTTTATATCTCCCCTTTTTAACTTTCCCTCCTCCTTCACGCACACACATTCTCTCTCTCGCTCGCTCCGCTACTCGCCGGCGATTATTTGACGCGAATTCTTCGACCTGTGTTGAAAAGGCAAGTAAAAGAAACCTTATCTAATCGAGTATCGCCCTATCGATCCTAGTTATTGAATATGTTTTCTTCCAGTTTCATGCAATTTTTTCTGCGAAATGGGCGGATTCTTTTACCCAGTGTTATATGGTTTCAGGAGATATGCTTGCTGATTTGCCATAATAGTGTTGTGTTGCCTAGGTTTTCGATTGGTTAAGTAATAGCTCTAGTTGTATTGTAATAGGATTGAAGCGGTATGGAAACTGGAAAGCGAGGTGTGCGCCTTTTTTTTTATTTTATTATTGCCCGGGTAACAATAACATGCCTGAATTCTGGGTTCAATGAGTTTGTTTTTGAAATGTGCTGTTAAAGCCTCGGGTTTCTTGCAGATTCTTTGCCTTACAAATGTTTTCGGACTTGGTTGATCGTTATAATTTACGATGTAGTGGTTGATTTATGATTTTTTAAAGCTAGGGTTTCCCAAAGTGTTCTTTATCTTCTGGGAATGCAGGGTACAGGATCTATTTTGAGAGTAAATAAAACTATTTCGTTCATTGAGGGGCTGTTTGGCAATAAGTGTGATTTAACTTTAGTGAGATTTAGTAAATCCTTTAAATTCGGATTTAGTAAATCCGAAATGTATTAAATCCTGAAAATTATTTGATATGTTAAATGTTAAATCCTGAGAAACTGTTTGATAACATATTTCAGAATTTATAGCAGTTAGGGATTTAAATGTGAAGAAGATAATTATAATTTAAAAATAAATTTATAATTAAAAATAAAAAATATAATGTGTTATAAATTTAATAATATGTTAAGTACAAATTACTCATTAATTATTATTTACACAATTAATTATATATTTAATAATAGATATATTAAGTTATATTAATTAATCTAATTATATTAATATTTAATTACTAATTATACAATTAAGTTAAATTATATACTTAATTTATGCACTAATTATACAATTAATTATTAAATTAATTTACTTAATTATTAATAATTTAAATTATATTAATTAAGTTAATCAATAATAACTTTTAGAGGCTTCTATGGTTTGCCTTTCATCTTCTCTTTTCATCGTCGCTCTTCGGCTCTGTTGCTTTGCAGGTGTATAGATTGCACGCGTCACTTCTACGGCTCCTTCGTGGTTGTTCGACTTTGCTCCTGCGACGATTTTTTCGTCATAATTAATAAAAAAGTAATAACATGTTAAATACAAATTATTCGTTAATTATTATTTACACTATTGATTATACATTCAATAATATATATTTTAAGTTATATTAATTGAGATAATTGTATTAATATTTAATTATTAATTATGCAATTAATTTAAATTATATAATTAATTATATAATTAATTTATTTAATTATTAATAATTAAATTATATTAATTAAGTTAATCAATAATACCTTAGAGGCTTAAGGGTTTTGCCTTTCATCTTCTCTTTTTCATTGCTGTTCGGCTTCGTTGGTGCAGAGATTGCACGCGTCTGCTTCTTCGGCTCATTCGTGGCTGTTCGACTTCGCTCCTTCGACGACTTTCCCTTGCTGTCGGATCGGAAGTTACGACATTTTGATCGGAAGCAAGAACAGGAGCTCGCTGGCTGTGAAGGTAACTTTCTCCGTAAATCCGCAAATCCGGGATTTACCGAATCCCGGGATTTAACGGGCGCACAAAAACTGTTTGGCTGGATTTAGCGTAAATCCGACTTAAATCCCGCTGTAAATCCGATACCAAACAGCCCCTGAGTGTGTATACTTGACTTGCTGGCATTATCTTTAGAAGTCGATTTTATGTCATCGTTATGGCCTATCCTCTAAAAATTGAGGTGAAAACTTCTTTGAGGACTTTCACATTCCCGACTTGCAGTAACGCGTCTTAGTGTTGTTCACTTCAGGTTTAACTCATATGAACTTTTTTTTGTAGGTTGAATATGACCATCGTGGATTTTTGCTTGATTCTTTGAATGACGCACTTGCTACTTAACTAGTAGTAAAGTCAGCGAAGATAGGAAGGATGTTAGAAGCTGATGAACTGTCCCCAGTTGCAAGGAAGCGGCCAGCACTTGCTCCGAAGGCACTTATACATCAGAAGTTCGGTAACCAAGCGTCGTACAGGATTGAAGAAGTGAGGCAGCCTCTTGAGAACAATTGTCCTGGTCTGGCTTTGGCACAACAGACCCGGAGTCTATATAGATGCTATTTGGATCTTCCAGAGTTGTCTGTTATTTCAGACGCATTACCAAAAAAGAAGGATGCTGAGCATGCTGCTGCAAAAATTGCTATAGAAAAGGTCAAGCTTTATTATATTGCATTGTATTTCTGATCTTTTATGATTCATTTTGTTTTCATTGTTCACTTTGTGGTCTGCCTAACAATAAAAGAAAAAAAAAAAACCAATGATATTTAGTATTTTTATTATGACTATATTTTTTAAAGAAGAATTCAATATCCATTCATAGTATAGACGAGAAGGTTCAAGTGCTTTATATATAGTGGTAAAGGGACGACAGTTGTGATTGCTCTTTTTTATCAATTGAAATTCTGTAGAAAAGAAAATTTATTTGTGGGAGATTAGATGATTAACATTAAATCAATCTATTTTGACATTTTTTAGATATGCCTTGGTATGAACCATGACGAAGTTAATCAAAGGTTTTAATTTTGTAAATAATTACGGAGTTTTATTATACTCAACTATGTTGTTTGGGCTTTAGATGAAACTTGTATGACTCCAGATGCAAATGCAATGTGAACCATCAATCAAGCTGGTTTTGGGACATTCTGGCGCCTAGTTTTGCTCCTAGCAATAGATGCCTGATCAGGAATCCCATCCTCAACATCATCTTCCATCTCCTGATTTACAACTGAATCAGATACCCTGGAAGAAATGACATGCTTGCCTTGTCAAATCTAACATTCATGCTAATGACAATATTCTTCTCTCCCTGATTATGGAGTTTGAAGCCCTTGACTCCATGCTTGAAGCCAATAAAAATTGCATTGTTTGCTCTTAGTTCTTAAGTAAGCTAGACACTCGAACATTCTTAAGTGCTCATAATCTCTAGCAGGATGCCTTGACCACATCTCTTTTGGGGTTCTTCTTCCCAATAGCTGCAGAAGGCAGACGATTCACCAAATGACAAACATAGTCTATAGCCTTAGTCTAATAGACTTTATCCAACCTAGCATTGGATAACCTACACCGAACTTTTTCCATTAAAGTACGGTTCATCCTCTCTTCCACCTCATATGCCACAATGTAGTGACATTAGAAGAATCATAAGCAACAACAACTGTTCCAATTACTAGTTTTTCTTGAAGATAGTAAAAGTTGTGGCGACGGACTCCCTTTAGAAACACCAGCGCTCCATGATACATTTTCAAAACTTTTTGCCTCAATGACCATCTTGTAGCCCTTGGTTTCTAAAGCCCTCCGACAGACAACAAATTCTTCCTGATTTTTGGAACGTGTCTCATATTAGTTAGCTCTCTCACATTACCATTATTCATTTTGATGAAGATGCTCCCTACACCAATAGTACGACAGGCTTGATCATTTCTCATAGTTACTATACCACTATCATGCTCCATGTAGGTACAAAACTACTCTTTGGTGGGACAAATATAATAGGTAACACTAGTATCCAGAATCCAGCATGAACCACCTGTATATAAACTCTGAGAAATTGTAGATAATGATACATTTGAGTCTTCTTCATGCTCTTCCATGGTAATGTTTGCCTTTGCCTTCTTGGAAACCCCATTTCCTCTCTCCTTCAGCTTTGAACTATCTTTTATCTAATAACTAGTCTCTAAATATGAAGCACATTGATTCTTCCCAAGACTACGCTCACGAGACTTGCTCTGCTTATCACTGCTATTCTTTTTATTCTTCTACTTTTCAGATCTTTCTTGTTGGAGTATGTGAGCTTTGGCCAAATTCAACTTTGCAGATTCCTTGTCTCTACGACGAATCTCATGATTTAGCAATGTCGTAGTCACCTCACTATAATTCAAGTCTTCCTTACCCATGAATGAATGTCATCGTGATTTTTTATACTCATTGGGGAGCGAATTCAACATAAGGAGTACCTTGTCTTTTCATCTCAAACCTCCTCATCCATATTCAAAAGATCTGCCAACAACTTTATGAAGTCATTTAGATGCTCATCAATACTAAACCAATTTTTCATTTGAAATCTGCAGAGCCGATGTTTCATATGTAGAAGATTCTTTACGCTCTTCGTCAGATACTTGTTCTTCAAAATCTTCCACAACTTCATAGCATAAGTCTTCTTCATTGCCCCATCTCTTGAGATAAGCAATTTTTGACCATGCCACAAGCACATCGGTTTCATTTTCAATTAATCTCTTTTAAAAATCTCTTCAGGACGTTCATCGTTATCGAAAACATCCTCCAGATTTAAAGAGCCCAGCACTTCTATCACCTCACATCTCCACGTACTAAAGTTTATTTTGCCGTCAAATTTCATCACTTCAATTTTGACGGGATGTGTAATGACTTGATGAATCAACACCTTCTCCATCGACAAAGTGGATATATCCACGGCCCCACGAGATCTCATATCTTTTAAAAAATTGCTACCGTCTCATGTAGCCGAAATAACACCAATTCGACTCTCTTTCTGCTTCCAGCAACGATCTGGGATAAAAATCAATAGTCCAATCACTACAATTTATCTCCCATTTTTCAAGAAAATAGGAATCACTATCCCGAATTTCTTCCTTCGCCTGGATGACCCACACAAACAGAAAAATAAATTGACCTCCCGTTTTTCAAGCCGCTATCAGAAATCCCATCGAAATTCAACTTTGATACCGATTATTATGCAAATAATGATAATGAAATCAAAATCAAAGCACAATCAATATAAAGAATATGATGATTTAATTGGTTCGGTGAAGATGCCAACATCCACGGGTGGGGAATGATTTCACTTTTGTGGAGAAACAAATAGGATTACAATTGACTCTTTCTCTCATTTACAATAGCCCTCAAACCCTTAATTTATAAATTTAAGATAAAACAATTAAGGAAAACCTAATTAATGTAATAATAAGGAAAATTAAATTAATACTATTATTGGATCCAATCAAAAGCCTAAATCAGATCTGTTGACTGTAACCGATCGGCCCCAACTACCCAGCCGACCATCCACGATCCCACGAACGAAACTGTCGCTCCCCATGATCTCTCACGACACAAAACAACAAAAATCCTCCCCATTAGTTTGAAAACAGAATCACGTGCAAGGAAAGAAAGGAAGATTCAAGCGAGGGAGGATTTCAAACTTACATAGACGAACGAACAAGCCGCTGTGGGCATGTGCCCTAGGCGACTGTCGATCCACTACTCCTAGTCTCCGACTCAAACATACTTGTTAACGGCGAATGACGCACCATGACGCAAAAGTTCCTTTGGAGCCATGGCGCATAGCGCGGCGCACGCCATTTTGAACATGACGCAAGCTATTAAAAAATTATAAAATAATAAGCATGAATATGAAATATCATTAAAAATGAAAGACAAACTATCATAATAATGAAAGATAATTATAACATATATAAGTTTGACTACTAAATAACATCCAAATATCTCATAATTCAATTATTACAATATTTTTTTTAAAGATCAAATAAGAATTTAATCTACTCTTCTTGGGAATCATCATCATCAACAAATGTTAAAAAAGCTTCATTATCTTTTTCAACATTATCTCCTACTTCATAATCCTCTTTATCACCCTCCTCATTCTCATTCTCAATAGCAACATCATGCCTAATTGAAAAATCTTTCTCTTTCCCTTTAGATATTTCATAAATATTATAGCTTTTATCATAAACACCAATAGCCTTAGCAACACTTGTCCAAGTTAAATCTTCCTCTCCAGCAATAAAGTCATTTTTATCATCAGACTCATCATCAAATTTTCATGTTAGCCATTCATTTACATCATCTGTCTCAGTTAAAGAAATATGATCAATCACATCACGATGATTGAATCTCCGAATCAGTGTTCTATTATATTTCACATAAACTAAATCCTTTAAGCGACCATGATCCAATTTACTTTTTCGTTTTCTATGAAGATGCAATTAAAATATTATTACATTACTATATTATGAACATTTATAAAAAAATAACACTTATATTATAAAATACTTACATGTTCGAAAATACTCCAATTGCGTTCGCATTCAGATGAACTACGTGTTAGACTTAGGACTTTGATAGCAAAGCTTTGTAAATTGGGAGCTCCTTGTCCATATGCCAACCACCAATCAGTTGGAAGAAATGATTTTTTTTTCAATATTATATGCTTGCAAATTAGTATTAATTTTTTTGTAAATAATGATACATGGAGATCAGGTAGTTCTTTATTTTATAGTTGGAGGAATACCAAATAGCCCTTCACTCATAATGTATAAACTTAATTCATTATTGATTTTATCTTCTTCAGCTACATCTTGAGGTAACCTTCCAATTCATTGGTAAAGACTATCAGTTATTTTCTTATCCTCGACAATATCATGGTTATTAAAGAAATATTCATGAATTAAAAAATATTCTACTGCATGTAGAGGCCGGTGTAATTGCACTTCCCATCTTCTATCAATCATTTTAAAAATTTGATCATACTTATCACTGTTATTGAAGCTTGCAGCAATTGCCTCTTTTGCTCTATCAATTACTTCATATATATCTTCTCTCCATCAACCAATCTAAGAACCTTTAATAAAGAATCAACTATTTTTAAGGCATATACTATAGTGTTCCAAAATGATTGCTGTAAGATTGTATGTTGAGATTGTTTTTCTTTAGCCTCTTTCGCATAATGACCCAAGATAAACTCTTCACATGTAAATATTTTCTTCAAGTTCAGTTGTTGTTGATGAAACGTTGTAAAGTTAAGAAAGCTGTTGCAAAATGAGTCTTTGCGGTTTTGCAAGTGCTCTTTGATTTGTGCACCTTTTCATTAACTCAAGTAAGCGAGGCTTAGAATATATAAAACTGTGTACTGCCACTGCTTTCTCAAAGCATCACCTTAGCTTTTAAATTTTGAAAATGTCCTCCATTATTAAATCTAAACAGTGAGCAGCACAAGGAGTCTAATAAATATGAGGATATTTTTCCATCAATAATTTTTCTGTTATATCATTATAATTTAAGTTAAGATATATAAAAATTCTTCATAAAATAACATAACTTTAGAATAAAAGTTGTGACAAACATGCAAGAACATTTTCAGATGTATTATCAGTGACCACTTGGATCACATTATGTGGTCCAATAACCTCGATGTACTTGCAAAAAAGTTCAAACACTTTCACAACATTCTTGGAGAAAGAACTAGCATCAATTGACTCTATGAATACGCTACCTCTTAGACAATTAACAAAAAAATTAATTAAGCTTTTCCCATTCCTCGACGTCCATTCATCTGCCATTAGAGAACAAATATGTCGTACACAATCTTGTTGATGGCGTCGTAATAGCTCATGTGTATGTCCAACCTCTTTCTTCAAACAAGTAACTTGTACCTCATAATAACTAGGAGGTTTCATACCATATCCAAACTGCCAAAGTGCCTCCACTATAGCAGGGAAACTATCATAGTTCACAGTATTAAATGGAATCCCGGCATCGTACATCCATATACTGAGCACTTGAATAGCCCTTCCCCTCATTTCTTTTTTAGATGCATCCATTTCTTTGCTAAACTGACCTTTTTTATGCTTTACTACATCTTCAGGATTTGGTGTAAGGAAAGTATCTAATGGACCTTTAGGTCGTGATGTTTTGAAGATAGATGTAGATGTCGAATTTTGACTAGATGTATTAGATTTATTTCTCCGCAATATTTTGGATGGTTTAGGAACTAAAATATCATCTATCATAACATCAAAGTCTTCTCCTCCTTCAGCAGGGTTGACAATTGATAGATCATTAAACTATTCTTTTAAATTTTTTTTTTTTTTCAAAATGGATGCTTTAATTTCAGACTTCACGTGCTCAGGATAGTTAGAGCAATGCCTTGCATTCCTAAAACCCCCAACGAGGTGTTGTTTGTGGCGTGTAATTTCTCCTTTTCTTATTTTACCATAAAAAATGCATGTCACACTGTTGTTGTCGGATTCATTTGTTAGTATATCATATTTCCATGCTGGATCTTTTTTTAAAGATTGAAGTGAATCTGACATTTTATGATCACCTAAAAGCAAACAAATTTAGATAAAAGAAATATAATATTGTCCAAGAAACATAATATGTGGGTTGTTGGAGGTCCAAAGTGGCGTTGCCCCCTGACGGGGTTAGAGCTGCCCGATCAGGTTGTGGGGTCAAGGGGCAGTGCCCTTGCGGAGATTTTCAGGGGTAGCGCCCCCAGAACAAATTTTATTTGTAAGAGTAATTTTAAAATTCGTAAGTCGGTTGTATGGAAAGATACCTAGAGGTACGGAGCGTGTACCTAGTGGTACCGAGCATGTACCGAGCATATACATAGTGGTATCGAGCGTATACCTAGCGGTACCTAGCATGTACCGAGCATGTACACAGCGGTACCGAGCGTGTACCTAGTGGTACCGAGTATGTACCAAGCAGCACCGAGCAAGTACATAGTGGTACCGAGCAAGTATATATAGCGGTACCGAGCAGTAGCAGTATCGAGCATGTACATATCGGTACCGAGCATGTACTTAGCGGTATGGACGTTGGTGTGATAATAATGTCTTTCGTACTCATCAGTACATCTTAGGAGATGAATATGGTAAGGATACATTAGGTAAAGAAGAGAAGATGCTATGGACATTTAATCTCTAATGAAAGATACTTCTAAAGATTTCATGGTGTTTTCAGAGAATTCAATTGAAATCATAGTATAATACATATATAGTGATGAAATCTATGTGCTCTAAAATGATTGTGAAAAGGTATGGTGATCTAAATGAAATGGTTATGACTATCTATGATAAGTTATGAAACAACACTTGTTATGAATCATTAAAGTAAAACAACCTCCCTATCTACGAAGACCATGACAATCCAAATACAGTATGAAATGTTTATCTGCAAGTGTGTGTAAAGATCGTCACTAGATCCGCAATATACTTATACAAGCGGAGATAAGACATTCGTAGGCCTTTAAATAAAATCTTGGGCATTTCTAAATGAAATCTTTGGCACTATGGATCATATTTAAACATTTAAACCCCCCATCTTTATGTATTAAACATGGTCCCACTAAACTGAAGTGCAACACACCCTCTGCATGTGCTCCGACAAACATGTTAAAGTAACAAATACAAATGTCCGAAAATGCTGCGCAGGGTCAGATGCCCATTCTAGTTTCAAACTAAACAAAACTCGTATGTACTCCGACCGTCGCATATGATTCCTAAATCTAACGGTCCGGGAATGCTGCGCAGGTCAAATATTCAAATATTATCCTCCTCCATAAAAGGATTGGAGTTGACATGACTTGAAATACAAAATGCCTCGTAAAATTCTATGAATATACAAGTGACATTAATGTCACCCCGATGATGACCGTGTTGAATGCAAATATCAACTGGAGGGGTCAAATCTCAAATCCAATAAAAGGCCAAATCCTTAAAATGAAATATATCACATTAAAATTTTTAAAACTAAAACACATCCACCTCCCGCAATTGTTTGTCGGGGATGTTAAATTTGAAATTAAACTCAGCTCAAAAAGAGTAAATGCGTGTCAGGTGTATCGCTAAGGTTCATCCTCAAATAGTCTCGTGCTAGTAGGAACGTGACACGTGCTCTCTGATCGGGTGATTTTGCCGCAAAATGACATCATTATATTACGATCACGGCCAAAGCCCGTATGTTCCCTAACGACGTCAAACCCTTGAGTGATGAATCATAGGATATATTCGATAGGAATAAAGCCCTCTGTTAGCTAAGGTGGATTCAGATCTATTCCCTTAGATAAACACCAACCCAGGTTTACAAGGTATTTTTGGACGAAGCAACCCATGGCTACCGATAAGGTATCTTCTGTCAGGTTGGGTCGACTACCTCCTCTAACTAAGTAAACTAGGGATCATGACAGTCTTGGACGACGGAACCATGGGATCTTGATTTGGGCTCGTCTTCATTTCCCCCATCACCAGTTTTAGTTCATGGTGATAAATTCCAAATCATAAAATCAAATTTAAACTCTAAAACTGTTGCTATTATACGTGGATTTACAACCTACGTAACCGCTTTAACGACTAGCCTTAATCGAAAGTTCTATCTCATTAGCGAGAGGGGTAATTAACTATAGGGGCTTGTGCCTATAGGAAACCATAACTTAGATAAAAAAGTCCTCATAAAATTAGGGCAAAATCTTTGGGTAGTGTAAAATCCAATCCGCCTTCTGAAAATTCACCCGGAACTTAAATTTGTTAAAACTCTCCGCCTTCATAACAAAAAAAAAAAGACCTAGAGCATAAAGGCCAGGGTGCAATGTGGAATTTTTCGGAGCCACAAGATCTCCTAATTACAGCATTAATTGGCCACTAAATACTTTCCTAATCCAAGCTCATTTAGATTTGGAAAGATTAGTAAATCAACAAGTTTGATATGAATTGACTTTTAAGAGATTAAAAGACAACGAAGTTTTCATTTTTTTTATTTAAATAGATATGAAATATATTTATAATGTTTTTTAATTTTGTAATATTATAATTTAATTTAATTAAGTTAATTCATGAGATTATTTGCCCGTTAACTGGGACTTAAAGGCCAACCCAAGGCCCCAGAGGCGATGCGTGGCAATTTTTTCTCATTTCGTCCGGAGATGATCCTCTGGCGAGTCCCCAGCATCCTTTTTTAAACAATTTTGTTCTATTTTAGCACTGCTTGATTCATAACCTATGCTATTTCTTTTTATTCGTATTCCCTTTAATTGCTTTCACTTTCACAAGTCTAGAAAGTTTAAAAAGGAGTGATAGCGGCAAATTCTGTTGTCTGTCTGATTCACGTATGACTAGATCTTGCATTATTTCTGATGAATGATTTATTGAAATTTCCTTCTGTTTTATTGTTATCGCCATAATAGTTTTGTATGCTGAGCTCTTCCATTTTTCTTGGTAAGTGTGCCTCTTTTAGTTGCATGTTGCATCAATATTTTATGCCACCACTACCTTATTTGTGTTTTTTCTTGTCATGTAACAGTTAGGTATTCAATCTAAGGTAGACAATCTTACCCCTCGGGAAGCAATGGATGAACTAGTTTTACGTTTAGGTGGCTTCTTCACAGATGAGGTTAGTATTATGACTTGCTACAAGTTGTCAATCTTTTTATCCGGAGACCACTAGTAAATATTTTTTAAAAATTTGTTGTTTGATAGATCATAAATGGATGGTAATAACTTACTTTCGTTAATTTTTCTTATTTGGAAAAGAACTCCTTCAATTGGGTTAATAGCCACAACAGATTTATTTTTCTCTCCTTCCTGTTAGACCATACTTATGGATGCAAGACTAATACAATTTATATCAACTTAGTACGATGTATTCTAATTCCTATTAAAAATTGCGTACTTTTGAATAATCTTACTAATGGGGTGAAGCCGTTTTTCTCTTATCAACATTCAGCGTAGAGAATCTTTATTGCTTGCTGATGGATACATAAGTTAATGGGATCGATACATGTATCTTCTTGTTGGGGATATGTGAGTAAATAGTTATATATATATATATATTTATATTATTAGTCAAATTACTACCGCTCATGCATGCTCCGCATTCTACCACTTGTCCTTATTCTTGCATATGCCATATTGTAAATTTTCTTCTTTTCTGGGTATGAGATGTATGCCACCACATTTTGCTGCCGTATATATGATACTGGGGATGTAAACAAGTCGAGTTGAGCTCGAGTCGGGGTGTTCGAGTCAAGCTCAACTGTCAAATACCGAGCTCGAGCTTGGCTCGTTCCAATGTAAACAAGTTTGAGCCGCTTGTTGAACCGCATTTTGAGCCTCCCGCGTGGTTCGTTTGGGCTTCATGGGTGCAATTTTTTAAAAGTTAAAACTAGAGAGAGAGAGAGAGAGAGAGAGAGAGAGAGAGAGAGAGAGAGAGAGAGAGAGAGAGAGAGAGAGAGAGAGAGAGAGAGAGAGAGTTATTAGCATTTATTGCTGTTAGAGAAGGAGGGTAGCTTTTTTGGGTTTTGTCAGAGAGAGTTATTAGCATTTATTGCTGTTAGAGAGAGAAGAGAGAGAGGCAAACGATTGAGATTCACTTTGAATTTTCGAAATGTATGCCCGCGGGAATTTAAACTAGGCATGAGTGTGATTTATACAGCATTTAGTACTTTTTTTTTTAATATTCAGATTTAATAATTCCGAGCCATCTCGCGAGCTCTCGAGCCGAACCTAATGAAGCTCGAACTCGAGCTTGACTCGTGAGCTCGATAAGCTCGGCTTGCGAGCCCATAAACGAGTCGAGCTCGAGCCGGCTCACGAGCCGACTCGTCCTGTATGATACACATCTCATGGTGATTCTTCGTCTTTCTTTATTCCTATTTGTTGGATTGATAACTAGATTGTAAAAGCATCGGTGTGGTGGTCAGAGGGAGTGCTTTCCTTGGATCATCATAATGGCAGAATTATGTTTGTTGTATATCTCTGTTTCAGGGTTCCTTGGGGTTTGTTGTTTTGCCCCACTCCCTTTTTATTTGATCAGACAGCATTCTTTTCACTTTTAGCTTTTGTTAAAAGAGATTATTAAATAGGTGAGACGGGAATAAGAATGGGCATAATGAAAAATCTGAATTGATTAAAGCGTTTTATTGATTGGTGTTTCCTCAGGTGGAACTCTAGTGCCTTAGTTGGAAGTGTCGAGTTCATATTTGAGCGCATGAAAAAACACTGACTTGATGCATTATACAATTATCATGGTCTATTACCTTTCATTTTTTTGGTTAATTATGTTGCTCTGTTAACTATATTATATAGGATATCATTAAAGTTATGACTAAATAATAATTTGAATTATAACATTTGATTTATATTTAATGAAATATGTCATCTAAACTGTGTCCCTCACAAATTATTTTATAATAAAGTTAATCGTCAAACACCAGGATTACAGATTTTGTTATTCTCTTATTTAATGGCTTTGGAAGTGTCTGACATTTGTTGTTGGTTTTGCTTTGGATGTAGTTCCTTTCTTCAACCCATCCTCTGGTTGGACACATCAAATTTGCACTTAGTAGAGTCGGTGAGCGTTTTGGTATGATTCCAATGTCTGTAATTGCTACATGTGACACAAAAGTTAACAATTTTTGCAAAGTCATCAATCCAAAGGCTGAATCAGATCCTCTCTTGGTTTTGTTGTTGATCTTGAGGGCTGCCAAAATGTCTGCATCTATCTGTATTACTTATGGCGAATTTTGGATATGGAAGCAAGGGTCTTATCCTACTGAGTTTGTTGAGTCAGTTAAGAATCTTACTTCAGTATCGACACAAAAGTCTTCGGTAGAAGCAATTTTTATTCCCAGCTTGCATGATAGAGATGTTGAAACCTTGACTCTAAATTTTTCGGATAGCCTATATTACTTGGATGAAATTGCACAGAAACTGCATGTCAGGGATCCATCCCGCATCCTAGTGTCACGGTAGGATAGAATAATTCTATTATGTTTTCATCTACTTTGTTTTCTTGTAGTCATTTGCTGATTCGTGTATATGATGCTCTTCTGGTTCTAGCACTGTTGGGAAGGCTTCTTCAGAAATTAGATTATATTTCTCTGCTCCAGATGTACCTTTTTTAACTTCAGATTCCTCGATGGAAGTCCCAATGATCGAAGGAAATGTTAATTTGGACAAAATCTTGAACGAACGAGCTTCCTACTTATCTGGGCAATGTATTTATGGAAATGCAATTATGGCTCATGTTGGATATACATGGAAGTCCTCTAATCTTTTCTTTGAAGACATCTGGTTGAGTACGTATTACAGGTATGTCTTTTTTTATATTGTTGTGCCCTATCTTCCGTAAAGATGTAATGACAACAAGAACTTGTTGGTTTCCTTTTTATTGTGCTGCAGAGTTCGTTACTTTAGTTATCTTGTCCCATTTGTTAACCTTTGGAAACCTTTATGATACGTTGTGAAAAAAACTTAACCACTTGTTTTGTGATGCTCTCATGGAGAGTTCCACAACCTTTATGTAACACTGGCAGGCAAGCCCGTGCAACATGGTATAGATTAGCTAGATAGTTCTTAAAAATCCATACTTGCATGAGGAGGGTCTATGTAATTTGATGAGCATATTATTTCTATCTAATTATTTCATCAATATATGAACTTGAAAAAATTATACAAAAGCAAAGCCCATTGAGCTTTTTCTCAGATCTCGCATCAATTTAGAAAATAGTATTACAATATCGAATACAAAAAATAAAAGAAGATTGGAAGACAAATATTTAGCAATACGGCATCCTTTGTTATATTATTAGAAATTATAAAATTTTGGTAAGCCAAATTCTCTTTTTTTTTAGAAGCTTAAGCCAAATTCTCGAGTATTTCAAGTGTAAACAAATGGATATTGGAAGAAAATGAATTCATGGCAAAATGAACATGTAGAAAAGTATATTACTAGTAAGAACACTTTCAAAATCTTTTATGAAGACAAAACTATAGTCATGAAAGAGCTTTCGAGTATTTGAATGGTTAAAGCTATATTAGAGGAAATAAAAATAATCATATTTCTATTTTGATAAGAATTTGAAACTAGGAAGTAAAATGAAATAGAAAAAAGATTTGAGTTATCTTTTTAAGATAGCCAACCCTCAAATTTATAGAGAAGATAAATAAAAAGCAGAAAAAAAAATCACAGCATCTTTTTATTGAATTAGAGATAAATAAAGATAATTTCCCTTAGGAAATAGGAAATATAAAAAAAAATTAAATCATGCTCATGCGAATCAAATATATGCCATATGTCAATTTAATTGTCATATATTGGCTAACTTTTGCCAAACCTCTTCAAATGTTGTTGTAATTTTATAATAAATAAATTCTAGATGATTCCTACTTGTGCCATATGTCACTTGATAAAGAAATTAAAGTATTGTGGTTAGAGAAAATTATAAAGTGTTATATTAGATTTAGTTATTAAAAATAATAAATAATTTGAGATGAATTTAATACTTAGCAAAAATGGCCCTTGCAAGATTAAAATATTCATGTGACAATCCTAGAAGGTGATCCAAATAGAAGTTTCATGCCTAGAGTCTGATGCGACCACCACTAGGAAGGAAATCGGCCTTGACGAATACTATTTGGCCAAGTACTGTTGTCAAAGCATTAGTCTTACATTAACAAGTACCACTGATCTGATGTAAGAGGTCGACTACTTACATTTAACTATTTTTAGTTTGCTTTTCACCTTGTTCTCAGTTAACTCCTAGATAACTTGAAGTAGCTAAGGTGCCTTCCCATAATTTATCTTGGTTGAATAGGACTAATTTAGTAGTGAATCATCTTTTTACATCAGATTGATCAATTGAACTATGAATGATGCTTCGAGGGAATTCCTAGAAAATTCAGATGGATAAAACCTGAAGCATGCAATTTTTGAATAAAATAGACATAGGAACTATCATAGAAGCTTGTCAAAGAAGTTTTTTATGATTTAAAATACATGTATAAGCTCGCCTACATGATTGCATGTTTGTTAAAAAATTCAAATGGTCATCATAGGAATAGCTGGATGAGAACTCTAAGGGATTCAACTATTCAAGTTATAACTCTAAGGGATTTGATGAAGCAATTAAAGTTAAGCAATCATTCACATCAATTAATGGGCACTATGGCTCAATCAATCTCTGTAGGAAAACTTGTAGTGCTCAATTCAATTCAAATAAAGATTGGGAGATCCAATGCCGAATGTTATACAAGATAGGGGTTGGAAGAGGACACTAGCATCTCTATTAGAAAGTCAACTAAGCTTCTATCACACATATGAGGATAATGCCTTGCATGCAATGGAAAATGTCCTCGGCACTTATGAAGATGAAGATAAAAGTTCTGAGTCACAAATTTTATTTGATTATATGAAGATTTTCTTGAAACTACAAACCACTTATGCTGAAAGCCTGAAAGCAAGAACTATCATATGCCTGAATAGAAGAAAATAGGAATAAGCTCTCTAATATGAAATAAATCATCCCAAGTGAAGTATATATATAGGAGATGTATGCCATTTGAGGCAAACTACCTAGGAGTTTAATTATGAAATGGAGGAATCATTAATCATTGTTAGTTGGTATGTAGGTGGATTCTTTTTGGTTGATGGTTTGGAAATTAAAGCAAGTAATTCGAGTTTACAAGTCAAACTCAACCATTTAATTGATATGACTAGTCTAGCTCGAGCTCAATATATGAAATGGAGCTTGAGTTCAAGCCTATTATGAGATAGGCGAGCCAAGCTTGAGGTAGCTATGACTCAAGCTTTACTCAATTTGTTTAGATCAAAAAGGTCTTCAAGACCTTTTTAGTATAAGGGTGGGCCTTGATCAATAGCAATAGTAGAGTGTCATAATGAGCGTGTTGACAAATTTTTTTGACATTAGATGGGCTCTCAACCAAATATTCCACATTTGTGTGTGACATTACCCTCATAGCCTTTCAAGGCCTTCAATTGTTCATTATCAGTTGTTATTGCAGCCATTCAAGGATGGGAAGGCATTCGAGCAAGCTTTGAGCTCAACCAAGGTTGAGGATTATTGTCCTTCGTGCTTTCGGACAGCTCTTGATGCAAGGCCACCTCAAGACATTTTTGGCTGACATGTCAAGAGCACTTTGGAGATTCGCCACGAGCGATTGGGATCAATGACAACATTATCTGGAGAGTTGATTCCAAAGCTTCACTTTGTTAGAATGTGCAAGGAAGAATTATCCTTATTCGCTTATCTCTACATCAACACGATGGTAATTAAGTCATTACTACATAAGTTTCAGGGTTGTCAAATCCTTGTCCACTTGAGGAGTTTGTTGGATAATCTCTTTCTTCATGACTCATGGAGACCAAGTATTTGTTTGAATAACATTAGCACTAAGGTGTTACTCATTTTGTACTCAGGAGAGATGAGCATCCAAAGGTCTTTTATATATGAAGTTAAGCAAGTTGATTTCATGGCTATATGCTACATCAACATACATCTTCATCTTTGGTTGACCTCTTTTTAATGACTTTTGAGTGGTCTTGATACCACCTTGACGTGAAGTTTTAACTCTTTTAGGACTTCACAACTATTAGAGTGAACCATATTCAGTCTAGTATATACTGCCTAAGCTTTGTCTTACAAAAACCTAAACTTGACCTTCTGCAAATGCTGATGGAAATCAAGACGTCCTAAAGCCAAAAAGGCAGCTATCACCTCATGATGTAACTATAAAAAAGGGAAATAATCAATGGTTGCATGTATCCTCAATAAAAGAAATAAAGAGATGAGAGGAAAAGGAAAAGAGAGGAGGGGTATTATCCAAGAAAGAAAGGACAGGTTTTAGAGTGCTTGCAAGAGTTCTTCAGGTACTTAATGAAGAAAAAAGTGCTGCTATTTTTAATTCCAACAAGAGGAGCTCTTGGTTATGGTAGAGAATAATTCCTATTTGAACAACTATAATAGAGAGGAAGAGAGAAAATTAGAGCAACAATATCTACTTCCCCTGATGTGAAACTACTAGGAGTTACGTTCAAAATTAAAAAGAGAGTTGTAAAGTTTGCTTTTATAATTTTATGGGATCATGCAAGATAGAGTTAAGATTTAGAAACGTTACTTTGCTTAGGCAAAAAGAGTTGCAAACAAGATTAACCAAAACGAATCTTTCAAAGTTCTAGGCGAATTTCATATGCAAAGTACAATAACAAAACCCAACGTTTAACAACAAGAATTTCACCTTGGGGCCATGTCACTCAAAGATTGGTGGACTTTTGGCGGAGATAGAAGATCCAAGCGATGACGGAAGTTACCACTAGAGAAAGGGCGCCAAGGAACCTCGTCGGAGGAAAAGTAGCCGGCGGGGATGGAAGACGTAGGTGACCGTCAAGGCTCCACGTGTGCTTTGAAAATTGTCGGTCGTAGATGCTCGCAAGGATCGGAATGACTCTCTCCAAATACTCTTCCACGGTTGTCTCGTCTTCAAATCCTACGTCGAAACAAGGTGAACGTAGAATGTTGATGCTCCCGTCGGCGTTGAACACAAGACCCCACTCAAGCTCCGGATCCGCCATTCAACATTGAAGTGGATGTTGAAGAGGATCGTCGTCTTCTCTTGATCCCAAAGGTGGTGAACATCCAATGATATCCCAAGGAGGATGGGGGGAAAGAGGCTCGGCCAAGGTGGGAGAAGGGGTGGGGCGGCGGGTTATGGGGAAGGGAGTTGGTTTAGATGAGGGGAGAGGGAGAGATCTAACCAAATCTGAAATTATTTTTCAGATTTTGATTAATTTGGGAGGGGGAGGCTACTTAGAATTTGAATTTCAAATCCCATATGATTAATGCCATAAAGTGGCAATCAATGGGCATTAATCCCAATCAAGGCAATCGGCGGCGGCCAATAGGAGAAGCATGAGGGATTAATTCCAATCCTGAAATTAAATTCAGGATTAAGTAAATTTGGAGGGGAAATTTATTTGAAATCCGTTTGAATTTCAAATTAGAAGTAGCATTAAATGGGGCAATCAATGGGGGAGTCCATGCTAGGGCCGACGGCAAGATGAGGAGGAGGAGAGGGAATTTAGTAGAGAGCTAGGTTTCAATTTGGAGGTGATGATGTGGTGATGGAATGAAGATTTCAATTTGAATTAAATTGAAATTGGATTTGTCATGAAAAACTTTCCAAATTTGGAATTCCAAATTAGGAAAGATTTTGAAATTTGAAAATTCAAATTTCAAAATTCAAAATAGCCGTGGGATGGGGTGGCCAGTTGAGGTGGGGGTGGCCGGTGGTGGGGTGATCGGCCGGAGCTAGGGATGTGGCCGGCGAGATTCAATGGGCGGCGGCGGCAAGGGGAAGTGGACGGGTGGGGCTGTGGACGGGTGGGGAGTAGGGGCTGGTTTTGATGATTTGGGAGGAAGGCTTTTGATCCAAATAGGATGTTGAATTTGGATCGAGGTGATGCTATGGATGCCGTCGGGTAGGGTGAGGGAGGATGTGGAGATGAGGAAACAAATAAAATAAAAGAAGAAAACCACGAGTCGAGGACTCTTCCAACGACTGGTGGGCCTTGCGATTTGCTCCCCTTGAGCTCTCACCCTTCTCTAGCTTTCATGCAAGAAGAAGAAGAAGATAAAACACAATTTCATTCAAATATTCATTTAGCATCAAAATTACAATATGAAGGCTATATATAGCCTCTAACAAAGACATAAAATAAAAAGGACTCAAATGCCCTCAAGGGCTACAAGACAGATAACTCCCTGCAGGGGTAAAATGGGAAAAACAGAAAATAACTAAGACAATAATCATAACATCTATATCAAAAGTAGAGACGCTGAATCGTGGCCGTCGATCTGCGGTTTCGCCGGCGATAAACATGTCTGTAGCGTCTGTCGATGTCCTCATCATCCCCACACCTAACTCTCATTTTCATAGCACGTGCTTGCATTTTCTCTCAATGAGAAAAAGTGATATCTTTTTTATACCTCAAACTTTGTGCAAAGTATTATCTTTCTTGCTCGTTTTTTAAAGTTTAATGAATTATTTGATCTCTATGTGGTCATTGATGTAGGCTTATTTAAGCTAAACCATATAAATTTTTGGTATCCTATTTTGTGTTGCTTGATAGTTTTGCAGTTACTTTATGGTTCATCTCACTACTCCTAGGCTAAGGAGTTCCCTTTCCAAACAAATTATGTGTTCACCCTTCAAAATATTATGAAAGCTAATGTAGCAAAGTGGACGGAAAAGTTTGAGAACTCCTTCCAGGAGCTTAAGGAATACTTGAGCTCTCTACCAATCTTGAGCAACCCAAAGTTTCTAGAGCCACTTTTACTCTACCGCAAGATCATTGAAATTTTGATCAGCTTCATCTTGATATAAGAAGCAAGAAAGCAATAACAAGTTTATTACAAGCGCACAATCTTGATTAGAATCAAGTTAGATTACCATACCATCTTCGCCTTCACCCTTGTTATCTCGGTAAGGCCCTAAAGCTAGACATCTAGGCACATCAAACCCAAGTTTTCTTCAATCAACTTCTGAAGCAACTTCTCTTAAGGCTCGAGCCCTCAGGTCAATTAATTAAGTGGTAAATTGAGTTGGGTGAGCATGATCTACATTACTTGCCCTACAAAACACTCAAAGAACTTTGTTGCGGACTTCACCTCTTCTATGGAAGAGTTTGATATAGAAAAAGATTGCTAGAAGATACTTGATGTTGGAGCTTTTTGGTTTAGAAGAAATGAAGTAGTTGTCCTTATCAACCTGTGCACTCGAGCTTAGTTTTAAAGCAGTCAATAAACAAGCAGCTAAGAGCTCTGCTTTGCATGGAACATAGGAGTGAGGAAGCTGATGGTGTTCAACAATTCTCATTTAACTGTGAACCAAGTAAATGAAGTGTATGAGACCTAAGAAAGGATCCTCCATCAAATGCTTGCCCCATAAGAAAAACCTGCTAGCTAATCTGTTTGCTAAGAATGACTATCCACAAGCCATCTCTATCAGGGAGCTCAAAGTTTTGACAATTGAAGAAGCAAAAAGTCTGCACATAAAGCATTAAGAATGTTGGTTCTCGTCAATTCAATTTTTTTTGGGAGATTGAAAGGCGATCCCATGATAAAACAAAACCCAAAAGAACTTGATTTTGGGATATCAGGCTCTTCTTATATGAAGGAAACCTCCTCAACAAAGTCTATTATGGAGCTAGATAGAAATGCCTTCAAACATGCCAATATAATGAATTTTTTGAAGAGCCCTTAACGATAGAAGTTACATGATCAGATTCGAAAGAGACACTTTGACAGGCCTACTACTTGGTGAGTGTTAGGAATGATGAAAAAGCATACTCCCATATGTGTAAATGCTATAAGTTCTACAGAAGAAAAACAAGCAACCATGGTAACAATCAAACTTATCATCAACTCCATGATTAGAGTTGGTTGGGAAATATACTTCATTAGCTTGCTTTTATGGGCATATGGGGGAAAAAGATTCTTGTTAGTGTTAGTCGTATTCTTTACTAAGTAGACAACTGGCACTTAGATGAAAACCCACAGCCTCAGCGGTTGTGAGATTTCTAAGTAGCACCATCTTTCACTCATTTTGGTTTACCATTTCCTGTTATTAAGATAAGCCAATTCTAAAACAATCAAATTCTGTGTTGAATATTGAATCAATTTGAAACTTGCTTCAATAAGCTATCATTTATCAAATGGAAGAGCCATAGCAATATAGCATCAATTCTGAACATCTCGAAGGAAATGCTCATTGGAAGACGAGGCTTTGGCTAAGGAAATGCAATTCTCATCCGATCTAATGACTCCTTCAGCAGCTTGTAAAACATGCTACTTTCTAATATATGGTGCTGAAGTGCTCGTCCTGGTTGATTTATTACTTCGAAGTGGTTGCTCGAGCAAAAGCTGCAAGAGCTATCTAAGTCAAAGATTTGGATCATTGGAGGTCACAAAATGACCAAAACATGGCAGATTCCCTCAACTCGAAGAAGAAAGGCTTAAGGTGGCCCATCGCAATTGTGAGCATAAGTGGGAGTCATTAGGCTCTACAGTCAGGAATCATTTTCTGCTAGGGAGCCTTGCCCTACAAATCTGTGGTGGTCAATGTCATTCTGGAAAGTACATATTTCAAGTATCGATTTGTTTAGCATAATAAGAAATGATTTCTTTTTTCAATTTGATATTAATCTCATTTACCTTAATAATTAGTTTATAATTTTATTTTTCATTTATTTTGCCCTTAGTTTTTTACTTGCGTTGTGATTATAGTGAATAATCTCCTATTGTTGTCTTTTTTGTTGCTGTTAAAATTTTGCTCTCTTCTCAAGTATTTTTGCTCTCCAGAATGATTTTGGGAAAGTTGCCTGATGGACATTATAAGCTGTCCAGAGAGGCAATACTTAGTGCGGAACTGCCTGCTGTATACACTACTCGCTCAAACTGGAAGGGCCCAACACCACGGGATCTTCTTTGCTTTTTCTGCCTCCAGCACAGGCTATTAGATCCTCTTTTCTCTATTAAAACACTTGACCATACAGAAATTTCTGTAGAGTCCTGTGAAGTTCAAAAAGAGTCAAAGTTATCAAGGTCGGCTGATGAAGTTGAGAAGGTAAACGGGGACAAATCTGATCCTATCCGCAGAGAGTTGGGCAGGTCCATTAGTGCCTTCCAATGTGAAGTTAAAATATTATCTAAGAGACAGGATCCAGTGTTCAAATGTTTTTTTGATGATACATGCAGAAAGGAATGTGATGCAATTCAGAGTGCCGCATTAAAGGTTCTTTCATGTTTCAATAAGTACTTCAAGCAACCTGACATGCCAATTGAGAAGTTTTTCGAGCTTGAAAATGGTCACAGCATAGCTGTATATTCCAAAGAATTTATTCAAGAACTTGTGAAATGTCCATCAATATATGATATTAAAAGGAAAAACAAGAGTTCTCGGTTACATATATCTTCAAATCAGTGTAGTACACAGTATGAGAACGGTATAAGTTGTAAAATTGATGGCCCGGATTCTGGCATTTTTCCATCCCCAGGTTCTGTAATTTGCATAAGCTATGTTGTTGTATTAATGGACAAGGATACAACTTTGAAGGAAATTTTAGAAAGCAAAGATTCATTTGAGTTTGAGATAGGTACTGGTGCTGTGATTAGTGAACTTGAATCATGTGTGAGTCAGCTGACGGTAAATCAATCTGCAAAGTTTGTTGTTGAAGTGCCTTCTAGGGACTTGATCTTTAGTGCAGCTGGTCAAGCTGCCACGCATCTTTCACAGTTATCATTACGTGAGTTACCTTCTGTTTTGCTGATATTTTATACTACGAGGTATCCTTTATACTGTAGAGAAACTTTTGATGTTTTAATCATTTACCATTTTTCATTTCAGACAACTGCTTCTTGGAATACTCTGTAAAGTTATTGCACGTGACAGAACCTCTAGAGGACAGAATTGAGCAGGCTTTATTCAGTCCTCCTCTATCTAAACAGAGAGTTGAGTTTGCGGTAGGGTATATCAATCAATTGCATGCTACCAGCTTGGTAGGTTTTTTCAACTCTGCTTTATTATTGTAGTTCGCTTAATTACGGTCTGATTAATTGTTCTGTCATGAAGGTGGATTTTGGCTGTGGATCAGGCAGCCTACTGGATTCTCTATTAGATCATCCTACTACTTTAGAAAAAGTTGCAGGTGTAGATATATCACGCAAAAGTCTTATTCGTGCTGCAAAGGTACTATGTTCGCTTTATTTTTGTTTGTCTATCATTTTATTGTGTTTTTGTGCAATTTCATGTAACGGTTTTTATTTTATTCATATTTCTTTGTGGACTAACCTTCATCTAGGTTTTTTTATACATAAGTCTTGGATCTCTTCTCAAAATGCCTTAAACAATTTTTCTTTTGGAACTATATTCATGCATATTTTGTTTTTTCAGATTCTACATTTGAAATTGAGTGCAAATCTTTCGAGGCAAAAAAGCATAAGATCTACTATACTATATGATGGATCAATAACTGATTTTGATTCTCGCTTATGTGAGTTTGACATCGGTACTTGTTTAGAGGTATTTCTTCCTGACTCTGTTGCTGTAGTAGTTGTTATGGAAATGTTATCTCAATCCAACCTTCTTTTGATCCTTCATTAATCTGAATTGTTTTTTTGACTTGGAAATTGATGAACTTCAACTAACTTTTGAGTATTTAAAGTCAGAAATCAAGTGTACGCTTTGCATAATTAACAAGTTAAAGCACACTGCATACTATGAAACATGGTCATCAGAACCAGACATTGACAAACCAACACAGGGTCATGGTTTGCCTTTAAGAACTACAACTTGTTACGGAATTAACGAATGAACTGATATTTTCTTTATTTGTTTGTTCTCTCTCTCTCTCTCTCTCTCTCTCTCTCTCTCTCTCTCTCTCTCTCTCTCTCTCTGCCTTATTAAAAAAATTACTTTTATTGTACTCTGAACCCTTTTTATTTGGTTAATTTTTTCTGATATCTTTTCTTTTCACCGTTTTAAGAATTGGTGGGTTGGTTTGGTTAAGCTTGATGTACATATAGAGTTTTTTTTTTTTTAATTGTGAAGTAAAGTTGATTAAGCCTTTGCTGGTCTAAATAGTTTCTACACAAATTTGCTGTAAATTAAATTTCTTTAAATTGGAATTAGTTTAATTCTATTTTACGGATCTATCTTTTTTCTCAACTACAATTCCCATACAGCTCATGTCCAGAACTGTTAGTGCTGTGTGGATCTTTGATTCTCAATCAAAGGATATTGAATCCTTACTGTCTACTTTGTGTTTTTCTTCTAACAATCATGAGAATCAAACAATGCAGGTCATCGAGCACATGGAAGAGGATCAAGCTTGTTTGTTTGGTGATGTCGTTCTAAGCTTCTTCTGTCCAGGAGTACTCATAGTTTCTACACCCAACTTTGAGTACAACCCAATTCTACAGAGATCCTCAATGCCAGGCAGGGAGGATTCAGAAGATAAACCCACTTCCATTAAATTTCGGAATCATGATCACAAGTTTGAGTGGACAAGACAACAATTTCAGCACTGGGCCAACAATCTTGCAGTAAGGCACAATTATAGTGTTGAGTTTAGCGGAGTTGGAGGTTCAGCGGACATTGAGCCGGGCTTTGCATCTCAAATTGCGGTTTTCAAAAGGTCTTCAAATCTATTCCAGAAGCAATGCTTGAGAACGGAGCCATCCGAACTCTATGAAGTCATCTGGGAATGGAGTGCTGATTCTGCTCCACTCTGAGCTTCTAATTGGTTCTATCGTAATGACTGCATGTGGCATATGAGAAGCAATTTCGTTGGCATTATATTGGTTCCATGTTCAGGTATATATACAATTCTCTGGTCAATACCCTTTATGAGAAGTTTTATGTTATAACTTGCTTGATTACCTAATATATCCCAAGGAAATTGTTTCATTCAACTACCATAAGAAATGAAGATTTTTTTTTTTTTTTCAGTATTGATGGTTTTTCTGCAAAATGCTCCTAGTTTGGTTATGGCATCTGTCACATGATAGTCCACAAGAACAAATATATTTAGAGATAAAACAAACATTTTTGAGATCTTTTGAATTTCTTCTTGTACCCATTTTGCAAACTTTTCAATCCTTTGCTTTTGCTTTAAAAGTCGAGATTGTACCTCATTCCTTTATTTTTTTCAGCTTAGTCACCGAAAAAAATAAAAGACTCATAAAGCGGGAAGAGAGAATGTTTAAAAGAAACGCAATTTAAACCAACCTGAGATTCAAACATAATTTATTGATTAGGCAAATACATGAGCATCTAAAGTTTGTTTTGATAATTGATCATATAAGTGATTTGATATTCTTTTAATTGTTGGAGTGCAGTATGACTTCTTCAATCAAAGTAATTCTCTTAAGAAGCACCTAAAAATGAAAAACTGCATTCATTATTTAGCTTTAAGCTAAGAACAAAGAAAGTCAATTTTACAACCTGCTTTATGATAGTTACAGCCATCCCAAATGGATGGTAACTGCAAAAGATTTAGGCTTCGTTTGGCAGTTTTTGGTCACTGCTTTCAAAAAAATTTTGTATCAAAAAATTGTTTTAGAAAACAATAAGAAGATTGGCCTAAGCAAATATTTGAATTTTCAAACTAATTTCCTAGACTGCATAATGTGGCCGCCTAACTTTCCAATTAGTTTAATTTTCCAAGTAATTGAATGTTCCAAATGTTAACTAAATTGTCATGTAATTGAATTTTCCAACTAATCTCCTGCACTTCTGTTTTACGATCCGCTCCGCTTGCGATTAATCTCTCAGCAGTACAAGAGTTCTCTCGTACATAGAAATAACTTTTAGTACTTCTATTCCCTTCTCATAATCCAGATAATGATCATAATATCACCAAAATGAAATACCAGCAATTTCCTCCGTACACTTTTCTGCTGAAACAAAAAAGCCATATGGTCCTTATCACTTCGCCTGCGATCAAACAGTATCATCATAAAAACATCCATACCGAGCTTTTATGGTGATTTCTTGAGACCCCACTATTGGATTTTTAAACGTCTAATGTTTAATTTATATGAAAATATATTTGAAAATTTATCATTTTATTTGTCTATTTTATTTATGATTTCATGACTGAGCTTCCAATTCAATGTAATAGTATGATTTCTTTTTCATATGACATCAAATAAGTTTAATTTTATTGATTTTGATTCTTGGTCGCCCTAATTAGAAATAATTTGATTTTTGTCTTGAGTTGGAAGGCAGCTTAACCAAATGATTTTCAATTCAGGATAAAGATAGATTTAGGTTTCGTTTAAGACGTCTTTCTGACTGCTTAAAGCGGCATTCTAGCACAAAAAATTATATATTTTTTACTATTGTACTAAAACATTGCTTTAAGAAGCATTAAGAAAGCCGTCCCAAATGGAGTAAAAGCTTTACTCAAACTCATTTAGAAAACCTAATGTGCTTTGTCTATACAAGGAAAGAAATCAATGCGCTTGATATGGTGGAAGCAGTAGGCGCACCAAGTGGACTCGGGAGCCACATGACCACTCGGTCCAGCAAACTTCGCAACAGGTGGGGCTAGCAGACAGAGAGGGGGAGTCGGTTGAGGAGGTGGGGCCCAACAGAGAATCAAAATATTATATTAGGAGAATCAATTAGGAAATCATTTCCTAATTGAATTTTAAATAGATGAAGGTAACACATTAGGAAGGAGGTTGATTTATGAGGGACGGAGAATGCTTATTTAAGTCTAAAGTTAGGGTTTATTTTATTCTTATGCAGAATTTTGTTTTGAGTGTTTGTAATTCTCTTGTGTGAGGGATCCTAGCGGCGTGTAGGGATTGGAAGAGAAGATCCTTCTCCAAAAAGAGGATCATTATATCTTGCTTTGTTTGTATTTGATTTTCAATCAATAAAAACCTATTTTCATGTTGAATCTCTTGGAGTATTTTACTGTTTGGATACCAAGATGTATCAACATCTTATATCAATAAAGTCATCATATTGTTAACATACAAATATATATAATTGCTCAAATAAGAGGATGTGATGTATTATAAATGGAGGTACTTGGATCTTAATTTTGTAAATAACTAAGATTTAAATGTTATGTATATGACTGCAAAATAAAAATGCAAATCTATTGCACTTAAAACCTGTTGGTGTTTTTGTTTTATTGATATTATTTAAAACAGTGGGTTCTCTTTATGATGATGTCTTTATGTTCTGTGAAATACAAATCACACCTTCAGGCTAGAATTAATGCTGTTGCAAGTATCAAATTAGAGTTCCAGTCTCCATCATCATTTTTAGGATCATCAATGACATAATCTATATACAAAATAAACTGATACTTCCAGTTTAAAAGAAAAATCATATATGTTTAATCATAGCAGTGTGAAGAAAAGTATATGGATTTGTAGATTTATGGCTTTTAGTGTACCTGCTAGCATGAATCTTCTTGACCTTGCGGCATCTAAGGAGTTGCTGATGTAAACGGTTTGGAGGTTATTTCTTTTTGATGTTAGTGTTCCAGTTCACTTTCCAAGAATAGCTTCCTTGTGTAAGAGCAAACTGAGTTCACTAATTTCTTTAGTTTTCCTTGGGCAATGCTGAATGAATTTCTAATCCTGCAAAACAAGCACTAGAGTTCTTCTTGTCTATCTCAACTAAACTAAATCCAGGAGCCTTCTTCATCTCCTTCTCCTTCATCCTCCTCCTCATTCTCGCCGCATCTTCCCATCTACCGGAATCCGCATACAAATTTGACATCTGAACATAGAATGTGACATTGTGAGGATCCAATTGCAAGAGATTGTCCACTACAAGCTCAGCCATCTCAACATCCCCATGCATCCTACAAGCACCAAGCAAAGCTCCCCAAACAGCTTTGTCTGGCTTCACCTCCATCCTCTCTACAAACTCATAAGCATCACTAAGCCTACCAGCACGCCCGAGAAGATCCACCATGCAAGCACAATGTTCCACTGTATGATTAATGCCATAATCTCTCTTCATGCTATCAAACTGTCTCAGCCCCTCCTCCAAATGACCAGAGTGGCTGCAAGCTGCCAAAACTGAAGTAAAAGTGAAGCTATTAGGTGTTATTCTTTCATCTTTCATCTTCGAGAAAAGCTCAAGTGCTTCCTTAGCATGGCCATGAGCCGCATAAGCCCCAATCATTGCACTCCAACTTATCACACTCTTTGATGGGAGGAGCTTTTGAAATACACCTTCGGCGAAATCTATCTTCCCACACTTTGCATACATGTCGAGCAATGCGTTGCCGACTCTCATATCAATCTCTAGTCCTCTTTTACATGCAAGCTCATGAACCCATCTCCCAATCTCCAGGTTTCCAAGACCAGCGCAAGCAGATATGACACTTAACAATGTCACACTATCAAAGCTGAGATTTTCAGCTACAATCCTTCGAAAAATCCCGATTGCCGCAGTTTCATCACCGTTCTTCTCATACACAGCAATCATGGTGTTCCATGTAGCTAAGCTCCGAACCGGCATCGTCTCAAACAGGGACTTAGCCACTTCACTCTCACCACATTTACCATACATTGCAATCAGTGCATTTGCCAATGAAATATATGAACCCAGACCAGATTTGATCACCACATCATGAATTGATCTCCCAAGACTAAAACACCCTAACTCATTGCAAGCTGGAAGAATGCTCACCAGGGTGATCTCATTAAACTGAATCCCTAAATCAATCATTTTCGCAAAAACACTCAAAGCCTTCCCAAAGACACAATTCTGAGCATAACCAGCTACCATTGCAGTCCATGACACGGTACTCCTCTCCCCCATCCCGCAAAAAACCAACTCTGCATCAGAAATCTCCCCCACTCTGAAAGTACATTGTTACCAACGAGCTCTGCGCGAAGACATTAAACTCGAATCCGTTCTTCACGACGTTGCAGTGAGCCTGCTTTCCTTCTCCAATGGCAGAAATGGCCGAGCAAGATCTGATCACAAAGGGAAAAGTGAAGCGATCGGGCGAGAAACCGGTGCGGTGCATCTCTTTGTACAGAACGGGGACCTCTTGACATGGGCCAATGCTGGCATACCCTCGAATTAGAGTATTCCAGAGAAAAGAGTCTCGTTGAGGCGTTTCGTCGAACAGCTTGCGGGCGTAGTCCATGGTGGAGGACAGAGTGTAGGCGTGGAAGATGAGTTTGGTGGCGAGATCAAGGCGCGAGCTAAGGCCATGGATTAGCAGAAAAGCGTGGAGGCGTTTGAGGTCGGAGAGGGAAGAACAGGAATTTAGAAGGTCGTTAGGTTGAAGACAACCTCGGAGAGTAGGCGGGAAGGAGAGATTAGTTGGGCTTAGGTGAGTTCGAAACATTATTGAGGTTAAAAAAAAAAAAAAAAGATATATTGATTTGGCATAGAAACTTAAACGTGCAAGCGCAAAGCTATTAAAGATATAAGAAATTAAAATAAATTATTTTTTAATTAAAATTTATGTTTGGGACAACTTTTTAATATAAAAATTTTGAACTAGAATTTTTTTTACTAAAAAACTGTTTTAAAAAATATTAAGAAAACCGCCTCAAATAAAATCTAAGGCTTCATTTGAGATAGCTTTTAATCATCATTTTTTAAACTTTAAAAAAATTAGATTAAAAAACTCTTTTAGAAAATAGTAAAAAAATTATTTTTTATCAAATAAAGTCTAATTCATATTCAAGATATGAATAGTTAACATGTGATGATTTAGGGAAGCAACAAAAGTCAGGCATTTTTTTATAGGATTTTAATTTAATTATATTGCTATTATTTATTAGTTATTAAAATAAAAAAATTGCTAATCAGTTTTATCTTTTTATTCCTCTCTTTATAGATTTAATTTTTATATAAAAATAGGTTGTTTTATGATAGTATAATCAAAAGATTATCATGACAAATAAAAATTTATAATCTATTTTTAAGATAAATACAATATAAATCAAAAGAGCTGTATTATAAAAATAGATTATGAAATAAAATTGTATATTAGCGAATAAGTAATACTTTAATCACTTATATTAAAAAATAAATATTAAATTATATTGATAATGAAACAATTACTTAACTTTTTGAGATCATTAAAAGTGTTTGTTAGAAATTACAAATTTTTTTCATCTTATATTTTATCTTTTTAAAATAATAAGTTAAAAAAATTGCTAATATTGGTCTTTAACTTGAATGGAATAAATAGAGAAAATATTTAGAAAAGTCTTTTTTTTTTTTTTTGGAACTAGGGTATCGGCCCGTTGTCACGTCAGCTTGTAACGCACTTAGCGGTGTCCACTAGTCCCTCGGTGAGTCTACCATCAATCAGCCGCACAGGTGCAGGACCCACAATTATTTTCTCCCCACTTAAGGAGTCGTGCCGTATGAAAGGGGATTCATATTTAAAAAAGTCTGATCCACTGAAGCAAATTGGACATGCTTTTGTAATATTTAATTAAAATTATCTCAACAAGATTAAAAGCTATTATTATGTCAGTATCAGAGTGATGACAAACTAGTTATTAAGAGGGCTTCAGCTATTAAAATTTCATTAAAAAAGGGTTTTTTTTTTTTTTTGATAAATTCTCAAAATCCAACTCTCTGGTTATTTTTGCCATGTTATAATTTCAATAAAACAAAAAGAATTAGTGAGGGTATGCTGAGCATTTCTCAAACAGATTGAAGATTTATAAACAATATAAGACAAAATTTCAAAATTTCAAGAAGTATTTTAAACAACAAAGCTGGAACAAACGATAGACTTCTACTACAGAGGCAAGTTAAACAGTACGTAGCTCATACAGACATCAATTTCCCTTAGTAATCAACAGTGGCAGAACCTGAAAGAAGAAGAAACTACATTGCAGAATGCTTCTTGTCTTGTCTCTTACTTCGCTTATTGCATATCCTTCTAATCCACTTTTCTTGTGCTGAAGTGAGATTTTGGAGCAAGGGAATGGGCGTCCATGGCTGACATACTGAGCTTAGTGGAAGCTCAGCAGGAAGGGCGGCGGCGGTGCTCGTGAAGGCATTTAGGACAAGGAAAGCCAATATAGGAGACAGATCCAATGTTCCACCAAGAGGGGGGATAATCCCACGAAATATGTTTAGATAAGGATCGCATATAGTGCTAAAGAGGAAAAAATAAGATTTAAGTTAGAAATCGGAAACCAGTACCAGAAAGCAAGATTTGTCTTTTCCTGATGAAGAGTTCAGTTCTTTAATAATCCTTTCAGTAAATTTTTAAAGCTGTTACTAATATCACATACTATCTTTATGCAATTGCTATCAGATGATGGGGTGAATGAAATTTGAAGTGTTTTTCTTCTTCTTTTTTGAAAATGATGATGCTTTCAATTATTGCAAGCAGCATTTCAAAATACTGGGTAACTGGGCAAAATATAGTCTGCACTGAAAGAATTAAAGGATCATTTCAGTTTGAATACTTATTATTAGCTGTTTTGCCAGTAAGAGAAAAGGGAGAAGGCAAAACTTGAGAATTCCCCGCACGCGAAATCCAGATACATGGCTTACAGAAAAGATGAGAAGAGAGTCCTAACAGTTCCATACTTTCTTGTGCATACCTAAAATACCCAAAGCTTTGTACCTATATGATAGGAAATATTTGAGTTCTCAAGTAACCCTAATAATAATTGGTCAAAATAGCGAGAATAATACGAAAATATGTCGGGGGTTCAAGGGGGCAGCAACCCCTGATGGGGTTTGTCATGCCTGGTCAGGTGCCCCAGAACAAATTTTGGTTGTAAGGATATTTTTGGATTATCTTTACTATTTCTCTTTGTATTTAGTTCATCGTTTCCTACACAATGTGTTTAATTATGTTGGAGCAATTGCCTAAAGACCATAGTATTTTAAAATTTTTAGGAGGGGGCAATTGCCTAAAAACTCTTATAATAAAGACTAAAAAAATACATGGAGGGGGACAAATTACCTAAAGAATCATATAATAAAGAAATTGCCCCTCCTGGCCTTAAGGTGGATCCGCCCATGCCTCTATTATACTTCCCTATTTATATTAATTAGTATCAGAGAGCTTTTCAATCCCCTCCCACCTCATCATAGCCTTCCACGATTCTGAACCCTAACTACACAACCTATCCATGCATTCGAAACTCCTCAGAACCCCTCCTTATTCATGCCATGCTGCTTTCATTGAAGTCCTCACACGATCCGCCTTGTCCAGCATTACGTTTTCTCTATCTCAAGTGCATTGTGTTGCTATAGGGCACACTCACTTGCACTGCGACCACTCCTTGCAACTTTTGCTTCATATCCATTTATATCTGCCACTCCCACAAAGCCTACCCACCACAGCACTTTGCAACATCACTTACACTAGCATGAGCCCTCCCACCAAAATCTAGATCTCATATGCCTTGATTGCATCCTCATTAAGCTTGTGCATATCGTTAACTAGTCGCACTTGAGAACCTCTGCTTCACTATCGTACCCTAGATATGTGACATATGTCAATCGCTTGTCGTATTGAATTGTGCATTCCCATAAACTGTCATATACACCGCCCACATGCGTTCACATTTATGCAACTTAGCATACTACCAACCTCAGCATTGTCGCTTGTAATATTGATGCTTGAATTGCCTGCACTTTGGCCCCAAACATACTTACCACATCGTTCACATTTCATATGCGCATCTTGCTACCCTTGCATGAGCCTCATCCTTAATAATTCTTTGCTTGCTTAAGGCGCATCTACCATATGTTGCTACTGCCCATGCAACACCTGAAGGACCTACATCTTCCTTCAAGCAGCCCACTATGTAGAGCACCAGCATTTCTCCTCAATGAGGTATGCAGTGTCCGAAACGTATTAGACATAACACACGTTTAATGTCTTCGATACATATCGAACACGCCGAAGTAGTGTCCAATTAGAAAATAAAAATAAAAATAAATTAGACATATGTCTTAAATATTTATAAATTTTTTAATATAATTTCTTATATTTCAAAATTTTATTTATTAAAACATAATTTTTTTTTAATTTCCACTCAACAGTCCCAAATCAATTGCCCACAATCAATACCTCATTCCCCGAACATACCATTTTCATTTCTATGTGCATATCGCAACTAGAGTTTCACAACAACATCCAATATCATCAGAAATCGACGTTTGATACCATCACAACATCAATGTTTCAAAATCATTTGAAAATAAAGTTTGATTTTAGCTATTTCCACCCCCACAATCATGACTCTACATCATCTCGACATCTCATCTTTGACCAACAACATCTCAACACAGACGACCGACATTGTCTTGACTTTGACGCTTGATGCCCAACTCTCGATAACATAGTCATCTCCCATCTTGGCGCTTTAAACATGACATTAATGTCCAACTCTTGACATCATAATATTAATCATTTGAAACACAAATCCTAGTTAAGTGATTTATTTTTTCTCAATTATTCTTAATATCCTGTGTAATCAATTTCTATACATTAGTTTTAAGATATAAAAATTATGATAACATGTCCAACCCATGTTGTCCTACATTTTTAATAATTAAAGTGTCTCATGTCCATATCGTGTGGTGTCCGTATCGTGGTGCCCATGTATGTGCATCATAGATAGTTTATAACAAGTTCAGGTTTAAGTTTTTTATATTAGTATTTAGAGTGGAGCAAGAGAAAGGGGGTGTTGGGAGTTGGCTATGTGAGTAGGTTGCACTTGTGAGCGTGGAGGTCTATGAGCGAGATTTGCTATAAGCAAAGAGGGCTTTGAGCGAGAGAGAACGAGTCTATAAGCAGTTGAGCGATTACATGTATTCATGAGCCGAGCGAGTAAATATTTCTTCCATAGAGAATAAATAAATTTCTTTTAAATATTTTATTTTGATTTCATTATAAATGTTTTATTTTCTTTAATTAATTTTATTAGTATTTTTTATTTATTTTTAATATTTTTATTTGATTTTTTAGCTGATGATGAACTAAGTTAATCTATTGATATTTTATGGCATATTTATGGATTATTTTAATTTTATGAGTGTTTTTTTTTTGTGCAAGGCATATACCACGAGGCATAAACCACACCTTAATACCTTATTAAAATAAAACACCTCAAATCTCGATTTCATCTTTTTAAACCTTGCATGCATCAAGTGGGTATCGACCCTCAAGTATTATAAGCTAAAGAATTTCATCAAGAAAAAGGATGTTGCAAAATCAACTTTTAAGCGACATATATTCCCATAATGAATTGAAGGCGCAACATTTATTCGTATAAATATATTGGTTGCAAACTTATAAGCTTCTTGAAATGTCATTGAAGCTAGCTTTCTAGCTCATATTAGAAGGTTGATTGTAGTCAATGAATCTCATCACATGATAATCCTTAAGTTTGTTGAACTTTGTTGTGATCATCATATTATCATCAGACCATATTTGTACACTATGACCAATCCACTCTATCAGTTCAATATCCTATCTCTGAATGTTATAATGGTTGATTTGTACAATAGACATATTATCAATAATCACAAAATTGATGCAATAAGTATAATA
The DNA here is from genome assembly GCA_019514585.1 of Dendrobium officinale. Taxonomy (NCBI): domain Eukaryota; kingdom Viridiplantae; phylum Streptophyta; class Magnoliopsida; order Asparagales; family Orchidaceae; genus Dendrobium; species Dendrobium officinale. The sequence goes on along the minus strand of CM033686.1, from coordinate 6,535,544 downwards.
TCTACCAAAATCCTCAATATCATTCGTACTAACTTCATTTTCTGCAACCTGTAACTCTTACAACTACTTCAAAATCTTACACAAGTTAGCCTTAAAACAAGCAATACGTACCAGTATCAATATGAAATGTCAAAAGCACCTAAACTAAAGGATTATATGGATTCTTGGAAAGACTTGATAAACCAATTAAAATAAAAAGCTTAACACTTTCAATTCCCACTATCATATCAATTTCTTCTAATCAAGGCGTTTCTTTTTCTTTGTTAACCTAGTAGGTTAATGTGCTTCATTTTTAATATTATCAGCTTTTCATCGAAGTTACTAATTTTAATGCTAAATAAAATGCTTTAACTTTTCCATGCCAGAAGCAATCAAGTATTTGGAAAACAATTCAAATATCACTAATGCTCTCAAACAATTAAAGAGAGGAGATGATGAAGATAATAATCGTTAACGATACACTAAAATTTTAAAAGAAGCGGATTAATAACTGAAATCAGTAATAGGAGCAGAATCAATAATTAATTTGAAAAGAAACGAATACGGATTTACGAAATAACGCATTCATAAAAAGTGGAAAATAATTTTTTTATTTGGATAAAACCGTTTCACGCATTCAGTTGAATGAGTGAAACCATTTCATGGTAAAACCAGGGCATGGGCTACGAGCTTTTAGCACAAAATTTGAGCAATTAATCGGTATTACTTATTAGAAATGTAAAATCAACTTGTGTAGACAATAACATGTCGTATTAGGTGAACTGAAAAGCGGTGATGTCTAATCAATTGTTCTTGTGATAGATGGTATAAATTAGTTATACCATTAACATTTTTGCAGATTTAAATTTTTGAAACTGGTATAAATGTTTGATTTATGTAAGCTCTACTATATAAAAGGTGCATCAATAAGTAAAGTTTAACATTGACAGAAATTTATTTTAATAGATTTTTTTTGCAAACACTTGAGTACTTGAGTTTTCTTTTTTTTTCTTCATTATGCATTGGTCGAATCTTTAGAAGCCTCAAGGCATCCCCACAAAAGAAATTGTTGGATATTGCAAGAACATAAATGCATGCCTGTATGACAAGCTCTTTTGATAGTTTGCTTAAGTAAAATGCAATTAAATAAAATTTTTAGTTGTTACATGCATGTATAGACAGGCGATAGTGATTCTTTACTTTGTTATTTATAGGCTTAAGCTATGAAAATAGTCATCAATAAGCCAATATATTTCTTAAATGCTTCCAGTTGAAAATACGTGAAAGAAAAGTTCTGAGAACGCGATTGTCATCTGGGTGACCTTCACTTTTTCTCAAATGCGGTATCATGATGTACGATGTGAAAGAGAAGGTGGTAATTGATACAGCGGTTCCAAAGTTCTTGAGGCGGTTCCTTCTGAACCGCCTCAGCCAGCCCATCATGGGCCGGCTCTTGTATATCAAAGGAGGCAATTTCGCCTCCTTTCTTGCCCAAATTAAATTACCGCCTAAGGGTGGGGTCCACGGGATTTGAATTTATTTGAAAATTATTTTTAGGAAAGATTTGAGGAGGTGGAAAAGTCTTTAAATAGGAGAGGTAAGAGGTAGGGAAGGGCATGCAAGTATTGTTTTCTTCTTGGAGTTTCTTGGGTGTTTTGGGCTCTAGACTCTCTTGTCTAGAGATTTGGGAGAGACGATCCTCCTCTCGAATTGAGGATCACTTGTATCTTGATTTCGTGTTGCTTTTGCTTTGTTTCCCTTATTGCAATTTAGTTATTTGGGGCTGATTTGGCTAGATTTTGGCTGAATTCTCGCTGTTTTATCTCCAATTAGTGATAGGTTTGCTTGCGAACTCAAGTATTCCCTTAGGGTTACTTGCGAACTCAAGTATTTCCTATCAAATTGGTATCAGAGCACGTCTTGGGGCCGGTGGAGGGCTGTTGTCGGCCAATTCCAGCAGCAGTTTTTTTTTTTTTTTTTTGTGGTCGGAAAAAAGAAGTTGCTGTTTTTTGACTCCAAGATCTAGATTTTGTGAATCTATAAACTCCGGATCATAATGGCGGCCAAGAAAGTTGATGCTTTGGAGGAGAAACTTGAAGGAGAGATGAATCACATCAAAGAAACCGTGGAGGAAAGAATTTCGTCCATGGAGGGGCAGGTGGCCGATCTCAGGGACATGATGAAAAGAATGTTGGAACTTCAAGCACAAACGGCGGCATCCGAAGCGAAGGGCCCCGAAGCGAGAAACACCAATTCCGAAATCCGAAAGGAGGGAGAAGAGGTGGAAATCGTGGAAGGGGGAAGAAGAAGACCTTATGTGGAGCCTTTCCATAGGGAAGAAAGAGGAGATCGACGTGGAGAAAGGTATGGATATGGGGGAGCGGAGCAAGGAAGGGCTGAGTGGGAAAGCCATGAGGGGTTTTACGGCCGTCGAGGTACTGAATTTGAAGGGAGAAGAGGGGATTTTGAAGGGGGTTTGGGCTATGGAAGGGCAAGAGAAGATCGGGAAACTTGGGGTGCACCTAGCACTTGGGAAAGGGGAAACTATGGAAGAATCCGAGGCAATGGGGGGGATCAAAAGGTAAGAAAGTTGAAGATGCCCATATTCGAAGGAGAAGACGCGTATGGGTGGATTTACAAAGTGGAGCGATACTTCGCCGTCAATGGGCTAACAGAGGAAGAGAAGCTAACGGCAGCCGGATTATGCTTAGAAGGGAAAGCCTTGTCATGGTTTCAATGGAGAGACCAGAGGAGACCGATCAGAAATTGGAGGGAATTTAAAGACTGCATAATAGAGCGTTTTCAAACCGATCAAGGAGGAGACTGTAATATCAGTTTTTGCTCCAGGTTCGTCCGGACGAATCGGATCGTCCGGGACGATCGGTACAGGTTGTGCAGTGAAAATCATATTGTTTGGCTGTAAAGGGTTGAAGTCTGGACGAAAGCAGGATCGATCTTGACGAAAATAAGTCATGAAGTTGGCCCTTCGCCGGTGGACGATATTCAATTTTGGAGAAGGGAGACCGAAATAATTCAACTTCATGGATCGTACCGGTACGAAGCTCGATCGTCAAGGACGATCAGTCCCTGATATATATAGAAATGAGATATTTTGAAGAGAGAGAGAAAAAGTTGAGGAGAGAGAAAAACGAAGGAAAAAGTGGAAAAGAGATGCAGGATTTTTCGGGCGAAGGCCGAGCTGTTTTCGTCCGAAAAAGACTGTTGAGGAAATTGCTGTACGCAAGGTAAGGCACAATCCGACTTTTTCAATTTTCAGAAACGTCGAGTTTGGCGGTATTATCTGTCCGGAATTAAGTTTTGTTCGCGATTTTCGTCCGTAATTTCCGACTGGTTTAGTTTCACTACGCGTAACTTTCTGTATTTTGTTGAAGTGCCGAGTGTGCACATTTTGGTTATTTTTTTAAGATTTTTGTCCGGGTATTTTTGATTTCGACCCAAGTTTTTTTAGTCGACTGGATTTTTCTGTGAACTTGGAAATTATCTGTGCAGTAGAATAAATGTTCTAAAATGTTGATATCTATATTCTGTGCGAATTTGGTGAATTTTGATTTCAGGAAAATTGTGTAAATTCTGTATACTGCCGTTGTGCTGCCCGATTTTTGAGAAATTTCTGTTTTGTCCGGAAATCTTCTGAATTGATATGCTATCTGTATATGCTATATAAAGGGAGTTATAAGGGGCCTGGATCCTATGAGATTCAGTTAGTGTCTGGGAATTCTGAAATGAGCTCAATATGAAATCTGATATCTGTTCTGTTCCGGATCCGAGGAAACAATCTGTTTAGGTGCTATATATCACTATATATGTATTCTGGTGCTATAAGCACATCTGATCTGATCTGTTTTGGTGCCGTGAGCACAAAGGGAGGCATAAGTGGCCTGGATCCTATGAGATTCAGTCAGTGTCAGGGAATTTAGCTATTAATTAAATATCTGATATCTGCTATATGATTCTGATATGATTTGTTCTGTTCCGATATGATCTGTACGATTCTGATTCTGTTGATCTGATGTGTCTGATCTGTTATGTTTCTGATTTGATACAACTTCCATTTCCGTACAGTTTTGTTGATTTGATATCTGTCCGAATCTGTTTATCGATTCTGTACGGATTTGTCTGCTGTGTTGGTTTTGTAAGATTCTGAGGATTTTGATTGGAGGTTTGTTGCTTTACTGAGCTGTTGAGCTCACCCTTGCTTTCTGGTGGTTTTCAGGTTCTGGGAAAGGCAAGGAAGTCCAGGATTAGTTCAGAGTCTGATCAGTATAGGTACTTTTGTACTTTTGGTTTTTGTACAGTCATGGCTTTTCTTTTCTGTCTTTCTTTCTGTCGAAAGACATGTACTGTTCTGTAGATGATTGTTTTGAGGAAATGAAATCGGATAGATGTTTTGTTCCGCTGCATTTGATGATACATAGTAGCTCTGTGTTTGTTAGTCTGTGTGAATTAATTATTTGGAAGATTCAGTTCCGAACCAAATTCCAAAGCTAGATCCTGGTTAGTGCAGCTCCGTCGCGATCCAGCGCGGGCGGGATCCGTCTCGTCTCGGGTCGGGTCGTGACAGAGACTTCTATGAGCAGTTCTTTGCTCTAACACAGGAGGGATCAATAGCAGATTACCGGAAGCAGTTTGAGCACCTAGCTAGCAGGGTGGAGCGACTCTCAGATACAGTATTCAAAGGAAATTTCATGAAAGGGTTGAAGGCGGAGATCCGAGCAGCAGTAAAGATGTTGATGCACCTTCACGGAGACCTAGGGGAAGCTATGAAGTTGGCCCACTGGTTCCGTCCAAATCAGAAGTTTGAGAATGGAGAAGAGGTCGTGATGAGCAAGTTTAAGGCACGTGCAGGATGACGACTACCATCTTGCACCGAAAGGCCCTGCAACAGGAGGAAAATAGAGAAGCCACCAAGGAGAAGACTGGAGGAAACGGAGGAAACTTCAAACGATTGACAGAGAAAGAGATGCAGGAGAAGAGGGCTAAGGGCTTATGCTTCCGATGTGATGAAAAGTACATTGGGTGGTGCAAGAACCGAACTCTTCAGGTTCTCACCGTCTGCGATGACGAGGAAATTGAGGAGGGAGGTGAGGAGGAGACAGAAGGAGAAGAGGAGCTACACTTGGATTTCGCAAAGGTTTCCCTAAACTCAGTGGTGGGGTTCACTAATGAATCACACCATGAAAGTGAAGGAAGGAATAAAGGACATGGAGGTGGTCGGTGCTAATTGATAGTGGGGCTACCCACAATTTCATTTCCACCCAAGTTGTAAAACCAGCTGGGAATAAAAATGGTGGACACAGGCTGTTAAGTGATGATGGACAGGGAAGATAGAGAAAGGTCAGGGGATTTGCAGAGAAGTACGACTGACGATCATGGGGATACAGTGAGGGAAAACTTTCCTTTCCACTAGAGCTAGGGAGCAATTGAATACATCCTGGTGAATGAAATTGGCTGCAAACTTTGGGTGACAATCAAGGTAAATTGGGGAAATACCATAAAGATGGAAAAAAGGGGGAAAGGAAGGAAGGCGGTAGTAATGCAAGGGGGATGGCGGGGCTTTCCAAATCCCTAGTTTCTCTTAAAACGATGGTGGCGGATATCCAGTTGGCAGGTGAGTTTGAGGATATTTAGTGGAATTGCACAGTTTAGAGGAAGCAAGAGTTGAAGAAGGAAGAGGACATACCCCTCAAAGGTCCAACCATTGATTCAGAAAAGAAAAGAAGTAAATTCAACCACGAACAGGGATTCTCCACCGTTGGAGGGAGCATGCGAACATGCCATCCCTGTTGAAAGGGGAGTGTCACCCAAAGTGTCCACCTTACCGCTACCCTCAGTTCCAAAAAGATGAGATAGAGAGGTTGATTAGATAAATGCTGGAGGCAGAGAACCATTATCAAATACCCAAGCAAGAGCCCTTTTTATAGCCCATTACTATGTCAGTAAAAAATAAAAGGACTGGCAGCTGGCGGGTTTTGTGTGGACTATAGAGCACTCAACAAGGAAACTGTACCAGACAAGTTTCCTATAAAATATCATTGACGATGCTACTCGATGAACTAATCAGAACCATGACATTCAGCAAGATAGATTTAAAATCAGGTCTATCACCAGATCCGACGGAAGGAGGATGTACCAAAACGGCTGTTTAGAACTCAGAAGGACATTATGAGTTCCTGGTGATGCCGTTTGGCCTTACCAATGCTCCAGCTACTTTTCAGGCCCTCATGAACAAGGTTTTCAAACCTTATCTCAGAAGATTTGTACTTGTATTCTTTGACGACATCCTAGTCTACAGTAGGACAGAAGAGGAACATTGGGAGCATTTAAAAAGGGTGCTAGAGGTACTGCAGGAGCACCAGCTGAGGGCTAACTTGAAGAAATGCTGCTTTGCACAAACCAGTGTAGAATACTTGGGCCATGTGGTATCAAAAGGAGTTGCAGCAGATCAATCAAAAATTGAATCTATGATAAGATGGCCAGTACCGAAAAATCTGAAGGGATTAAGGGGATTCCTAGGATTGACGGGTTACTACAGGAGGTTTGTAAAAGGGTATAGCTCCATAGCATGGCCACTCACAGAACAATTAAAGAAGGACGGGTTCCTATGGGGAGAGGCGGCTACAGCAGCATTTGAGAGCTTGAAGAAGGCAATGACTACGGTGCCGGTCCTAGCCTTGCCAGATTTCACTCAGACCTTTATTGTAGAGACTGATGCTTCAGGGTACGGGCTAGGCGCAGTACTGATGCAGAGTCACAGACCCATTGCCTATTTTAGTCAGGTATTGACTGCTAGAGCCCGACTAAAGTCAGTGTATGAGAGGGAATTAATGGCCATCGTATTAGCCATCCAGAACCTACTAGGGAGACATTTCATAGTCAGGACAGATCAGCGAAGCCTGAAATACTTACTGGAACAACGGATGGTGACGGAAGAGCATCACAGGTGGCTGTCCAAATTGCTGGGGTATGACTTTGAGATTCAGTACAGGCCAGGAGTAGAGAACAAAGCGGCGGATGCCTTGTCCAGATGCATGGGGGAGCTGCAGACAGTGGTATTATTCGTTCCTTTGATGCTTGACTGGGAGGCTATCAGGGAAGAAAGTGCTAGAGATGAAGAACTGGGAAGAATCAAAGCAGCTTTGCTAAAAGACGAGGGTAGCCATCCAGGGGTACTCATTAGAGTGAGACAGACTACTATATCAGGGGAGATTTGTGATGCCTCGGACCTCGATCCACATCCCAAATTTACTCCAGGAATTTCATAGGAGCGCAGTGGGGGGCCATTCAGGAGTGCAGAAGACCTACAAAAGATTGGCGGCCGAGCTTTACTGGAAGGGAATGCGTAAAGATGTAGAAGAGATGGTAGCAATGTGTGAGATCTGACAGAGGAACAAGTATTTGGCGATGTCACCAAGGAGGACTACTACAGCCTTTGGCACTACCAGGACGAGTCTGGGAGGAGATATCCATGGATTTCATAGATGGGCTGCCCCGTTCAGAAGGCTTCACAATAATCTTGGTAGTGGTGGATAGATTGAGCAAGTACGCTCATTTCATTCCCCTCCGACATCCTTACACCGCGGTGACAGTGGCTTCAGCATTCATTAGAGAGGTGGTCAGATTACATGGCATACCAGAGGCGATTATATCAGATAGAGATAAGGTGTTCCTCAGTCATTTTTGGAAGGAATTGTTCAGGTTACAGGGTACAGTTTTAAAGAGGAGCACCGCTTACCACCCACAGACAGATGGTCAAACAGAGGTGGTCAATAGGAGCTTGGAGACCTATTTGAGATGTTTTGTATCGGAGACACCCAAACTTTGGGCCAAATGGTTGTCCTGGGCAGAGTACTGATATAACACCTCTTTTCACTCAGCTTCACAAATGACTCCATTCAAGGTGCTGTACGGAAGGGACCCCCTCACTTAGTACACTTTGGGAGTAGCAGTACTCCAGTCTCTTCAGTAGAGGAGTACTTAGAGGAAAGGGATCGAGTATTAGAGGAATTAAAGAAACATCTATTGAGAGCTCAACAAATTATGAAAAAACAGGCCGATGGGCATAGGAAGGACATCCAGTTTGAAGCAGGACAGAAAGTGTTCTTAAAGCTCCGACCATACCGACAGAAGACAGTGGTCAATAGAAGAAATGAAAAGCTCGCCCCGAGATACTTTGGACCTTATGAAATATTAGAGAAAATCGGAGCAGTGGCATATCGGCTAAAACTACCACTCACGGTAACTATTCATCCGGTTTTTCATGTGTCATAGCTGAGAAGAGCTATTGGAGATTATACAGCCAGCTCAGAGCTACCAGCCACACTTACAGAAGAGTTAGAGGTGATTATGGAACCCTTAGAGTTGATGGGGGTTCGTCAGAAAGAAGGGGCAGAAGAAGTACTAATCAAATGGATGAATCTTTCAGACTACGATGCCACGTGGGAGCCATATGAAAGGGTGAAGCAATAGTTTCCCAGTTTTCACCTTGAGGACAAGGTTATTCTTTGGGAGGGCGGTATTGATACAGCGGTTCCTTTGGAACCGCCTCTTGAGGCGGTTCCTTCTGAACCGCCTCAGCCAGCCCATCATGGGCCGGCTCTTGTATACCAAAGGAGGCAATTTCGCCTCCTTTCTTGCCCAAATTAAATTACCGCCTAAGGGTGGGGTCCACGGGATTTGAATTTATTTGAAAATTATTTTTAGGAAAGATTTGAGGAGGTGGAAAAGTCTTTAAATAGGAGAGGTAAGGGGTAGGGAAGGGCATGCAAGTATTGTTTTCTTCTTGGAGTTTCTTGGGTGTTTTGGGCTCTAGACTCTCTTGTCTAGAGATTTGGGAGAGACAATCCTCCTCTCGAATTGAGGATCACTTGTATCTTGATTTCGTGTTGCTTTTGCTTTGTTTCCCTTATTGCAATTTAGTTATTTGGGGCTGATTTGGCCAGATTTTGGCTGAATTCTCGCTGTTTTATCTCCAATTAGTGATAGGTTTGCTTGCGAACTCAAGTATTCCCTTACGGTTACTTGCGAACTCAAGTATTTCCTATCAGTAATTTGAATAATCTTCAAAGGCAACCACTTAATCTTGAGCATGTTATTTTTTACCATCAATGGGTTTCAGTTGAGGAATGTAATATTTTGGATATTTATAAGAATAAATGAAAAAGTTATTGCCCAAATATAAAAGGAGGAAGTTTTTAAATTTAGCGAACTAGCAAGACCTCCATTATAAGTTCAAGTTTAAGTTTTGTTGCTGTCCAACTCAAACCCAACTACAAGCTTGCATGCATATATTGTTTAATGAGAATTAATGGTTTTTAGTCCTTTGTATGTTATTTGTATGCAATTCTGCTGTCTAGGTTAATAATAGTAATTGTCAAATATTTCAGTATGATTATATGTAGTTGATTGCAATGGGAACTTAATTTTTTGTATTTTGTTAATTGTCGACTAGTTTATGTTGAGTACGTTGTTCTCAAATTATTCTATTATATATTGTATATTTATCAACAACAGTTGCCTGATGGATGTCCTGACTATAAGATTATTTAAATTTCTAAAATAATAATTCTGGATTCAAATTAAAATGAAGTTACAAGTTTGCCTTAGAAAAATAACAAACATTGTTACAACAGATTTCATAACCTTTTTTGCTCGCCATATAATCCTAATCAAGACAGAACAAACACAATTTTTTTTTCTAAATTCACTTTTTTTATTTTTATTTTAATTCTAAACTCTTAACGAAGTGCAAGGAAAATTGGACAAGATGGGAAATAAGAGACAATCTATAACAAATTAGTGAGGAAAAGGAAATCAAGTATACCTTAGAGGACTGACAATGGCCGGAGGGGAATTAGGGAACCAAGTAAGAACCAACCTAACAACCAACAGCGTATTATATATATTCAAGAAGTTAGAAATTCCGTTCGCCACTAAAACCCCCGCCACAGAATCCCCAGGAAGGATTGCAGCAAAATTATGAACTGACAACGAGCTGCGATTCCCACGATTTCCGCAACGAACCTGGCAGAATAAGAGAAAAAGAAATTAATAAACTAGTAAGGAGAAGAGTGACAATAAAAAGAAAAAGGGTTTTCTCTCTGGATTACCTCGGCCAAGAATGTGCGGATCTCAGTGGAAAGGGAGAGGAGGGGCTTGACCCAGGGGTGGTTGGCGGCAGCGGCTATGGCGGAGTCTAGCGTTTCAAGAAGCCGAGCTACGGCGGCGGTAGGGCGGTCTTGGAGAGGGGGCTTCGAATGGAGGCGGAATGAGGAGGAGACGAGGACGGCTTGCGGAGAATCCGTGGGGAGAGGAGCCATGGTTTCGCCTCTTGAGCGCGATCGGAGAGCGCTGCTTTTAAAGAAAGAGGAAAGGATAACGTTGGCAGGTGGATGCTGTGGCCGTTGATGGATGTGGTATTAGATCTACCTGCGCACCCTAAATTGGCAATCTATAAAAAGAAAATACATGCCGAATGATTTTACGTATATATATATTTTTTAAATTTTAAGAGATTTATATAGAGCAAGGTATTATTTTTATATTAATTTTGTTATTTATATATAGCACTTCAACAAAAAAAAAAAAACACAAGCCCGCTGTTGGGGAAGATGAGGATGAGTAAACACCACAATCATGAAACAATCAAGAAAGTAAAAGCAGCAAAAAATTAAAGACACGAAGGTTTAACGTGAAAAAATTGAAAATAAAGAAAAAATTACGGAGCTACACCACACCAAGAAATTCAGTAATCCACTATAAACATTGGGATAAATAAGTATAAATCTCTCTTCTTTCTGTCACTCTCCCATTTCTTCTCTTCTCATATGTATTGTTCTTGATGTCTATATACATAAAATACAAGAGAAAGCCAAATAAAATAATCACAAGGGACACAACCCATCAGAAAAATGAGAAAGAAAAATGTCTAATCTGTCTCGCAGCACTGCAGTGCCAATTTAAAGTGTTGCGACTGCTTGAACCTCTATCTTGATCCACTACAGCGCCAGTTTAAAGCGCTGCAAATTTATTTTATATGTTATTGTATGGAAGTCTTATTCTTTTCAATATTATATTGTTTTTGTTCATGAACACAAGCAACTTGTATATTTAGTAATTCATTCAATTAAAATCTAATTTTAAAGTTTAATAGGTTACATATATACACACAATTCTCATATGTATGAATATGTAACATATAAAATATGATATCTATATATTTAAAGTTAAGAGACGAATTCTCATTTAAATAAAAAAAAGATATGTCATTTCTAATATTTTTTAACCAAGTATTTTTAGATCTACCTAAACTTTTCTTAACAAAAGTCAAATCTAATACATCTACTTTCATAACCGGGTCATCGGAAGGCCGTCGTTTTATATGACCAAACCATATAAGGCGTCTCTCTCTAATCTTATCTTCCACTAGAGCTACTCCAACTTTTTTACGTATATGCTCATTTCGTATCATATCTCTAAGAGTAAAACCACTCATCCACCTGAGCATCCTCATCTCTACAACACTTTTTTTTTTCATCTCTACAACAGTTAACTTAATATAATGCTTCTCTTTTAATGGCCAACATTCAACACCATAAAGCATTGCAGGCCTCACTACCATCTTATAGAATTTTTCCTTAAGTTTGAGGGGTACATTTCTATCACATAACAAGCCCGATGCATTCCTCCACTTCAAACATCAAACTTGAATTATGCTAATAATATCCCCATCTATTTCACCATCACTCTGAACAATAGATCCAAGATATCTAAAACGTGTACTCTTATTAATGACTTGATCGTCCAAAGTCACAATCCCCTCACTAGGTCTATTACTACTAAAATTACACTCCATATATTCCGTTTTAGATCTACTTAAGCGAAAACCTTTAGACTCTAAGGGTGACCTCCATAATTCAAGTTTACCTTCAACTCCCTCTCTAGTCTTATCAAGAAGAAGAATATCATCAGCAAAAAGCATACACCAAGGTACATCCTCTTTCATATGTCTAGTGAGAACATCCATGACTAAAGCAAAAAGATATGGGCTTAAGGTTGATCCTTAATGTAACCCAACCGAAATAGGAAAATACTTGGTCAATCCACCTTGTGTTTGAACACAAGTAATAGCTCATACATACATATCTTTAATGATTTGATATCATATAAAAATCAAAGTTTTTATTTCCTTAAGATTTTTCTATATTAGCAAATGATATTAGTCATGTTGCGTCCAGGAGTATTCGCGGCGGTAGAGAAATATAAAGTTTAACGTCTTAGCGTTGTACAAAAATCTGGCACGCAATCAGATAAGAGAATGTGTAGCATTCATAGGAGACACCAATATTTTTATGTGGAAAACCGCTGAAAAGGGGGAAAAACCACGGGGCCTAGCCCAGTTTGAATGAATCCACTAGTATTGCAGTTGATTACAAATGAGGCCCTTCATTGGGAGAAGGCCTTAGCTTGATGTACATTTTATAGAGTACATTACATGATGTGAATACAAAGAATCATTATTGACGTGTTCATTTGGTCAGGAGGACCATAGTCTGGTGACGGAGGTTAGAAAGACTGTAGTCTGCGGAAGACGTAGTCAGGAAGACCGTAGTAGGCTGGCGATGGAGGTCAGAAGGACTGTAGTCGGTGGGCGATGTAAGTCAGAAGGATCGTAGTCGGCTGGTGACGGATGTTGGAAAGACTGTAGTTGGCGGGCGACATAAGTGAGGATCATAGACGACGGGCGAAGGAGGTCGGAAAGACAGTAGTCGGTGGACGACGTAAGTCAGGAGGACCGTAGTCGGCTGGCGACGGAGGTCAAAAAGACTGTAGTCGGTGGGCGACGTAAGTTAGAAGGACTGTAGTCGGTTGGCGAAGGAGGTCGGAAGGACTGTAGTCGATGAGAGACGTAAGAGTCAGAAGGACTGTAGTCGGTGGGCAACGGAGGACAGAAAGACTGTGTCTGACCCTGAAGGTCGGAAGGATGGCGTCAGGTAGAAGTCCAACAATAGAAAGAAATTCATCTTCGGATATACGTCTAGCGAAAGTTCAATAACCGATAAAAGATCGGCGTCGGGTAGAAACTTGGAGAAGAGTGAAGGTCCGACGTTGGGTAGAAGTCCGACGTCTGTTGGTGGCCGAGGAGAACTCCAACATCACTTGGGCGGAGTTTCGGCGTCAGGAGGGAACTCTGTCATTAATTGAGAAAAATTTCAGCATCCCGTGAAAGTTGGGCAGAATTCTGGCGTCCCGTGGAAGTTTGGCAGAATTCCGGCATCATTTGGAGTTCGGGCGGAACTCCGGCGGTGGTCAAGGAGGAGTCTCTTCCCTCATATTCTTCTCGTCTTCTTCTCCTCCTTCTTGCTTGGGCCCCCTCTTATGAGAAATGAGGGGTCTATTTATAGTTTTTCTGGAGTGGCATGACTCGTAAATAAGTGTGAGATCAGGGGCATATAAGGAGTGGCCGAATGGACGGCTGATATTGAATCCTTTGATTGTGCACCGTTCGTCAGACATTTGAAGGTCTTAGTGATGTCGGATTTTAAGGATCTTGGGCTCGTTGGATTCGTTTCGTCGAGCCGTTCGATTTGACTATAAGCTCTTTAAAATCGGAGACCGTTTGATAACTCAAATTGTGGTACGAGTTTTCCAACAGCACTTCGGGCGCCTGATTTGGGCTCATTTGGGCTCGGATTGAGTTGAATTTGGTGTCGTTGGGTTCGTATTTCCGAGACACTCAGTTTAATTATAAACTCGATGAAATCGTAGTTTGGGTGCTCCCAGATTTAATTTCTGAAGTTTTCAATTTGATTTTGCCTCAAGATTCATGCTCGATCAAGATAATTGTTTGAGAATATATCAAGTCAAATGACTAAAAGAAAAATTAGGCCAACTAATTAGTGCAAATAAATCATTTTAGATGGTACCAATAATCTTAATTAGTGAAAATCAAACTATAAATGAAGAATAATTTGATATAATATCTTGTTTAAAATATAATAATGATTAAATTTGAACATAAGCATAATATATATAAATTTATTTTCAATAATTTAAAATTTTTATCTGAATATTCCGACTCACCTATTTTTTTCTTTAAAAATAATAATTATATTTAATAATATAAAGGACTTCTGTAAATATTTTCAAACGGCTTACGGAAGAGCCGATCGTATAAACTCGCGCAATAAACATGTGGTTGAAAAAAAAAATTCAAACCTTTACGCTGACCATAACTCCATTCCACCCGTCATATGGTCATACGTGGCAATTCACAATTCACTTTAACTAGCCAGGTCAGCATAGTCACATTTGGAGTCATTATTTTCTGTTCCGACATCCGAACGCGCCAGTTATCCCTTCCCCTTCTTAATGCCGCACGAGCAGTCCCTTCCTTCTTTCAGTCCTCATTCAACAACTCGAGCCCAACTTCTCTTCTCTTCCTTCTCCATGGCGTCTCCTCTGCTAAGACTTGCTCTCTCTCCTAGCCCTAAATCGAACAACGTAATCCTACTCCGTCCCGTCAGATTGCTCCACCATCTCGGTCCCCTCCGCGGTGGCCTTGGCGGCCTCGGCAGCGGCGCGGGAAGGTCGGTTTCGAAGTCGCTGAGATTAGTCCGAGCAAAGGCCGTGGAGTTTGGAGCAAAGGAGGGGGGTATCCAGCATCAGGATGCAAGAAACACGACAATTCTCTTGGAGGTTGGGGGTATGATGTGCGGCGCCTGTGTCTCCCGTGTGAAATCGATATTGTCTGCCGACGATCGGGTCGAATCGACGGTCGTCAACATGGTCACCGAAACGGCGGCGTTAAAGCTGAGAGATGGAGTTGAAGAGGAAGGGGAGGAAAGAGTGGCCGAGGAGCTTGCCAGGAAGTTGGCGGATTTTGGCTTTACGGCTAAGAGAAGGAGGTCGGGGCGGGGGGTGGGGGAAAACGTGAGAAAGTGGAGGGAGATGGCGGAGAAAAAGGAGATATTGCTTGCAAGAAGTCGGAATAGAGTATTTTTTGCCTGGACGCTGGTGGCTCTGTGCTGCGGATCGCATGCTTCGCATCACCTGCATTCTCTTGGAATACATGTTGCACATGGTAGGATTTTCTTGCAAACCATTTGCTGTTAATGGAAAAGTAACCAAAAACAAGCTTAAAATCTTTAATTGCTAAATTCTTACCCATTTTCAGTTAAATAGTTGATCTTTACATTGGATGTTTTATACAGGATCGTTTTGGGATTTGCTGCATAACTCTTATTTGAAATGCAGTATTGCAGCTGCTTCTTTGCTTGGACCTGGTAGAGGTAATTTCAGCACTTTCTTAACAAATTTTGTTCATGGAAAATGTTAGTTTTATGATGATTATCAAGAGATGAACCTTAACTAAACCGAAAGTTACCTTATGAATACTACTGTGAAGAATTAAGCTAAAATTCCTTCTGGGCGTAAATAAGCATTGAATGAAAGCTGACAAGCTGCAAGAATTCAGGCATTTGTGCTTACGGTGTTTGACAACTTTACTCCATGGTCTCTGTTAATTTTTTGGCAATTTACTTTCGTGCATTTCTTAGACATTTTGAAAATATTTATAGGCTAAAAATGATGAACCATGAATGATCTGTATGGCTTAGGGCTGGCTAAAAGCGTTGGTGATAAAACATGTTTGCATATTCCTCTCAATGCAAATATTAGCTTCCTTGTATGGATTAAATGCAAGGGCGGATTTAGGAGGAGGGCATGAGAGGGCACGTGCCCCCCCCCCCCCCCCCCCCCCCCCCCCCCCCCCCCCCCCCCCCCCCCCCTCCCCCCCCCCCCCCCCCCCCCACCCCCTCCCCCCCTAAATATTTAATGCCATTATATATAATAGACATACATTAATAATTCATTATTATTTGATTTTTATGTTAGAGTTATTAGAATCAATTTGTTACCATCGTTAATATTATCACACGTGCTTAATATTTATTAGGAAATTATAATATATAGTCATTATAAATGATACTCTCCTTTATCGTTCTTTTCTTGCTATTCTATTCTCTTGTATTTATATAGGCATGCATTTTTTTTAGCGTTAGGATCAATGAAATAAAGATGAAGTTTTTTACAAATTTCGTCATGATATCAGAGGCACCTCTCTAAGTGTTTGCCTTTATCACTTATTTGCATGAAGATCCTGTGAGGATTAGTCCTTTTTGGCTTATATTCGCTCCATGAATGGAGATCGACCTTTGTGTTTGGTGGTGAAGGTTTGTGAACATCATGTAGATCATGTGGACAATACAAGATCTCATGAAGATCCTGTACGAATCCTTTGAAGATCTTGTTAGGACCCCTTGAAGATCCTCTGAGGATTCTATCTTTTGGTGATGATTTTGTCACCTTTGATCTCGATAAAGGTTGACTCAATGTCTATCTCTCGATTTTTCAAGCATCAATATCTCGGTTGTTCTTGGTTTTCTTGTTAAACATTTTGAAAATCTATTAAATAGCTCTTAGCTTGTATTTCTTAGTTCTTCTTGCATTGCACAAGCTCTCGATGCTTCTTGTTATAACATTATGGGTTTGTGGGAGGGTGTTAGAGTAATTAGAACTAGTTTTTTGAGAAAGTCTTGTAACTGATAGATTGAACTAGGGTGTATATTATTTAGCAAACACGTATAATACTCACATTAGTTTATTCAATCAGACTTCAATTAACATTACTCACTTTTAAGGCATGTATACTTCCCCTGTTTGCAGATCTCCTTTTAGATGGTCTCAAAGCATTCAGAAAAGGCTCACCAAATATGAATTCTCTTGTGGGTTTTGGATCAATTGCTGCATTCCTGATTAGCTCTGTGAGTCAAATTTAAGAACTAGTTTTTCTAATGATAGTTGTTTTCCGTTGAGCTCTTTCCTTTCACTTTTAGCATGCTTAATTTACTAATCACCTTTTCTTTATTGCAGGTTTCACTTGTGAACCCAGGCCTAGAATGGGAGTCCTTCTTTGATGAGCCGGTGAATTTTCTTTCCATTATCTTTTTTAAACCTTTTCCCCTGATTGTTTTGTGGCAGAGATATGAGTTCTCTATTAGAACAATTTCTACCTTTACACACACACACACACACACACAAACACATTGCATGTAGGAATTCCAAAGCTTGCCTTTAATTTGCTGTGTTTGTTCATGCTTACAAATGCTGAATCTACTGCATGCATATTGGTGACTTGATATATATCTGAATGGATGTGTCATTGAATGCCTATATGCAAATTAATGTACCCATTTTTATCTTTCCGTGAGTACATTATACATTTAGTTTCATATTGATTTACCGGGGTTCACGTTGTTCTGGAAGCATATTCTCAATCTTCATAATTTTTTTCTTAGCATTCAGGTCATGCTTCTTGGTTTTGTACTTTTGGGACGTTCTCTTGAAGAAAAGGGCCAGGCTCCAGGCTTCCAGTGACATGAATGAACTGCTGGTAAGTTCTTGGATTAATGAAGTATCCTATTATCAATCTTTATGTTGTCCGCTCAATTTTGTTTGGTCTTTTTAATTTATTCCTCTACATATGTCCTTACATGTTGAGAAGTTTAGTTAAATCCATTTTGACAAAATTACATATTAAAGATTTTGAGCTATAAACCTTTAGTTAAACTAAAATCATAAATGCTATTGCAAAATGGAGTTGATTATTGCATGAAGTATGATAAATCTTCTGCTCCACGTATACAAAATTTATCTGCCTATAATGGGCTGCCTATTAAATACTGAAAACATGTGGATTTAGTTTATACAAGAAGCTTTAAAAATTAAATTTGATTATCGCATGCTACTAATATGATGCATTTTTTGCAGTCTTTGGTCGCTACTAAGTCACGATTAGTGATAACTTCATCTGAAGAACCCACATCACCTGATAGCTTTCTAAGTGCTAGTTCCGTTAGCATTGAAATCCCAACTGATGATGTCCGGATCGGAGATTCACTTTTGGTGTTGCCTGGGGAAACCATTCCAGTTGATGTATGTTATCATTATCAATTGCTTGAATTTTGAATGCTCCTCTATTTTATTTTATTAATGTAATATTGGTATATAGTGATGGTTTTAAAGCTTATTTACCTCAAATTGGAATATGTTGATATTGATACATTTGGGTTTGTTCTTGTTCTTAGGCACGTGATCACTTGTTCATATGCAATACATAAAATTAACTCTTTAAATTAGGATGTGGGCGTCCTAGTTATATTATATAATGTTTGGAAATAACGATTTGATCACCTGGAAAAAGCCACCCCTTCCTTGTCCTTCCTCGATGTGCAAGAGAAACTCGCGAGTAGTTTTCTTTGAGGTAGATTGGGTTTGTTTTAGTTAGATCCCACTTGAAGTTAAATATGACTTTATTTATATTTTAGTTTGGATTTGCTATGAGCCCAAGTCCTCATGGTTGACTACATCTCTCGCTTGTGGGAGTGAGCTTCACTTAAAGAGGTTGGTTATATGACCCAACTTGAGAGATTGGAATACCCAGGCGAGTGTAGTCAACTAGGTGTTTGTTTTATTCTTTTTAATTAACATGACCATTAGTCCAACATAAGCAATTAAGAGCTACTAAACCATAATATTTTGTTAATAGTCAAACCACACACAAAATAGTTCAATTTCATACATTTCAAATACATGAACTAAAATCATGTGCAGGTGATTATTAAGTACCTATTTTCACTTGCTCCTCTCCTATGGTAAACAAATCCTTCTTTGTCACCCATTCAATCTAGAGGGGCATTTCCTGAATATTAGCATTCTATAATTAGTTGAGTTAACATAATAAAACTCAATGGCTAATTATAGTTCTATAATATATCAATTTGAAAAAAAATAAAATGCATGTGAGTGATTGAAAGTGATATTTACATTTTATTTACAACGAATTTACATATATGCTATACTAAGTTAAAGTAAAGGCAATATCAGTTTGCAAAAGCTAACATTTTGTGATGTATTTATCATATCATATCTTTTATTATAGCAGTTGTCTCATGAGCAATGTCTAAAACTTGCACCAATTAAGGCACAACCCCTTTTTCATTTCCTTTTTTTTTCCTAAACTTTTTTTATTTTATATTCACGGGTATATTGCGTCCCCAGTTAGTACCATTTGAGGGTGAACTCCTTCATTCGACATGCATATACATTTCCTATTTACAACCTTTCATTCATTATATGTAAACATACTTTTACTATGATTGAAATAAATACATTTTATTTAACACAATGGAAGACATATATGCTCAGAAAAGAAATAATTATTTCAATCATTTAGCGGCAAATTATATTCTTAAAAATATTAAGTGAGCACTTAAACGTTATATCAATTAATAGATCAAGATTAAGATAAGAACTATACTTTGTCATAAAATAGAGCTCTAATTACCCAACTCAACCTCAAAGATTTGTTTTAACCCATTACTTTTGAAACAACACATTCCTTAGTTGAATATCTATAATCATACATATAAAATGTTCTTGTTAATCCAATTATTTTCTTTTTCTCAACTCTGATATTTGTATATATATAAATTATTCTTCTTCAAATCAATCTCTTAACTTGATTACCTTTATAATAGACAACTTTAAAAAAATTTAATTTGTGTATCTTTCTCGCTTAACCTAGATCAAGATTAAGACCATTAGTCTTTTAAATAAGTTACTTGGTATGAAATATAATAAACTTCCCTCAAATCGACTAAACCATAATGTCCAAAATTTTCTTTATAAAATTTGTAGTCTTAAAATCTGGGGAACAACATATATTATAGAAAAACATCTTAATTTTCCAATTTCTCAATAAAATTCTAAAAAATCTTCTTATTTAATCATACCTCAAATGCTTCTTTTGCGCAGTCACCACATCTTGAATTATTCTTTTATTACTACACTTTGAAATCTGATACAATTTTTCTATGATTATAAATATAAAGCAAAACAAATCTAAATTGACTTCTCTGATTTGTATCTCAGGAAAGGCAAAACGAATACATTCCAATACATTAACTCAATCATGTTAAATCATCTTGTAAACCTTTGTATAAATCTTGCTCAACTTGGTTACACACAAAACTCCAATCTTTTCTTTTGCGTGCTAGAGCGTTCATCTGATTTCTCTCTAAATCGGATGACCTAGCCTCTTCCTGTAGTCGCTCTTAGTTTTGCCTTCGTTCTCTTCCTAGTATGAGTGAATTTTTCTATTCCATTATTTTCTGTTTCCTCCTTGCTGCCCTCTGACTTTCTTTCTTTCTCTTGTTCTCTCTGTGAATTCATTCGTTCTTTGCCTACCATTTCATCTTTCACTGTAGCTTATGCACTCAACTCTATTTTTTCTCACCTTCTTCATCTGATTTCATTACTATGTTTGTTCGTGTACCTGTAAGGAAACGAAGTTCGCTTGTGTCTTTGTAAGGAAATAGAATCGCAGCCTCCTCTATGTGAGATAGATTGCAGTGGGCTTTGGTGACTTTTTCTTTTTAATATTTAAGCCATGGGACTTAC
The DNA here is from genome assembly GCA_019514585.1 of Dendrobium officinale. Taxonomy (NCBI): domain Eukaryota; kingdom Viridiplantae; phylum Streptophyta; class Magnoliopsida; order Asparagales; family Orchidaceae; genus Dendrobium; species Dendrobium officinale. Next base: position 6,515,027 of record CM033686.1, on the reverse strand, counting down.
TCAGCTTCAAATAGCAATTTTGCTATGTCAAATGCTATCAATGGTTGCAAATGTGTGAATCTTAAGCGAGTGCTTATTACAATTAACATATTTACTAATGTGCTGCATTCATCGAATTTCTTCTCTTCTTCCGCATTCCAAATTTAGATGCAAGTCTAAAGCAAATTTTTAGAGTTTTACAGGATTCATTCAGATGATTGTCAATATTTTTATCGAGTCATTTTGCGGGTCTAAGATATGTTTGTGGATTGTTTTTATTGTCTTATTACCAGAATGACAGATGAATTTGATGAAATTAGTCCATTTTTTATAATCAAAATTTTGATTAAGCTTGTTGATGACATCAAAATAATTTTATGATTTCCTGAAAGATATTGATGAGTTTTAGCCTTATGCAATTGCCTATAATTAAGAAATTACTCCCTAGAGGGAATAGAAACCTAGTTCCAAATTAAATATAAATAATAGAGGGGTGGTCTTTAAAACTTTGTCAGGCCAAAGACGATGGCACGGGGGTCTTTTGATGTAGCCGAGCTAAAGATCAGCAACACATTGACTGTTCAACACATTTCTTACTTTTCTCGGTAGCAATTATGAGAACAACAATTTGTCAATTTCAATTAATTTCTATCGGTAGGCTGCCATAGAGAATGAATGCGTTGATGGGTTAGATTTTCCTTAGGATAATGATGACAACATTTGACAATGATTTGAATAATTTGATAGTCATCGCAGAATGCTTGATCATGGGTGGTTGTTATAGGATAGACAATCACTCCTTATATCCAAACCAAATATCAATGAAGGGAGGAGAGACTCCATGATATACCAAAGATCAATGGCAAAATGGTGTTCTTCAAAATCAAACTGAATAAAAAATCACTTGTGCAAAATCATCAATTTAATTAGATTGAAGATCAACTTCTTCTATTTCTCACTTGCAGTTGCTTGCTAGGAATATATATATATATATATATATATATATATATATGGTCTTTTTATGATTAGCAACTTGTCCTACGGTCAGTATTGCAGAATCTTTGTTTTTTAGCATAGTGAACTACTCAGGATTGTATATTATGCTTCTTCTTGTGCTCCTATGCAGGGAAATGTTCTTGCAGGAAGAAGTGTTGTTGATGAATCCATGCTAACTGGAGAGTCTCTTCCGGTGTTGAAAGAAAAAGGTTCACCCATTTCTGCCGGAACTATTAATTGGGTATGAGTATTCTTGCAACATTATTCTACGTATGGCTCCTAAGTTACCTATTCTTGATAACAATAACATCATCTACACGAAAAAGCTTTCCATTATAGTAGAAAAGAAATAATGAGATATTAGTTAATATTTTATCTAGAAACTTGGTGCAGTAGCCACCGACTAGTAATGAGCTATATCTATTGCCATTTTTAGCTGATCATGATACATAAATATGTGCATGTATGACTATATAAGTACAAAATCAGGCCATGAATAAAGTATATATACGCATGCACACATACAAAAAATGTGCATATTTTTTAAAAATACGGGTACAAAAGCAGACACATGAATATGAAGTATATACACTGAATAGTCATGTCTTTTTGAATATATGTAGTGAAAGAAAGCAAGGCCAACCACTATCAACATAGGCTCTCAAGTAAAATTAAGAACTTTTGTATCCAATTACTTCTGATGCAGCCCATGAAAATGTTCCGAAAATGGCTCTGATGGACTTATCTCTTACTCTTGTCAGTTAATGGTTGGTCATCATCTAATTTATGACTATACATAAGTAATTCGTAAGTAATATATGAACTTGATTCTTTAGCAGAGTTTCATTTTTTTTTTTTAATTCTTGGGATTGAATGGTTTATCAAATCATGCTTTCTTTGAATTCTTTTATTATTCATCTGACAGCCTAGTTAAACGTAATTGAAAATGTGAAGATCGATGTGTAGGAAAGTTGAGTAGGATAGAGGTTAAAATGATATTGTTAGAGAGATGATAGGAATAATACCTATGAAGAATAAGATAGGGGAGGATATGTAGGAGGTTTGTTGATGGACAATTGAGGGCGAAACATACATCATTACTATGGGTTGATAGAACTTATAAGGACTAAGAAAGAAAAAGGGGCATGAACTAGAGCTAGCACCTATGTAGTTCTCAATAAGGAAGGAATGGAGAAGAAGAATTCATAAAGTCAATCTTGAATAATTCTGTAAGGCTAAAAAGATGGTTTTTTACCTGTATTTTACTCTTAGGCGTGTTGAAAACATATTGAATTCTCATAACTTCAGACTTAGGCTGAGTTTAAATACTTTTGACAGCTGAATTCTTGATACGTTTTATTTCCAGGATTCCCCTAAGGATTGAAGCCTCAACAACTGGTGCCATGTCAACAATCTCCAAAATTATTCGAATGGTATGTATGCATTCACTCTAAAAATATCAACTGTCTTTTTAAAGAAAACGTGCGAGAATCGTTATATTGCATTTGTCATAGGTTGAGGATGCACAGGCAAAGGAAGCCCCCGTTCAGAGACTTGTAGATTCGATTGCTGGGCCTTTTGTTTACACTGTAATGGCTTTGTCAGCTGCTACTTTTGCTTTTTGGTAAGTCCTGTTTACTTGCTATTTATTTTTACTGCATTAGGATGTAACTATTTTTGCTTTTGTTAATGTTCTTTTGGTTTTCCACTTACTGGAAAAACCTTTATTATGGGAGAGGGGAGTGGTCTGGTCAAACAAAGGAAATGGGTTTGGCTTTTGTTTGAAATCTCCCGGATATAAGAAGCAGAGTGGTCTAGTCAAAGCATTTTTCATTTTAATTCGTGTAATATAAAAAATAAACAAGCTTCCTAGGAATAAAAAGCAGAAGTAAACTGCAAAAGTTCATTTCTAAAAAAATTATTTTCATTTCCACAACAATTCATTTATGAGTTACTCTCACTTAGTATTAGCTGTCTCTTCTCTTTTATATATGATAGGTATTACATCGGAACAGACATTTTCCCAGATGTACTGCTGAACGATATTGCTGGTCCTGAAGGGCATTCCCTGCTTTTAAGCTTGAAACTAGCTGTTGATGTGTTAGTGAGTATTGATCATTTTTTTTAACTCTATTCAAGTTTAAATTGTTAAAATATATATTTTTTCCGTTTAAAAGCATTATTTGTGGTAATGAAGTAATATATTCAATGCAGCACAAGTTTCTAAATATATAATTCCTTCATTTTGAGATTTTTAGATGATTTTACTAATTTCAGAGCATTTTATCATAAGCTAAATGTTACATTATGGATTTATCGCGTGCCTATTTTCTCCGTTTTAATTCTTATATAGTTATATACATAGCATGATTGTACATCTTAGTCCAGAAATCTAGACTCAATCCTTTCGTTTGCTGTTTTTTTTAACTCAGGTAGTCTCCTGCCCATGTGCGCTGGGTCTTGCTACACCTACGGCTATCTTAGTTGGCACTTCTCTGGGTAACATTTCTAATTTGAGAAATTGCAATTAATGGCGCTAAATTCTTTTGCATAATATTTGACAAAACAATCTAATGTTTTTCACTCATTTGTGTTCGATAAAATTTTAGATTCCATTTATGTACGCATTATACTTTTTAAAATAATAGAATATGCTTTATTAGTAGAAATTTGGAGTAATGTTCTCATGTTTGCCATTGATTCAAATGAATATATATAACAAGATGCAACATTTGAATTTAGCAGTATATATATATATATATATATATATATATATATATATATATATATATATATATATATATATATATATATATGCATATCCTACAAATCAAGTTTAGCCTAATTAAATGCATATCAAATCATTTAAGAAAATATATACAACTAGGGTAACTAAATAAATTCAATGAATGTATTATTCGTTAACATGCTCCCTCAAGATGGAGCTCTGGTCAGAGAGTCCAATATTGACACTCAATGTAGAGGAGCAAGTTCTTGTAAGTTGTTTGGTGAAAGTCTCCTATAGTTTATCCTTAAATGATGTATGGGCCACATGAAAGACACCATTTTGAACTTTTTCATAGATGAAATGGTAATTAGTAGCCATATGTTTCATCCATCCGTGAAAGGATTTGCACAACAATGAGTGTTTTCAATTATATAATTAATTAAAATAATACAATTAAAAATAATAATGATAATAAGAAATAAAAAAAAAAATGAATGAAAATGATTCAAGCTTCTAACATACTTCAAATATCCGGAGCTGAGTTATAAAATATTTCATACTCCATAGGCTCAAATTAAAAGTGTATAAGCAAGTAAAATTATTATTTTTAATTAGAACCTGATACGTTACAAGTTGAATCAACGAACCCACTCTTAATATTGCATGAATAATCTTCTCGAAATAAAAAGACAAAAAATTTCTTTTTACTTAAAATAATTTTTTAATTATAATATTATATCACGTTTCCTTCACCAATATTAAAACATTTGGGAGTGCATGCTAGAAGGAAATGACATGCTGGGTTGTGTTCTAAAATCATTAACATGTTCTTGATGAATATCTAACCAAGTAAATAAATTTATTTGAGTAAAAAATGATGATTTCTTCACATGTATCTCTATATAAAATAAAAAAATATATTGAACAAAAGAAAAAGAAAAAAAATATAAAGCTTACATATGTATGTACATAATGTGTAAAATTATGCATATATATAAGATGGCTAAGTTGATGTTATATGCATACACATATTAACCTCTAGGTAAAAAAAAGAGGCAAAGATATCTCATATTTGTCGAGATCCAGTGAATTCAGCCAGAAATCTCGCTACAGTACACTGTTCTGCGCCGACGCCGCTCCTTGCATCTCTTCCTGGAAAAGCTACCCGAATCGCGTGCCTCCTAGATGCTTTTCTCGTCGTTAAATACCAAACGAAGGAAGCCTTCGGGTCTTCTTCCTCTCCCACTGTCGAGCCCAAACAGAACCCACCGGGAGCTCCGACCCAGCAGCCTCTCTCTCCAACTCCAGTCTGACGCCATACGAGAGCATCCCGTCATTTGGCACCTACCTGAAGCGCGGTGTCATTTGACACCTACATGAAACGCTCAAGTAGCAACGAGGGGAAGGTTGCCTCTTGGTTTTTCCCCTAAACGGAGGAGACGCCGGGAGGCCACTGAAATTCCATCTGAAAATACGAAGGACTTGTGAACATAAACTTGACTTGAACAAATTAACATGAACTTAAATCAATTCACAAATAACAATGACTTGAGATTGTAGTTTGGGACAACTACAAGTAACTTGAACTCACACTTGAACTTGAACTGAACTGGGACTCGAACTGTGTTGAGTTCCAATAAAAGAAAATGATGATGAGAGGTTTTTTCTATCATGCAATTATTACATGAATATTCAATAAATTAACCAAATAGCTTTTATTTGCATTAGATAATACGAGTGGAAATTGGAAGTCTTAGTTAACTGCGTGAATATTTGTTTTTTAGAGTTATGATAAAATAAAAAATCTATATATATAAACAAATCTGAACCCATAATTCAGAAATTTCTTCATCAATAATGCATTAAGACTATTTTTTTCTTATTTTATGAACAGCGTATTGATTGGTATGTTCGGGAAACTGAGAAAGGTGATAATCGCTAATTTTGTTTAGCTTATGTTAGAGAAGACAAGCAGGATTAGAAGTGGTAATAACTGTTCATTATTGAATTGCTTTTAAGTCAAAATTTCAGCTGACAAAAAATATCACCATCATCAAAATTTATGAAAAGGCGTTAGAAAATGAGGCCTTATAATTATGCAGATCCACATGTCAATGCAATATGCAAATATCTTCACTTAGAAACAGAGAAAAGAAGTATCATTGTTCTTATGACTATCTTAAAAATTTTAAAAATTTATCAGAAAAGCCATTGATTGTCCAAATTGGATGGTTTTATGTCAAATATGACATCTTCTTTTATTCAGCACCTTGCCATAGAACCTGCAAAAAAGAAAAAAAAAATCTCAATTTACAACAAAAGGAAAGTATTAGAAAACTTGCATGTAAGAAATTTCAAGTTACATGTAATAGCCTTAGACACTTCAAGGAATTATAATCACAATTAGTCAAGAGATTTGATTTAATTTTTAATAATAATGGAGAGTGCTAAAAAAAATTAGAAATTAATCGTAAAGCTAAAGAAGGGCGTGGAATTATTAAAAACTCATGCCTGGGGCTTATTTGTGTCAATATTAGACTTTGGCTAATAAACTCAACCTAAATATGCTTAATTTCAACTCGATTGATTAGGCTTACATGCTGAGGGTCCTGATACAATAATTGGTCCGCCTTGTTCACAATGCAAGGTTGTAGAACGCTATTCTTTGATCTTCAACTCAGTGCAAAAACACTCACATTAGAAGGTGCCTAGAATTAGATCTATAAGTTGCTACCTATTCAATATTTCTTGATATATCAAAGTTATTAATACTCCTATACAATATATGATTGGCTATGCAAAATAAGTCAACTTTTTAATAGATGCAAGCCCAAACTCAAAATTATAATTAGGCTATCTTGCCTATAGGGCAATGCCATATGACCCAACCCTTTTGGGCAACTCTCAAATAAAATAGTAAGCCTCATAATAGTTTATCTTGGGCCTTCCAATGGATACTACACCGATCCCAATTAAATTTGTCCTTTTAATGGATGTGAACCCCAACTTAAAATTGTAATCAAGTTGCCTCTCCTATAAGGAGAGTTTTTAAGTTTGTCATTCGACAAACTCATAAATAGAGTTGAAAGCCCCCAAACTAATTAAATTCAGGTCTTTCAATGGATTTAAGCCTCAACTCAAAACATATCAGAGCCAACCTCTATACTAACAAGCCTATCAAATTAGTTGAAACTACAAATATAACTTATACAAAAATCACATGTAGTCACCTTGGTCTATTTGAGATTCTCGAGAGGAGGCAACCTATTGATACTAATTAAATTCCTTAAAAATTATGACTTATGATTCTTTGATGTTAGTAGACTAAGATCGCAAGGATTCATGGTACGACGGAGCCACGAGATCTTTATCAATCCATTCCCCACAAACATTTCAGTTAATTTAGACACACTTCAAAGTATTAAGCATAAGTATAAAACAATATGAAATTAATCATTCTTAATCGAGAACACTCTTCCGTAAGTGGGAGGGGTAATTAATTACAAGGGTTGGTACTCATAAAAAGTTTAGATCTTAGATCTAAATAAAACCTGATATAAATATTGGGAGAAATCTGATTAATTTAAAATTAATCTACCTCGTAAAGAACGAATTCTTTTTTTTCGTAGGTCGAGAAAGGTATAGAAAATGCAAAAAAAAAAAAAATTAAAGAACGAATTCTTAACTTAGAAGTTGGGGTTTGTAGCATTTTTCTTGAGCGAACAATGAGTAACATCTACATTATCACATTAAATCACCAAATTGTAAGAAGTAGTCTCCACCCTCTTTTATAGTAGAATTCACAAGTGAAATCTGAGTAAATCATACACACTTTGTAAAATTTCATAATTATGAATATAAAAGTATTATATAAGTTGAATGTAACATCTATTGAAGGTATCTTAAGAAAAAAAAGCTTCGGTGATTTGTACATAAACAAGCGGAAAAAGATGCTGTAACAAAACCAATAGATAAAATTAATGATTAGAGATTATAACCAAAGAAGGGCAGAGCAAAATGATATAAGTTGAGCACCTTGTGAAAATTACATATAGAACAAAAAGAAATGAGTGCTTAAACTGATTTCAAATATAAGATAAAACTAATTATGTTATGTATAAAAAATTGATTAGCTAGTAACTAATAATAGAAACCCAATAGCTTAAAATTCATAACAAATGGGCGAATCATTGTCTATGGATTTCAACTTAGAATAATTGGGGACTAAGGAACGAAAATGCCTTGTTCAATAAGTAGGAAGTAGACCCAACAATGCTCAACATCATGATAGGAAATTCTTGGATTTCCAAGTGTTTCTCACCAAAACCAAAGTAAATCCAAGCAAATATTGCTGTCCACAGCAGAAAAACAGCAAAACTGCAGAAAAACTGAGAGAAAGAAGTAGGGAGAATCGTAGAAAAACGATGCAAACGCTTTTATTTCAATAAAGGATGGAAAGCACTTGCAAGATACAACTTTCCTTCAATTCGAGAGGAAGGAAAAACTCTCCAACGATCTCCGGCAACGCCAAGAGCCCAAGAACAACAAACCCTAGATCTCCCAAGAAATTCAAAATCAAGATAATCCCCCTTTTCCTCCTAACCTCCTAATTAACCATAAAGGAGTTTTACAAAATGTCTAAACAGCCCCTCGCATTCAAAATTTCCCTCCCAAAATTCTTCCCTGGCCCCCGTCGGCTTTGGTCCCTCCGCTCGGTTCGGCCCGCGTGCTTCTGTTTCGTCGCGAGAAGACCCGGACCGGTCCAGGTTGGACCGGTCCAGCCGGCCCCTCCTGGGCCGGCGTAACACATCAGTGGTGGTGACAAAGCGGTATTTAGCCTTGGTGGGGGAGCGGTTTACAATGCTTTATTTCTTGGTGCACTCTAAGAAATGGGGGTTGGGCTACAATTGTTTTGCTTCTTTGCATAATCATGTCCTTTATGAACGGATAAACATTTTAAACCAAATAGATAAGGTTCATGAACATGCTGATGTGTAAAAGTAGCAACGCCATAGATTGCCCATGCTCTAGCTCTGGTGATATTCTCATAGAAATTTTATGATGGTATCCTAAACCTTCATTCCAACTTATGGTGTTGTCTGTTTACCAGCATCAACGGGGATATTATTTTGATGCATGAGTTGGTATCTTTTATTTTTATTTTTTTTCACTCTGAGTTCATATGGTGTTTTGTTATGGCATTTCATCGGCTTCAATTTTTTTATTTTCCCATCTTCAAATGCATTCACGATATTTTCATAAATTTGAAATCAGCCACAGGGTTAGTTCATGTTTTTCTTGGGTGAAATTTGCCATGTTTCTCTCTCATTGTTGTGATCTTCGTTGTTCGTTTCAAAATTGATATTCTTTTCAGGGGCTAAACAGGGACTTCTTATAAGAGGAGGAGATGTTTTAGAGTGTTTAGCAGGCGTTGATATTGTGGCGTTAGACAAAGTATGTTTATTCAGATATGCCTTCAGCTTTAGTGCATGAGTTTTAATTTATCTTGTGGTGCTTGCGTTTAATTTATCTGCTGTTACAATGAAGATCATTTTAAGTTCTATTCTAAGATTTGTTTAACATATTTTGTGGCGTTTTACCCTTTTTAGACTGGGACACTCACAGAAGGAAAGCCTACAATTACAGCAATTGCTTCTTTGGTTTACAATGAAACTGAAATTCTTCGACTTGCTGCTGCTGTGGAGAAAACGGCATGTCACCCCATTGCAACGGCGATCTTAAACAAAGCTGAAACTTTGAGGTTACAACTACCTAGTACTAGAGGCCAATTAACCGAACCTGGTTTTGGCTCCATGGCAGAGATTGATGGATCTCTAGTTGCCGTCGGCAAAATGGACTGGGTTCATGAACGTTTTCAGAGGAAAATAGCTAAAAAGGAATTGATGGATCTCGAAAATCATTTAGGTTACGTTTCATCCAATTGGGCACCATCATTGAATCAGTCAAGTTCAGTAGTTTATGTGGGCCGTGAAGGAGAAGGCATCATAGGTGCAATAGCAATCTCGGATACACTTCGTCTTGATGCAAGTTCAACTGTGAAGAGGTACTCTACTAAACAGACTAGGCACCTTCCCAGAACTTTGTTGCATTTTATCTCCTTTATTAGAATGCACTGTTGGAGTTCAAGTTTGTTTCATAAACCACATGAATTCCGCCATTACATCAAACAAGAGTCTGTTCCAGCTTGAACTTTCTGTCCATTTTGTTTATTAAGGTCAAAATGGAGTTTTTTCTTTTTATTTTTCTTTTGTTTGAAAAAAAAAAAGTGCGTCTGTTTATACTTTTGGGATTTTTATTTTTTGAAAAAGAAAGCTATTTATATTTATATTTCCAGATGATTTTTCCTCACTCTGTCTCTTTGAACTGTAAGGCTTCAGGAGAAGGGAATCAAAACTGTCCTCGTATCAGGTGACAGGGAAGAGGCAGTGGCTGATGTGGGAAGGATGGTTGGGATTGAACTTTTAAGGTCATCTGTAACTCCCCAACAAAAGTTTGATTTCATATCGAGCTTGCAAGCTGAAGGAAATCATGTTGCGATGGTAACTAAATCCTATTTTTGAACAGTTTTGGTTCAAATGCCATCGCTTTGATTAGGAAGGAATTATGAGATTATCCATTTATTTCCTATTTCCTTTTTCATAAAGGTTGGGGATGGCATAAATGATGCGCCATCTTTAGCACTTGCTGATGTTGGAATTGCTTTACAAATTGATGCCAAAGAGAACGCAGCATCAGATGCAGCTTCTGTAATACTTTTGGGTAACAGACTCTCTCAGGTAAATCATATTCAAATGTTTTACTGTTAGAACTTTTTTTACACTTACAATTGTTTTTTACTTCAGTTCTATTAAATATTCCTGCACCAATTCTACAATGTTTGCCTTAGATTGTCGATGCTTTAGATCTTGCTCGGGCAACTATTTCCAAAGTGCATCAGAATTTAGCATGGGCGGTTGCATACAATTTTGTTGCCATACCAATTGCTGCAGGAGTACTACTACCACAATTTGACTTTGCTATGACACCATCACTCTCAGGTGAATGATGAAGGGAATATTATTACGTACGGCGTCCGGATTCGTCCGGAGGCGAATCCGGTCGCACCACATCACCCGGGGCCCAGTGCATCTTGGTGACGTGGCGCGTCCGGATTCGCCTCCGGACGGTCCGGACACCGCACGTAATAATCTTTATGGATTTGCTTTCAATCATGATTGATGAATGAAATAAATATAGATTTAACAGAGTTATGTTTTGTTTATATTCAGGAGGGTTAATGGCGTTGAGCTCCATCTTCGTTGTCTCTAATTCTCTGCTTCTGAGGCTGCAGTTTTCTGACAGGAAGAGGGAACTGCGCTAGCTAAAGAAAGATGGTTCTGTGATTTCCCCTCCAACAATTTATTATTTCCACAATATATTGGTTTCTTTGTATAAGTAGTTTCTCATTCACCTGCTTTGCCTGTATTGTCATTTAAATAATTGATTGGCTCAATAAAAGCTTGATCTTAGGTTTTGTATGAATTTGAATAAACCATTGACATAACTGCTCCTTGGAACTTGTCCAACCTTAGTGAAGTTAGCCAGCAAATTCATGTTGATTCACTTCGTACTTGAAAATCACTAATATCAAATATACTATACTACAGTTTACTACCTGAGCAAAATTTCATCCAACGTTACTATACTACAACTTAAATCTTTGAACAAAATATCAAATATACGGGACGAGCAGGGCAGCTGGTTGAGCGAAAAAATTCCTCCCCCGGCTCCCATGTTCGATCCCTAACTCCAAAAAATAAAAAAATAAAAAATAAATAAATAAAAAAATCAAATATGCCACCACTCTTAATCCATTAAAACTTCCAACTCCTTCATGGTTTCCCAACGACTGCTATAGCAGTGAGGACTTAAAACTATATCAACAACAAAGAACATGACGAGGAGTACATTGTACAAACACCTTAAGCTCTGAAACTCAAAATAACAAATATAACAAGTGCTGATATATCATTAAAAAATTATCTTGATTGAGCACGAATCTCAAGGCAAATTCATATTGGAAACTTTCAAAATTAAATTTGAGGCCATCTGAACTTTTATTTCACCATACTTATAGTTGAAATGAATGTCTTGAAAAGACGAGCCCAACAACATCAAATTCAATCCAATCCGAATCCCAATGGGTCCAAATTGAGGGCTCGAAGCACATTTAGATAGTTCAAAGCATAAATTTGATGACCAAATGACATCCAAATGTGATTTGCTTATAGTCGAATCGAGCGGCTCAACAAGACGAATCAAACGAGCCCAATATCGCTAAATTATGACATTATTAAATACTTAAATACTCAATAAACAATCTATGATCAATGAGTCGATTTTGACCGTTAATTCAAAATAGTCATCTATTTACTCGTCATTCCACTATTTACTCGTCATTCCACTCCTAAAAATTTATAAATAGATTCCTCATTCTCCATAAAAGAGGAGGGGTCGAAAGAAAGAGGAGAAAGCAAGGAGAAAAAGGGAGGAGAAGAGGAAGAAGCAAGGAGAAATATGATATCTCTTTTACTACCATGCTCCTCGATCATTGCCCGACCACCGGTCGTCATCGAACTTTCGTCAAACTTCCACCTAACTATAAACTTTTGTCGAACTTATGGCCAACCACTAATTATTGTCGGATTTCCTCCCGGTTATCGACTGTCATCAGACTACGGTCCTTCTAACTACGGTCGCCAGTCAACTACGATCACTCTGATAGTCATCTCCAGAATACAATCTTTCTGTCCCCTGTTGCCCGATTGCAATCCTTTTGATCACTGTCCCTTGCCGACTACGATCTTTTATACCTCTCTCGCCTTCGACCAGAGAATTAAGCCAAATAGCCGGTGTTGTACCGGTTCTCCAACCATTTTGATCCGGCTCAAAAAATGGCTTAAGTAGTCCAACCAAAAAACAAATTACTGTTTTTTTGGCAAAGAAGGTAATTCGAAAAAAAATTCCTTCAAGAACACAAGCAAAATCAGTTTCGTTATTGTTTGCGTCGCCTGAGAGATTCGAACTCTCGCGGGGAAACCCCATGTACTTAGCAGGCACACGCCTTAACCACTCGGCCAAAGCGACGATGATTATTATTTTTTAAGTATTCTTTAAATTATTTCATTAGGAACTCCAGCACAATTTAAAATGCACAGTTCCAAGAAGGAACGAAGCAGCGGAGGCGGAGTACGAGCCTCGAGTGTTGCATCAGTGTGTAGAGTTATGTTACTGGTACGTCGTCGACGTACTTTCCGACGCCCAGGTCTACGCCGAACATGCTTGAAAGTATCCATACATGGACTTGCGTTCGACCGGATCAGTCGCCCAGTCGGCGTCGGAGTAGCTTCGGAGACATAAGGATCCTCGAGTAATCGGCAACCCGAAATCAGCTGTGCCTTTTATATAGCGGAGTAGACGCTTAAGAGCTGCGAAATCGCAATTCCTTGGTTGGTGCATGCACTGGCATATTGAATTGATTGTGAACGCGATGTCAGGCCGTGTGATGGACAAATACTGGAGCGATCCCGCCAATTTGCGGAAGAGCTGTGGATCAGAGAAGAGAGACTCATCTTGAGTCTTGGACGGCTTGGTGAGCGCCGGTGTGGAGGAAGGTTTGCAGCTGGAGAAACCTGCTTGAGAGAGAAGTTCATGTGCGTAGTGTGTTTGATTTAAGAAATAACCATAAGTGGTTCGAATCACCTGAATTCCAAGGAAGAGCGAGACATCGCCTAGTTGTTTGATCCGGAATGCGGACTGAAGGTGATTTAAGGTGAGATGTATTTGAGTTGTGTCATTGCCTGTGACCAGGATGTCGTCCACGTAAATGAGGACGAAGACACGGGTGTCCGCCTTCACGTATAATAGGAGGGAAGGATCTGCTTTGCTGAATGTGAAACCAATGAGTTGAAGCGACTGTGTTAGTTTGTGAAACCAGAGTTGAGGAGATTGTTTTAACCCGTAAATCGATTTATGTAGCTTGCAAATGTATTGCGGGTGTTGTTCGTCCTTGAAACCACGAGGTTGCTTCATGTACACTTCATCGTGCAGGTCGCCATGTAGGAAGGCATTGAAGACGTCTAACTGAGTTACCGGCCAGTTGTGATGTTGGGCTATCGTGAGAAGCATTCTAATGGTAACCATTTTCGCCACCGGACTGAATGTTTCAATGAAGTTTACCCCGAATTCTTGAGAACAACCGAGAGCGACTAAGCGAGCCTTGTAGCTTGCGATTTGGCCATTTGGAAGGGTCTTTATCTTATAAGTCCATTTACTGCCTTACACGAGCTTATTGAGTGGTGCCGGAACCAACTACCAGGTACCAAGCTTCTGCAATGCAGAGTATTCAGTGGACATGGCCGAACGCCAGTGGCATGTTTTGCCGCTTCGGTGTTGGAAGAAGGCATTGGCGAAGTTTCCTGCGAAGCCAAGAGATCAAATATTTGTTTTGGTTTTGAAATACCTGACCTCAGCCTTGTTTGCATATGGTGACGAGGGGGGGAGGAGAATAAAGGCCTGTTGCTAATTGAATTTTGGAGCTGAGAACTGGACGAGGCCTGCGGGGATTCGGAGATGGTTGTAGTATCAGCAGGAGACAGATCAAGCTGGGCAGAGTCCAGATTGGCTGGAGTACTGATTGTAGCCGAGGTGAGCGGAGCAGAAGTAGTTTGAGAGACCGTCGAACTGGGAATGAGCAGAAGAGGAGAGTAGTCGCACTATGACATGCCCGACGGCGAGCTTGGTGAGGGATGTTGATAAGGAAAAAATATTCTCGTAAAACACCATGTGGCGTGAAATGTAGATGCGATTTTGGGACACGTTTAGACATCTGTATCCCTTGTGCTGCGTGGAGTAGCCCAAAAACACGCACGGTTGTGAGCGAGGGGACAGTTTATGTTCGGAATAAGGATGAGTCCACGAGAAACATAGGCACCCGAAGGTGCGAAGATGCTTGTAAGATGCTTGATGTCCATTGAGACGGAGATACGGTGTTTGGTACGAGATTGTGGAGGACTGTAGTCTATTGACGAGGTAGTTGGCTATAGAGACAGCTTCCGCCCAGAACTGTGAGGGTAGGTGAGTGGCGTGGAGTAGCGTGCGCGTTAGTTCGATAAGGTGGCGATGCTTCCGTTCAGCCGTGCCGTTTTGCTCCGGTGTATGAGGGAAGCACATTTGATGAGTTGTGCCATGTTGAGTTAGGTAATTTTGAAAAGCAGTGCTCGTATATTCCCCGCCGCCATCCGACCGAAATTGTTGTATTTGCGTATGAAAAATGTTTTTAATCATATTACATAAATGCTGATATTTAGAAAGAACTTCAGCTTTAAAATGCAACAGATAAAGCCATGAAAAATGTGTAAAATCATCAATGAATATGACATAGTAGCGAAAACCATTCATGGAAGATACCGGAGCCAGACCCCAGACGTCTGAGTGCACAAGTTGAAAAGGCTTAGTGCAGACAGACGTACTGGACGAAAAGGGCTGTTTATGACTTTTGGAAAGATTACAAGAAATGCATAAAGATGAAGTAGAACAAGTTTTAATAGCAGAGTCTAAGCTAGCTAATTTGTGCAATGTGCGGCTGTTGAGATGTCCAAGCCTTGCGTGCCACAAGGAACCGGATGAGCCGTCTGCTGCAAGAGTTGTGTGCTTAGGCGGGATAGGAGCCGTGAGACGATACAGACTATTGCGTTTGCGACCGCGAAGGAGAAGACGTTTGTCCTGAAGATCCTTCACAGTAAATTCATTAGCATTAAACGAGACAGAGACATTGTTATCCGCAGTCATCTTAGCAACTGATAAAAGATTGTGAGATAGGGAAAGAACATGAAGAATGTTACGAAGATAAAGCTTACGATGCGACTCGGGAAGCAGCAGGATCCCTTGGCCCGAGTTCTGGATCGGAAGATTGCTTCCATTCGCTATTGAAACTGAGTCCAGCCCGTTGTATGGAGACGGGTGCTGAAGATTTGTGACGTCCGAGGTTAAGTGCGACGAGGCACCGGAGTCGACGATCCATTCGTTCGGAGGCAAGGGATGTTGCTGAACGGTGAGAGCCCTCAGATTTGACGGAAGGGCGTAAGTGAGGTTACACCTATGCCAGAAGTTGAGTGCCGAATGACCGGATTTCCCGCAAATTTGGCATTGGAGCCGAGTTGCCGGAGTTCTTGATGTGTTCGAATTTTCGGTTGCGCCTTGAGGCCATGGGAAGACCGATTTTCCTTTGGGCTTCTGATTCCTGGATCGATATCCTGTGTTCCGATTTGAGAACAGGGCAGTGTTTTCGGAATTCTGAAGTTCTTGATTGTGTTGGTGGTGAAGATTTATTTCTTCACTACAAAGCAATGAATAGAGATCATCAAGACTAATAGGCTGTAAAGATGTTCGAATTGCCGTTTTAAACAGATTGTAGGTTGTCGGTAATCCGTTAAGTATGTATAGGACAATGTCTTCGGTATCCACTTTGGATCCGGTGGCCGCGATGCTGTCAACTATCTTCTTGATTTGATCAAGATATTGCTGCATTGTCCTATCCTTCATCTGAATCTGATGAAGTTCGCTCTTTAGCTGGATTACCCGCGATCGATTCGTTGGTTGAAGCCGACGTTAAAGTGTAGCCCAAATTTCTTGCGCGGTGTTGAGAGTAAGCACATATGGCAAGATCAGCGTAGAAATAGTTGACAAGATTGCAGAAATAAGATTCCTATCAACTAGTCTCCACCGATTGTAGGCGGTGGTTTCAGACTCCGGCGGGCACATAGAAACTCCGGTGAGATGTTGTTCATACCCGTTAGCGGAGAAGTGTTGATAGAGTTGCAATCTCCAGATTGCATAATTCTCAGTCGTGAGCTGAGTGGGAATCAGATTCTTGATATTTGAAATCAAGAATTTGAGGCGAGGGATGATGAGCTCAGTCTCTTGGCCGGAAGCATTGGATGTTGTCCGGCGAGAAACTGTAGAACTTTCTTCAGCCATGGTGACGCCCAAGAGGGAACAGATGCTGTGGAGCAGATCGCTCTGATACCAAGATAGAATTTCTTTAGAGGAGAATTGGAGAACAGGAGCAGAAACGGACCGAAGGAGGGAAGAGAGAAAATGAATCTATGTTATTATTGCAATGAGCAGTCCTAATATATATAGTGTTTACAAGAAGAAATAAAACCAAGAAAGTACATATGAGCCGGTTCCTTAACAATGATCTGTTGATTCGTTGGATAAATTTCGGTTGTGACGGAAGGGTAGCGCTGTCTTAGGTGAACTGCATTGACTAGGGTTTAAAGTACAGAGTTGGCCAAGTAATGATTTTAGATAATTGTCATAATCTTAGAGAGGATTCCAGAAAGATTTTTGACTTGCCATTAATGTTTTGCCGGGTTGCAACTAGTGTAATCTAGAATTGTCTTTAAGATAATAAACCTTGATTCTGTTATTGCACTAGATATATTTCTATATTTATACCTAGAGTCTCCTGCTTGTGAACTTTGCTCTGTCATGATAAAATCAATCAAGATCCATGGGAGCCAAAAATCACACGGAAATGATGCCGCTCTTTATGAGGGGCAGGACAATGATGGCTCAGATTGAGCAATACACACTGATGGATGGATGGCCGATGCCACTCTTTATGAGAGGCAGGACATTGATCGTGCAGATTGAGCAATAAACACTGATGGATGGTTGGCCGTTAATCTAAAAGCATATAGTAATGGATAAGAGTTCGGTAATATATTCAAAGTTTAACATTTATTCTGTATACTCCTACTTGCATATTTAGGTATTTCACAGCTACTCAACAAGCTACTACTTGAGATTCGGACCAAACAGTTATACCTCTTAGGAGGAGCATTCGTGATGAGGGAAAGTGACCACTTCACAAGTTGATTGGTGCCAATTTGTAGATTCATGGCCATTCTCCTAGCGAGATCGTAATATGAAGAATCATCCTAGTGTGCTTGATCAAGATGTCATCGTCTTTTCCAAGCCTCTCAGAGGGACTCGTCCAAACGTACCTGAGCCTCATATGTCACTCATCCTGATAGGGATTATTCATCTACGATTATCCTTTACCGTCAAGGTCACTAAGCTACCGCTGACATCCTTGGTCTAGCTATAGGAAACACATATCTCAAAGTCCGCAAGTACAATTTTTAGGGTTAAGGTAGTCTTCAAATCTTGAGTATTTTCATCTAAGATAAGTCACCATTTTGCATTCACGAGTCTAAATTATGTCTCAATGGACTTGCCATTGCACTCAGAGGACCCCGCCTCCACAGACTTGCCCTTATGTTGGGCTTTGAGAGCTTACTTGAGACTCTCATCAATAAAGACTTGCACAAAGGGCTTGCCTCATGTGGAGGTCTATCTTGTAGGTCTTGTGTTTATGATAACCTGTAATAAGCCACATCATACATTTTACTTTATACAATATATATATATATATATTACAACATTTCAAGTATCCCTTTAAGCCTTCTATACATAAAATGTGAAGATACATACTTCGGATCTTTTGGAACATTTAAATCTTTTGGAGTCAATTTTATATATTTACATCTCGTGGTCTCTCTTACTTTTGTATTGCTTACAATAAATTTAAGACTCTTACTCTCCATGTTCACTCAAACCCCACTCTGTTTCTGTGATGCCCCAGAATCAAATAGTGAAAGGATTCGTCTGACATTCTGATCGAACTCCATTCCAGTTGCCTTGCTCGGACCTGAAAATTTCAACCACATATAATGAGCTTACAAAGCCCAGCAGGTCACCAAAGCCTACAACTGAAATCAAAGCACGGCGATGCTATCAATATGCAGGTCAAAGTAAATCAAGTCAATCAATGATCAATGAGTCTATGCAATGCGGAAATCCATCGTCAATAAAATCAAGTCTATACAGCGGAAATCAAATCAGCAGTAAAAACATCGATAAATCAATACGTCTCAGCAATCAAATTAATAAGTGCTCCTAGTCAATATCCAATCAACGTGGTAGTGTCTATCAATCTATACTATCTATATTATCAGGTCAATCAACCGTGTCGTCTAGTCAATTCATCGAATCTATATCATCTATTCAATCAATATAAATCTATATCATATATTCAATCAATATAAATCTATAAAGCTCAAAATCAATTCCTCAATTAAATCTCTACAGTCTCTATCCATTGATATCGATAACATCAATACGGTCATCTAGTCGTCTTACTTATCGTATCCATTTATAACATCAATTACATCAATATAAAAGAATTATCTCAATCGATAAAGCATTTTCCAGTCAATTATCTATAAGCAAGGAAATCCATCGAACAATCGAATCAACTCAATAAATCAACCTCTATACAATGAAATCATCAGGTCAATTGAAATCAATACAATCAGCTCCCTAAAGAAATCTATTCTACGATAAATCAATAACCTATCAGGATCTGTCGTATCAATAATATCCATATGTCAATATCATATCTATATCAATGTCTATATCGGTCTCTATCAATCGATACAATCTATACCAATATCAATGTCAATATCTATAAATCATTACAACATCTATCAGTGCCAATATCTATGAATCAATACGCATAATCCATATCAATATCGGTGCCAGTATCTACGAATCAATCAAATCGAGAAAATCAATCGGAAAAGCAATACGATAAATCAATAAAATCAATAAATCCATCAAATCAATCAATCAATCAAATCCAGTCTATACTATCAAGTCGATCAAGTCAATCGGAAGAACAACACGATAAATCTACAGTAGCAAGTCGAATCAATGCAGAATCAATAGTATCAATGAATCTGTGAATCTATGCCGTCCATGTCCATATCAATATCAATGATGATCAATAGTCAAGTAGTATCAATGCTCAATGATCAATCAATGAAATCAATCGATGAAATCAATGAATTCGTACGATAAGAAATCAATTCGATAAATCAATCAAATTAATAAATCAATCAGAAATCAATAAATCAATGCAGATCAGGAAATCCAGTCATACACATGCAAATCCATACAATGGTCTTACTCGACAAGCACAAACACTAGTCATGATCGATAGTGCTGTTGTAGAATCTATATTGCTGTTGTAGAATCCATATTGCTGTTGTAGATATCCGCACGTTGGTTCTATAAAGAAGAGTCGTCACTCTTTTGCCCGTCGGCCGCCCGTCGGCATATAAAACTCCTTATAACTCCCAATCATTATAGTGCTATTGTAGAAATCCATGATCGATATTTAAAGGAAAGCCCGTCGGCCCACCATCCTGTACAGGTCAATATCTATCTCCAACCAACGTTCAACTAGGTTCCCACTTGTCTTTCAGTGTCAATCAATTCGATCAATCGTCAATGCAATAATCGATGCAATAAATAATAATAAAGAAATCTAGGACAATCATATCAATAGTCATACACATATCAATTCAATCTATCAATTTCGGGAAAATCAGAAATCGTACGAAAATCGGGCAGAGTAACGGCAGTCGGTCAAATTTACACAAAAATCCTACAAAAAGGCACAAATTCCAAATCTCACCAAATTACAGAATAATATCGATGACATCAATACAAGACTATTATCCTATAGAAATCAAATCAAATCAAGTCCCGATAATTTTCTATTCGATTAAAATCGCGTAGAATCAATTCCGACCGGTAAAATCTTCGTAGAATACAATCAAATCGTGTGCAATAATCATATCTATAACATATCAAAAGTTGTGCGGTGAAAGTTGTGCCAAATCCAAATCACGTCGAAAAGTCGACTACGAAAACACAAAACAAATCATAACTCGGTCAAAACTCAATATCTTTGAAAACAGAAATAGGGTTCGGAGTCCTTACCACGAGATCTTCACTTTTCCCAACAGCAGCGTCGGACGAAAAGCGCTCCGCGGCCTCCAAAACCAGGGTTTCCTCTTTTCCCTTTCTCTTTCTCTCTCCTCAAAACAGATATTTTGTTTTAAAAAAATAATTTTCTCTCTCATCAAAACGATCTCAATCTCATATATCATTTGTCTGATCGGCCCGGCCGATCGCCAAATCGTCCCGGGACGATCAGACCAAAAAAATCATCCTGGACGGTTCCCAGAACTATTCTCAGGCCGATATTTTCTACAGTGCCGATCGGCCTGGACGATTTCCAATCGTCCTGGACGATCCTGAGAGGAAAAATCCAAATCAGAGAGGAACAGTAAGGGAACGAGGTCTCACAATCTCCCCACCTTAGAAAAATGTCGTCCCGACATTTCCCTACAGGTACGAGACAAAAGCAACGCAAAACGAAATCGATCTAAATCCAAAGCAAAATCAAATCTCGTCGAAATCCAAACAAATACACAATGCAATCAATCACATGTCAATCACTATGTATGCAGAATGAATTCATTCCATCAAATTATCAATCAAATCGTTTCACTACACTTGCTCTGATACCAATTGTGATGCCCCAGAATCAAATAGTGAAAGGATTCGTCTGACATTCTGATCGAACTCCATTCCAGTTGCCTTGCTCGGACCTGAAAATTTCAACCACATATAATGAGCTTACAAAGCCCAGCAGGTCACCAAAGCCTACAACTGAAATCAAAGCACGACGATGCTATCAATATGCAGGTCAAAGTAAATCAAGTCAATCAATGGTCAATGAGTCTATGCAATGCGGAAATTCATCGTCAATAAAATCAAGTCTATACAGCGGAAATCAAATCAGCAGTAAAAACATCGATAAATCAATACGTCTCAGCAATCAAATCAATAAGTGCTCCTAGTTAATATCCAATCAACGTGGTAGTGTCTATCAATCTATACTATCTATATTATCAGGTCAATCAACCGTGTCGTCTAGTCAATTCATCGAATCTATATCATCTATTCAATCAATATAAATCTATATCATCTATTCAATCAATATAAATCTATAAAGCTCAAAATCAATGCCTCAATTAAATCTCTACAGTCTCTATCCATTGCTATCGATAACATCAATACGGTCATCTAGTCGTCTTGCTTATCGTATCCATCTATAACATCAATTACATCAATATAAAAGAATCATCTCAATCGATAAAGCATTTTCCAGTCAATTATCTATAAGCAAGGAAATCTATCGAACAATCAAATCAACTCAATAAATCAACCTCTATACAATGAAATCATCAGGTCAATTGAAATCAATACAATCAGCTCCCTAAAGAAATCTATTCTACGATAAATCAATAACCTATCAGGATCTATCGTATCAATAATATCCATATGTCAATATCATATCTATATCAATGTCTATATCGGTCTCTATCAATCGATACAATCTATACCAATATCAATGTCAATATCTATAAATCATTACAACATCTATCAGTGCCAATATCTATGAATCAATACGCAGAATCCATATCAATATCGGTGCCGGTATCTACGAATCAATCAAATCGAGAAAATCAATCGGAAAAGCAATACGATAAATCAATAAAATCAATAAATCCATCAAATCAATCAATCAATCAAATCCAGTCTATACTATCAAGTCGATCAAGTCAATCAGAAGGACAATACGATAAATCTACAGTAGCAAGTCGAATCAATGCAGAATCAATAGTATCAATGAATCTATGAATCTATGCCGTCCATATCCATATCAATATCAATGATGATCAATAATCAAGTAGTATCAATGCTCAATGATCAATCAATGAAATCAATCGATGAAATCAATGAATTCGTACGATAAGAAATCAATTCGATAAATTCATCAAATCAATAAATCAATCGGAAATCAATAAATCAATGCAGATCAGGAAATCCAGTCGTACACATGCAAATCCATACAATGGTCTTACTCGACAAGCACAAACACTAGTCATGATCGATAGTGCTGTTGTAGAATCTATATTGCTGTTGTAGAATCCATATTGCTGTTGTAGATATCCGCACGTTGGTTCTATAAAGAAGAGTCGTCACTCTTTTGCCCGTCGGCCGCCCGTCGGCATATAAAACTCCTTATAACTCCCAATCGTTATAGTGCTGTTGTAGAAATCCATGATCGATATTTAAAGGAAAGCCCGTCGGCCCACCATCATGTACAGGTCAATATCTATCTCCAACCAACGTTCAACTAGGTTCCCACTTGTCTTTCAGTATCAATCAATTCGATCAATCGTCAATGCAATAATCGATGCAATAAACAATAATAAAGAAATATAGGACAATCATATCAATAGTCATACACATATCAATTCAATCTATCAATTTCGGGAAAATCAGAAATCGTACGAAAATCGGGCAGAGTAACGGCAGTCGGTCAAATTTACACAAAAATCCTACAAAAAGGCACAAATTCCAAATCTCACCAAATTACAGAATAATATCGATGACATCAATACAAGACTATTATCCTATAGAAATCAAATCAAATCAAGTCCCGATAATTTTCTATTCGATTAAAATTGCGTAGAATCAATTCCGACCGGTAAAATCTTCGTAGAATACAATCAAATCGTGTGCAATAATCATATCTATAACATATCAAAAGTTGTGCGGTGAAAGTTGTGCCAAATCCAAATCACGTCGAAAAGTCGACTACGAAAACACAAAACAAATCATAACTCGGTCAAAACTCAATATCTTTGAAAACAGAAATAGGGTTCGGAGTCCTTACCACGAGATCTTCACTTTTTCCAACAGCAGCGTCGGACGAAAAGCGCTCCGCGGTCTCCAAAACCAGGGTTTCCTCTTTTCCCTCTCTCTTTCTCTCTCCTCAAAACAGATATTTTGTTTTAAAAAAATAATTTTCTCTCTCATCAAAACGATCTCAATCTCATATATCATTTGTCTGATCGGCCCGGCCGATCGCCAAATCGTCCCGGGACGATCAGACCAGAAAAATCGTCCTGGACGGTTCCCAGAACTATTCTCAGGCCGATATTTTCTACAGTGCCGATCGGCCTGGACGATTTCCAATCGTCCTGGACGATCCTGAGAGGAAAAATCCAAATCAGAGAGGAACAGTAAGGGAACGAGGTCTCACAATCTCCCCACCTTAGAAAAATGTCGTCCCGATATTTCCCTACAGGTACGAGACAAAAACAACGCAAAATGAAATCGATCTAAATCCAAAGCAAAATCAAATCTCGTCGAAATCCAAACAAATACACAATGCAATCAATCACATGTCAATCACTATGTATGCAGAATGAATTCATTCCATCAAATTATCAATCAAATCCTTTCACTACACTTGCTCTGATACCAATTGTGATGCCCCAGAATCAAATAGTGAAAGGATTCGTCTGACATTCTGATCGAACTCCATTCCAGTTGCCTTGCTCGGACCTGAAAATTTCAACCACATATAATGAGCTTACAAAGCCCAGCAGGTCACCAAAGCCTACAACTGAAATCAAAGCACGGCGATGCTATCAATATGCAGGTCAAAGTAAATCAAGTCAATCAATGGTCAATGAGTCTATGCAATGCGGAAATCCATCGTCAATAAAATCAAGTCTATACAGCGGAAATCAAATCAGCAGTAAAAACATCGATAAATCAATACGTCTCAGCAATCAAATCAATAAGTGCTCCTAGTCAATATCCAATCAACGTGGTAGTGTCTATCAATCTATACTATCTATATTATCAGGTCAATCAACCGTGTCGTCTAGTCAATTCATCGAATCTATATCATCTATTCAATCAATATAAATCTATAAAGCTCAAAATCAATGCCTCAATTAAATCTCTACAGTCTCTATCCATTGCTATCGATAACATCAATACGGTCATCTAGTCGTCTTATTTATCGTATCCATCTATAACATCAATTACATCAATATAAAAGAATCATCTCAATCGATAAAGCATTTTCCAGTCAATTATCTATAAGCAAGGAAATCCATCGAACAATCAAATCAACTCAATAAATCAACCTCTATACAATGAAATCATCAGGTCAATTGAAATCAATACAATCAGCTCCCTAAAGAAATCTATTCTACGATAAATCAATAACCTATCAGGATCTGTCGTATCAATAATATCCATATGTCAATATCATATCTATATCAATGTCTATATCGGTCTCTATCAATCGATACAATCTATACCAATATCAATGTCAATATCTATAAATCATTACAACATCTATCAGTGCCAATATCTATGAATCAATACGCAGAATCCATATCAATATCGGTGCCGGTATCTACGAATCAATCAAATCGAGAAAATCAATCGGAAAAGCAATACTATAAATCAATAAAATCAATAAATCCATCAAATCAATCAATCAATCAAATCCAGTCTATACTATCAAGTCGATCAAGTCAATCAGAAGGACAATACGATAAATCTACAGTAGCAAGTCGAATCAATGTAGAATCAATAGTATCAATGAATCTATGAATCTATGTCGTCCATGTCCATATCAATATCAATGATGATCAATAGTCAAGTAGTATCAATGCTCAATGATCAATCAATGAAATCAATCGATGAAATCAATGAATTCGTACGATAAGAAATCAATTCGATAAATCCATCAAATCAATAAATCAATCGAAAATCAATAAATCAATGCAGATCAGGAAATCCAGTCGTACACATGCAAATCCATACAATGGTCTTACTCGACAAGCACAAACACTAGTCATGATCGATAGTGCTGTTGTAGAATCTATATTGCTGTTGTAGAATCCATATTGCTGTTGTAGATATCCGCACGTTGGTTCTATAAAGAAGAGTCGTCACTCTTTTGCCCGTCGGCCGCCCGTCGGCATATAAAACTCCTTATAACTCCCAATCGTTATAGTGCTGTTGTAGAAATCCATGATCGATATTTAAAGGAAAGCCCGTCGGCCCACCATCCTGTACAGGTCAATATCTATCTCCAACCAACGTTCAACTAGGTTCCCACTTGTCTTTCAGTGTCAATCAATTCGATCAATCGTCAATGCAATAATCGATGCAATAAACAATAATAAAGAAATCTAGGACAATCTTTCAGACCTCACCTACATCACTCATCATGATTTGATAGAGATGGACGAAAGAATCACTAAAATGATTCAAAATGAATATCAAAATGGAAAAATAAACCTTTTGACCTTCAATCTGCATCCTTTGTTTGCGACCTTGGTAACAATAATATTGCCTTCTCTACTAATATGGTTAAACTTGTAATTGACTAGGGATACTAATTAAGTAGAGGTATTAAATTTGACTTATATTAAGAATGGTAGAGGTAGACCTAAAAAGACTTGGTTAAAAAATATTAGAAATTATCTTTCTTTGTTAGATTTAAACGAGAATTTGACTTTTAACATGACACAATGGAGAAAAATGATTCATATAGCCAACCCCACATAATGAAACAAAGGCTTGATGATGTTGTTGTTGTTGTAGTACTTGAAATTCTTTCATATAATCATGGTTATGGGGACTTTCACTTAATTTCTCATAATCATGTATAATGATATTGAAATCATCCCCAACCATCATGGGACTCTTAAAAGAAATATCTCTTTAATATTATGGTATATATTTCTTTATATGTTTATAGCTACTTGCATAAATAAGTGCAATTGTCAGAAGTAGGATCTTGTGCAAGTGAAGTGCATTAAGGATGAAAATCAAAAAGTATTTTTATTTGAAGAAATTCAACAAAGATAGATGAGATATTTTGCTAAATTTTTTAAAGAAGATTGTGAGAATACAATTAACTTTAGTGTCCTTAACATCCTAAATAATAATAAAGATTTTTATTTTTATCGGCATATTAGTAAAACAGAAGTTTAAGAGGCTTTAAAGAAAATGAAGTGTGGAAAAATTGTTGGAACTGATGATATTTCAATAGAGATGTGGGTATGCTTTGGAGATGCATGAATTTCTGGGCTTATTAAACTTTTTAATATTATTTTGAAGACTAAAAAGATGTCAGATGAGTGGAGAATGAGTGCGTTGATTACTATTTCTAAGAATAAAGGTGATGCACAAGATTGTGCGAATTATAGATGAATTAAGTTAATGTGTCATACTGTAAAATTTTGTGAGAGAGTTATGGAGCATATGTTACAACGTGATACTAATGTTTCTCAAAATCAAATTGGATTCATGTTGGGTAGGTCTACTATGGAAGCTATACATTTATTGAGAGGTTTGATGGAGAAACATAGAGAGAATAAGGAGAATCTTCATATGATATTTATTGATTTTGAGAAAACATATGATAAAGTTCCAAGAGAGGTGTTATGGAATGTTCTAGAAAAGAAAGAAGTTAATGATGCTTATATTCAAGTCATTAGGGATATGTATGCGGGTGCTATTACTTGTGTTCAAACACAAGATGGTTTGACCAAATTTGTTTCCTATTTATGTTGGATTACATCAATGATTGGATCAGCCTTAAGCCCATATTTTTTTGCTTTAGTCATGAATGTTCCAACTAGACATTTGCTAGAGGTTGCATGCTGGTGTATACTTTTTACTGATGATATTCTTCTTGTTGATAAAACTAGAGAGGGAGTTCAAGGTAACTTTAATTATGTAGGTCAACTTTGGAGTCTAAAAGGTTTTCGTTTGAGTAGATATAAAAATGAATATATGGACTGTAATTTTAATAGTAATAAATTTAGTGGAGGGTTTGTGAATTTGGGCAATCAAGTCATTGAGAAGAGTATACATTTTAGATATCTTGGGTCTATTGTTGAGAGTGATGGTTAAATAGACGGGGATATTATTTGCAGAATTTAAGTTGGATGGTTGAAGTGGAGGAATGCATCAGGCTTGTTGTGTGATAGAGAAGTCCCCCTCAAACTTGAGGGAAAAATTCTATAAGATGGTGATGAGACTTGCAATGCTTTATGGTGAAGAATATTGGTCATCAAAAGAGAAGCATTATATTAAGTGTTGTGGAGATGAGGATGCTCAAGTGGATGAGACTTGCAATCTCAAATGGATCTATTATAAACTGGCTCACTTGGCTTGCTTCAATTATGTATATATGTATGTATGTATACACAGTTAGTCCTAAATTTAACATTTTTGTGTTTTAGGCTTTATTTCGGATAGTTTTCTTATTATTTTTTAGAGTAATTTTTAGTTTAAAAATTTTTTATTTAAAAATCTTCATTAGGCCACATAATATAATTTATTTAATTCTCGTAATTAGATTTTTTATAGGGCTATATTTAGGCTCTTGCCCATAAATAAGAGGTCAAAGGTCAAGTATAAAAATGGATGAAATCATTGTATCAAGTTCTGGTTTTCTAATGAAGAGAATTCCCAAAACATCTCTCCATTTTCTTTTATTTTTTTAGGCTTCATTTGTGGGGAGATTATTCTATATGAACAATGGATTGTTCGGAGGCAAATAAGTGTTACGGCACTCGGTATAAAACACTGGTACACAACAAAAAAGTGAAGTGATGTGCTCTCATTCGTTTTCGGATGATGTCCGGTGTCCGGGCAGAATAATTAATCTCATTTGTGATAAATTTTTTTTATTGTTTTTTAAAGTAATAAGTTTTTATAATTAAAAAAAAAATTGAAATAGAAATTTTTTGTGTTGAAATATTATTTAAGAAAATAATAAAAAATGTTGTTTCAAATGTTATCCCTGAGCAAAATTTCGTCCAACATAACTATGCTTAAACGCACATCTTTAAGCAAAATATCAAATATACTGCCATTAAGACTGCTGCTATAGTAGTAGTGAGGACTACAACTACAATAAAGGACAGGCTGAGGAGTACCTTAAGCTCTGAAGCTCAAAATAACAAATATCAGAAATGTATAAAGGAATATAACTACAGCTAAGAAATTTAAAATATCATCATCATTCATGAACATCACTATAAAAAATATGGGGGTTTTACATATATAACACTTAAAACTATTAAAAATACATATTTAACATCTAAACTTTAATATTTACTAATATACCACATAAACCCTTATTTTAATCAATTCTAACATTCCGTTTAAACCTTCCGTCAAAAATCACTATCAATGGCTGTCTTCCTTGTCAATGACATCCTTTCACAGTGAATATAAGTATATCATCACTTCAATGGAGTGGTAGAATAGAAGGAAAAAAGGATTTTAGGTGGTATATTAGTAAATATAAAAGTTTAGATGTTAAATATGTATTTTCAATAGTTTTAGGTGTTATGTATGTAAAAATTCCCTAAAATATAACTAAGATTTTATTTGAGACAACTTTCTTTCTACTTTTTTAAGTAACTTTTTAACATACAAAATTTAATTTAATAAACTTTTGTATTAAAAAATGTCTTAAGAAAATTGCCATATATATATATATATATATAACTTTCTTATAATTTTATAAAGTTAGTGTATAAAAAGTAAAATTTTAAAACAGTTCTAAAATGTAGGAGTGTCAAAATGGGTTTTTGGGTTAAACTCGAAGTTGACTCACTCTCCATTAATCTGACCCTATTCCGAGAAGATTAGATAAACACGTTAGAAATTTCAATTGGGACCTGACCCCTTGGGATCAGGTTGACCTGATTCATCCCGTGAGCGTTCAGCTCGAGCATGTGTAGGATTGTGGGTGAGGGAGGGAGATTGTGCCAGTGCGCTAGTGAGTGCGTGAATGTGAGGGAGCGCTGGACCGTCCGAGTGCGTGCTCGATTGTGAGGGAGGGTGGAACTGTGCGAGAGCTCAGTTTGCTGCTCTACGACAGTGCAGGTGCGAGCGATGTGGCATGACGACACAAGTATACGTCTGGGGCTAGGCACTTGTGCGAGGGTGAGTAAGGCGATTGAATAGGTCAGGCGGGGCAAGTCAAATTTGGATTCACAAATTGATTTAGACCTAACCCAATTTTTCAAACGGGTCAAAAATGAAAACGGTAAACCCAATCCCTAAATTTTTTTTCACGTTAATAATTGACACCCCTAATAAAAAGCAACAAATTCTTGATGATCTCTTTAATACATGCCCTGAATGAGTTCTCAACACAAACTTATCTTCGATAATTCAGCCGCTTTTATGCCCGGTTCTCCAACCAATTTGATCCGGCCCAAAAATTCCCTTAGCAGTCGAACCAAAAAAACCAATATACTTTTATTTTGTTCTTGACTATATATATTCCATCAATATTTCAAACAAAATTAATAGTTCAAATTAAAACCTAAATCACCTTCTCCGTCGTAGGAAGACGACGAGGGCAAAGAAGGTAATTTCAAAGAAAAAATTCCTTTAAGAACACAAGCAAAATTATTTATACTGCTTGCGTCGCCTGAGAGATTCGAACTCTCGCGGGGAAACCCCATGTACTTAGCAGGCACACGCCTTAACCACTCGGCCAAAGCGACGGTTTTGTTTCTGAGCTATTTGTTATTATTATAACCATTCATTAAAATATTTCATTAGGAACCGCCGCACAACTTAAAATGCCGAGTTCCAAGAAGGAACAAAGGAGCGGACAAGACAGCGTCAAGATGGACGACGCGGGCGTTGGCGTCGCCGGGAGAGAGGCGGAGGCCGACGAGCCTCGAGACGCGCGGGTTGTGCGGGAGCTTTTGAGGTCGATGGGGATCGGGGAGGGGGAATACGAGCCTCGAGTGTTGCATCAGTTTCTAGAGTTATGTTACCGGTACGTCGTCGACATACTTTCCGACGCTCAGGTCTACGCCGAACATGCTGGAAAGAATAACATCGATCCCGATGACGTTCGCCTTGCGATTCAGTCTAAGATCAACTTCTCCTTCTCGCAGCCCCCGCCCCGCGAGGTATGTTTCTACCTCTAACCCTAGTCGTAACGATTTTTTTAAAACACTTTAAGTTTGTATCATAGTAAAAATAGGCAATGAGCTGTTGATTTGTTGGATAAATTGCGGTTGTGCAGGAAGGGTAGCGCATTTGTAGGTGAACTGCATTGACTAGGGTTTAAAGTACAGAGTTGGCCAAGTAATGGTTTTAGATAATTGTCTTAATCTTAGAGAGAATTCCAGAAAGATTTATGACTTGCCATTAATGTTTTTCCGGGTTGCAACTATTGTAATATAGAATTGTCTTTAAGAAAATAAACTTTGATTCTATTATTGCGCTAAATATAATTCCTATATTTACACCTAGAGTCACCTGCTTGTGAACTTTGCTCTGTCATGATAAAATCAATCAAGATCCATGGGAGCCTAAAATCACTTAGAATTGATGCCACTTTTTATGAGGGACATGACATTGATGGCTCAGATTGAGCAACACACACTGATAGATATAAGACCATTAATCTAAAAGCTTTTACTAATGGATAAGATCTTGGTAATATATTCAAAGTATAAATTATATTTTGTATACTCGTACATGCATATTTAGGTATTTCACAGCTATTCAACAAGCTTCTACTTGAGATTCGGTGCAAATAGTTATACCTCTTAGGAGGAGCATTCGTGGCGAGGGAAAGTGACCACCTCACAAGTTGATTGCTGCCAATTCATAGATTCATAGCCATTCTCCTAGCGAGATCGTAATATGAAGAATCATCCAAGTTGTCTTGATTGAGAAGTCATCAACTTTGCCAAGCCTCTCAGAGGGACTCGCCCAAACTTACCTGAGCCTCATATTATGTCACTCATCTTGACAGGAATTGTTCATCCATGATTATCTTTTACCATCAATGCCACTCAACTATCGCTGACATCATTGGTCTAGCTACAGGAAACACATATCTCAAAGGCCGCAAGTACAACTTTTAGGTTTAAGGTCATCTTCGGCTCTTTAGTATCTTCATTTTAGAGAACTCATTCTTTTGCATTCACGAGTCTAAATTATGTCTCAATGGACTTGTCACCGCAATCAAAGGATCTGACTTCATAGAATTTCTCTTATGTCAGTCTTTGAGGACTTACTTGAGACACTCATTCATGAAGACTTGCACAAAGGATTCACCTTACGTGGAGGTCTGTCAAGTAGGTCATGTGTTTATGATAGTCTAGAATAAGCCACATCATACTTTGTAATTTGTACTATTTTCTTACGTTTTTTTATGTACAACATATCAAGTAGCCCTTTAAGTCTTATAAATAAAATGTTAAGATAAATACTTTTGAAACATTTAAATCTTTTGGAGTCCATTCCATCGCTTGACATCTCGTGGTCTCTCTTGCTTTTGTATTGCTTACAATAAATCTAAGACTCTTACTCTCCACGTTCACTCAAACACAACTCGACTCCCTGAATCTCGCCTAGAAATTACTTGCTAGTTTGTTAAGTATCATCAATGGTTTGATTTGGATCCAACATCCTCAAAGGTGCGATGAGAATAGATTGATGTCAGTGACAAGAATATAGATGCATTTGGAAGAACATTAAAATTCTAAGCCTTCAATGAACATGGAGAACCGCAACTACACCGCTCATCATGATTTGATAAAGATGGAAGAAATGCTCACTAAAATGATTCAAAATGAATATAAAAGGGAAAATAACGCTTGTAACCTTCAATCTTCATCCTTTGTTTGCAAGCTAGGTAACCATAATATTACCTTCTCTACAAATATGGTTAAATGTGTCTTCATAGATCTTTGGATTAGAAAATGTGTCTTCCTGGTTACCAACCTTTGAAGATTTCTACAGGGAACAAGATGAATTTGCAATAATTGGCAGGATTCTCTGGAATTGCAGGTAGAACATTGGTGGGATGATTTCTTATGTCTTGTAGATGGATGTTTGGATTTTTAGAAGATGACATGATTTATTGATAAATTGTCAACACTTTTGAAAGCACTGGGATCATTGAAATTACATAGTTAACAAAGTCAGTTAATGCGTCTTTGAGGATCAGGTAAGCGGCAGTCTCTTTTGGCCGATGGATGCAGGAGAATAATAAGTAGTATCATTTGGATTCACAAGTTGCTAGGTTTGCTTTCGGTAAACGATGATTATTATTATTTCTAAATTTCAAGGTGAGCTATGGTACAATTTTCATTGCTTAGAGATGCATAATACGTGAGGGACAATAAGATGACAATTTCTAAAAATCCCTCTTGGATGAAGCTATCCTCGTCATCTTCAATCATTTTTTTTAAAAAGGCAAAACTCTATTTTAGGTGCCACTTTAGGAGTTTGATAGGAAATTGAAGTTTAGTTGAATCTCCTAGAAGACGGGCTTAGCTAATTCTTTGCAATATGCACCCTGATTGAAATGTGTCTAGCATTAATAAGACAAACTGAGATGGAGCCTTGTATTTTTAAACCATTAAAAAGTTTGTGAATACATTCCATGCTATGTATACCAAATGAGAAATTCCCAACAAGGGCAAGATCCAAGCAGTCTGAAATCAAGTTTATCTCTGATTTTGAAATTTTAAATGACAAAATCATCTTGATGATGTGGACTATAGCACCAATAGATGAAGTATGATTGGTGTCATTAGCATGTGCTTTGAAGAAGGATTCGGCGTAGCCTTATTGGTGTAGATGGTTTTGAGGTGAATGATCCTTGCCACAATTTACTTGAGCACATGTTTTATCAGCCACGTAGGTTATTGGTGAAGGATCCGAGGCCGGATTGACTGGATAAACCAACAAATCTCCCATACAAGCATTACAAAGACTGTCGATATGGTGCTACCAGATATTGGTATTAGGGAATGAGAAATCAGAGTTAATTAATTAGTTGTGGAAGACAACAGATAAACATTAGGGATGAAGGAGGATTTATATGAAGAAGGGATGGGTTAAAGCATCTCCAAGGAGGAGAAATAAACCCGCTTTTGTAAAAAGCTTCTAGTAGGTTCCATGAAAGGAGCTGAGGATTTTGTTAAGGTTGAGCCAAGTTGTGACATAATTGGTGGAGATGATTGTCTCCTCTTTGTTCTCGTGGTTTTATTGGAAGACGAGCAATCGCAGGAAGTTATAGAAGAGTTGCCTTTGTCTTATCAGCGTATGTTAATTAATTAGTTTTTTTAACTTATTTAAAGTTAGCTCTACATAATCGTGCTGAAGAATGTGTTTGAAATGTGCTATATGCTTCAACTGTATGTGTTGTTTTCGCCAAATCTGTGTTTAGGCACCATTTTGAGTTGGATAATTGCAGTCGACTTTAATATTAACATTTTCATAAATAGATGGTACGCATGCATACACTTTGTACCACCTAGGGGTGTTAAAATTAGTTTTTGGATTGGGTTCAGGTTAAACTCGAAACTAACCTGCTTTCCATTGATTTGATCTGAACCCGACGTGATTAGATAAAACGGGTCAGAAATTCAAACACGAGCATGACCCACCATGTTATCGGGTTGACCAATCCCGCCCTGCGCGAGTCAAATGTGAGCGCATGTGGGATTGTAGGTGAGGGAGGGACCATGTGAGGGTCGAGCGTGGGTCGTGTGGGAGAGCGTCAAGCGCGACTGCGGGCGAGGGAGGGACTGTGAGTGAAGGTGGGACAGACGAGTGTGTTGTCTAAGGCTTTGCGTGGATGCGGGTGCAAGCGCTGCGAGCACAACAGTAGGGGTGAGCGAGTCCGGGGTGAGGCACCTGTGCAGGGGTGAGTTGGGCGACTGGCTTGGTCGGATGTGGACGAGTCAAATTTAGGTTACAGGTTGACTCGGATCCGACTCAATTTTTCAAACGGGTCAAAAATTGAAACCCGAACCTGACCCGTTCGTTAAACAGGTTGGCCCAAACCCGAATTTTTCGGGCCGGATCAATAATTGACACCCCTAATACCACCTTTGTTTTTGCTTGAAGAGAAATGTCTAGAGAGTGATGGCACAAAACTAAAAAAAAAAATTGTTTACTATGGCTGTTTTTCAAGAAAATTTCTATATTAAGCTACATGAATCTTTAATCTATATCCCCTTTGATTAGGTAAGCTTATCTACTGATAAATTTCTGCCAATTTGAACCTTTTCCATGCTCACCTAGTCACCTTTGTACAGTATTGCTGAAGTTATAGATACTTTCAGCTGTTTATGACATTGACAACTATCCTTTCGTTAGATATCCTAATTCAGGTTGCTTATAATCAGAGTATGCTTAAATTTTTTTCTTCTGCTTTTTTCGTTCAAATCAATCGATTTTATTGTTAGGAGTAAACTATATCAATAGCTCATCTTGATGTCTTGGTGGTATTTTATTCGTCATAGATGTTACCTAGACGGAAAACAGGTGTTCGATGTAACTCCTTTATCAATAATACAAGTAGTGCTTTACTCATAATGCTTTACATTAGTAGCGCCGTAAAGTGACTTGACAACATAACAGAGTTTTTTTTCCAGATCCGTTAAAATGGATGCTAAAGTGCCAATGCAAGTGAAAATAGATATTTTCCACCATGTAAATCAATGAAGTCTGAATTTAATAAATTTTGAGGCTTAAATTCTGAAAATATCTTTTTTTATATATCTTTAATTCAAGTTCATCATCATTAACGAATGCATCACAATTATTGGGGGTCGACAATTCATTTTTCATTGGTTTTCGGCTTTTTGCTGAATGTTGTATAAGATGTTAAACCTATATTTCACAAAATATTTTAAATAATTTTTATCGATGTTAAACTACTTCTACTCGGAGCATTATTCTTATTTTGATCAAGTTAAATCCTGAAGAGTTTTGGATATAAGAATATTTGCTTAATCCTGCATCCTCAAATGTTTACATACCGTTGTTTACATGCTTACTAAATTAATGATTTACGGCTGGATTTAGTTAATCTTGACCTTAGCTTAAATCCCAATTCAACAGCTTCAAAAAAAAAAAATGATCATTTGGCTAGATTGATCTTAAATCCATTCTTAGGCTGCTTACTAAACAGCTTAATTTGTAGTGCCACAGCTTTCCAGATCAACTTGAAACATTACTACCAATTCTTGGAATGAGCCTTGTTACCGCCTCTTTTTTTTTTTTTTTTTTTGGGTAATTTACTGGTTACTCTTATCATATTTTATTGCTAGCAATTCTGTTAGATTGGTCCATTGGACTGGTCCGACGAGACCGACTTATGCAAAACTGGTGGAGAGTTCCGCCTCCTGTACGCAGGAGCCGACCGTCCAGTCACATGTGAGCTGGTTAGGAAGATTTTTTAAGGGAGTTTGAAGGGAAATTTCAAAGTAGGGTTGTTTAGAGAATTCCTTTTGAATTGTAGGCATTAAATAGTTTGTTTTCCTAAGGTTAGGGCATCTTGAATTTGGCTGAAATTTAAAATCTCTTAGATTTAGGTTTTCTTTTGGGCTCTAGCGGCGTCTAGAGATTTGGGTGAGATCGATCCTCCTCTCAAATAGAGGATCAATTGTATCTTGCTATTTTCTTTTCATCAAATAATACAAATTATCCACTGTTTTTCATGATTTTGTGTGAATTTTTGTGGAGAAATCTCGCTATTTTTCGAAAA
This sequence comes from Dendrobium officinale, assembly GCA_019514585.1. Taxonomy (NCBI): domain Eukaryota; kingdom Viridiplantae; phylum Streptophyta; class Magnoliopsida; order Asparagales; family Orchidaceae; genus Dendrobium; species Dendrobium officinale. Next base: position 6,478,893 of record CM033686.1, on the reverse strand, counting down.
TTAATAGAAAATACGTGAGATCTACAAGTGTTTCCTATCAAATTCATCAAAGATTTCTTTGTTTAAAAGTTTATTGATTCATTGTGCTCCATTCCAAATGTATTTTTCCATTCTTCAACATTTTTTAAACCTTGGTAGTGAGTAAACCCTTCTTCAGGTTCTTCTTGAGCTTGCTCGTACCAGAAACAAGACGCCATTGCCCAAGACAATCGCACCACCTGGTTCTATCCCACTGCCACCTGAGCAGGACACACTCGTTAGCCCTAACTATCAGCTCTTGATACCTAAGAAACATCTCGCACAAATTGAGGAGACTGAGGAGGATGAAGAAGGTACGAAGCCCAATCCCAACCCTAACACTAACTCTAACCCTAACTCTTCTGTTGAACAGAGGACAGATGCTGAGCAGCAGCAAATGCAAGCAATTCCTCAAAAGGTGTCATTTGCTCTTGCCTCCTCTGCTGCTGCGCCAGCTGCTAAGCGTCAGAGGTGTTGAGCTCAGGAAATTATTGGGTTCGGTCACAGGACGCCGTGCGGAGCCCAATGAAAATGCGCCACATCACCCCCTACTTGGTACTGAGATCGGTATTGTTCATTACCGAGCTCGGTATTGCTCGATATTGGATACGTGGTTGCACTTGATTGATCTCCGAACGATAAGTTGTGTCCGATGACCAAACTCAATAATTTCCCTTTGAGCTCAGCATGAGCAGCTGAGTCTGTTTTTTATGGAACAAATTTGTGTCAGAGTGAATTTTTAGAAGTATTAAATTTATTATGAGATGCATATAATATATACAAAAATAATATCCTGAGCTATTATAATTAAAAATTTGATCAGCATTTCAGCCCATTTTTTTCTCTTTGTATGTTTTGATGCGTTCTCAGAAAATTCAGAGTTTTCTTAGAAATTTGGAGTGTATATCTGAACTTTTTTTTTCTTTTACAATTTTCGCTTCTTTCTTGGAGAAATTATTCTATGCGGATGTCTGACGCAGCTCTATATTCGGAGACGAATCAAGTGCAGCCATCTTAGTGGTATCGAGCCGCAGTACCGAGCCACGGTACCAAGCAGGGGTAACGTGGCACATTCTGATTGGTCTCCGGATGACGTTCGACGTCCGCACATAATAATTTTTCTCTTTTTTGACAGCACCATGATGACAGGCTACATGGAAGTTGAAAATATTTCTTTTATATGGCATCATGATGATTCAAGTAGCTTCAAAGAAAGTATTTTTTGCTAATCCCATCTTTTCATTTATTTAACTAAAATTATATTATTATATTATAATTTATAAAAATCATATATTATTCAGTCAACTTATATCAATGCCATCAGTAATCAAACAAGCAGAAGCCAAAAACTTAGGTAAAGATGCACCACAAACAAAATAGTTTTTCCTTCTCAATCATTTTCTAATTATTCATAAGCTGTATATGACCTTTCTTTGAAGTAGTAAATTGGTAGTAGATGTAAGCAAAGTAGCTCAAAAGTCTATGGCTTGTTAATGGCTGTTATAAAGGGTTGATGTGAGACTAATCCAAATTTTGACGGTCCAAATCTTTTACCTACTCCTTGATGTAGACTTTCCTCCATTCGGTGAATGGCTGCTTACTTCTGTTGGAAGGAAGTGGGCGCAACAAAAATAAATAAATAAAATGGTTGATGAATATTAATATATTATAGTTTTACTCGTATTCGATAGAAGTTATCATCAATCTCTCGTCACTAAAATCAAATAATATGTTAGTGATAAAATAATTTGAGATGATGTTCGTGTTGTATATGCGACTAAGTTCATAAGTTAGATGGAGTGATTATATTGGTTCATCTCTAAGAGCATCTCCAATAGAACGCCAAATGTGTGTTTGGCGTCGTTCGGTTGCTCCAGCTGAACGCCAAATTTTTCGTCATTTACTTGCGGGTGAACAGTGTGAAAATGGAGTTGCATTGTTCATCTATGCTATTTTGCTCTTTCAACCGAAAAAAATGCGCGAAAGGGAGAAGGATCATTACCTAAGCAGAAGTAATTAAAATGCAGTTCGATTGGAGCAGCACCACTGCATTTTGAAGTTTTGCTGTATTTTGCCATGAAAATGGAGTTCTCTGTTGGAGATGCCCTAAGAGGTGAAGATAAGATTGAGGTGATAGATAAGTCTATGCAAGAAGATCATTGAGGTCATTGAAGTTGGTTGAATAAGGCTTCGTTTGGGAAGGCTTTCCTTCTACTTCTTAAAGCAGTTTTTTTGTTCAAAAATTTTAATTTTTGTATTAGAAAGAAAGCATTCCCAAACAAAGCCTAAGTCAATCACTTTGAAGTCGGTGATACATCATGTAATAATGGATGTCGAATTGTCAATCAATGATGAATGCCAGATAATGATGAACATTGAGTGTTAAGTGCTAGACATAAAATGATTCAACTAAAGGTGGGCATCATGTGGGGAAATTATTAGGTTAGGTCACTGGACACAGCTTACGTTCGGTATTCACAGTACTGAGCAGTATGATGATGATAAATGTAACTTGATGATGGATGTCGAGTGATAATGTGTATTAGATAAAGGCCGCACTTATCCTAAACATATATTTTGTGGCGATAAACATAAAATGATAGTAAGTCTGGGGTTCTTGGTGGATGTCCATTAACGGCAATGAGAATTTGTTGATGGTGGTCATTTGGTTAAATTGAAATTCAAATAGATTTATATTTATTAATAAAAATTAAATCATTCTTTAAAATGAATCAATATATATATGACACACATACATGTCATGATAACAATATCCATTTAATACAATCTTATAAACTAAGAAAATTTCTCTCATTTTAGCACCTCTTCATCTTTATGCCACAAAAGACTTGTAGCCTAAGCAAATAGCTATAGATGATAGCATCCCATTCTAATACAATAACCCTAAACTAATAAATCAACTAACTGTCGTTTAGGAAATATATCAAAATCTTCTAGATTTATTTGACTTTCACATCTCAATCACCATAACTTTTAATTTATATGAAATATATATATATATATATATATATATATATATATATATATATATATATATATATATATATATATATATATATATATATATATATATATATATATATATATATATAATTAAAATAAAATTTAAAAATATTAAATTTATTTTAAGATTTATATTTAAAACAAATCAAATATTTTTCAAGGTCACTTTGATAAAACTTATATCAAAATATCATAAGATATTATGATATAAATTATATCAGAATGACCCTAAAAATTATTGGATCTACGTAGAGATTAGTGTAACACAAATTTTTCGTGTACATTACACTAATCTCAAAGTAGATCTAATGATATTTAAGCCGATCATAATATAATTTGTATCAGATTTTTTTTCATTCAATTAATATTAATATTTTGGCTAAACTCTCAAGCTCACACAATTCATTTTTTTTTATTGAAAATAGTTAAAAGTCAAATTTACAAAAAAAAAAAAAGTAATAAATAATTATACAAATTATAAGTTGCTCGAGGTTGTTCATCTTACTTGTGGAACTCGTGGAAAAATAGGTAACTAATACAGAATTATTGAAGAAAGCCAGCATGATTTCCACTAAGCAACTACCACTCAGGCCTATTAATTTACCGTTAAAATTACTAAAAATAAGGAAATAAAAAATACGATTATGCAAGCGACATTTAAATGTAATTTTATTTATAATATATATATTATCACCCAAAGAGTATTGATTCCTTTGATTTGAAATTTCAAAGGCTTGATTTAGGCTAAGTTTGGGACAACTTTTTGTTACATTTTAAAGCAACTTTCTATTTAAAAAAAATTTAAATTTAAGATTTTTTTAACAAAAAAATTATTTTAGAAAAAAAGTAAAAAAGTTGTCCAAATAAAACTCTAGTCAAATATAGCTATGCAATTATAGAATAATAACTTTAGGAAAAAAAAAAATAATAATAATAACTTTAGGAGTTTCTTCTGAGCATGAAAAAATTTGAATTAGGATATTTTAATCAAACATAAAGTCTATTTTAATCAAATTAAAATTAGAATATTTTGAGTCAATTCTAATATCAAAGTAAATTCAATGAATTGCATCAATATATCACTAAAATCTTGTTGAAAAGTTGTGAACAAAGAGGTTATTTGTAACGACCTAAGATTAAATTTAAAAGATTTTTTTTTTATTTTAATCTCTTCGTTAACCAATTAAAGCTTTTATGAATCTATCAATATAAATAAATCTATCGAAAGCAATTAAAAATTTTATACATTAAAATATAAAATTATATTCATTCATCAAATTATATATATATATAAAATAGCTTAGATTTGATTCATTCATTCATCAATCTATCTTTTAACTCTTGGCTATAAAAGAATAAAACTAAAAAGAAATGCATAAACAAAATAAAACTTGAATCTCAGATCTATCCTCACTCCGCTTGAAAAAATATGTAAAATCACATAGTGAGCTGACAACTAATTAAATAGAATATCAAAACCTACAACTGAAATCAACGTACAACAATATGAATAATATGCATGTAATCATTCAATCACTATCAGTATGAACATATAACTGTAAAACATGTAATAATCAATGAAATAGTAACATATTATATGATCAATAAACATTAGTACGACTAGAGCAGTAATCAGTAACAAAGTGAATTTATATAAGAGGTAAATAAATTCTTTCATTTATATTCCCATCTGTTAAGGACAATTATATTTATCTCAGTTCAAGGAATCTGTAAACATATCATAGCTAAATGCATGTCGTTCAGAGTTGAAATACAACATAAATGCTAAAATGCAACCAAACATTGATGTAATTGTGGCAATGAATGAGGCAACAAATAATAATGAGGTGAAGAGGAAGAATGTAAGGAGTGGGTTTGTGAGTGCGTGTGTGCACACGTGTGTGAGAAGAAAAAGGGAGTGTGTATAGATGTAAATAAAAAATAAATATTGTAATTAATGGACTTATATTTTTTTAAAAATGCATGTTTTATAATATATCAATTGCATGTTTATTGAATTGTTAATGTAGAATGTGCGGATGTGAATTGAAAAATTGTGTGAAATTATGTGGATTTTTGAACCCACATGGTAGATGCTGTTAGGTTTAGCACCAAAAAAAAAATAAAAAAAAATAAAATAAAATAAAAAAATAAAAACTTCCTATAGATTATCTGCTAGAAAATATATTACCGACAAACATTTTGCCATTTGAAAGCATTTTTTATAGGATTTTGTTAGGGTTTTTTAAAGATCTCCAACTTTTTTTTTGCCAGAAATAATATATCTACAAAAAAAGCACAATGTACATAGTCTACTTTTATTTTTAATAATTTATTAAATTTCTAATAATTTGATTATATTATATATACCTTATTCTAACCTTATTTAAATATTATTCGAATAGGGTTTTACCTCTGGTAGATATAGTAGATTGAGTTCAAACTAGAGTAAAATGAAATCACAATTACGGGTGTCAATAATTTACTCAACCCGAAATCTGACTTGGACCCAATATGAGAAATTTTAGGTTTGGGTCAACCTGTTTGTCAGATGGGTCAGATTCACATGTTCAAAAATTTGACCCATTTTGAAAATCGGGTCCGCCTCTAAAGTTGACCCTGTTGTAGTTTAGCACAAATCACACCAGGTGAAATACAATAACTAGAACAGAATAGAAAGAGAGATTATAATAACTATAACATGACATATTATACGATAGATATAATAATGTATGAATTAATAATTGTATCACAATGTAGAGCAATCCAATATCTATATTAGGGGTGTCAAAAAATGGCTCGACCCGCCAATCAAATTCAACAAATCTTGGCTCAGGTATGGAATTCCGACTCGTTTATTAAACTAGTTAAGTTCGGGTTGACATGCCAACACGATTTTGACCTAAAATGACCTATTTAAATTATTTTTTCTTAATTTTTTATTTGTTTGTATGCTGGTCTTATTTTTTTAATAATTAATCTAAAATACATTATTAAAAACTTGTAAAAAAAATTTAATCAAAATGAGTTATTAGGTTGTGTTTGGGTCATTCAAGTTGCTAGCGTGTTAGGTTCGGTTCCCCATTTTTTACTCATTTATTAAACAGGATGGGTCAATTTCGGGTCGAACCCAAACCCAGCCCATTGACTGATTTTGGCACCCTAAGCTATATGACATAAGAGAGCACTCACAACACAGTTTTTACAAATCATAATTTATTCCAACATTTATAACATAACATATGTGAATATAAAGAATAAATATTTGAAAATTCATTATCTTCTAGATGATCTTAGATACAAATTTATTTTTAGATATCTTCGTCTATAATTTTTTAATTTTTTTTTTTAAAATAAGCACACATAAATTCAAATTACTAAGTATAATTTCTTAATTGATTCTTTTTTATTTGAGATGAATATAATATAGAACTAATTAATAAAATTTTATATTAAAATCGTTTTAAAATAAATAGAAAGACTTTGAGTAGTGATCATATTTAGGAGGTATTGGGATGACTATTATCCTCTAAATTAAAAAATAAAATAAAAACTCCTTAAATATAGGTATAACAAAAAAAATTCTCTACTTTTAAATTTTCTTATAATTATGTATACTATTTAAATAATAATAATTTAAATTTAGGATAATCCTTTTCTCTCCTTCATTAAAATATTAATTTCATAATTGATTTTAAATTTTATTTTCACTAAATTAAAATCAGAAATTCAGTCATATCAACATCACAATCAATTTGAATTTAATATAATCAGATAGAAATTTTTATCAATGAAGGAGAAGTTCCAGAGGAGCACTTATTGATGAAATTGATTGAGATGGCTCTTACTTAATCATGCATTAAATAGGGCTGCAAACGAACCGAGCCGAGCCGAGTATATGAGTGTTCATATTTATGTTCATTTAATATCATGTTGTTCAAGTTTGGTTCATGTTTGTTCGAGCTTTATTATTTGTGTTCATGTTTGATTCATTTAAATTAATGAGTGTTCATGTTTGGTTCATATTTAGTTCATGTTCATTCGTTTAGTGCTTATCGAGCTTTAAACAAACAAACATGAACGAGTTATAAACGAGCTCCACTTTTAGATGTTCATTAACTTAACAAACGAGCTTTATCGAGCTTCCTAACAAACGATTACATCGAGCATGTTCACGAACTTAATGTCGAGCTCTATTTATATTATTTATATTTATTAATTATATAATCAAATGTTAATTGTTTTTATCAAGCTTATTCACGAGTTCAAAATCGAACACGAATCGAGCTTGTTCACGAACTTCAAATGATGTTGTTCGCGAACATAAATGAGTCGAACACATTAGCGTTCAAGCTTGTTTATTTAAGAATCGAGTATTTAAAATATTGTTCATGTTTGTTTGTTTAGTTAATTAACGATCACGAATAAGCTTTAATCGAATCAAACAACGAGTAGCTCGTCGAACGAATGGTTCGCTTACAGCCTACACATTTATGATTTTATGGTGTGCATATATATATATATATATATATATATATATATATATATATATATATATATATATATATATATATATGAGTATTATTTATTGAGAGAGTTATTTATTAATTAATTATTAATTATTGAGGCTCTAAATTTGTTAATAATATTTTATACTTATTTATGTTTCGTTTGGGACGGTTTTTTTATTGTTTTTAAATCAAATTTTTAGTATAAAAATTTTCAGTTCATTAAACTTTTGTGATAAAAAGCTGTTTTAAAAAACACTAAGAAAGTCGTCCCAAATAAAGCCTTAGTTAGACATAACCTCAAGGTTGTGAAAATTGGGCGAGACATGGAATTAGAAAGAGAGGATCATGATTCAATCATTAAATCGGGGTTAAACAAGATAATGCAATAAATATGAAATTTATTTAAATATTATTTAAAATACATAATAATAATACAATAATGTAAATATGTGAATAAAAATAAAGAAAACTCGTACACAGACAGTATATATATTCAATAATTATATGTTTAAATTATTTCAACGATAATTTTTAAAAGAGTTAGAGGGTTCTCCAATGGCAAAGACATGAGTTGAAGCAACTTAAGAGGTATCTCCAAATGGACAGCTTATCATTCTTGGCTTCACTTTTGGGCAAATTATTATGTGCGGTTGCCGAACGTCGTTCAGAGACCAATCAGAATGTGCCATGTCGCCCCCTACTCGGTACCCGGCTCTGTACTGCTCGGTACCGTGACTCGGTGCTGCTCATTACCTAGCTCGGTACTACTGACGTGACGCATTCTGGTTGGTCGATCTCAGAATAATAAACTACGTTCGGCATCCGCCGAAAATAATCTCTCCCACTTTTGATGTAGAGATCTCCAACCTCCCAAAGGAGACAAAGGAGCTTGATGTGAATTTAATTAAAGGTCGTGGTAAGTTCCTCAAAGTTGTCCAGCCCTAAAGTGAATGAACAAAAATTAGCAGAGAAAATAAAACAGAAGTTATTTTTTGAAGGAGAAATCAACGTGATGAGAGTGCAGGAAATAGCAAATTGTTACTACTAATGGAAAAGCTATTGACAAAGGAAGCTTAATATAAGGTCACTTGATGGGTATGTGAGCCATATATATCAAAAAAGTAAAAAAAATAAAAATAAAAATTGCTTGATTTATGTACCACTCTACTTATCTTCTTTGGCCAATCTAAATTGTTATACTTTTGAAAATTTTAAATTTTATTTTATTTCACTTATTTTCTTTTTTTTTTTAATGAGGATATCATAATCGATATAATAACTGAGATTTTTTAAAGTTGTCTAAGTTTGAAAAAAAGGCTTATAAATAGGACATTGTTTTGTACTTTTTGATTCATTGAATAAAACTTATTTTTTATTGTAAGAATTTCATATGAAAAGGGTTAGTAGATGCTCTACTCTTTGGTGAAGCTTGATGGCTGATCCCCAAGGGCTTTGATCAGTTCTTAGTTAACCTTTCTCACCCTCATTCCTCAACTTTCCCAACAAATTCTTATATCCTTAAATAGCATTAAGCCTAGCTTCCTTTAACACCAAAATACATCCATTATTCCTTTCAAAACTCTCTAAAATATTCTTCTACATCTCTCCTAACCTCCCAACGGCTCAATTCTCCAATAAGGTTAATATAAACTAGCAACAATGCAATGTTGTGAGACAATTTCCTATTGTGAGTAAACCCTAAAATACCATAACTCTTAACTACTTATCCATAATTCATAAATATATGATTGTTAATTCTCTAATATTTCAAACAGTTGATCTGGAGTACCTCCTCATTTTCTTAAAGGAAAAACTTGTCATTTTATAGCTTAGAAATTTTAGCATCAATTATATCGAATCCTAAATATATGTTTTACAATCACACAAATAACTCTTCTACCATCATCCTAAAGTACATCAATCAAGCTACGACCTTCATCATAAAGATCATATACACCATATATTAGGGGATATGATGTGTCCTTCTAGAGAGAGCTCCCAGTTGACTAGTGAGTACTTAGAAAAAAATGACAAAGTTTTTTTGGCGATAAAGATTGCCAAATGAAAGACTTCATGAGTCTTTACGCGGGTTCAGTAGCTCAATTATTAAGGTTGAGTAAGATTTAGCTTGTGGGAGACTTGTGTCATTTGGCTATGGGCAATTCAATGTTTTAGACAACTATTAGCTTGGTGAGTTACTCAAGCTTGTTCTCAATCAACAACTAGTTGAATCCAATTCAAGCTTTAATGATAAATAATCAACCCAAACTAGATAAATATTGGAAGTGTGCCCCAAATATTTTATCATTGCAATATATTATGAGGGATCTCATCTAAATAAATAGTTCTAAGCTTTCACCAATATCTAAGCATGCAAAGTGAAACATTCAAGACATATTAGAATCCTATACTTTAGGATGAATGAATCATGACAACAAATGCAATATTTAAGCCCAATTAGTGATAGTCAATTCTTAGGCTCGTCCTTCTAGTGAGAGCTCTTTGTCGATTGGTGAGTACTTAGGAAAGCAACTAAGGCTTCGTTTGGGACGGGTTTTTCACTGCTTTCTAAAACGGAGTTTTAGTACAAATTTAAAAAATTTTGTACTAAAACTTCGTTTTAGAAAGCAGTAAAAAAGCTGTCCCAAACGAAGCCTAAGTTTCTTGGGCGGGCATGATTTACAGTTGGTGGACTTTATGAATCCTTAAGCAAGTTTAGCTTTTTGATTCTTAAGCAAGTTTAGCTGTTTGATTCTTAAGGTTGAGAAAGGCCTAGCTTGTGGGAACTCGTGTCATTTGGGTATAGGCAATTCAATGATTTAGACAACCTTTGGATTGGACTTGTTGCGGGTTAGAATATTCACGGCGATAGATTGAGTGAATTTTTTGTCTTAGCAATGCACGGATATCTAGCACACAAATAGGTTTTTGAAGAAAGGGTACAAAAATACCAAAAAAAAAATTACATGGAAAGCCCAAAGAGAAAAAAATCATGGGACTCGCTGAGGTTAAAAGATTCCACTAGATTCAACTGAGTTACAAAATTTGACCCATCGCTTGACTTAGAGGCAGTGATATTACAATAGTTTGGAGAGTTGGGAGAAAGTTTGACGGTGGTTGGGAAAAACTGCGACGGTGATCAAGTGGATGTCTAGCGGCGGGCGACGGCTGAGCGATGGTCCGACAATGGTCCGGCGATCGACGGTGGTGCTAGAGCTCTTGATGTTTTAGAGATCTCTCCAATATGTAGCCAAATATCCCCTATCATGTAAAGAGTGTGGTCTACTTATAGATTTTTGAGAGTGGCATGTTCCGTAAATATAGAGAAGATTCAGGATAGGTTCGGAGTGCTCCATCAGATGTCCCATATTGATCCCCCCAATCATAGTGCATTTTTGAAGTGCTTAAGTTCCTTAATGATGTCGGAATTCATTGATCTTGGGCTCGTTGGATTTGTCTCGCCGAGTTGCTGGATTTGACTATAAGTATGTCATATTTGGATATCATTTTGTATTCCAAATAATGATTTGAACCTTCCAAATACACTTCAGACTCTTTTGGGCTCGGATTGGACCGATTTCAGTGCAGTTGGGTTCGCCTCTTCGAGACAGTCAGTTTTACTATCAATTTGTTGAAATTGGAGTTCAGCTGGTCCGAAATTTAATTTTTTTAAATTTTCAACTTGAATATGTCTCGAGATTTGTGCATGATCAAGCAGGTTCTCAATCAAATCTAATTCAAACTCTTATGATGAATTGATCATCCCAATCCATACAAATATAGGCATATAAAGTGTGCCCCAAATACTTTTATCATTGCATCTCATCTAAATGAGTAGTTGTAAGTTTTCATCGATAACCAAGCAAGAAAACTGAATCATTTAAGACATACTATCACCATATGCTTCAGAAGGAAAGAATTATGCCAACAAATGCAATATTTAAGCCTAATTAACCCCAATCAATTCTCTCCAAACTGCATAAAATATTATATGATTGCTTCCACCTAAAGTACAGAACAAAGGTTTTCTTCATTTCATTACATTTCTTTGTTGAAAGCTTTCATAGAGAATAAATCCAAAAAGAAAGAAGCTCCAGATCCTCTATGTTAGGTGGCCCCATGCAAACAAAATCTTCCAACTCTTCATTCAAATCCTCTCTTTCCATAGCTAAAAGGCAAATGTCAGCATAGTCATTTTCTTAACAGGCTTAACTAGTCTCTACTGAAGTAAAAAAAGCAACCCTATCTCTTTTATATTTGGTAGAGTAGTAGTTGAGCTCTAAAATAATTTCCATCTCCTCCCATCCTTGTTTGAACTCTTCCAAACCTTCTCCAGTTCTCCTTCCCTTACTCCCCTGTGAATAATCATTTATTTAGTAGTTTCTCTTCTTGCTTTTTCATGTAAGCTACGCATGGGAATAGTTACTAAAAGTCTGAAACCTTCATAGCTCTCACACCAAACTCTCAGCCATGTCGGGGAAGTCATGGAAATCTCTTCTCAGGGGCTGTTGTGGGAGCTCCAGTAATGACCAACAAGGAAAGCTTGCCTCAAAGCAAAGATCTCTTCAACGGCTTTCGTTCTCAGAAATAAGCCACTCGCCGAGCCCGCTTTCACCCAGTGATCTCACCGTCTCTCTTGCAGGCTCAAACCTCTACGTCTTCTCCCTTGCAGAGCTTCAAATGGTGACAGGAGGATTCTCGAACAGCAATTTCCTTGGAGAAGGCGGCTTTGGGCCTGTGTATAAAGGGTTCATCGACGAAAAGGTGAGGCCTGGAATGGAAGCTCAGACTGTCGCCGTGAAGTTGCTTGATCTCGATGGCGTACAGGGCCACAGGGAGTGGCTGGTGAGTCTCCTGCGCGCAGAACTTCCATGCCTTTGGTTTCAGTTTACAAGCATTTGTATTCTGTTTCTGTAGGCTGAAGTGATCTTTCTTGGGCAATTGAGTAATCCACATCTTGTGAAGCTAATTGGTTACTGTTATGAGAATGAACACAGGCTGCTGGTTTATGAGTACATGGCAAAAGGAAGCTTGGAGAACCATTTGTTTAAGAGTACGTATATTTTTCTCCTCTGTAAGAAGTTTGATCTTCTAAATGATTAATATGTAGTTATATGATAGAAGGGGCTTCTGAAATATGATCTACTGCACTTTTCCTTCTTTTGACTTCAATTTGGATCCATTAATGGAAAAAACCGAAGAAAGTTTCTCCTTCGGCTTTGATTATCCACACCAATTTTCCAATTACTTTTTTCTTGGAACTACTGAAGGAAGATTCTGCCTTCATACCAAAACCACTATAACATAAAGAAGAAGAATGTGATGTGATCTGTTTCATATTCCAACTAAGATTTCGTTTGGGACGGTTTTTTTATTGCTTCTCAAAACAACTTTTTAGTAGAAAAATTAAAAAAATTGTACTAAAAAACTTTAAGAAGCAAAATAAAACCTAAATCTAATGGTGATTTGAATGAATGAAAATCTGTTTACTGATATGAAAGTTCAAACTTTTGTACTGATTGCAGGACACTTCACCTCCTTGCCATGGCTGACAAGGTTGAAGATTGCAGTGGGAGCTGCCAAAGGCCTGGCCTTCCTCCATGAAACTGAGAAACCAGTGATATACAGGGATTTCAAAGCCTCTAACATATTGTTGGATTCGGTAACTCCTCTGAAAAGCCTAATGGAGTTCAATTGGGATTTAAAAAGTATTGTCGTATTTTTAGCATAGCAGGATTAGTCACAATTTTATTTATAAATCGCTGTCATAATTTTCTTTAGCAATCATTTGAATAAGCTTTTTTATTGTTTTTGGTAGGAAAAATGACCAATCAAAATTAATATTAATTTGAATGAAAAAGTTTAATATATTTATTATTTTTTTTTAAATGTGTTTTGATATAGTTATTTTTAAGAAGGTAGAACAAAAATTACAAAGTTTATTTTAGTTTTGTATAGCTATCATTCCTAAGTATTTTCTTATTTTAGTTGGATTACATCAAAGATTAGCTTTCAGTACATATCTTTTTGTTCTAATCATGTATGTTCTTATTAGACATTTGTAAGAGGATGTATCTTGTTGTATGCTTTTTTATGATGATATTCTTCTTGTTGATAAGGCTAGAGAGGGGGTTGATAAAAAACTTGAATTATGGGGGTCAATTTTAGAGTAAGATTTTTGTTTGAATAGATCTAAAATTGGATAAATTGAGTATAATTTTAGTAGTAATAAATATAGTGACGGGATTGTGACATCAGGTGATCAATTTATTACAAAGAGTGTATGTTTTAGATATCTTGTGTCAATTATTCAAAGTGATGGTGAAATAGACAAGGATATTATTAATAGATTTCAAGTTGGATGGTTGAAGTAGAGGAATGCATCGGGCCTATTGTGTAATAGAAAAGTACCCCTCAAATTTTAGGGAAAATTTCATAAAGATGGTGGTGAGACATGCAATGCTTTATTGTGCATAATGCTAGGTATTAAAAAAGAAGCATAAATTTAAGTGTTACGGAGATGAGGATACTCATGTGCATGAGTAATTTACACTTAGAGAAAAAAAACTAAACGAGTATATAAGTGAAAAGGTTGAAGTAGTTCTAGTTTCAGATAAGATTAGATAGATTAGCATTAGATGGTTTGATCACATAAAATTTCAGCTTTACGATGATCCTATAAGGATAATAGATGTATTAGATCCGGCCTCTGTTAAAAAAGATAGAGGTGGACTTAAAAAGACTTAGTTAAAAAGTATCTAAAATAACTTTTTTTATTGAATTAAAATGAGAATTTGACTCTTAATATGACACAACAAATAAAAAAGATTAGTGCAGTCAACCTCACATATTGGGATTAAAACCTTGTTGTTGTTGCATAGCTATCACTCCTAAGAGTAGAGTATATTGTACTCTAAAGAATTGGCACAAACAAAAAATTTCTTGAAATTTATTTCATTTTAAATTCAAGTTTTTTTTTTTTAATTTTTGTTAGAGTTATTTTAGTCTATGCCAATAAGTTTATTAGCATTTAGACTTCGTTTAGGATAGCTTTCTTACTGTTTCTTAAAACAACTTTTTAGTATAAAAATTTTATTTGTTGTGCTAAAAAGATGCTTTAAGAAATAGTAAGAAAGTCGTCCAAATAAAACCTTAGATAGAACTCTGCCTGAAATTACCGTTTTATTAAGAAATTGTTATTTTGCTCATCAATAAATAAGGGAATTATCTAGCAGGTTCACCAAAACTTTCATGCTCCTAAGAAAAAAATAATCAACTACTAGCTACCAATGGTTCATTTAAAAGGCAAAACAATTCAATGACTTGAATTTAATTCTTATTGTTGAAGTGGAGATCATTTTACATTGTTTAGTTGAATTTTTTATTCTTAATTGGATGTGACACTTAAAAACTCTTTCAAGGGACAATCTTTATGTTCAAACCTATGGCTTACTTTTCCTATTACTTTTCTTAATCTTTCTTATTTAATTGTATCCATATCTTCAACTTTTTCTTTCTTGATTCTTTCAATTGAGAATAACCTGTATGACTCTGCTTCTTCAAACCATTTTCTTGTCTGAATGAACCCTCCAATTACTTTAGTGAGCAATTCTTGTCTGGTTTATCAGGACTTCACACCAAAGCTTTCAGACTTCGGCCTTGCAAAGGATGGCCCTGAAGGAGACAACACCCATGTCTCTACCAGAGTTATGGGTACTGAAGGCTACGCTGCACCAGAGTACATCATGACAGGTAAGAATCAAATAGTACTTTGGGACACATTTGGTTAATTATTTATGAATATACTTTCAATTAGGGGTGTCAAAATTGAGTTTCGGGTTGAACCCAGAACTAACCAGGATTTAAACGGGTCAATCCTAACTCGACCTGGGTATGTAAATGGGTCGGAAATTCAAACCCGGACCTGACCCGGCGAGTTGCCGGGTTTACACAACCCGACACGGGAAGGCGAGCGGCTGGTGGGCGGGCAGGACGGTGGGCAGCGGACTCAAGTTAGCTGACGCGGCCGCACGGACGGGTGCGCGGGCACGGACGCACGCGGGTGGGTGCATGGGTAGCCTCAGGCGGCTGCTGGCAGGCGCGGGCAACTTCGGCGTGCGTGCAGGCAGGCTCGGGCATGTCCTCGGGCAGCCGGGTAGTCATTTCAAACGGGTTTTCAAGTTGACGCGAGAACCCATCAGGTCAACCCGAACCTGACCCATTTTCAAATGGTTGAATCAGGAAACCCGAACCCGACCCGTTTTGGAAACGGGTCAGGTCTATCCCGAAATTTCCGGGTCGGATTCGAGTCGGATTTTTGTATCGTGTCAAATATTGACACCCTACTTCCAATGACCTCATCTTGATTTATTTTCCAGGCCATCTCACAACAAAAAGTGACGTCTACAGCTATGGAGTTGTATTGCTTGAGCTTCTAACAGGAAGAAGATCGGTAGACAAGACTCGCCCAAGCAGAGAACAGAACCTTGTAGAATGGGCTCGGCCTTGCCTTAACGACACTAGAAAGCTAATGAGAATCATGGACACCAGCCTCGATCAACAGTACTCTCACAAAGCTGTTCAGAAGGCAGCAACAGTAGCCTATCAGTGCTTGAACCATACCCCCAAATCAAGGCCTCAGATGTCCACCATTGTTGAGATTCTGGAGCCTCTCCTGGACTTAGATGATGGAATGATTGGAACCTTTGTGTTCTCAGTAGAAACTGAGGTTGTTGGAGAAGAAGAGGAGGAGGAGGAGAAGAAAGGTTGCAATGGGAGTGGTAATGGAAATTATCATAAGGGACAGAGACACAAGATGAGGTCAAGCAAGTGTGGAAGGCATAGTGATGTTTTGCTTTACAGAAATTCTGCAACAAATTATAGCAGGAAGGGCACAGGAGCAATGGTAGTTAACATGGAGTGTGAATAGATAATTACCTTAAGCATTTAGTGTGCTTTTAGATTAAAGAAGATAATTAATTACCTTAAACATTCTTCACAAACAGAGAAGGCTTCACCCATTATAAGATATTATGAGCTAAACTTTACTTCAGAATCAAGACATCCATTCCTGTTTTGAAATAGTTACAGACAGTAAAAATAAGTTAAAAATCTTCTGAAAATACAGCCTTGCCATTCTAAGCTAAATTTAAGTTTGCTTGGGACCAGATATTGATGAAAAAGGCTTGAATGATAGTAATGATTTCAGTTTGCAATAAAGAGGAAAAGAAGCATATTTCAAGAAAAGAGTTCATAACTTTAACATTAAATCGTCTTAGTATTTGTTTTTTGAGAAGGCCCAACATGTAAAAGTTTCAATTTTAGAGCTTATGTAGTTACTATAAACAATTAATTATTATGTGCGGATGTCGATGTCGTCTGGAGATCAATCAAAATGTGTCATGTCACCCCTTCGCTCGGTACCATGGCTCGTTATTGCTCGGTACTGCAGCTCGATACGGCTAACGTGATGCATTATGGTTGATCTCCGGAGGACATTTTGCGTCCGATCTCCGCACAAAATAATCTCCTACTAAACATGGGCATATCTCAAGCTGTTGCAGTTTTGAAAAGAAATATTCGTAGGAATAAAGTTCTTTTTTTTTACGGACAATTTATAGTCTCAGGCTTCGTTTGTGATGACTTCCTTACTGTTTATTAAAACAGCTTTTACATAAAATTTAATTTTGTAATAAAAATTACTTTGAAAAATAAGTAAGAAAACTGTCCCAAACAAAATCAAAGAAAACTCATCTTTCCCAAGAAAACAAGGTCATTTATAACTATTTCATCATGAATTTAAGGGGAGAAAAGAAAAAAAAAAATCTTGTTTTACTGAACTTATTATTCACCAATAAAGATATATGTTTGGGATGCCAACACTCTGAAAGATCATCACATGAACAATTTTAATGATTTGGCCCAGCTTTACTTTGTTGCTCAGACCGTCACAACAGAATAAAGCAAATGGTGAAGTGTTTCACAAGTCTGTATGTTCATAAGTAGCCACTAACAGAAGAGTGAATAAGTATAGCAAGATAGCATCAGAGACCATGCAACATTATGTGCCCCTATTGTGCTGCATGCCGGCGTCGTCTTCTTCTTCTTCGTAGGCTTTATTTGGAACAGTTTTTTTACTGCTTTCTAAAGCAACTTTCTAGTAGAATTTTTTTTGAATTATTATTATTTTTTTACTAAATAGCATAAGAAAGTAACAAAAAAACTGTCCCAAACAAAATCTTATTCTTCTTCTCCTTTTTGATCTAGTGAAAACTCTACTCCATGTAGATTGAAGATTGAATCATATAAATTTGATATTCTCAGTAAAAAGCAGCTAAGGTTGTTTCCATGCTTGGTGACTCTTGATATGTCGAGTATTATAACTTGAAAATGGGCTTTGATTAGTAGCTGCTTACGTGAAAATTCAAGGTAGGCTAAGATGATAATCTATCCTTCTCATCAGGAGAGTGGTGAAGGATTATTAGTTAGTGGTAGATCATCTGAGAAGGTTTTACTTCTAATTAGGAGTTAAGTATCATGGTAATTTAGAGAGTACTGAGAAAAATTGGCATGCTTTAACAATTGATTCTAAGACTTAGAATTCGTTTGGGTCGGCTTTTTTATTTCTTCTTAAAGAAGCTTTTGGGTATAAAAATTTTATTTGTTTTATTAGAAAGTTGCTTTAAGAAGCAGTGAGAAAATCGTCCCAAACAAAACGTTAGTTTGGGACGTCTTTCTTAATGTTTCTTAAAACAATTTTTTAGTACAAAAGTTAAAATCACCTAATTTACAAAGATGCTATCAAAATGATCGTCTCGCTGCAATAATTGCAACATCATAAAAATCACCCAATTTAACATCAATATAAGAACAATTTAAACTCAATGTCATACATATCTTTGGTCCATTTTATCATTGGAGTTATATAACTCTTGATGAAATCTTCTTCAAAATATAAGCCCTAGCCCATTCACTCACATTGTCAATAAGACCATCAAAAGTCAAACCCCCTATGGCCCACCCTTTCACGGAGACCAGATGCAGAACGTCGCCCAGAGACCAACCATAATGCACTATGTCAGAGTTACCGAGCCGCTATACTGAGCCTCGGTACCGAGCACAAGGGTGATGTGGCGCATTCTGATTGGTCTCCGAACGACATTCAACATCCGCACAGAATAATTAATCCTTTCACAGGGCCATAAGTTAAACCTCTAGGCCTCATTAACATTATAGTTTAATCCCTAGCCTCAAAATAGACTTTTAATAACATTGACATGATATAAAAAAATTATCAATCATTGGCTGGTCATCATGTAAGTCTCGACATTTTTAAAATAAAAAAATTTATAATTTCTTTTACTATAGATGTATGTCTCATTTTTACATTAGATTGGTTATATTGTAAGATTTCAATTACGCTCATATCTCATTTCATCACTTAGGCTATATACACCAGCAGCCCTGTCCACTAATAGCTTCCCCTCGAGGCCACCTCAAGGGTAGATCCAAGGGCTGATCTAGCTTTTTCTTTTTTTCAGGGTGACAAAATTTTTAATTAATTAGATAATAATAATAATAATAATAAATATAAAATAAAATAAAATAATAACATCAAATATTATAAATAATAAAATAAAATTTAAAAAAAAATAACCAACATAATGCAATCAAATTTATATAAAAAAATTATCATTTATCTTCAAATTACATATTTTATCTTCAAATTTGTATAGAAATTACATATTTATCTTCAAATTAATTGATGGTTGAAGACCATGGTCAGCAGGGTGAAGTGTGAACTGCGAGTGCCGAGCGACCTCTTGAACGTCGAATGTCACTCGAAAGAAAATGAATGTGAGGCGGCGACGTCTTGAATGTTGAATACGCGAATCGCGAAAGAGGCTGCAAAGTGCGAACTTGAGGGATTCAAATTTGATGGATGGGCAACGACGCTTAGGATGATAATATTATGGCAAAAGGTTCTTTTGAGGGGAGGGAGAGAAAATATCAAAAATTCCCCGCTAATATAAGTATGTAGTATATGAGTTAGGCTTGCAAATGACTCCTAATCGAAAGAATATAGGTTAAGTTTTAAATCGAGGCAATTATCTTGGGAGGCTTCTAATGAGATCCTCCCATCAACGAGCATGTACTATGAGTGATTTGGGGAGTTCTTTTTGCTAAATAAATAGATTAATAGATGATTTATGAGTTCTTCGTGTGAGTTCAATAGCTCAGTGTTGAAAATCAAATTAGATATATTGCTTGGTGAATATTTTGAGATTAAGGTTTCGTTTGGAACGGTTTTTTTATTGATTTCTAAAACGGAGAAAGCAATAAAAAAGCCGTCCCAAACAAAGCCTAAGTCTTCATTCAGCTTTTTACTGCATTATAAAGTAGCTTTCTAGTACAAAATTTCTCAAACTAAAATTTTGTATTAAAAATATGTTTTAAAAAGTATTAAGAAAGCCGCCCTAAACAAAGTCTAAATTTTAAATAATTTGATATTTAATCAAAATTAAATTTAACAGTTGAAATTAATTATCAATAATTACTTTCTTAATTTAATTTAAATTCTTATAATGATTTAATTAGTCTAACCCAATGACATATTTAAAATATGACATAGATTTATTATTTAATTAAAGCTTCCATTAATCGCCATCAGCTGCCGAGAAGAATCCTGTAAAGCCCCTCTTTTGGCGAGCAGCATTCGTGGATTCACGCGCTTTTTGTTCCGTAGTTAAAACTAATCGACTGATCTACACGATCTGCAGTTAATTACACATGTTAGTGGGTCCCACTTTTGCTGGACCGGACCAATCAGATCGGAACACGAACCGGGCGAGTAACCTGATCATCAGATCAGATTTGATCTGTATATAAAAAGTTATGAAAATATTTAATGGCAGAAGGTACAAACTACAAAGTGATCAAACCAATAGACGCATTGGTCACAAAACATGGTCTATTTTCTTCGTTCTTCTACTAGGCGTTAGACTAATCAGCTAAGCTGGCTTGCGGGAAAGACAACTGGGCCCGACCGGCGCACACGATAGCGCCGACATTGCAGTGCATGCTCCGGCAAGCGGTCTTGGCTACTGGCGGCTGAGCCAAGGCTTTTATTTCTATGCCTTTAACCGCATAGGATTTCCTATGCCATAATCTCATCCACCGTCGGCCTCTCGGTAACGCGCCGCATCCAGCCACATCCTACGGAGCCGAATTAGGGGCATTTCCTATAACTCTCGGGACTTTTTTAGTGAGCCTATACTGACGCAGTGCACGTGCCTCGCGTGGACGTCACGTGCGTCTGCGGTTCTCTTGATTTCTCGAACTCTGTGTTCATGACGTGTCATGCACGGGAGAAAATCTCTTGTGAGCCACGCAAGTTTTTTTCTTTTTGTTTGAAACATTTAGACCAATTAATCAACCTCACACCCATCACATTACATGTATAAGATTCAAACTCAAATTATTTTAATTAGCTAAAATTTCAAATTAACAGATCAAGATGAACTACATGCATGCAAATTCTTAGCTATTCAACATGTTGGTTGGAAGCTTATGATATTAACTAAGAGATCTTAGATTTTAGTCTTAAATAGATATATAATGTGCGTGTAAATTTAACTTAATCTAAATATTCCTCCCAAAAAGCTATTGAACAATTTGGTGCTACACCCCATTCGTAAGCCTTGTTGTATGGTGTTGCATCTATATGAGTTATAATCTCATTAGGGTGATTCGCCTCTTGCTCGAAGTATTCTTTGATCTCCCTCACTAGCCTGGAAAGGAGAAGGGGGTGGGCTTTGGGCAGTATTGAATAAAGTATATATTTTATGGATGATACTAATTACAACATACAAAAGGTCGAGCGTTTGGAAGTGCAAAAAATTGATACTTACATGCCACCCTTATAAAATTGATTTCTAATTTGAATATGTTTAAAACCAAATTTGAAGATAGATTTGAATAAGATTTAAATAATATTAACCATAATTAAATTCAAATCAATTTAAATCGTGATATCAATTTCTCACGTGATACCCGCTGATTGATTTTATGGTTCTCAGATCACGGTGGATTGATTTTAGACCTCTAACTATTAAAGCTTGGTTGCGACATTCCAACTAATGTCTTATGATTACGATCATGCGATCACTGTGTCTTGACTTCGGTTCCCCAATCATTCACAGCTCCGAGGGGATATTCACGTTGATTTCCAGCAAGCGGTTGTGCATCATAATTATTTGAAAAAATTATAAATTTATATTGCAACTTTTTTAATGGATTAAAAAATATATTTTCAGACTTTTGAAGCTTCAATGTCTGAAAATATGGGGCATTTAATACTTCACCAAGAAATTATCCAGATCGAGCATGAATCTTGAGACAAAGTTTAATTGAAAACTTTCAAAATTATACTTGGGACCATTTGAACTCCGACATCAACAAACTTACAGTCAAATTGAACAGCTTGTCAAGAAGAACCCAACAATAAAAAAATTGGTCTAATCCAAGCCCAAATGGACTCAAATCAAATGGCTCAAAGCTTAGTTCAGGACATTAATTTGAGGATTGAATGGTATCCAAATATAGTATGTTTATAGTTAATTCAAGCTGCTAAACAAGAAAAATCAAATGAGCCCAAGAATACTTAATTATGACATCTTTAAGTCACTTAAATGCTGAACAAATACTCTATGATTAAGATGATAAATATGAGTTTTTTGATGGAGCACTCTGAATTTGCCACAGACCTCCATATTTATATAGTATGTCATTTCAAAAAATCTATAAAATAGACCCTCACTTTCTACACGAAGGAGATCCAGGGTCTATATATTAGAGGGAACTTTGAAGCTGCAAGCATCCTAGAGCTCCTCCCCTCCACATCTCTAACATAGCTCGGTCGTAGGCAGCTATCGAATAACCTCCCATTCGCCAACCATCGCCTGGGTGCCAAATGCCACCGGACCATTACACGTCCACCTATCGTTGTTAGACCTCCACCCGATCGTCGTACCATCGTTAGAATTTTTACATGCATGCTGCACCTAAACTTGGGAACTCCATCGTCTGTCAACTACGGTCCCTCTGACCACTTTCACATGCCGACTACAATTCCCTTAGCCACCTTTTTTGGTCGATTACGATCCCTCTAACCTTTGTCACTTAATAATAGTTTCTCTAACCTCCGTCACCCCGCCGACTACAGTCGCTTCAAACTCTTTTGCCAGCCAACTAAGATCCCTACAACCTCTATCACCTACCGACTATGATCCCCTCGACCTCAATTGCCTGACTACGATCCCTGAGATCTCCATCGACTAACTACCATTCCTCCGACCATAGTCATGTGCCAACTACTATCCCTCTAACTTCTATCACCCGATAATGATCCCTCCAACCACAGTCACCCGTCGACTATGGTCCCATACCTCTGTCACTTGCCAACTATAGTCAACTCGATCTCAGTTGCTTGACAATGTTCCCTCAAACCTCCATCGACATAGTACGCTCCCTTTGACCATAGTCGCTTGCCAACTACGGTGTCACGACCCAACCCGATTGGAATGAATCCCATCGCGTCGAGTTGCGATGAATGAATTCAGGATCTAGCTTTGAAATTTGTTTTCCGACTTTCTTCCAATATGCACATGATTACAGAAATACATAGCTACTACAAACATCCAAATGTACAGAAAAACTCATCCATAAATTTCTTCTCTACCATTCATCAAAATAATCATATACACTATAGTACATGGCTTTTAAACATAAAGAATAGAACGAAACAGAGAAAGTCATGACCGTACAAAAATCAAAAATACAAAAATACCTATGACTTCAAATCAGATCCTGAATGGCTAGTCCACAATTTCTTTCTCTTTCCCAAAACCTGAAAACCACAAAGATAACCACAATGAGCTAACAGCTCAGTAAGACTACACTAGCCGATCAAAATCTCCAAAAACTCATTATAAAATACTTCATCGAAATCTAAAAATAGTTCACCTAAAATCACATAATCACAGAACGAATCACATAAGCACAGAACTAAAATCTCATAACAAAAATGCATATTTATTCATTTACTGATTGAAACAGTCACACGGAATTCATATATTCATAAAGAAATTAAATAATCAACAGAATTTGGTACGTCGTACAGAACAGATCATATAGAACGGATAATCAGATAATCAGTCAGAATTCAAACATTCTTACAGAACAACTACTCATATAAAATCAAAGAACAGAAATCATACAAATCACATATTCAAATCAGATTTCAAGTCATATATCAAATCACAATTCCTTGATACAGACATAATCTCAAAAGATTCTGGCCCCTTATGCCTCCCTTCCTTGACACAGATATAATCTCAAAGGATTCTGGCCCCTTTATACCTCCCTTTTATGCTTACAGCACCAGAATATATAAGATATACAGAATTTTCATATCAGAATTCATTTTCATATTCCTTGATACAGACATAATCTCAAAGGATTCTGGCCCCTTATGCCTCCCTTCCCTGACACAGACAGAATCTCAAAGGATTATGGCCCATTATAACTCCCTTCTGAAATCATTCAAATCACATTAAACATCAAACCATATCAGATTCAGAGAAATCAGATTCGTATCATAAAATCATCAGAGAGTATAACGACAGACAACATAAATTCAATGGACAAAAAATCACTGTTTCAAAAATTTTTCAAATTACCAGAGATTGTGTAAAACATCATTTCAAGACTTTTATTGTACTGAAATTATATTTTTCAACATCCAGATAATTTACTATTCGATAAAAACTCTGCCGAATTCAAAATACCAGGTGAAAAACTTCCAGAAAATACTCAAAATGTGTAAAATTACAATCTCTACAACATACCAAAAGTTATGTGGTAAAAGCTTTACCGGTGCAAAGATATACCCGTTTTTCACTAACGGAAACAAAATTTTAAACATAAAATCCGTCAAAAATCACATTTCCGAATATTGAGAAAGGCATAATGTGCCTTACCTCGAGTCGATCAACTTTCTCAACTACGGCGACGGGCGAAAACATTCCGAAGTCGCCAAAAATCCAACTTTCTTCCTCTTTCCCTCGTTTTCTCTCTCCTCCACTTCCCTTTCTTCAAAAAATATCACTAGTCGGATATTTATCAAATTCGATCGTCTGGACAATATGCCCCAATCGTCCCGGGACGATCTCCTCGGGTTGTTCACAAACAAGGTTCATACAAATAAAATTTGCTCTTCGTACAGGGACGATCTCCTCAGGTTGCCATCATACAAACGATAATTATTTTCGTCATGGACGATGCTCTCAGGTTGCCAATGTTTCAACTGTTCGTCCCAGACGATCCTAACTTCGTCCGGACGAACCTGGAAGGAAATCTCAATTAAATCAGATCAAAACATAAAGGAAAAGAAAAAGAAGGCTTTCACATATGGTCCCTCCGATCTGTATCACCCAACAATGCTCCCTTTGACCTTAGTCACCCAACTACGATCCTGCTAGCCAAAGAAACATGCCAAGGATCTCTTAAAAATAGATATAATGTGCTAATACGGTGTATATTTATTATATTGAGTCAATGACTTCCCTTAAGAGGAAAGACATCATTTGTAATCAACAACAAATACTAGTGAAATAATTTGAATTGGGTCATTACCTATGCCTTTTCTCTCAAGTTGTGGTATACTTTATGTTCTAATAAAGATCTTTGGGCTAATTTTATGATGGCTAAGTACTGCATGGGTAATCACCCCACTATTTGTTTTTTCAAACAAGGGGATTCCAATATTTGGAAAAGACTTTGTAAGATTAAATGGAGGATTGAACTGCATATATCATGGGATCTTGGTCATGGTGATGTTTTCTTTTGGCATGATCATTGGTTAGGCCAGCATTGCTTTCAATATCGATAACTGTTTGAATTATAATAAACTTATGAATGTGATACCTGACTCTATTTTTCAACAGATCTTGAACCTTCCCTTAACATCAATTTTGATGATCGTCTGTTTTGTAACTGGTCCAAAGATTGTACTTTTAAGCTTATAGATGCTTGGAATGCTTTTTAGAACTAATAAAGAGTGTTCATATATTTTCTTTTTAATTTGGCATAAAAACATTCCTTATACTGTTGCTATTTTCATTTGGAGACTTTTGTATAAGCTCATTCCTACTTAGGACAATTTAATAAAAAGAGATTTTATTTTGCCGTCCAAATGTCAATGTTACTACCATATTGAGAATATGCATCATGTTTTCTTGTCTGGTCCCGTCGCAATTAAAACTTAGATTTACTTTGATGATATATTTAAGCTCAATTATTTTAATACTAACCTTTCCATTAATGCTCTCCTTGCATCTTGGTTTGTCAAGTCCAATGGTCATATTAGGAATGTGATTCCTTCTCTTATACTTTGATTTTTATGGTTGGATCATAACAAATCTTATTTTAATGGTGTGGGTATGAACCAAAATAGAATTATTAATAATGTGAAAGACAAAGTCTTGAACTTAATATCTGTTAACCTGCTTTTAGTGAAGAATTTTAAAAAATTGCTTGTTTGTTGCTGATGATTTAGGCGTTAAATTTGATGGCAATTGCCATCAGGCTAGTTCTAAAATTGTTTATCGGATTAAGCCCCCCATTAGTTCTTTCAAGCTTAATGTGAAGGGTATTGTTAGTGGTAATTGTTCGGGGTGCAGTGGGATCCTCAAGGATAATATTGGTAATACTATTATTGCTTTTGCTGGTCTCTTACCCTTGCGGGATATGAGTTTTGTTGAGCTTTATGCTATTCTTTATGGTATTAAACTTCGTATTTCGTTGGGCATTATTACTTTCAGCATTGAAGTTGATTCCTCTTACATTATTCAATGTTTTAATTCTATGGACGAGTCTGATTGCAATGCAAATCTTTTCTATTTGATGATGAAGATTAAGCTAATGATGTTATTGATTAATGTCTCTTTCTCTCATGTCATTTGAGAAGGCAATTCCTGTACTTTTTGGTTGGCAAATTGGGGGTGTAATTTGCCTCATTTTACAGATTATGCTGCTAATAACGTTCATGTGCAGGTTAGAGCGATTATTTTTCAGGATGGGATGGGGACTCCTTATATTAGAACTTAATGTTTTGGTTTCTTCTTCTGGTTGTTGCTAGTAGTCTGGTGGCCTATTCTGCTTGTGCTTTTGTCTTATTTTTTCCACCTCCTAGTTGGTCTTTTGGTTTAGACGACAGTTGCCTTGGTGTCTTGGTTAATTTGCTGTTTGGATGTATTCTGTTTTGGCTCTGCCTTATGTTCATCAGGTGGTTTAGAGAAGTTCTTTATAGGAATTTGTTTTATAATTTTTGTTCCATGTTTAGTGCTGGCAGGCAACTGTTTGTGCTGGTTTGTAGAGCCAGCCATTTTGGTTACTTGTCTGTTGTCTGGTTAGGTCATCTGAGTTGTCGTTTGGCATATCAATTTATGGGACCTTTGATTCTCTGTTATGGTCGGTTTCTAGGTGCTGGGAGCTATTTTTTGGATCATTCTTTTCATTGGTGCTTTGGTTGGGGTGGCTCTGAGGGCTCAGATTATTTGCTATTTCCTTTCATTGGATTATCTTCTATTCCAAGTGTTGCCTCTTGCTGGCTGTGCTGTGGGGTGGATCATCTTGGCTGGGTTTTTTTGGTTTATGATTTTGGGCTTTGGAATTTGGGTACTTTGAGTTGTTCTGTCTGTTTGATGTTGCATTCAACTCGAGCCTACTACATTATTTCAACTGTTGGTTCCTCCTGATTTGGGATTACTGTCTGCTGCTGGATAGATTTTTGGAGTAATATTGGCTATACTCACTTGTATAATATTCCTTTTGATATTTCTCTTGTTTATTTTTTGCTTATGCTATTATGTTCTTTATCCTGTTTTGCAGAATCAATCTTTTGCATGTATTGATACCAATCTGACTCCGAATGGGAAGCTGGTTCAGAATGATGTTTTTTGCTTTTATTTTCTTTTTTGGGTGCTTATCCTTATGCACCTTAGAATGTATTTAGGGTGTTTTGTACTTTTTTCTAGTAGGGACTTTGAGCTCATAGGTTTCTTTGACTTTTTATTGCAGCTCTAATGAGCAGTAGCGAGCTTGAGGTCTCTTTAATGACTTTGTACTTTTGATTTTTATTAACGCGTAGGTCCCTCATTGGGTTTTAACTATTTTTTTTTTTTTTGAATTGGGCCATACTTTCTAGTTTTTCAAAAATTTCATGTAAAAAATAATATATGTTTTATGACCTTTGTACCTCTATTTCTTATTCATATATATGTTGAATCTTTGCATAAAATTAAGATATTAAATTTTATATCTCAAAGATACAATAATATTATTTAATATAAAAAATGAGTATTATATCCGCAACATATTTACTCGAAGAGAAACATTACCGATTCCAAGCAATCAGCCTTTAGTCGCTTGAACAAAAACAATTGTTGACCATTCTTGACTCTCTCCACTAGCCATTTGTACTGAACCCCCCATATTAGTGCTGCGCCTCCTCTGCTCACCTGCAGCACTGAAGCCACTACCATCTCCCACCTCGAAATCCGTTCCCTCCCGCCGAACACTCGTGACTTAAATGCCTTCGATCTCTCGCAACTCTCCTTTTCTCCGCGTCGCGGCACTTTGCCTCCGTTTCACCCTTTGAGAATAGCCGTTGATGGCAGCAAAGCCGCCGGAGACGTTGGCTCCTGTGCCGCCGGCATTGCCACAACCGAGATCTCCGCCCAAGTACCCGGATATCTGCGGGCGGCATCGGCTCCAGGTCGAGGCGCAGATCCTAAACCGAGAGATTTTGTTCCTCGAGGTAATCAATCGCAACCGTTTCCATGTTCTTCGTCTTTGTAATTTCTTGTGCGTTTTGTGATTCATTTGCATACGATTTCGATTTGTAACGTGCGATGAATAGTTTTGATGTTGGTGGAATTACAGAATCCGGATTTTTGGATTGGTTTTGAGTTTTTTTTTTTTTTTTTTTGGGTGGGATCGGAAAGTTGGGGTGAAGGAAAAATTTACGGATTCGGATGCTGGATTTTGGCGTAGGGCGAGCGATTTGCGGGTGGGAAACAAGGTTGCTGCGATAAAGCGGTAGTGGACGAGAAAAGGCTTGTTAGTGGACATTACTGTGTTGTCTGCAGTAGTGATGGGTTCCGCTTTGTTTTTTTGCTATGTTGTGTCTGTTAGTCTATGATATCTTTTGTGATGGGATAGGACGGCTTCTCTTTTGTGAGACTAATGGTCAAAACATATAGATATTTAATTTTAAAAAGTAATATTTTTTAAAAATTTTGAATGATTTTTATTACTCATCTAATTAAATTATGTTTTTTTCTTCGAAGTTTGTGTTGATTTTTTTAGAGTTTAATATTAAAAAAAACCAATATTAGACCAATAGATATAAAGAGGGAGAGAGGGACATTCATTCATTTTTTCATCTATTTCTCTCTATATTTTTGTACTGTGTTCGTCTGTTTCATACTGATCTAATTTTTGCTACCATTTCAACATTAGAAAAAGGAAAACTTTGTACTTCTAGTTTTCTTATCACTATGTGTTCTCTTAGAAAGATGCAAATGAAAGAATACAGTTGACCGAATGGATGAGCGATTCAATCTGCATTATTTTACTTCAATATATGAAGATCGGTATTGTAGTAAATTGCTGCCTTCCACATGAGTAAATTTGCCAAAAATTCTAGGAAAAAATAGATTTTTTCTTTCTTATGAGAATTTACTGTGCGTGACATTGATCAAATATTTACTAAGTGGTCATTGCAAATTAAGTAATGAAGTAGGGTCACTATTTAACAGTTACCACAATGGCTGATAGATGATTTGTCGTATTAGGTTTGAGTTACTGAGCGGTCCCAGTTTCTTAATAGGGATGCAAGGGTTGAGTTACTGAGCGGTCCCAGTTTCTTAATAAGGATGCAAGGGAACAACAGAATATATAGCGCTTAATTAGGCTGCTTTATGCTTACTTATTTAGATTATGATCAATGATACCTTGCCCAAATCCGACGGTCGAAGAACGCAACTGAAATAATTAGAAAAGACTTTAAATTTTGGAATTTATCGCGCAAATCTCATCTCTCTTTAAGATTGATCAAGTTAGAAAAGATTTTGATGATGCAATATATAAATGAATAAGGTTGAATGCTGTAAACTTGAACATTGGATCATTTGTTTATATATTTAAGTGGAACTATAACAAATAATTTATTAAAAGCCTGTGAAATGTTCACCTAGTGATGGTTTAGGGTCTGATGACTACTTTCATATTCATACCGCAATTTTCTTCATTCTACATTTTAAAAAAATTATTATGTTAATATAGATAAGTAGATAACGATGATATGATTTCTAATGAAAAATATATTGTTTGATACTTCGATTAGCTTTTTATTTTATTTTTTATTAAAATTTGAATCTTAAAAGGTAAAATATAACACAAGTAAGATCTACTAATTTTGATGAATAATAATTATGAATTAGTTTAACTTCTATAAAAATAATATGTTTTTAAATCATTAATATGTCATTTAAATTTAGTTAGTTTTGTTGGCATCATACAAATTCGTACCTAATAAAGCATAATTTCTGATGCAATGCATAAATCTTTCAATAATTCAAATGGTTAAATCAAAAGTAACTGTCAATTTTACTCAAAGACAAAATCAAGAAAAAACAAGCTTATAATTGCATACAGATCATGTCATAGGATGTAGCTCATCACAGCGAGCTCATTACATTCAAATTGGATGCTCAAAATGACGCCGGAGCTGAAGGAGAAATAGTTTTGAAGTATTAGTGGCAACTTCAGTTTAATGTGTTTGTGATTAGTTTCTTTCCTATGTTACTGTAGCTTATATGTGGCTAATAACTGTATAAATACTCGTGTATCGAATTAATCAAGGAGGCTGAATAGTGAATTTTCACATTTTCATTTTCCTTTTGGAATTTGAGTGTTGTATCCGGTTTTGCAACCGGTGGTGGTTTTTGGCGCGTTAACAAGAATTCCTGTTTTGCGGCCGATCGTAGTTCGAACAATTGACGATCATCGTCGCCTGAAGGACGACGACGTTCGCCCCTGTTCTACGATCGAGTTACACAACGTCGACAGAGTTCTTGATTCTCCGTCCAGAAGTTTTCCACGACCTTTTTCTTCGAGTCCGGAGTCAAGTGGTATCAGAGCCGGCAAGATGCTGCCTCGCCGGAATGTTTAGAGACCAGTTCAAGAAGTGATGCAGTGCATCTTAGCTTCGGGAGAGCCTACAGCACATCTTATGCCATCCTAACAGAATTCTGACAGCCACTCCCTTTTGTTACCACTTTCAGTTATTTGCTTTAATCATTTTCTTTTATAATTAAATTTACAAAAATAGTTATCTGAGTAATATAGGGGTCGGATAGGAAGCTGGAAGCAGCTTTTGATACTTTTACTACTCTTTTGAAGATATTCAATACAAAACCCCTGAATATACAGGGTTCTGCCTCTACCCGGGCGAATTGGAGTTCTTGTGCTTGCATTGTGTTTTCTTTCTTGCAGGTTTCTGGGCTGGTTTTGTTGCTGCTAGTTTCAGCTGCATTAGGTTGGTATCAGAGCCTCACCTGAGAAGAAACATGGCGGATCGCGGCAAGGAACCCATCACCGATGGAGCGCGAGGAGTGGATGCGCTCTGGGCAAACCAGGAGAATCTCAACCGGCGATTAGATGATCTATCGGCAGATATTCAGAGGCTTATAGTGGAGGTGCGTCGCGAGTTCAATCTCCTACGGACGAGACAACCACAGCCTCAACCACAACACGGTGAACATCAGGATCTCAGAAACATGAGACGGAGGGGTCAGGCGGCAAATCAACCTCCCCCACGTCGCCACATTCCAGCGGAGATACAGGATTTTTCGGAATCTGATGAGGAAATGCCGTTCAACAGAGAATTGGAATTCATAGATTCCGCTGAAGAGGATGCAGGGAATCACCAACATTATGAACGCCACCAGAGGCGGAGACCGCCCCCTCCTCAATTTCAACCCGGTGAGTTTAAAGCTAAACTAGATATCCCTTATTTTGATGGCAGAATGCATATAGAGGATTACTTAGATTGGGAGAAGGCCGTGGAAAACTTCTTTGAATATATGGAAGTCTCGGTGGATCGACAGGTGAGGTATGTCGCCTGTAGATTAAAGGGTGGTGCAAGTGCTTGGTGGGCACAAATCATTCAGATGAGGCAAAGGGAAGGTAAAGGAAGAGTGCGCAGCTGGCAGCGCATGAAACAACTGCTACGGGCTCAGTTTTTACCTACAGACTATGAACAGATACTATACTTGAGGTATCAGCATTGCAGTCAAGGGTCCCGAACGGTGAGTGATTATACTGAAGAATTTCATCGCCTAGCCGCTAGAAATAATTTGAATGAATCCAATAATCATTTGGTAGCTCGTTTTATCGGAGGTTTGAAGGACAGTATCCAGGATCGGTTGGAATTAAGTTCTGTATGGTCTATGGCCCAGGCTGTCAATTTTGCGATGAAAATTGAGATGCAGCAGAATCGGCCAAATAGGACCCCATACAATCGACGGCATTGGCAGGAACCGTTGGTGTCCGGAAAGGGGAGCACCTCCGTAGCCAAATCCACACAGAATGTGGGACCGTCTGCACCGTCGGCTACACCCAGTAACACTCCGACTGATTCCCGAAATCAGCCAAAATTGAAGACTCCCGTTAGAGACAATCCATACGCCAAACCGTCGACATTAAAATGTTTTCGTTGTTTCCAACCCGGTCATAAATCCAACGAGTGTCCTCAGAGGCAGCAGATCTATGTGGCTGAAGGTGAAGAGGAGGGAGAACAAGCCAATGATGAAGGCGAACCGGATTGTGAAACAGAGGATGTCTCGGCGGATGAGGGAGAAGCTTTGGTATGTGTACTGGAGAAACTTCTGTTAGCTCCGCGACAGAACATTGATTCCCAACGCCATTCCATCTTTAAAACCCGTTGCACGATAGGGGGCAAAGTCTGCGATCTCTTGATCGATAATGGGTGTACTGAGAATGTGATCTCACGAGCAGTGGTGCAGAGTTTACATCTGAAAACCATCAAGAACGCCCATCCGTATTAGATAAGTTGGGTCAAACGAGGGATGGAAATTCTTGTGTCCGAATCCTGTAGGGTGGCGTTCTCCATCAGAAAACAATATGTTGGCGAAGTGCTTTGTGACGTCTTAGACATGGATGTCTGCCATTTGATCCTCGGCAGGCCATGGCAGTATGATGTGCACGCCACCTACGACTGTCGAGCCAATGTTTATTCGTTCGACTGGAACGGCCGTCGACTGCGACTATTACCGTCCCAAATGGATTCGAATGTGAAGACTACTCCTTCGCAACGGCAGAGTTCGATGCAAGTAGTCACGGGGGCGAACTTGCTCCATTGCTGGAAGGAGCCCGCTCCAATATTCGCCTTGCTTGTGACTGAGCCGAGTTCAGAACATTCAAAAACTCTACTTCCCAGTAGAGTCCAACAGTTACTACAGCAATATGGTGATATAGTTCCTGAGAACTTGCCCAATGAGCTGCCACCGCTCCGGAACATACAGCATCAGATAGATCTAGTACCCGGTGCCGTTCTACCCAATTTGCCACATTATAGACTTAATCCCAAAGAACAAGTTATCCTGCAGGATCTGATCGATGATTTATTAAGGAGACAATTCATACAATCTAGTTTGAGCCCCTGCGCAGTGCCGGCATTGCTTGTGCCCAAGAAGGATGGAACATGGAGGATGTGCGTCGACAGTCGGGCTATCAATAAAATCACGATCAAATACAGATTTCCCGTTCCGCGGATTGAAGAGCTGTTGGATCGGCTGACTGGGGCGGCTATCTTCTCAAAACTAGACCTCCGTAGCGGATATCATCAAATCCGTCTGCGCCCCGGTGACGAGTGGAAGACGGCATTCAAAACGCCGCAAGGATTGTATGAATGGAAGGTAATGCCATTTGGCTTATGCAATGCTCCTTCAACCTTCATGAGGATGATGAATGAGGTTTTAAAGCCATATATCGGCAAAATCTGCATCGTATATTTTGATGACATATTGGTTTATAGTAACTGTTTAGACAGTCACGTAATCCATTTGCAAACTCTCTTTGAAGTGCTAAGACAGCAACAGTTATGCCTTAATCTGTCCAAGTGTGAGCTGGCCGTCCCTACTGTACATTTTCTGGGTTTTGTTATATCCGCGGAAGGTGTTCACATGGATCCTCAGAAAATCTGTGAGGTGCGTGATTGGCCAACGCCTACGTCGTTCTTTGAAGTCAGAAGTTTCCACGGGATGGCTAACTATTATCGGAAATTCATCCAAAATTTTAGTATTTTGATGGCTCCAGTGACCGATTGTCTCAAGGCTAAAATCTTTCAGTGGGGGGATCGCCAACAGAGTAGTTTTGAAGCCATGAAACAAGCCTTAATCTCAACACCAGTATTAGTACTTCCGGATTTCGATAAAGTTTTCACAGTTGAGACGGACGCATCCTCCATAGGTATTGGAGCTGTGCTTTCACAAGGCGGTAAACCGGTGGTTTTTTTTAGTGAAAAGCTTAGTGATGCTCGACGGAATTGCGCTTATGAACAAGAGTTATATGCCATTATCCGTGCACTTAAACAATGGGAGCTATACTTGTTACATCAAGATTTTGTTCTGTGTAGTGACAACAAAGCTTTACAGTATCTGAATAGCCAGCGATCCATAAACAGAATGCATGCGAGATGGCTTATGTTTATTCAGAGATTTTCTTTCACCTTCCAACATAAGCCCGGAACGAATAATCGGGTAGCTGATGCTCTTAGTAGAAAGAATGTGCTCCTCACAAGACTGCAAGCTGAAACAACTGGTTTAGATTGTCTCAAAGAATTATATGATGAGGACCCTGATTTCAAAGAAGTCTGGAAAGCTTGCCAAGAATCACAGACACAAGGCGATTATTCAATTCGACACGGGTACTTATTCAAAAACAATTTACTCTGCATTCCTGTGTCGTCGTGGCGCCTCTTCCTCGTCCGAGAAGCTCATGGAGGCGGTCTTGCCGCGCATATGGGGCGTGACAAAACTTTAAAGACTATTCAAGCTCGTTTTTTCTGGCCTAGACTACGGCGTGACGTGATTCGGTTGGTAGACAGTTGCCCGATCTGCCAATCTTATAAGGGAGGAGCTCAAAATACAGGACTGTATATGCCGTTACCCGTACCCGACTCGATATGGGAAGACATCATCTTGGATTTCATTTTGGGATTACCCCGAACTCGGCAAGGGCATGACTCTATATTGGTCGTCGTCGACAGATTTTCCAAGATGGCGCACTTCTTGGCTTGTAAGAAAACTTCTAACGCCCTGAATATAGCTCAACTTTTCTTTAATCAAATTGTGCGTTTACATGGTGTACCAAGAAGCCTCACGTCGGATCGAGACGTGAAGTTCGTCAGCCACTTCTGGCGTGAGCTATGGAAGCGCATGGGGACGGACATTAACCTTAGTTCAGCATACCACCCGCAAACGGATGGACAAACGGAGGTCGTGAATCGCACGTTAGGCAACATGTTACGTTGCCTTGTTCAAGATCATTCGAAACAGTGGGAAGAGGTGTTGACCCGAGCAGAATTCGCCTACAATTCAATGCCTAACCGCTCGACTGGTAAATCCCCTTTTTACATTGTATATACTAAAGCACCTAATTTGGCAATCGACATTGCCATCTTGCCCAAGTGCAAATCTTTGGCGGCAGAGTCCTTTTCCGGGAGCTACACGGACATGCTCACAGAGGTGCGGAATCACATTTTGAAATCTAATCAGAGGTACAAAGAATTTGCCGATCGTCACCGTCGACAACGTATCTTCAGCATTGGCGATTTGGTGATGGTTCGTATTCGGAAGGAGAGATTTCCGCCTGGCACGTATTCGAAATTGATGCGTAGAAAAATTGGTCCTATACCTATCACTGCCAAGATCAACGACAACGCTTACATCGTGGATTTACCTGCAGATTACAACATGTCGTCGACCTTTAATGTTTCAGATATCTGGGCTTACTCTCCACCAGATGATGCAGTGGTGATCAATAGCTCGTCGGAGTCGAGCTCTACTGAAGCAGGGGAGGACTGATGCAGTGCATCTTAGCTTCGGGAGAGCCTACAGCACATCTTATGCCATCCTAATAGAATTCTGACAGCCACTCCCTTTTGTTACCACTTTCAGTTATTTGCTTTAATCATTTTCTTTTATAATTAAATTTACAAAACTAGTTATCTGAGTAATATAGGGGTCGGATAGGAAGCTGGAAGCAGCTTTTGATACTTTTACTACTCTTTTGAAGATATTCAATACAAAACCCCTGAATATACAGGGTTCTGCCTCTACCCGGGCGAATTGGAGTTCTTGTGCTTGCATTGTGTTTTCTTTCTTGCAGGTTTCTGGGCTGGTTTTGTTGCTGCTAGTTTCAGCTGCATTAAGAAGTCTTGATTGAAGATCTGCAACAAGAGATAGCTCAGTTACAACAGCGACTAGCTAGATGCGAACAACGTGATCCGGTAGTCAATACAAATGAGGAAGAAGAGGTTAACCCATTTCATCAAGAAAGCTCTAGTGAATATGAAACTGTAAGACGACCGGTGGTGAGATCTAACAAGAACACTCACCATGATTGTGGAATTAAAATGGAACTCCCTGAATTCGACGAACGAATGGACCTGGACGAATTCATCAACTGGCTTCAAACAGTTGAGAGGGTTCTTGAATTTAAAGAAATCCCGGCAAACAGAATTGTCAAGTTCGTTGCGATCAGACTCAAACGAACTGCATCCCTGTGGTGGGAAAATTTGAAAAGATCAAGAAACCGAGAAGGAAAGAGCAAGATTGTTACATGGGCTAAGATGAAACAGGATTTGCAAAGAAAATACATTCCCGACCAGTATAAGCAAGACATTTTTCTAAAATTCACTCAGCTTCAACAACAACAGCTGACTGTAGAGGAATACATATCTGAGTTTGAGCAGTTATCCTTGAAATGTGACATCGTAGAACCAGAAGAGCACACTATGGCTCGATTCTTATCTGGATTACAACCGGCGATTGCCAATGTTGTGCAATTACAGCCATACTAGACCTTCCAGGATATCACAGGGTTGGCTTTAAAAGTAGAAAAGCAGCAATCCAAGGCCCGAAAATTTTATCAGAAGAATGTCGGTCCAGAGTCTGTGAGCGACAAGGAAGCCAAAGTTTCCAAAAATGTCGCCGGGCCGAGTAGACAACCGGACGAAGCGCCGGCTCGTATGTCTGCTCGTTGGACTCAAGGTTCAACTCCTGCTCCAGCTCGTAAATGTTTTAAATGTCAAGGATTTGGTCATATTGCGTCCAACTGCCCCAATAGGTGTGTGGTGACCATGATAGAAGAACCTGAACCTGAAGATTCAACCACCAACTCGGTTGCTGAGGTTCCTATGTCCGAACCTACCTACCTAATGGGAGATGAAGGAAATATGCTAGTCTTACAGCAGTCCCTAAATATTCACAAGGATGATTCATGGCTACGTCATAGCATCTTTCGAACAAGATGCACCGTTAAAGATCGTGTGTGTAACGTGATCATAGATAGTGGGAGCTGCGAGAACGTTGTTGTCACTGTCATGGTGGATAAGCTACAACTAACCACCACTGATCACCCTAAGCCATATGCATTATCTTGGATACGAAAGAATGCTGAAGTACAGGTGGGCAAACAGTGTCTGATTTATTTTTCCATAGGACTATTCAAAGATCGTGTTCAGTGTGACGTCGTCCCCATGGACGCCTGCCATTTGCTGTTGGGACGACCCTGGCAATTTGACAAAGGGACTATCCATAATGGAACCATAAATACCTATTCATTTGTCCACGATCATCAACAAATGGTGCTGTTGCCGTACGTCTCCAGTCATGGAGCATGAAGAACGTTCTGCGACCAACATCTTCAGTCACACTCTGTTAGTTGCGACCAACATCTTCAGTCACACTCTGTTAGTTCAATAATTGAAAGCGGCTCAACATGGTTTACTGGTGATACTGATGGAAGAGAATCCTCAACAATCGGAGATTCCGGAAGTCGTTCGGCCTCTGTTACAACAATTTAAAGATGTGTTAGCATCCGAATTACCCACGGGACTTCCACCTCTGCGTGACATTCAACATCAGATGGAACTTATATCAGGGTCGGTATTACCCAATAGACCCGCATACAGACTTCGGCCAGATGAACACTTGGAATTACAGTGACAGGTCGAAGAAGTTATTAGCAAAGGTTTTGTGTGCAGTCACCGCATTGCTCGTCCCTAAGAAGGATGAGTCTTTCAGAATGTTCATAGACAGTCGATCAATAAATAAAATTACGATCAAATATCGTTTCCCCATTCCTCAGATCGATGACATCTTTGATCAGCTCTATGGTGCAACTTTGTTCACCAAGACCGACCTGAGAAGCGGTTATCATCAAATAAGAGTGAGACCGAGAGACGAGTGGAAAACAACATTCAAAACGCGGGAGGGGTTGTAGGAATGGAGTGTGATGCCGTTCGGAGTCTCCAATTCCTCCAGCACTTTCATGAGACTCATGAACCAAAATTTTCAACCTCTTATGAATAAATGTGTAGTAATTTACTTTGATGATATTTTGATATACAATTGTGATACCGAAACTCACTTGATGCATTTGTAGCGTGTCTTTGAGATTCTCAGGGAACAACAGCTATTTGCCCATTCGAAGAAATGTCATTACCTGACGAACAACATCATCTTCTCGGGCTTCATCATCTCGACGGCGGGCATTGAAGCTGATCCCAGTAAGATTGAAGCCATCCTGCAATGGACGAAACCCAATTTAACTACTGAGGTGCGCCAGTTTCATGGCCTCGCCTCCTTTTACAGAAGATTCATAAAGAATTTTAGTTCCATTGCTGCACCCATCACTGAGCTACTAAAAGCTGAACAATTTTTCTGGACACCTGAAGCGGACCATGGGTTCGATCAACTAAAACTTGCCATATCGGCAGCCCCTGTTCTGGCTCTACCCAACTTTGAAGAAGTATTTGAGTTAGATTGTGATGCCTCTAACTTGGGCATTGGGGCGTGCTCAGCCAGAAGGGTCACCCGATCGCCTTTTTCAGTGAGAAGCTTAATGACGTTTGGCAAAAGTATTCGGTCTACGACAAAGAGTTCTATGCTGTGGTGCGAGCTTTACACCATTGTGAACATTATTTGTTACCCCATGAGTTTATCTTGTTCACCGATCATGAAGCATTTGTTGACCTCGATTTTGCCCAGAACCTTGGTCAAAGGGTTGACCAAGTCAGACCCCAAGACCCTCTCCAATAGGCTCGTGGGGTCGAGTCGAGTCTGTTGATCCCGAGCTTGGACCCTGAGTCAACCCGGTTGACTAAGTCAACCAGGGTTGACCAATTTGACCCCATTAAGCCCTTTTAGAGCCTAAATCAAATCCAATCACCTTCATGGCTCAATCCTTTCGATCTCATCGACCTAATTGACTGATTTGACCAGGTCAAATGTTGACTTGGTCAAATCTAGTCATTAATAGGCCATTATCACCTATTTAGAGCCAAATTAGTGCCCATTCAATGCTCTAATTAATCCCTAATGATTTGAAATTGAAACCCACGGCCAAATAACTCTATTTTCCCTCCTAATTCTTCTGAGATTGGATCTTGGCCGTTGAGATGAACCATAGGGCTTTAAATAGCAAAAATTAGGTCTTGTTGGGGGATCTTTGGATGATTGCTCTCTCTCTAGACTCTCACAAGCCCTGATATTTCTTGTGACGACTCTTAGAGACTTCCACTGGCTTCCTCGATCAAACCCCGACGAACCCAAGCCGCCGGCGACGTCAACTCCGGCGAAACCGAGCCCATTTCCGTTCCAGGACGAATCCCGATCGATCCAAGGCGTTTCAGGACTTGAGTTCAACAGGAGACTTGTTCTTGGAGATCCCACGAGTCCAACGAACCCAAGATCTCCCGAATCCACCGTGTGGATTGAGGTATATCGCAAACCCTAGCCTAAGACACTTAGATTTAAATAACTTCTTATACAATGCATATTTAGTTGAGTTCTTAGGACCCCATGAATGCTCTTCATGCCTAGTACCTACATCTAAAATTTTACTAAGTTTCATCGTGTCGTTTGAGAGAACGAGGCGAAAGACACCCTAACCTCTCGGGTTCACCCTGGCGCACCGTCTGCGGGATCTTGGCCGTTGATCTCGTGATCAACGGTCGAAACCGCGCGGATCCGCGGCTCTGTCCGCCCGCAGCGCCTGATCCCGCGGTTCTGGGCTCGGTCCGGCTCGATCTGGGACGTTATTCCCTAACAATGGCCGATCGAGCGGTCACCAGGCTCCGCCGACGTGGCTAAGTGGACGCGGGTACACAGTCCGATTGCCGCAATGATTGGGCTAATTATTGCTGGCGGCGCAATCATCGCGCCGCCAAGCAATGATTGGCCGCGGTTCCGCGGTCCAGTAAGGACCCGCCACATGTCGCCGCCGTTTCCTTTTATTAAAAAATTATTTTTAAATATATTTTAATTCAGAAAACTTCCAAAAATCATCAAAAATTCATTTTTCGTCCGATTTTGACGTATAATACCTCGTTGGATTCGTATCATCGTCCTCTACATAGGTAAATTTTTTTTTATATAAAAATGACCTGTGGATTTTAATTTATTTTAAAAATAGCAAAACCCTTTTCTTTTATAATATTTAAATAATTATTTTAATTTAATTATCATTATATTATTATTTTAATAATTATTTATCATACTAATTATCATTTTTTTTATTGTAAGTTTGCTGTTTTGTCTTTTATTATTATTATTATTATTATATATTTTAATATGTATATTTAAATATTATTTATTTTTAATTATTTAAAAATCCATTTATTGTATTTAAACTTCAGAAAATCATATCTTTCTCGTTTTTAATCCGCTGTCGACGCACAGCACCTTGATTTGAACGTATTTGAATTTTGCACATTCTGGAACTAGTTTTACTTGAAATTTTTGGACCTGTATGCAGCAATGTTAAAAACAGTCAATGATACTATTTTAAAATTATTTAATTATCTTCTTTAAACTTTGAAATTGCGTAACTTTCTTGTTTTAAGTCGGATTTTGACGCACAGCACCTTGTTTTGGGTGTATTTTGAATTCTGCATAGTTTAAGATAATTTTTAGATAAAAATTATGTCTATATTTTCTGTTATTCCAAAAACAGTAAAGTGACACTATTTTAAAATATCCTTTTATAATGTTTAAACTTGTAAATTTCATATATTCGTCGTTTTAAATCGGATTCTTGCGTATAACCCCTCGTTATTTTTAGAAAAATGTGAATTTTATTTTGACCTTGGTTTCAGTGACTGATTTTTGGCTTTTCTAACAAATTTCTCCCTTGATTGGATTATTTGGGTATTTTGATATTATTTTTATAATTAATATAATATTTATTTTCAAAATACAAACTATTTTCAAATCGTGTTGAAGTCTCGATTGGGTGGTCAGCGGGTCTCCCATATACCTATTTACTATAATTTAACTTATTTTTAATTATCTTAATTTCCAAAATTTATATATATGTATTTAAGTACTTTAAAACTATTTTGAAACTATTTATATATTAAATCTCTTAATTCCAGGAGATCCGCTACTTCATGAAATTTTAGACATGGATTTTAGATATGAAGAGCAATCATGGGGGAGATGATTAGTGGGTGATTGAGTTCAAGTCATTCACTAATTCCTCCATTAGGTGTCTGTCCTTTTATTTTTCGTAGATTGCATGTGTAGGTCGCACCACGAGCACTTAGCTTAGGCTCTCATAGATTTAAGGACATGGTGTGTTTATTTCATTTTTGTACTCCCATGCATTTATCATCTTGAGGGTTAGACAAAACATCACTTTAAACTCCTACAACGTAGTGACACCCTAAGGACAAAAATTAAGGACCTGTCTAGCGAACTTAGAAATTTTCTAGGAGCTATGATAGATCCCGAATTGACATGAAAACTGCAACACTTAAACTTAGTGACATCATAAACCTCTCATAATTTTTTAGGATTTTATTAGGAGTCTTTAGACCCCTTAGTTAACCAACCCTAATTAATTTGCTAAATAAGGCCTCGAGCCCTTCCGAAAATTACAATAAATACACTTTAGGTCAGAAAATTATCCATAATACCTTGAACTGACCAGAATCTGATCCTTGACCTTAGATAAATAGAGCTCCTTAGTTTGACTTTAGGTTGACCCTTAATTTGACCATAGGTGGAAATTACCATTTTGCCCCTAATAAATCATTAAAAATTATTAAAAATCTCAAATCTTCTCCAAACACTTGGGAACACTTTCTCTGGTCATTCCTGACCTTCGGGGGTGATTCCAATCAGTTTGGAGCTTGTTTGGAGCAAAACAGTAAAAACGGCCCTTTATTAGGAAATTTAGAAAATTCCCTTAATTACCCAATCTTAGAAAACTTATAACTAATTGTAGAAAATTTCAAATTAGGCAAACTCACTTGCATTGGACTCTAATTAGGGTATAGTATTTATTAAAAATCTTAAGTTTCCAGAAAATGGCCTAGATTAGAAAGTCAACTTTTTGGTCAACCATAGTTCATTTAGGGCCCGAAACTTAGAAAATTCATAACTTTGGATAGGAAACTCCGATTTCAGCCTACTACCTGTCTAACTACTCCTCTTAAGGTCTAGTATTTTCTTAGGGTGTTAGGAATCCCAGACTTAGCCTTTTTCCTATAGTGACTTTTTGGACCCTTAGCTTAGTTCCTAGGAGAACCTAGATATCACTTGAACTTTAAATGTCAGTATCTTAAGATCTTAAAACTGATCAACAAACTGAAATATTTAAAATGCACCCTAATTCACTAATATTTGAATTTCAACAAAAAAATATCCTTTTTAGGCCCGCAACAAACTTGAACTCTAGATAACTTTAACTACCTTTCTTAGGACCTATCCGAACCACACCAACCTTACACACACATAGAATTGTTTGCTAGGGCACCACTTCTAGACCTAGGTTAGGCCGCTGGGTTTTACTTTTCTGCTGTGTGCCGGAGCTTTCCGTGGTTTTCACTGCATGCTGTTTGAAAAATGATTGGTGTGTTTGTTTACTTTTTCTGCACTCTGGATGTGAGCGCTAGATTTACCCCTAGGTTAGGAGCGCCATAGATATATACTGTTCTTCCGTGCAGGTGGCCATGCTCAAGCTAATAAAAGGGGGGCACCATTATATTTTTTATTGTTGTCTTATGCAGGTGCTTGCTCAGCCCCCCTAAATAAATGGGGGCTAAATTAATAATTATAATTGCACAGGTGGAGCAGCTTAGCCCTCATAATTAAGAGCATGGCTTGGCACAGGTTCTATGGTTTGAGTATTTTTATTTTCATATATAATTGCTTGAGATTTTTATTAGGATAACCATGCAGGTCTTTTAGAATTTTTTCTGCTTTATATTTGATGTAAAATTTATAATAAATTGTTAAGAGTTGTGAAAACGACCTTGAGTTGGGATATTCTTATCCAACTCGGATTCCAAAAGAAGAAGGCGTCCCTAAAGGGGAGAGTCTTCTTCCATTTGGGAGATCGAGTTGGATGACTTTAGGTATCCAAAGAGAAAAGGCAATACCCCCCCTTTGCTGGGGGGGAATTGTCTCTTCGTTTGGATATTCAAGCCACGACGGATCCAAAGAGTCCAAGAAAGAGAGTTCCAAGGAGTCCAAGGAAGAGTTCCAAGGAGTCCAAGGAGGAGTTATCCAAAGAAGACTGAAGACTTGAAGACCCAATATCCCACTCAAAGTTGTTGGCATCTGGCATAGGCTTAGAAATCCGGGTTGTTGGCAGTGGTGCCCGGCCACTTTACTTTTCTGCATACCGTGGGTTGTAATAAGGGCAATTTGCCTATGACCATTTAGTTGATTATTTTTGGATTTATATTGATGTGTTTACCTGATTGTGCAGTAGAAATTACCTGCTTTTCTTAGGTTTCTTTTCTTGCATGCCGATTTATTTTCGCCTGGATTTCGTTAGGCTCTTTAAGGACTGCAAAATCTTTTCTACTCATAACCAAAATTTCATATTTAAGTTTTAAATAACATAGAAATCTAACGAACCTAGGAAATTGCCGGAATTGTCCGGGGTCGCATGCATATTACTGCATCTTTCTTTCCTTGTTATAAGACATCTCCCTGCCTGCGGGTAGAGTCCGGATAATATGGCCTATGAGGATGAAGTGCCGGACCTAGGGAGACCCAGTGTTTTCAAAAATTTATTTTCTATAAGCCTGTTTTTAAAATTCTATAGTATTCATGAGCTGACATTTCAACTAGCATGCATTGCATTAGTAACCAATTAAATAAAATTTAATTGCATTAGCTAGGAGCATCTGACCCACATAAGTCTAGGATCATTTAGGAAATTCTCTAGATGTCAGTCATATTTTCAAATAACCGTACCACCCACCCAT
This sequence comes from Dendrobium officinale, assembly GCA_019514585.1. Taxonomy (NCBI): domain Eukaryota; kingdom Viridiplantae; phylum Streptophyta; class Magnoliopsida; order Asparagales; family Orchidaceae; genus Dendrobium; species Dendrobium officinale. The sequence goes on along the minus strand of CM033686.1, from coordinate 6,434,685 downwards.
CTTTCATAATTGACTTGATAGCATGGTTTTAAAGCGACTAGGTGGTTAGCTGGCTCCCCCAATCCAGGCTGGGATAAGTCCAGATTTTGCATTGCATTAGCTAGGACACGGGTCTTAGTGTTTGTAGAACATTAAGCCCAATCTAGATTCAGGGTTCAAGGCTATTACATTCGGTCTCGTAGTATGCCTTAAATAGTAGGTAGGTCCCATCCTTTCAGGGACTATAAATCCTACTTATCCACGTCACAGGATGACGCCACCTCCATCTCTTCTCTCATGCATGTGGTTGAGTGCTTGATTTCTTTTCTCCAGATTTCTCCTTAGTATCCTAGAGCCTCTGAATGCTGGTATGAGCCATGCATGTTGATTCAGCCCTTTGAGTAGGATTTCCTAGTCTTTACCCAGGTGCCAATCCCACTTTAGGAGAAGATAATGTATGATCCTTAATCGAGAGTTTTCTCAGGCTCCGGCCTGGGATGTAATTAACCACGGGGGCTTGCGCCCGTGGGAAACTCGGTCCCACATCTACTAAACCCCATTCGAGCTCTTGCATCGGATGGGGGAAACCCGTGACTAGGTCGTGTATATTGCTACCCATCGAGGTGTGTTAGTGAAACCTCTATCCTCAATGGTTAGTCGTATGCACGATCCAATCTGTCCCTTCCAATCGACCCGTTCGCGCGGTGCTCTTTCGGAGGTCCACAGCATTGAGGTTTCTAAACACTCAAAAGAAATTAAAAGGGCACAATGCTGCGTGGGTAGAATATATGAGAGCTTTTCATTTCGTCCTGAAGCATAAATCGGGTAAATTTAACCAGGTAGCGGATGCACTTAGTCGGCGGGTAGCCCTGCTTCAAACTTTACAAAATAAAATAACAGGATTCGAAATGCTGAAGGAATTATATCCCCAGGATCCTGACTTTGGAGCCATTTGGGCCAAATGTCAAGAAGGACCTAATTAGTTTTACCACTGTCGGCATGATCATCTCTTTTATGGCAATCGGCTTTGTATTCCTCAATGTTCGACGTGGATGACTATCTTACAAGAATGTCACGAGTATAGCATTGCCTGACATTTCGGAAGAGATAAAACATTGGCTCTAACCAAAGAACATTTTTACTGGCCCTCACTTAGTAGAGATGTAGCACGCTTCATTAAGCGGTGTCGCATTTGCGTTCTGGCCAAAACACAGGGCCAAAAACTGGGCTTATATACACCTCTACCGGTGCTGGAAAGTCCTTGGACGGACGTCAGTCTAGATTTTGTCCTCGAACTGCCGAGAACACAACGCAGGAAGGATTCAATCATGGTGGTAGTCGACCGTTTTTCGAAGATGGCTCATTTCGTGGCTTGCAGTAAGACTCTTGATGCTACTCATGTCGCCGACTTATATTTCAAAGAGATTGTCCGTCTGCACGGGATACCGAAAACAATGACTTCTGATTGGGATGTCAAGTTTCTAAGTCATTTTTGGAAGACACTATGGGCCAAGCTGGGAACGAGACTACAGTTCAGTTCCACACTTCCACTGCGCATCCTTAAACCGATGGCCAGATGGAAACCGTCAATCGAAGTCTGAGAAACCTTCTTCGATGCTTTGTGGGAAAGAACATAAAGCAATGGGATCTCATATTACCGCAAATAGAATTTGCGTTCAACAGATTTGTGAACCAGGGCACGGGACACACTCCGTTCCTAGTAGCATATGGCGGTAATCCCTTGACTCCGTTGGATTTGATTCCTCAAGTGACAAACAGCAACTACAGTGCCGACGGAGATAAGCGTAGTCGAGAAATTCAACGACTGCATCAGCAGGTACGAGAACTCATTCAGAAGCATAATGACAAATGTATGAAACAAGCAAACAAATCTCGACGAGATGTACAGTTTAACGAAGGAGATAAAGTATGGATTCGTTTGCGGAAGGAAAGGTTTTCCCCCGGTGCGTTTGGCAAGCTCAAACCAAAAGCGGATGGACGTTTTCGAGTCGTCCGAAAAATTGGAGACAATGCATACCAAATTGAGCTTCCAGGTGACTATAATGTTTCAGTCACCTTCAACGTTGCTGATCTTTCTCCCTATTATGAACCTGAAGTTTCTCCTACACCGGGAGAATGACGCCGGAGCTGAAGGAAGGACGCCGGAGCTGAAGGAGAAATAGTTTTGAAGTATTAGTGGCAACTTCAGTTTAATGTGTTTGTGATTTGTTTCTTTCCTATGTTACTGTAGCCTTATATGTGGCTCATAAGTGTATAAATACTCGTGTATCGAATTAATCAAGGAGGTTGAATAGTGAATTTTCACATTTTCCTTTTCCTTTTGGAATTTGAGTGCTGTATCCGGTTTTGCAGCCGGTGGTGGTTTTTGGCACGTTAACAAGAATTCAAACGAATTCTCTGTTTTGCGGCCGATCGTCGTTCGAACAATTGACGATCATCGTCGCCTGAAGGACGACGACGTTCGCCCCTGTTCTACGACCGAGTTACACAACGTCGACAAAGTTCTTGATTCTCCGTCCAGAAGTTTTCTGCGACCTTTTTCTTCGAGTCCGGAGTTACAAAAGGCCTTGAACTAGTCAAATCGTCCAATTTTCCCCTCCTATGCATGGAAGTGGCCCCACGCAACCTCTTAGTCACATGCAGGTAGTTATGTGTCCATGTTTCCATTTATCTTTTATTGGCATCTGAGGGCCAGCAAATTGGCCCAATGGCATGCTAATGCCCTCCGATCACATTGCACTTGTATATTGCATTGCAAACCATCTGGAAATACTTGGACTTTTATCTCATTGCAACCTCTATGTTAAAATTATTATCATTATTTTATGATCCTAAATTGGGACAACGAACCTTATTAGATTCATCTCAGAGATTTGACTGTCAAAACTTCAATGAGTCATCACTAATATGCTTGTGGTGTAGAGATCTACAATGTGATATATTTGGTTCACCAACCTAGTCATTCCAGGTAGTTGGCAACCGTCGTTGTTATAACATCATTGAACGCCCGTATTAACCCCAACTTAGGGGAGTTAGTCAAGTTAGCTCGAGTGTTGATGCTGTAAATGTGAATCGTCGTCATTGTTATAGAGTTAAGATCTTTTGTATATATGATTGTTTAGTTGTATTTTTATTTTCTTATATATTTTCTTTATGGACTCTTCCGTTGTCAGGTCATATTGGGCATTTATATCATTGGGTCATGTTTGTGCTTTGTGCTTTGGAGGTCTTATGTTTTGAGTCATGTGAATATGAATAATGTGCACGTGAGTGTGTGTGTATCTAGCTAGTTATAACATTGCCTTATCTTTGCCTAATGGACCCATTTTGACTACTTTTGACCACTACCACATATGTTGACTTTCACATCATCTTTGACAGTCACATCACATTACCGCTCCATTTTCTCTCTCATTCATGGCTTAGTCGGCTCCTCCCTCCTTGTTGTTCTCTACAAATTAATTTAGAAGCTGTTGTATCTTGATATTCTCTCCTAATGCTTTGACCTTGGAACTTCCATGAATGACCTTGGAAACTTTCATAGCCCACAAAAATTCATTACTACCTCTTTCCTATGTCTTCCCCGACACCCCCTCATGATTCTTGGGTTCTTCTTGTCACTTGTATATATATAGCTCCCTTGCTTCATGTACAAGGGATTATATCATATTAATGAAAGGTTTGAGTTCCACTTACACAATTGAGTGTGCTTTTTTTTTTTTTACTTCTCTCGATTAACAAAACTTGAGTCTGAAAAAAATGGACTCTAGGTAAGGAAGGAATGAGCTCATCATGATGGCAAATTATTAATGAAGCTCAACTTTAGTTATGGCCAAATACAACATTGATTTTTATAAGTTATTCATAAGGCTCGATCATTCTCTAAGTTTATTTTCATCTTTCTCGCTTTCTTAAGGATAAGATTCTTGATTGTTTATCATTACTAGAACAAGCACAAACTGCCATACCCCATGTCCGGAAGGCGGTACACCCCAGCAACACGGGATGTGGTGAAAGGATATGAAGGTCTGTTTTGTATTCATAAAGAGAAACATGCATATACAAAGGATACAACATGATGTATATACACTAGAGTAAACAAATGAAGTGAATTTAAAAGGCTAATTTATTAATAAAATGCATATGACTATAACATCCAAATAATAATAGTTTCAATACAAGCCAAAAACAGAATATAAATAGAACAATAAACAATAAAGAAACTACTTAACCCTCATAGTCAAAACATAATAAACTATTACACTATTAATACAAAAAAGAAATAGACTACTATTGGTAACTCTGCTTCTGAGGTGGCGGTCCATCAAACATGCCTACAAGACCGCTGAAAAAGAAAACAAGTGAGTTTGATAAATCAAACTCAGCAAGTAACTCCTATTTATGAAAGCATAAATGACAAAGGACTATGGCATACAATATAAACAACCAAAAGGGAGGAGAATAATTAATAACCTTTAGTCACCGAATCAAAGTAGCTGTGAGATATGCTATGTTTATATGAAAGACTTTAATATGCTAATGCAACTAATGCACATATTGAAATGTTGCACACATAATTTCAGTTATTTAGAAAATATTAGAAATGATCTTTCTTTATTAGATTTAAATGAGAATTTGACTTTTAACATAACACAATGGAGAAAAAGGATTCATGTAGTCGACCCCACATAGTGCGATAAAGTCTTGATGTTGTTGTTGTTGTCATGTTCACTTATATTTTCTTATATATATATAATTAACCTAATTTATTAAAGAAATTAATTCAAAATTAAATAAATGTATTAAAGAAAACACAGAATAATGTTTACACTAATCAGACACTGTACAACTAACACTAAAATCCAAACTCCTAAAAAGCTAACCAAAATAAAAAAATAGAAAGAAAGGCTCTAAAATCCTAAATTAAACCCCTCTAACTCCTAGTAAGGCTCCAACTCCTGACAAGCTACAGCTCCTGGTAAACCTTATAGCTACCTGTGAGGTCTCCAAACTTCTGTAAGCTACGAGCAACTTCAAACAAGTAGACGAAAATCAACTCAGGGAAAATTAAAAAAACCTAGTGCCGGAAAGAACATAACATGTATTGTTAAAATAAAACTAGTGCTGGTAAAACATGTACTAGTAAAGAAGGTGCTAGAAAAAATCAAAATTAGTACTAAGAGAACAAACATGTACTAAAATAGACTAGTATTGAAACAAACAAATAAAGCTATTGCTGAAGTAGGAAAGCTACAAGCAATGTTACGAGCAAAATCACTATAAAATACTGAAAGGTAGAATAGAAAGCACTTGTGTCAGGTGGTAGGGTGTGTTACTCTACAGTCAACCCAAATTAGGGTAAATCCCAACTAAATTAATGTACGCAACCTCCCAAGGGGAGCTACAAAAACTCTTATGGGGAGTCATAAACCCTCCCAAGGGGAGCAACAAAAAACTCCCTAAGGGGAATAATCAAATCCACTAGCTACTGTAAAAGGGAAGAAACAAATGCTACAAACTAAATGCTATTTGGGCCACATTTAATAGAGGCCGTAAGACCAACTACTCATGCTACTTCTAATAGAAGCTATAAGACCTACATGCATCCAAAACCTCTTGGCTACTTTCAAGTGAAGTAGTAAAACCCGTTTTAACCCACGCTTGGGCAACTAATAGAGGCCATAAGACCTGCTACACGGGCTACTTCCAAGCAAAGTCGTAAGTCCCACTGCACGGGCTACTTTCAAGCGAAACCGTAAGACCCACTGTACGGGCTAATTCCAAGCGAAGCCGTACAACCCGCTACATGTGCTACTTCGAAGCAAAACAGTAAAACCCGTTACACGGGCTACTTCCAAGCGAAACCGTAAGACCCAATACACTGTCTACTTTCAATGAAAGTTATAAACCTAGAACCAAACCCAAACTACAAAAAACTCCTAAATGAGACCTGACCCAAATCCAAACTACAAGAAACTCGTAAACGGGATCATACGACCTTACATAAATTTAAATTACGGGCAACTCTTAAGTAGAGCCACAAGTCCCAACCTAAACTATAATAAAATTAAAACTCACACCTACGCATTTTAATTTACTCAGGATCATTGAGAGAAGACAACCCATGACTGCTAATCAAATTCCCTTGACACTACAATCAACGTTTGTTAGGATTGGTAGACTGAAACCTACGGTATATCCGGGACGACAGAACCATGAGATCTTGATCGTGTGTACCTTCATCCCTTACAACCAAGACAAAAACACTTTTATACTTCTGCACTTCTTGCACAATTAAATATACTTTCATCTTTAATCTAGAAGTGTTATTCTATGCTTTAGAAGAGGTAATTAACTATGAGGGCTTGCTCTCATAGGAAGTGGAACTTTAGAACTAAATAAACCCTGATGCTTATCATTAGGGGAAATCTGGTTAAATTAAAATCCAATCTACCTCACGAAAAATAGGACCTTAGGCTAGCGAAAGTAGGGTTTATGCTGTAGCGCAGACTTGTAGGGCAGACTTTTCAAATTTCCTGAGGGTGAACAATATCAAGCATTCAAAGAAAAACCTTTTCAGGTGGATGGAAAACACTAAAAGGAAGGTTTGAGAGCCCTAATATTTAGATTCCAATGAATAGAGGGTTGACAATTACATATTCAAAAGCTATTCAACCACTCTATAATACAAAATTCTTATTTCATTGAATGGGTGGCCGACAAATACTTCTCTGGAAAGGGAGTGTTATTAAATTTTATCGCATGCAATTTATATAAAAGGGAAGGGAGTCGGCCATGACATAAATTGAATGAAAATTTGTCTTTCAATTAAGCATATGGTGATTCCAATAATGAGAGGGATCAACCATGCACATTTGAAACTATTGAAGCTTACTTTGATCGATCTTGATCATCAAATATTTGTTATTTGATGGAGGAGGCCAACCATTCAAGTATGGAGTGAATCTAACCCTCCATTCTATAAACATGCCTGATCTTCATCATCTTCTTGCAAGGGCTTCCTTTGCGTAGTGGAAGACGGATTGTTCGTGAGTAGAGGCAGGCTAGTGGCTACTCATATGTAAATAAGGTTGGATGTCAAGTCGTGCATTGCAGAAATGCACTAGGAAGAATGTTAGAGTCATAGGTCACATGTGTGTTGTGACAAGACAAGGAGCTTGTGCATTGAAGACTATGCACAAATTTGAGCACAAAAAGGACATTGGGACACACCTGAATTGCTCTAGCAAGGAGTGTTCTTGGCATGTGCTTATCAATCTTGCTTGGCAAAGAGAGTGGGCAAAGCGTCGTGGACAAGCGACTGTTGGATCACATAAAGGTGATTTTGTGTAGTGAGTTGAGAGGCGCGAGATGGCATGGGAGGCGTAACATGATTAGGTTTACACATAGGTGATCGTTGGATGTTGTGCATACAGAAAAGATTGGGTGGTTGATGACTGAGAGTGTGCGCCCAGAGTGACGTGCATGAGACGAAACGTGTATGTTGTTGGGCTGATTTAGAGTGTTGTGAGGGATTTAATAGAGTGTAAGCACTGATGAGAGGAGGGTAGTGGTTGGTCAAGATTGCCCTAGCAAGATTGAAAGAAGAGAAGAGAAAGAAAAGAGGGTTGGTTCATGGCTCTAATATTATATAAATGATATGAATAATGGATCGCTTATTTTCTTAACTATTCAGCATAATATAATATAAAATATGATATAGGATTGGTTTTAGGTAGGTTACATTAATCCTGGCATAAATCAAGCTAGGCCAACTCAATGCATATCAAATATTTAAAGAAAACATTTACAAACAAGGAAAGTAAATGATTATAATCAAAACATTAATTCCTTTATGCTAGTTTGGGTTAATCATTTTTCTTGTTCTTTTTTCTTTTGCAATTTTAATAATTTGATTGTTTGTGTGATTTGAGTTTGTTCAAAGTTCTTACAATCCGGATTTCTGATTTTTATATGACTTCCCATCATCATGTGATTTTCATTGATCTTGAACTTATTTATTATATTTCCATTTGGAGGAACATTAAATTATATGGTCGAATGAATTTTCCATTTTTTCTGGCTGCTAAATGAAATTTTTGTGAATTGAGAATTTATGTTTGAGTGAATGATTTTATGCATTTCATTCTAAATTTATATCAATATCTATTGTTCAGAGTGATGGTGAAATAGATGGGGATATTATCAGTAGAATTCAAGTTGGATGGTTGAAGTGGAGGAATGCATCGGGCTTGTTATGTGATATAAATGTACCCCTCAAACTTAAGGGAAAATTCTATAAGATGGTAGTGAGGCCTGCAATGCTTTATGGTGCCGAATGTTGGCCTTTAAAAGAGAAGCATAATACTAAGTTAAGTGTGGCAGAGATGAGGATGCTCAGGTGGATGAGTGGCTTTACCCTTAGAGATAGGATACGAAATGAGCATATACGTGAAAAGGTTGGAGTAGCTCCAGTAGAAGATAAGATTAGAGAAAGTTGCCTTAGATGGTTTGGTCACATAAAACGGCGGCCTTGTGATGACCCGGTTAGGAGAGTAGAGGTATTAGATTTGACTTATGTTAAGAAAGGTAGGGGTAGACCTAAAAAGACTTGGTTAGAAAATATTAGCAATGACCTTTCTTTATTAGATTTAAACGAGAATTTGACTTTTAATAGGACACAATGGAGAAAAAGGATTCATGTAGCCGACCCCACGTAGTGGGATAAAGGCTTGATGTTGTTGTTGTTGAAATGTAGAAACTAATATAGCTGGCATCGTTATGAAGTGGTCAATTTTGCTTTTAATCACTTAACTCTTCTGAACTGCTGAAAAATGCATTAATTTTATTTACTTTGGAAGTTGTCATTTTTACTTGTAAACTGTTGCATTTTTTGTTCGCGGAAATGTTGATTACTCCAGTAGTTTTTTCAGTAGAATAATCGCCTAACAGTTTTTTTCTTTCTTTATATGTTTACCTGCCTTCTGATAAATGAATATAGTTCTTTCATAGGCTCACTCAATGTGATTGAGGAGCTTTTAGTTGAAAAACCTTCATTTAGATTTAAAAAATAAAAAAAGTACGGCTATCCGATTTTTTTCATATTCATACATTTTTCTCAGTAAAATTGTTTCAGACTGTTAAATATTTTTAGTGTGTTTATTGACTTCTTTTTCAATTTAAGAATGAACTTAGAAAACCTGATTTTAAGCAGGAGGAGCTGCAATCACTTGAAGAAGCTCAGCCTGTTTCTAGATGCTGCAACGAGTATGCGCCAAAATTTGGTCCTATTTCTGTTTTTATGCTTTTCCTTCTTTCCCTAAATCCAGTTTTTTTTTTTTTTTTTTAAACTCTTAAGTATCATACTATCATGCAATTAAAATCATGATTTGGTGATGCACTTAAGCATTATTAAATCTTAAGAAGTTTAAAATCATATGAATTATTTTCTATTAGGTCCTAAAACCGAGATTTTCGACCCTTTTTACTAGCGCATGCTAATATATCACTAAATTTATACAATACTTTTAACGGTCATCAATATCCAAAAAAAGTGTCAGCGAATGTATTTTTTTTTTCTCCTGGTGGCATGAACATACCTTCCCTTGATGGAAAGATCATGCCCAAGGAGATTTTTACAATTCTGATCCATCAAATACCACTTGCTGAAGGCAATGCAGCCTAATGGTACCCTTGGCAGGGTTGACGAATTTGTGCAAAAAAAGGCAGATCCATTAATACCGCAGTATGATTCCTCAACCAGTTTTATCAACCTTTGATGTTTTGTGGTAGCTCATTGAATCAGGCATTATCTTTTTTCTTTACTTTTTTTAACAGAAAGAAGAAGAAGCGTAAATCTTGCTCCTTTATTAAGTCGCTCAGGTAATTCGACTACTTTTCTAGCTCTTTCATTGGCTTAAAGCCTTCAAACATTTAGAAACTGTAAGGATGAATTTGTGGTCAAAATGAGCGTAAGCATTGCAAAGTAAATATGGAAACTTCTTTAAATTTCTTTGTGATGAAAAAAAATTGTAAAAAAAATATACTTTGTTATGAAGTAGAATTTCACTACCTAGAGGCTAGAGTGTATTGGGGATCCTCGTGCCTGTATAGAAATAAATGAAATGGAGTTTTTATGTGAATCCATGCATGCTTAGATTAAGCTAGTAGCTTTAGCTGAGCATTCAGTCACCAAGCATCTTGCGTTTAGATACCTTTGAATTTTTAGTTAATTTTTAAATATATGATTTTTTTAATAATATAAGCCAGCAGTTGTGATTGTTTGGATGCTACGGTGTGACTGTTGTAGGCTAAGTTTCACGAATCTTTTTTAACCAATAGCTGCATCCCTTGCCTTTTGATCCACTACAATATGCTTAACAGCTTCCTATGAAATGCCCAAACATTACTTTTTTTATATAATTGTGTTTTTTCGTCACAGAATATGAAAAATATAGTAAAACGTTGTTCTAATATTAGATGGGGACATCTAAAGAATACTAACAAAAATATTTTTGAGAGTAAGATTCGAGATCTTAAGATTTTGTATGTGTATGAAGAAGCGAATGTTACGTGGGAAAAACTAGCTAGTAATATTAAGAATGTTGTAAAGGATGTGCTTAGAGTTAAAAAAAAAAAGTTCCTAATAATAAAAATAGTTCGTGATGAAATCAAACTGTGTAAGAAAAGATAAAAAATAAGAAGCTTTGTTATAATAATTGGTTGAGATGTAAAAACTATGAAAATTGGGAAAATATAAAGAGGTTCGTAAGGTGTTTAAGAAAGTAATATGCAATACAAAATTTTTAGCTTTTAATGATTTATAATTTATATAATATATTAGATTTTAAAGAGTGTGAAAAATATATGTATAAGTTAGCTTAACAAAAAGATAGGACTAGTAAGGATTTAGTTCAAGTGAAGTGCATATAAAGATAAAGATAAAAAGTGCTTTATTTAGAAGGGGATATTCAACAAAGGTGGATGAGATATTTTGCTAAGCTTTTAAATGAAGATTGTGAGAGTACAATTAACTTTAGTGATCTTAGCACTCTAAATGGAAATAGAGATTTTTATTTTTATCGGTGTATTAGTAAAACTAAAATTAGAGGCTTTAAAGAAAATAAAGTGTGGAAATACTAGTGGAGTTGATGATATTCCAATAGAGGTGTGGAAATGCTTAGGAGATACAGGAATTTCTTGGATTACTAAACTTTTTAATATTATTTTGAAAACTAATAGATATCAGATGAGTGGAGAATAAGTGTGTTCCTATTTTTAAGAATAAAAATGATGCACAAGATTATAAGAATTATAGATGAATTAAGTTGATATGTCATATGGACCATAGGTTACGACATGTTACTAATATTTCTCAAAATTAATTTGGTTTCATGCCGGGTAGGTCTACTACGGAAGCTATTCATTTATTGAAAGAGTTGATGGAGAAGTTTAGAGAGAATAAGGAGGATCTACATATGATATTTATTGATTTGGATAAAGCATTTGATAAAGTTCTAAGAGAAGTGCTATGGACAATTCTAGAAGAGAAAGGGGTTAATAATGCTTATTTTCAAGTCATTAGGGATATGTATGAAGGAGCTGATACTTGTGTTCAAATACAAGATGGTTTGTCCAAGTATTTTCCTATTTCAGTTGGATTACATCAAGGATCAGCCTTAAGCCCTTATCTTTTTTTATAGTCATGGATTTTCTTACTAGACATTTGCAAGAGGATGTACCCTGTTGTATGATTTTTGCTGATGATATTCTTCTTGTTGATAATACTAGAGAGGAAGTTGAAAGTAAACTTGAATTATGTTGGTCAACCTTAGAGTCTAAAGGTTTTCGCTTGAGTAGATCAAAAATCTATACAAGGAGTATAATTTTAGTAGAATAGATCTAGTGGGGGGTTTGTGACTTTGAGCGATCGTCATTAATAAGTGTACTCATTTTAGAAATCTTGGGTCTATTGTTCATATTGAATAGTGATGGTGAAATAGATGGGAATATTATTGATAGAATTTAAGTTAGACGATTGAAGTGGAGGAATGCTTCAGATTTGTTATGTGATAGAAAAGTACCACTCAAACTTAAGGGAAATTTTAATGAGATGGTGGTGAGACTTGCAATGTTTTATGCGTAGAATGTTGGCCATTAAAAGAGAAGCTTAATATTTAGTTAAGTGTTGCTGAGATGAGGATGCTCAGGTGGATGAGTGGATTTACTCTTAGAGACATGATACATAACAAGCATTTTCGTGAAAATGTTGGAGTAGCTCCAGTGACAGATAAGATTAGAGTGAGTCGTCTTAAATGGTTTGATCATGTAAAACGACGACCTTCCGATGACCCTGTTAGGAGAGTAGATGCATTAGAATTGACCAATGTTAAAAAAGGTAGAGGTAGACTAAAAAGACTTAGTTAGAAAATATTAGAAATTACCTTTCTTTATTAGATTTAAATGAGAATTTTACTCTTAACATGATACAATGGAGAAAAAGGATTCATGGAGCCGACCCCATGTAGTGGAATAAAAGGCTTGTGATAGGAAATGCTTGTATTCACAAGCAAACCTAACCCAAATCAAGTATCAAACAAAAAAAAAACTGCTGTCCACAGCAAGAAAACAACACAAACAATGGAAAATCTGAGAGGAACTTAGGAGAAAATCATAGGAAAGCAATTGCAAACACTTGTATTCCACTAGTAGATGAAAAGCACTTGCAAGATACAATTTTCCTTCAATTCGAGAGGAAGGAAATACTCTCCACAATCTCCGGCAATGCCAAGAGCCCAAAACAAACCCTAGATCTCAAAACAAGATTCAAATTCAGGATAATCCCCCCTTTTCCTCCTAACCTCCTAATTAACCATAAAGGAGTTTTACAAAATGTCTAAACAGCCCCTCTCATTCAAAATTTCCCTCCCTCCCAAAACTCCTCCTTGGCCCCCACGGGTTCCGCCTGTGCCGCTCGGTTCCGCTCCTGTGCCGCTCGGTTCCGCCTGGAGTAAGTGAGCACCGGTCCGGGCTGGACCGGTCTAGCCGGCCCCTCCTGGGCTGACCTAACAGTACTCCCCTCCCAAAAACTCACCTTGTCCTCAAGGTGAAAGGAGGGGAATTGCTCTTTCACTCTTTCAAATGGCTCCCAGGTCGTCTCGAAATCAGGGAGGTCCTTCCATTGAATCAACACTTCCTTGTTTCCTTCTTGATCTGATGTTACCCCCATAATCTCCAGGGGTTCTAACATCACTTCCCAATCCTCAGTCATGGTTGCTGGTAACTCGGCGCTAACTGCATGCTCCCCCAAAGCTCTCCTCAGTTGTGACACATGGAACATTGGGTGTATAGTCGCGGAGGAGGGTAGCTTCAGACGATACGCTACTGCTCCAATCTTCCCGAAGATCTCATAGGGACCAAAGTATCTTAGAGCCAATTTCTCGTTCCTCCTGCTAGCCACTGATTTCTGCCTGTAGGGCCTCAGCTTCAAGAACACTTTCTCCCCCACCTCATATTGTATGTCTCTTCTGCGCGTATCCGCTCGCTTCTTCATTATTTGTTGTGCCATCTCTAGATGTTTCTTTAACTCTTCCAACACCCGGTCCCTCTCCTCTAAGTACTGTTCGACTAAAGAGACAGGTGTGTTTCCCTTCCCATAATGCACTAAGTGTGGGGGTCTCTTCCATAAAGCACCTTGAAAGGAGTCATTTGGGATGCTGAATGGTACGAAGTGTTATACCAATACTCCGCCCAAGGAAACCATTTAACCCATTTCCGTGGTGTTTCAGAAGTAAAACACCTCAAATATGTCTCCACGCTCCGGTTAACCACTTATGTCTGCTTGTTTGTCTGTGGGTGGTAGGCGGTGCTCCTCTTGAGAATTGTGCCCTGCATTCTGAAAAGTTCTCTCCAAAATTGGCTGAGGAACACCTTGTCTCTATCTGACACAATTGATTCTGGAATCCCGTGTAATCGAACCACTTCCCTGATAAATTAAATGCTGCCGCCACTGATACTAGGTGTAAGGGTGTCGTAGGAGGATAAAATGTGCATACTTACTGAGTCGATCCACCACGACTAAGATGACGGTGAATCCTTCTGAACGGGGTAAGCCGTCGGTGAAGTCTATAGACACTTCCTCCCACACTCTGTTCGGAAGTGCTAACGGTTGGAGTAATCCACCAGGCGCCATTGCCATGTACTTATTCCTCTGGCACACCTCACATTTTGCCACCATCTCCTCAACATCCTTAAACATCCCCTTCCAGTATAGCTCTGATGCCAACCTCCTATATGTCTTATGTACTCCTGAATGACCCCCAACTGCACTGTCATGGAATTCCTGTAATAGGTGAGGAATGTGTACTGATGTTTATGGCATCACAAACCTTCCTTGGTATAGCAGCCTCTCTCCCTCGAGGTAGTACTATGACTTGCCACTACCGTCCTTCTTTAATCCTTCCCTGATCTTCTTCAACTCTTCGTTCTGCATGCTCTCTTCCTTGATGGCCCCCAATCAACCATCAGGGGTATTGAAACTGCCACCTCCTGAAGTTCCCCCACACGCCTAGATAAGGCGTCAGCTGCCTTATTTTCCACCCCAGGCCGATATTGGATCTCAAAATCATATCCTAGCAGCTTTGACAACCTCCTTCGATGCTCCTCAGTCACCTTCCTTTGCTCTAACAGGTATTTCAGACTCCTCTGATTTGTACGAACAATGAAATGCCGGCCTAAAAGATAGGGGCGCCACTTCTAAATGGCCAAGACTATGGCCATCAGCTCTTTCTCATATACTGACTTCAATCGTGCCCTGGTCGATAGCACCTGGCTGAAATAAGCTATAGGCCTATGATTCTGCATCAACACTGCTCCCAAGCCATACCCTGAAGCATCGGTCTCCACCACAAATGCCTGGCTAAAATCTGGGAGCGCTAGAACTGGAACAGTGGTCATGGCTTTCTTCAACCTTTCGAAGGCCTGGGTCGCTGCATCACCCCAGGAGAAGTTGTCTTTCTTCAGCTGCTATGTCAATGGCCAAGCAATGGAATTGTACCCCTTCACAAACCTTCTATAGTATCCCGTCAGTCCCAAAAAAAAACCTCAACCCCCCCTGATGTTCTTGGGCATGGGCCATTTCTGCATTGCTTCAATTTTTGACAGGCCAGCTGCCACTCCCTCTTGAGACACTACATGTCCCAAATATTCCATCCTTGACTGGGCAAAACTGCACTTCTTTAAGTTAGCTCTCAGCTGATGTGTCTGTA
Organism: Dendrobium officinale; assembly: GCA_019514585.1. Classification (NCBI taxonomy): domain Eukaryota; kingdom Viridiplantae; phylum Streptophyta; class Magnoliopsida; order Asparagales; family Orchidaceae; genus Dendrobium; species Dendrobium officinale. The sequence continues at coordinate 6,419,419 of CM033686.1, read as the reverse complement.
GGATCCCCAAAACCTCCTTTAGGTGCTTCAAATGTTCCTCCTCAGTCTGACTGTACACTAAAATATCATCGAAGAAGACTAGCACAAACTTCCTCAAGTGTTGCCTGAACACCCTGTTCATCAAGGACTGAAAGGTAGAGGGGGCGTTAGTGAGCCCAAATGGCATCACTAAGAACTCATAGTGCCCCGTGTGTTTTGAACGCAGTCTTCTGAATGTTCCCTTCCTTCATTCTGATTTGGTGGTAGCCCGACTTCAGGTCCATCTTTGAAAACACCACCGCTCCCTGCAGCTCATCTAATAACTCATCGATCACTGGAATGGGGAATTTGTCCGGTACTGTCTCCTTGTTTAGGGCTTTGTAATCCACGCAAAACTTCTAGCTCCCATCCTTCTTTTTGACCAGTAAGACTGGACTGGAAAAAGGACTCACATTGGGTCTGACGATCCCTGCCTCTAACATCTCCTTGATCAGCTTCTCAATTTCATCTTTCTGAATCTGGGGATAGCGATATGGTCGAACACTGATCGGTGACACTCCCTCTTTCGGAAGGATGGCATGCTTCTGCTCTCTAGGGGGTGGCAATCCTTGGGGTGGCTGGAATACCTCCCTGTACTGCTGTATGAGCGGTTGCACCACCTGTGGAATGTCTCCTTCTTCCCCCACACTGACCCTCTCCAAACGTTGCAGCTCCACCAAAAATCCTCCTCCCACCTCCTGTATGGATCTGATCATGGATTTGAGAGATACGACTGCCCTTGTCAGCCCTGTATCCCCCCGGGTCACCTTCCTCTGCCCTTCTATCATTAGTTCCATCCTCAAAGCACCCCAGTTGACCTTGGTCTCCCCCAAAGTCTGTAGACATTTCATCTCCAGGATGACATTTATACTTCCTAATTCTAAGGGAAGAAAATCCACCCTTACATGTAGCCCTTAGATGGTCAAGATCACTCCCCTGCAAACTCCTCTCCCCATCTTCACCTTCCCCGTGCCCATCATCACCCCATAGCCTCCTGTATCGACTGGCTCCATCCCTAACTGATCCACGATCTGAGCAGAAATGAAATTGTGGTTGCACCACTATCGATCAGCACCAACACTTCGCAGTCAGCTATCTCTCCTCTTACTTTCATAGTGTGACTCGGAGTGAATCCCACTACTGAGTTCAGAGAGACTTTTGCCACATCCAGATGCATCTTCTCCTCTCTTTCTGACCCGCTCCCACCTCCCTCCTCGTCTTCCTCGTCTTCTCAAACGAGGAGAACCTAAAGAGTTCGATCATTGCACCGGTGTCCGGGCATGTACTTCTCATCACATCAAAAACATAACCCCTTTGCCCTCTTCTCCCGCATCTCCTTCTCGGTCAGCCGTTTGAACTGTCCCCCGTTTCCCCCTCCTCCAGTTCTCTCCTTTGGTGCCTCCTTCAGACTCCCTGATGATCCCACCTTTTGAAGGCAAGATGGTAGTCGTCATCCTATGCGACCCTCCCGAATGGTTTCCCCGAGCTCCTCTTTCAGATTTCTTCTGATCCTCCACCAACTGGGCTAACTCCATAGCCTTCCCTAGGTTCCTCGGCTCCAAAACTCTGACCGATGTTCGTATCTCGGGCTTAAGCCCCTTCATGAAGTTCCCCTTCCAGGGCCGACTCTGATATGTGATCCAATCGGCTAGCCAAGTACTCAAATCTGTCCCGATAATCCGCCACCGTCCCCTCCCGAGTTAGGGCAAAGAACTGCTCATAGAAATCTCCTCTCCCATCGGCTCGTAAATGTTCTAATAGGCAGTCCTTAAACTCCCTCCAACTCCGGATGGGCTTCCTCCTGTCACGCCACTGGTACCATGCCAAAGCCTTTCCTTCCAGACACAATCTTGCTGCCGTCAGCTTCTCATCCTTTGTCAACCCGTTGACAGCAAAGTAATGCTCCACCTTGTAGATCCAACCATGGCCGTCTTCCCCCTCGAAAACGGACATCTTCAATTTCCTCACCTTGGGATCTCCCCAGTATCCTCCATAGCCTCCCATTCCCCTCAGAGGAGGCGTTTTCCAATTGTCCCGATCGTCCCTCCGACGAATATATTCTAACCCCTCTTCATACTCACCTCTCCTCCCTTCACCATCATCACCTCGACGCTGAATACCTTCAAATTCAGCATCTCAACGATGACATTCCTCCCTTCTTCCTTCGAAATCCCCCCTCGACGCTGAATTCTTTTGAATTCAGCACCTCGGCGATGAGATCCCTCTCTCCTCCACCAAAAAAATCAGCTCCCATTCTGTCATATCCCATACTCATCTCTTCCCTCGAAAGAGGCTCTAGAGGAGGCATGTCGTTCTCTTCCTCTAGGATCTCCACCTCCGAATTTCTCCTCCCCCCGCGAGGGGTTCGGATTTCCTCCCTTGCCATGGCTGTCGGTAGTCTCTCTTACTTCCGATGTCGCCGGATTGATTTTCATCTCAAGTAGTTTTTTCTTCATCATTTCCTCCATTGCGGTGAACTTCCCCTCCAACCTTTCATTGTTGGAGGTGATTTGATTTTGAAAACTGAAGAATCTTTCCTCCAAGTTGGCTTTCAATTGGCCGACTTCGCCTTCCAAGACGTCAACCTTCTTTCCGGCCATCGTTCTTCTCAAGATTCACGAAGATCTTCTTTCGGAACAAGAAAATCCGCTGAAATCTCAGGAAATCAGCCCCCAACGGTCCCAAAAAAGAGGCTATGATACCAATTTGATAGGAAATGCTTGTATTCACAAGCAAACCTAACCCAAATCAAGTATCAAACAAAAAGAAAACTGCTGTCCACAGCAAGAAAACAGCCCAAACAATGGAAAATTTGAGAGGAACTTAGGAGAAAATCGTAGGAAAGCAATTGCAAACACTTTTTTTTTTAATTGCAAACACTTGTATTCCACTAGAATATGAAAAGCACTTGCAAGATACAATTTTCCTTGAATTCGAGAGGAAGGAAATACTCTCCACAATCTCCGGCAACGCCAAGAGCCCAAAACAAACCCTAGATCTCAAAACAAGATTCAAATTCAGGATAATCCCCCCTTTTCCTCCTAACCTCCTAATTAACCATAAAGGAGTTTTACAAAATGTCTAAACATCCCCTCTCATTCAAAATTTCCCTCCCAAAACTCCTCCTTGGCCCCCCACGGGTTCCGCCTGTGCCGCTTGGTTCCGCTCCTGTGCCGCTCAGCTTCGCTCCTGTGCCGCTCGGCTCCGCTCGGTTCCGTCTGGAGTAAGTGAGGACTGGTCCGGGCTGGACCGGTCCAGCCGGCCCCTCCCGGGCCGGCCTGCCTCTCCTGGGCCGGCCTAACAGCTTGATGTTGTTGTTGTTGTTGTTGTTGTTGTTGTTATTGTTGTGTTTTTGCATCATAGTTGATTTGCTTCCAAAATAAATGCCGTCAAATTATTTGTGTTTAGCTTCAGAAGTTGAAAGAGAAATAAACTAAGAGTTAGGCAAACAAAAACATTTCCTAAATTTTGATAACTCTACACGGTTTGTAGCAAACCAAGAACCCTCATGTATTTATACAACCACATGAGCAGCTGTTCATGTCTTTAACAATCTTTAAAATCTTTCAAATTTTTTTCTGTGCTAGATCAAACCTTTGCTGCAATTTCTCATGGCTCTGCTGCTCATGCCCTTGCTCTTTCCGGCTCAGAAAACCAAGACAATGTGCTTTTGATAATTTAAATAACTGCAGTTCCTGTACTGGAAATCATGGTTGCTCCTGCTGCAACTTCTGTAAGAAATGTTGTACTTTGCCTCACTGCAATTTTCCAAGTTTCACTTGTCCCAGATGTTCTTGTGGCTGTGTCTGGTACTGTTGCCCGAGTTGCAAAGAGCAGCGGTCCTGCTGCTGCGATAAAGCCTGCTGCAGCAGCCAATGTCTTTGCTGATCATCGGTTTGTTTTGTTTTTCTTCTGCTTTCTCTTAGAATCATTCTTTTGATATGTCCTGTTCTTTTACAGTTACTGTTGTTTTAGTAAATATTTTTCTTGTATAATCTCTCTTCCAATGCCAGAGAGAACATTGTTAAGATTTGTTATCTTTTAAATATGCATCTTAAATCTTTTTTAAAAATAATTGGTCTTCATAACTTCCATTGTGAATTTGATTTTATTTTAATATGGTATGATTCATTTCATTTGTATACTTCATGTTAGAAAGCTGGGAAAACCTCATTGTTTAGCAGGAAGAACAACACAAGTTGTGTGCCATATTGTCTGTCAAATCTTCCACTTTAAGTGGGAATATTTCTTCCATTTTTGCATTAGTTGCTTGCTGCTAGGTTGATTTTATTCTAGGGGGATTTATATACACAACACTCAAAATTATAGACTTCATACGTTTAACATATAAATTTTATTATTTACACATATAACATATAAAATTTAAAATAACATAAAAAATAACACCCTCTTCTCCTTAATAGATAAGTTTAAACCAAAATACAATTTACTCTTTGCCAACCACAAGTACAACTGCTGCACCTCTCCTATATGAGTGAGGAAAACCCACAATTCCCTAATTTACTTGAATTTTTTCTGAAAGTGTTGAAACACTTGATTGTGACTAAAAGCTATAACCAGTAAATCAACAAAATTTAATCTCTGCAATGCAAGTTTTATAATATATGTCAAAACATGAATTTAAAGCTTTATTAAGAGATGGAGAGAGATGACACTAATTTAGACTTCAAATAAAGCTTGAGGATGAACATATTGAATATTTCTTTGAAATGATAAAACTTTTAAGCATAAATTATTTTCCTTTTTCTATGATTTTGATTGGAATGATTAATGTTGAAGCTCTTCAAGGGCTTCTGGGTGCTCGCGAATTGTGTGACAAAAATACTTTTACAAGCTACAAAGGATATGACGATGCCAAGGGGAAAGCATGAGAACCACCGAAGGGTTGAGTCCTTAAAGGCGGCGAAGAATAGATGACACTTCAATGCGGTGTTGTGTTCTTCAGTGAGGTGGCTGACTCAAAGTAAGCAATAAGGTCGACAATATTTAACTTCCCTATGTGTATTTCTCATTGAGGTATTTTGATTTTCATTGGTGGTTTGGCTTTTGCGATATCCCTGAAGAATGCATAAGCTACGTGATGTAGAACTAAATGCGTATGTTGATGTTTAATTAAAAAATTACACTTTCACTCATCATCGGGTCGGATCCGGATCTGGTGGTACCCACTCTTAATGTCAATCTTCTAGAAAATGGTGGCTCCTGTCATCATGTCCTCATAACTATGACTCCCTATTTCTCACTTATCAAGGTGGGGAGTGGATTCTTCTTTGCTATTGTGGTAATAGATCTCATCTATCACTTGTGTTGAGTTCAATGCTCTATCGCTATAATGTGTTCTCTGATCAATGGAGTTATCCGTCCGGCTTATTCACGCATGGGTTCTCTCTAGGGAGTTACCTTCAGGGGCGTATCCAGCTTCTTTTTTCAGGGTGGGCAAAAAAAAAAAATTGTGGGGGATACGCAAAGATGCTTAGGATTGATTAAATGAGGGCAAAAATTTTTTTTGAGAGGGGCAAAATATCTAAAATATTTCAAAATATCCCTCTAAAATTTAAAAAAAAAAAAAATTTATGGGGGGGCATTTGCCCCTCCCCCCCCCCCCCTCAACTCAATGGGGATCCGCCCATGGTCACCTTTAATGCCCTATGTATCATTATTGCAATTCTTTGTTCTATTTTCATTAGGTCGTGGTGGGTTATGAAGTTTTGATTCATATTGACTGATCTCTATGTATTCTCACATCCAGTCTCACATAGTATTTGGCTTCTTGTCGATGGCATCACTCCATGCTCACTGCATCTAAGAGGATATTGAATCCAAATCTATTCATAAAAGACACTTTGACTTTACTATGAAAACTAGCTAAGCTGTTGGGTTGAGGAAGAGAGATGATAAATAAGCATAAATCTATTTTTATTGAATATCTTAAGCTTTCATAGCTAAGAAAATGTCTCAAAAATACCTCAGAACCCTTATATATATAGGCTTTGAAAAGTTACAAGAGAAGCTACACCTAAAAAATAATAAATAGTACAATATTAAATCGTTAGAGAGATGTGGAGTAATTAAGATAAATATATGTGTCATGGCATATTAAACTTAGCTTGGCTCATGACAAGGAATTTTTATTGCGTCCTTCCACCTGATGTAGAGATACGTCCTCCCACCGCCAAAAAACTCGGTTTTTGCTCGGTATTGCTAGGTATTATTTGATAATAACGAGGAATATCATCATGTGAAGACCAATACCGAGCAATACAAAAAAATACCGAGTTTTTTCTAGGAAAAACTCGGTATTTTTTTGTATTGCTCGGTATAGCTCGGTATTTCTCGTTTTTTAGCGCGAATTTAGCTCTAGGAGGACGTATCTCTACATCAGGTGGGAGGACGCAATAAAAATTCACAAGTGCCTTCGGTGAATGTGCTTGGCGAGCGCATTTAGCAAGTGCCATTGGTTAGTATGGCCATAAAACAAAATAAAAAACTCACCTAACAGGCATCATGAGTTGATCCACCAATATATTTATGAATAAACTTGAAAACAATAAGGAAATGTAAGTTTAGCCAAAAAGACCCAAAATTGAAGCAATGAAATGATACCTACATTAATAAAGTAGCCAATAATAAGTAGTGGCATGCAATTAATCATTCGAGACCAACTCCGAGAATAATAACACAAACCATCTCTTCAGTTAGAGACGTCAATATTTGACACTTTGACACTATCCGAAAATCCGACTCGAATATGACCCAAAAAATCCGGGTTAACCCGTTTGTGAAACTGGTCGGATTCGGGTTCGACAAATCGACTTATTTCAAAAGTTAGATCGGGTTCGAATTGATCCGAAAATGACCTGACTCGAAACATGACCTCGCTGTCTGCCTGCTCTGCCCGCGATTTATATGCCAAGACCCAATATGAGTACTGATTAACAGGCAAACTTCCAAAAACATATCACTGTAAACATTAAAACTCTGAAGGTAAATCAACAATTAAAATAGCAAAAACCACAAAACTAACCATCAGATTCAAAGAATTAGAGCTGCTCAAAATTATACCACAGCAAGCAATGAAGGTTGTCTGTAGATCACATGCTACCAATTTCTTATAAATTTAAGCAACCTAAAAAAATATATGAATATAATATCTCATAAAAAAATTTGTCTATAATTCTTTTGGTTTGAACCTTTTAAAAAAATTCATAGAAAAAATAATAATGTATAGTATTTCTCAATTACAAATATCAAACAATAATGAAATTCATTGCATTGCATTTTTCTTAAAAATGCTATCATTGGGCAAAGGCACAATCCAAAACCTTGAACTTTAAAGTATTTACAAAGATTTTTAAATCAATTTTCACTTATATTAAAATTATATTTTAATGCCCAATTAAAAAAAAAGTTGAAAAGGATTTATTTGGAATGACTTTCTTACTGCTTTTTAAATGAGCTTTATATTATAAAGATTTTAATTTTTTACTAAAAAGCTAATTTAAAAAACAGTAAGAAAACCGTCCTAAACAAAGCCAAAAAAATCAGATTTACAAAATGTGGGATTTAGGGCAAAATTGGTGAAAATGTCGTGAAGTACAACCTAGACTTATCGTTAGATTTAATTTTGCATTTTTTTTGTGTTCACCTAGATTTAGCTTAAGGCTTCGTTTGGTAAGGTTTTTTATTGCTTTCTAAAGTAGTTTTTTAGTACAAAAATTTTTTAAATTAAAAAATTTTATACTGAAAAGCTCATTTAGAAAATAGTAAGAAAGCTGTCAAAAAATAAAACCTAAATCTTGCCTAAAGCCTACCTAAATCCTGCATTTAAACATGACTTGAGTGTGTTAAATCCTAAAAATTATTTGACAATATAGTTAAATCTTTTGAAATTATTTGACAACTCAATCTAGTTAATTTAAAATTAAATTTAATATGTTTTTAATTTAATTTACATGTAATTATAAATTATTTATTAAATAAGTTATACTAATAAATAATATAATTAGAAACTATCTAATTTTTAAATAATTTAATTATTAATTATAATATTTATTATAAATTTACTTATTTAGGTATTCTAATTATATTGGTAATTTTATAATTATTTATTTATTTATTATTTGAAATAACTAATTATTTACTAATACTCCTACTAATAATTTAATTTATTATTTAAGTGTTACTTAATTAAGTTTAATTATTAATTATCTCAATAATTTCTTTTAAGTATTCTACTACTAACTATTTATTTAATTATTATTTATATTATAACTATATAATTAATTATTTTTATTTCAAATTATGTTAATTAAGTTAATTATATTAATTTTTAATTACCAAATATACTACTAATTATTTAAGTGTTTTTAATAAAATTTTTATTTCAAATGATATCATTAATTATCAAATTAACTATTTAAATATTTCATTTCTAACTAATTATTATGTTATAATTTATACTGTTAATTATCTAATTAGTTATTAATATTTAAATTAAACTAATTAAGCTGAATTAGAATAATTTATAATTTAAATGGTAGGGCCGCCTAGGGTTCCCTTTTCTTCTTCTTTGCCTTCTGTGTTGATGCTTTTCTCGCGGCCGAAGTAGTGTTTTGAAAGAGTCTTCGCCTCCTTCGACGACGTCGGATCGGAAGTCACCACGGCAGCTCGCTCGCTGCGAAGGTAACCATCTTTTTCCCTTTCGCGACCTTCTTCAGCCAAAACCCGTCCATCCGCCGAACCTAGGATTTAGTAAATCCGGGATTTATTCCTAAAATCGAGTGATTGGTTTAGTAATTGAAAAGGACTCCATCGGGCTACTGACAGATTGGAAGGGGAGCGAAATGGTTGCCGGAAAGCGTAAGGATCGTGCTTCAGAGTCGGCAGCAGGAGATAGAGGGGACGGGGAGGAGATAAAGAAAGCAAAGCTTCTCCCGTCTCTTATTAGGAACAAAGAGAAGCGTAGCAAAGTGTACGCCAATCTTAAACGCGATAAGAAGTCCGAGAAGCGGAAGCAAGCCAAGGCCCGTGAAGCTGCCGAGAACAGAGCTCTCGAGCTTGGCGAGGAGGTGAGCTGCCATGTTCCTTGTGCCCGGTCTTCTCTTTCATCGCCCCTTTGATTAAAAAATTCTCCTCTGTTTTCTCATTAAATCGTTGCTTTTTTTATTCTTGTGTAATGCAGCCGCCGCCAAAGAAGATTCCTCGGACGATCGAGAATACAAGGGAGCCGGATGAGACTGTCTGTAAGCCTAATGATGAAGAGGTGTGTAAGCCTCTGAATTTATTTTTCATATAAGGATTTTTCTTTTGAAGTTTAATTTGGGGAAATAACTATTGCAATGGTTGTTTGGTGTTTAGAAGCTTTGCAGATTGTGAGCTAGCGTTTTTTTTTTTTTTCTCTCTTTGTTTGAATAGTAAATGCATTGCTTATTTTGAGATAATTGATCGAGCGTTCCTCAGAAAGAGGGATTTTCTCATTTTTTTGTGGTTGAACTTGTAATCAATTATAAAACTCTAGAACTAAATGCTCATGCCCTGTTTAACTGTGCTGCTTAGGCGTGGTGTGGTGGCATGCTACCCTAGTGTAGCTGGGACAGTGAAAACAAAGAAACACGAGGAAAAGTGAGAAACCAAAGAAACTGTATATGAAGTTTTGTATATTTGGTCACTAATTACACATTTGCTTGCTGAAAATGGAAATGCGTAAACACCTCTACTACAGTAGAAAGGTGGGAAAGTTGCAACTAGGGAAAAACAAAATGTAGAAAGGCTATCAGAACTATTAATACAAAAAAAAAAAAAAAGGTTTAACATCTTGTATTAAGTTTAGGATTTAATATTGGTTGCGGCGATTGCATAAATTCTCCCCATTTCTTAAAGAACTTGACTATGAGTTCACTTCATATGACTTTGGCATCATCTAGAGGATGATACTGTAATATATCTTTCATGTTGAAAGTTTTGGATATCTTCATTTCATCTGACAAATCAATGATATAAACATTATCTCAAAGCTTCCTTTTGATGGGGAAATGCCCACTCTTCCTGTTGTTTATTGTAGGTACCGGCAGGATGATGATGCTTAATAAGGTCTCCTTCACGAAATATTTTTTGTCAATAGTATTGATCTGGGATTGGCTTATATTTTACATTGGCTTCTTCAAGTTATTGCTACACATACCGTGAAATGTGATTTATGCCATCCGTGAGGTGCCCAAAGTTCTTATTCACGACTATGGGTGGTAAGGTGATAAGATCAACCATAGAATTTGGTGTAAACAAATCAAGAATAGAAACCTCCCAACGAAGTAATGTATCATACTATTGAATACAAAAATGGCTCAAGAATTTGCTTGATATCGTATTCTGAGTCTTGCTTCGGCTAGGCAACAAATCATGGATCCGAAAGTACAATTCTCTAACTCTAATTTTCTATTGGTTTGGGGATGGTAAGCACTACTAGATGTCAAAATGGTTCGGACCCTCCACATAACACTTGCCAAAAATGACACAAATTTAATGTAGTGGTCTAATGTTATAATTTTAGGGCCCTCATGCTATCCGACCACTTATTGGAAGAGTTGTTGGTTATATTAATAGCATCGACAATCTTCTGGCATATAATGAAGTCAGATATCTTAAAAAATTAGTCTACAACCACAAACACCAAGATTTTCTTGCATTGCATCAACGGTAGCCCCAAAACAAAGGTCTTACTTATTTAGTTTGAAATATTGCTTAATATTTGTAATGGAGTTATATGCCTAAATTTTGAGATTGTTCCTTGTGATTTGACGCACTTCACATTGTTGCATAAAAATGGTAATATTTTGCTGTATTTGCGGCAAAATGAATTTTTTTTACGATGTCTACAATAGCCTTGTCGTGCCCTGTATAGGTCGCTAGTTTGCTAATGTATAGATCATGAATAAGGAACTCCTGTAAGGAAGTTCTTAGCATACATACCTGATTTGTCCTAATGAGGTAACCTTGTTGTATCGGTAATCACCAAAATGGATTTGATTATGGTTGTAGTCCCATATGTTGCTGAAATTCTCTCATCATCGACGGACAAATTCTTCAGAGCATCATGCCCCACAAGCCTGGTTTGTAATGTGAGGTATAGAGGCTCGGCGGTTGAGAGCATCATCCACTCGATTTAGTTGACCCACTCAATGTTTGAATTGAACTTTTGTAAGAAGAGAATCCGTCGAGCATGCATCCTAGATAACATGTTTTCATAATTTAAGTATTTCAGAGCTTGATGATCATTGGGTAAAATAAATTCCTTTTGGATTAAATATTGCTTTGAATGTTGCAATGCTCGTATAAGCATATAAAGTTCTTGCTCAGAGGCTGTCCATTTTTGCGCAGCATTAGTTAAGTTCTTATTGAAAAATTAGATCTACCTCCCCTCGTGTAAGGACGACATTGGTGCAGATCATGCCAATGTCATCCACAATTTTGAAGACATGATCAAAGTTTGGGAGGACGAGAATAGGAGTGAAATTTAGTTCCTCTTTTAACATAAGAAAACTTGTTTCTGCTCATGATTCCAACAAAAAAATTATTTTTTAAGGCAAATAGTGATTGTGGAAACAAGGAAGCTAAAATTATGAATTAATGGATGATAGAATGTGCCAAGTTCATGGATGTTTTGTACCTCATGGATATTCGTGAGAATGTGATGAGGACATCGTCAGCGATTTCGACAGGTGTGCCATCAGAGACGCCGGAGATCGACGGCCACGATCAGGAGTTTTATTTTGAGTCATTTTATGTAGTAGTTTATTTTATTTTTCAGTTTTACTGTTTTACCCTTATGGGTGGTCATTTGATATTGTAGCCCCGAGGGCATTTATGTCTTTTAGTTTTGTTTCACTTTGGCCTATTTATAGGAGGCCTCATGCATTGTATGAGATGATGAATATTGATATGAAATTTCTTTGATTTTGGATCTCTTTGTGAGTTCTAGAGTTCTCTTTGTGAGTTCTCAAGTGAGGAAGCCTAGGAGAGGCTCAATCGAAGTACCCAACAACCCTCTTTGTGAGAGCTCTTGGTTTCTATCATCTTCCACCACTTCTTCCCTTCTCCCCTTGCCGCCGGCTTCCACAAACCGGCCACCAACTGACCGTCTAGCTACCGGCCCCCATTCCCCTGCCACCACCAGCCTCCTCTTTTCCCCCCCAAGCCCTCCCTAGCTCCACCACCTCAAGCTCCCACCGACAGCCAAGTCCTTCCCCTTCCCCTCACCCGACGCTCTCTCCTCCTTCCTCTTGACCGCCGGCCCCCCATCTTCCCCCAAATTCATTATGATGATTTTAATCGTCATAATGACTCCCTAATTTGATTCTTGCAATAAAGGGAGGAGTTAGTAAATTTGAAATTCAAAAACTTTTTATATTTGCTAAATTCCAAATAAGGAAAGATTTCGAATTTGAATCCAATCCAAGTTTCATTTAGAGGGGAATTATTAATTTCCCTCCTATTTGATCTCAACTTATTTGGAAAGCAATTAGTCTCCCCCTAACCCCTCTCCCTCTCTCTCAATGCCGCCGACCACTCATTGATGGCTTTGCCATTAATTCCCATTAAAGCTCCCAATCCCTCCTTAATTTGAATTCAAAATTCAAATTAAATTCCTCCAAAACCACTTACATCTGAATTAATTTCAGAATTTCCAAAACTTCCTCTTCCCTCTCTATGACCGGCCACCCATTACTTCCCTTCCTTAATTAGGAGCTTAAGTCAATGCTCCAAATTAAGCCCCATTAATTCCCACTTTCCCTCCTAACGTCTAAGTTTCAAATTTCAAAAATTGAAGTTATGTGAGCCCAACTCAAATTAAGGAAATCTGAAATTAATTTCAGATTTCCTCTCCTAGCCTAATCCAAGCTCCTCATTCAAGTCGCCCCTTCCCCTTCTCCCTACCTTGGCCGCTCCCCCTCCCTTGCATCCCCACTCTTGGGAAAACTTAGTTGCTCATGAAACTTGAAGCTAAGAGAAGAATACAACTTCCTCTCCCAACCTCATCGTCATCGGTGCATGGCAGATCCTGAGATCGACCATGGATTTTATTCTTCCCGGACGTTGGATGCTCACTAGTCATCCCGTGGATTACCCGCCTCTGGCTACTTCTCCAACAGACTATACTTTGGGCGCCATTTGTCTCCTAGTGGCATCGCTCGGTTTGCTCTCAATCTTCCTCCGTTAAAGCTCCACCGTCAAGAGCGTGAGCGAGGGACCCAAGGTGAAGAGTTCTATTTGTTAACCGTGGATTATTGTTTCTCGCCATAACATTACTCTCTATTTATATGTTGTCAATTTGATATTGTCTCGTTAATCTAGTTGTAACCGCATGCCTTACATAATTTCGACTTGATATTCTGAAAACCTAACTTGGGTAAGCATTAATTCTTTAACTAGCAAAATTTTAATAATCTTATATTAAAATCCCCAAGCAGTTCTTGTTTCCATGCATTACGTTTCACATCAGCATGGGCCGCTATTTTATGCTTTGATTCTCATGTGAAAAGGTTGGAGTAGCTCTAGTGGCAGATAAGATGAGAGAGAGACTCCTTAGATTGTTTGGTCACATAAAACGTTGGACTTCCGTTGACCTTGTTAGGAGTGTAGATGTATTAGATTTGGCTTATGTTAGAAAATGTAGAGGTAGACCTAAAAAGAATTGCTTAGAAAGTATTAGAAATGTCTTTTTTTATTAGATGTAAATGAAAATTTGACTTTTAACAGGACACAATGGAGAATAGAGATTCATGTAGCCGACCCCATGTGGTGGAATAAAGGCTTGATGTTGTTGTTGTGGTGGGAGTGTGGTAGATTAGGAGGACTCGCTCTCGGAAGAAAATCGATTAATGTTGTATTTCTTATAGAGACGGAAGATCAAGTGCAATATTGGGAGATTGCATTGTGGGATGGTTGTCCAGTTGGGTTGGGCTTCTTGTGGGATGGATACAGTTGCAGAAGGAGATGTTTTAGCAACTGATTACATAACCACTTAATTATGCTTCAGCTCAGAACATAATTTGGGTCTTGAGATCATCAATATGTGAAAAGGTTGGAGTATCTTTAGTGGCAAATAAGATTAGAGAGAGCTGCCTTAGATGGCTTGGGCACATAAAATGTCGGCTTTCTGATGTTCCTCTTAGGAGAGTGGATGTTTTAGATCCGGACTATGCTAAGAAAGGTAGTGGTAGATATAAAAAGACTAGGTTATGACTTATGAAGTATTAAAAATAATTTTTTTTATTAGATTTAAATGAAAATTTAACTCTTAATAGGGCACAAAAGAAAAAAAAAATTATTTATGTCGTTGATCTCACGTAGTGGGATAAAGGCTTGTTGTTATAGATTGGATTTCCAACTTTTGCGGTGAAGGTAGCCAGGTGATTTGCTTGTCAAGCCAATGAAAAGTGTTGTTGTTTTCCTTGCCCGGTGAAACAAATTAAGATCATATTGCCTGGGATGTCCAAGGAGGTGGCAAGCATACATATCCAATATATCATATTGGATGTCATCTCGATAAAATTTTTTGATAGACAACAATACCCGACATATTTTTAGTGACTCAGGTCTCATATCCTTTCTTAAGTCACTCGATCTTGTACGCACATGGATCATTCTTGGTTGGAAGCTTGAAGGCATTGATGAGTGCCTTCTACACAATATATTTGCATTTATTACTATCCACGATCACATTACATACCTTATGAAGTGACATTGAGTGATGTTCTATGGTTGGGTTAGCAAAATATTTTTAATTATGCACATGAGAGGATCTTTGTCCTCCCCTTCGCCTAGTTTAGAATTTCCCATAATGCCTTATTTACTTTGATGTTGGTCTCCATCTTTAAAATCTTCATGAGCTAGGTGGAGGGCCTTTTGTTGTGGACATTCATGGGACTTATATCCCACTTGATTGTGATGGTAGCATGAAGTTGCACTTGGTTGGTAGATTCTGCATCAGCATTGCCCTGAAAGCATGAGGACTAGTTAGTGAGCGGGCCACCGCTATAGTGCCAACTGTCAAACTAAGCCTTCATTTTCAAACTTTCACTTCTTTACTCAGATAGGATGTTGGTCTTCTTGTTGTTCATTTTTATTGAGGCATTAATACTTTATATCCTTAGGCAGTATGTGATGCCACTCAAGTGTCTTGCATTTTTAATTGGAAATGCTTGTCAATATGTGAGAATCTTGGTATCTCGTTGGTAGCGCACTAAGCTTTCACACCATATTCCTAAGTCAAGTGCTCTTTTTAACCTTGGCTACTTACTTAAAATGGTAAAATAAACACTTTTTGTATTGATTGTTCTTACACATATGGTGTGCATCATGCACTAAAAAAGTTCATAATTTTTTTTTTCTTACTTTTGTACCTTTTTTGTAGTAAGAAAGTAAAAAAGGAAATCCTTAAGTTCATTTTTTTTTATTCCTTTGGCCTTCTTTCTGTTCTGTAAGATGGCAGTGAGACCTGCAATGCTTTATAGTGCAGAATGTTGGCCATTAAAAGAAAAATATAATATTAAGTTAAGTGTTGCAGAGATGTGGATGCTCAGGTGCATGAGTGGCTTTACTCTTAGAGACAGGATACAAAACGAGCATAACGTGAGAATGTTGGAGTAGCTTCAGTGGAAGATGAGATTAGGGAGCCGTCTTAGATGGTTTGGTCACATAAAACGACAACATTCCGATGA
Source organism: Dendrobium officinale (assembly GCA_019514585.1). Classification (NCBI taxonomy): domain Eukaryota; kingdom Viridiplantae; phylum Streptophyta; class Magnoliopsida; order Asparagales; family Orchidaceae; genus Dendrobium; species Dendrobium officinale. Next base: position 6,403,664 of record CM033686.1, on the reverse strand, counting down.
CCTGGTTAGAAGAGTAGTTGTATTTGATTTGACTTATGTTAAGAAAAGGTAGAGGTAGAACTAAAAAGACTTGGTTAGAAAATATTTGAAATGACCTTTCTTTATTAGATTTAAATGAGAATTTTATTTTGAATTCTCTCAAATATATAATGATTAAATCGCCTTATCTGTGCTTTTGGTTTTTATGATTTACTTTTTGATGCCGGTAACATTCTATTCATTACACAACTCTCCTTGGCCTATTGGTTGAGAGCTTAGGCTTCCAACTAAGAGGTCCAGGGTTCGAGTCTATGTGTATGCGTTGTGTGTGTGAGTTTGCCTTAAATGGCCTAAATGTCCCAAAAAAAAAACATTCTATTCATTGAACGTGGTATTACTTGAGCATTATGATAAATTGTGTTTTCTTGCTTCTGATTATAAATGTGAAGGTTTACTATTGCTGAGAAACTTAGTTAAATGAATATTATCTTGTGAAGGCTAGTTTTAATATATCATTGCAAATTGGATGATAATTTTCAACTCTAGCAATTTGTGTTGAATGCATTACGAATGTTATATTTTTTGTCTTTGTAGAACTTTCATGTACAATTACATTTATTATGTTCTTTTAGCAATGATTTTCTCAAGTAAAAACACGAGGAGTTTGTCTTTCGTGTCAAGCAATTTTGGGCCTATGGACTTTGATGGCGACTCTCGTCTTAATTCATCTTACCAAACTGTCTAATCAAGATTATATTTCATGACATTTGAAAAAGTTTGAGGGCTAGTCTTGTTAGGCTTTGATATGGAAGGAGAATCTTATTTATTTATTTTTGCTGCGGATCAATTCTCTTCCTCCATATAAGGCCTTGTTGGTTGCCTGTAGCAAGTGGAAATGCAAGTTGTAATGTTGTTCTTGAAAAGTTTGGAGGCTTAGCTTGTTTGAAAGTGATATGGAATGAGTTTCTTTTTCTTCTGTTTCCAGCTGTTGACCTATTCAATTTCATTCAGACTTTTTGGTGTTTGAGACAATGCGTTATGTTAGATGTTACTTAGCCATAGACAACTCTAATCAACCGAACAACCAAAAAATTGAGCACTTTGCTAAAAATGATTTTTCCATCTCTTGCTTCCAGATAAAGGGGTATTTTTAATTCACTTTCGTGCAACAGTGACAATACATCCAATCCAGAACATGAAGTATAGAAACGCATCTCACTCTTTATAATTTATAAGAATGTATATGCATCGTTGAATAAAAAAAGTCAATCGAAATTCAAGTTAAATAATATTGATGGATTAATTAAAATATAAATTCTCATATTGTGAAGCTTTTGATTTTATAGCATGAAAATGAGTTGTGAAAAAGAGGATCCCAGTGTTCCTTGATTTTAGTTTTCATCATTGTTGCATTTGTTTCCCACAATTATGTCCTTCAATTATTACTTTTTTCTTAAAGAACTGATTGACACATTTTATGTTGAATTATTAAAATTGATACTTTTAGTCTCTTCTTTTTCCCCTTTTAATTTCCATAACCTTTTTGCCTAATAGATTAAATCTTTGAAATTTAAAATTTTGTTGTTGCAACAAATTATGGTGTAGAAAGAATAAAGGTGTCCATATGAGGTTGTTACAGCTTTCTCTAAAATTAGTTGTAGAATTATTATAGAAGAAATTGTTGCCTGTAGTTGTGGCTGAAGCAATTATTGTTTTTTGGGAAATCCAATTGTTAGGCTTTTGTGTTACTGTTGTATATTATCAAATGACGCTGATGCTTTTATTCATATTAGAACGCATAAGAACTAGTTACTGCTTATCAAACAAAATCACATGCATTTTCTCAAAATTAATAATAATAATTACTGGGATCTCATAATCTTTGATATCACCCCCAATAAAGCATTTTTCACAAGTTCTGATGGATTGAGCTCCGTCTCATTTCAGTGCGTTATATTCCTTATAAAAGGGTTTTCATGTGTGAATTGTCCAATTCTTTGCTGCTTTTTATTATCTCCTATTTTTTGAGTTTCTATTTTCTTTTTTGCGGGCACAGTTGGTTGCAGCAAATGATGCTGATGAATTCAGCAAGATATTGAAACTAGAGATACCTCCAAAAATATTGATCACCACATGCCGGTTCAACTCCACTGTAAGTTAACCTTTTTGTGGATATAGTTTTAGCATAGTCAAGGTTTGCTACAGGTAATCTTCTTCCATTTTTAACAGAGAGGACCTGCTTTCATACAAGAGCTGATGACTGTTATTCCAAATGCCCACTATTATAAGCGAGGAACGCATGAACTCAAAAAGGTATTACGCTAGAAAATGACTTTTTGTTTTATTTCTTCATAATGAGGTAATTATTCTGTAATATTACCACTTTTGTTTACTTTCAGATTGTAGAATATGCCAAAAACAAAGAGTTCACATCTATTGTAGTTGTCCACACTAATCGTCGAGAACCAGGTGTTTTTTATATTTTGCTTTTATGAAAGTTTTTTGTTGTATTAATAGTTAGTGTTATTTTTTTCCCCTAATTATTAATTTTCCAGATGCGTTACTGATAATCAACTTGCCTGATGGACCAACCGCACATTTTAAGCTTTCTAATCTTGTTTTGCGCAAGGATATTAAGGTAATTTAATTTCAGTTTTGAATTAACATTGCCTTAAACTCTACAACAAAAGTTTTTTTTTTAAATGAAAATTTTCTAAAAACTACCGACTTCAGACTTATTTGGTTTTGCTATTATATTACTTGATTTTTTGAAATATAATTTTTATTATGTTAGAAAATGATGTAGAAGAGAAGAGAGACAAAATAATGGAATATTTACTTGCATTGGTTGAAAATTGGCCCCTATACATAGTGGTTTTCAAAGGTGAAAAAACAGAGGAGAAAGCACAAGAAAGGAAAATTGAAAAATTAGAACTATTTAACCCAAAAGTGTAGGCATTGGTTGAAAATTGGCCCATATAAATAGTGGTTTTCAAAGGTGAAAAACAGAAGAAATTATAGCAAGAAAGGAAAATTGAAAAGTTATAACTATTCAATCGAAAAATGTAGCTGTTAAGGAGTATTTCCTGCAGGAATTGCCATCTTGGGAGAAAACTGCAGCAATCCAGGCCTATGTCAATTTGAATTTTATAGGTAACACTCCAAGTATGTAGAAGATGAAACAACATTTGTTCTTTTCTCCTTTTTGGATTGGGTGGCAAGTGGCGCTCCACTTCCCCTTCAAGTTGATTTGTAAGCATCATAAAGTATGTCAATACTTTTTTTTTTTCAAATATTGGGTCTAGTTATTTCTTTTATTAGGATGTCAATAGTCAAATCTAATGAGGAAATATATGGCATGCACATATCCTCATTGAAAATTTTTTCTCTAATAAAGTGTCGATAAACTTCCACTCGTTTAATTTGATCATGATGGACAGGGTTCCATGCAATACTGATAACAACCTTATTCTTACAATATAGTATACTTGATTTAGTTTTATTGTACAACTTTTACGAAAGTGAGGTTCTTAGAGAATGTTCCTACACTTGAGGATGATAGCTCTTGCCCTCACCAAGCTAGCCTTTATAGTTCGGGTGTTGATCATTAGAATTATGTTGAATATCTTGTATTAAAACTTTATTAAGACTTTTGTTGGAAATAAAACCTCTATTGTATTCACCAAAAATTTGCGGGCTTCAAAATAACTTTTATATGGGTAAGGATGTACTATCACAGGAGGTAGATATAAACTTCTATGAGTTTATTGGAAGGGTATTGATTTAAAGTGTTTCCTAGGTTTATGATGATCAATTTGACTCAAGTGATCCTATGGTTAACCGGGTTTAGTTTGGGTTTGATTTGAGTTAGTTGAGTTTCTTTTGGTGAGTCAATTTATGTTTATGTTGTTTAAGGCAAGGTACTTTATGAGACTAGGTCAATGCATGGTCAAAGACCAAGGCAGGCTTCCCATTTATGGATTTGGAGATTGGTTGGATTTTGGGTGTTGGGCTTGTAAGTGAAGCCTGTCAAACAAAGGATATCAATAACTCCATTTATTGCATCAAGATGCAAATCCAAATTGGGCCCATGTTATTATAAATTTTTATGTTCTCTAGTTTATATATGATTATTGTGTTTGAATTCTAAAATTACCTTCAACCAAGACATGAGTCCTAACTAGGCCTAGCAATTCCACATTTTTTTTTTTTTAATTTATAGAATGATTGTGGTAAATTTTAAACTGCCATGCCTTCCTGAGGTGAAAAGGCAATAGTTTGTTTTGCTGCTTTAGTTATGTATTTATTTTTTATTTTGTTTAAATACATCCTTGTTATTTTTTTGGGTGTAAGTATTTGAAATTTTTTATTGCATATAGTGAAGGAATGTGCTCATTGAAAAAAAAAAGTTTATGATTTCAACTCAAATCAACACCTGAAGTATTTTTATTTTTCCTTAAAATATATCTAGCACCATGGGAATCCTACAAGCCACAAGCCAGAGTTAGTACTGAACAACTTCACCACTCGCCTAGGATATCGAATTGGCAGGTGAGTTTCTCTATATATCCTTGAATGATTAGTTGTTCTCTATATTCCCTTGAATGATTAGTTGTCAGGGATCAACGTATATATATTAACTTTTATTATTTCCATTCGTCATATACTTATTTATATATTATTTTAGATATCACTGAATATCATTAGTGACCACCCCCCTTTATTTTATGCATTTTACACAGGATGATACAATCACTTTTCCCTCAAGAGCCTTTCTTTCGGGGCCGTCGAGTTGTAACATTTCATAACCAAAGAGATTTCATATTTTTTCGCCATCACAGGTATTTTATTGCCATCACAAAGATCTCTTCATGAATTTGTATTTTTTTTCTAGAAGCTAATGTGGTCCTTCAAAAAATGCTTATATGTTTCATATTTAAATCATAAAAGTTTTTAAAGTCTAAACCATGAAGATAGTATGCAAGTTTTAATACAGTGTGATAACGATTGTTGTTTTACATGATGAATTAGTAGCATATGGTAGGGGTGTCATAAAATGACCATACTAGAAAAATTTAGGTTTGGGTTGACCCGTTTAATAACTAGGTCCAATTCGGGTCGGGTTTTTTTACTTGTTTGTTAAACGGGTCTTGTTTGGGTTGACATGCCACCCCATTTTTTAAGTCGATAATGACCTATTTAATATCTTTTTTCTTAATTTTTTTTACTTGTGGGTATTATCTTTTTTGCTTTTAATCTAATATCCTAAACTTTATAGTTAATAGTCATAAATTTTTTTTAACCAAAACTGGTTAATGGATTTGGGTGATCTTATTATTCTGATGTTGGAGAGGCCTATATGTGTTTTTACAATCTTATAGATTGAAAGATGCCCAATGGTGGATCATATAGCCTCACCCTGTAGGCGAGGCTATTCAGGTTCATTTGTGTCTTTGATTATATAGTATTAGTTTTACGAGTGGCTGGGACTTATAAATTTGTTAGTAGAGATGCATGAAAGTGGGAGTAACAAACCTTTCATTTAGAGGGTCAATGGTTGCTTGAAACTAAATAAGTTTAGAATGATTAATGCATTAATGTTTATTAGAGCATGAGGATTACAACTTTGCTAATGGAGACGCAAGTGATCAATATTTATAATCTTGAATGCGGGTAGACCTATAATTTAGGTTTTACTGCTTGGAAACCTAAATATGAGACTTATGGCTTCGAATGAAGAGGTTCTCAATAGTAGATCTTTTGACTCCGTCTTATAGGTGAGACGGTTTGAAATAAATATTCATTATAAATGATTTATAAGCCTTATGCAAATATAAGACCAAAAATTTTAGTAAATATTCTATCACTATATTTAAAGGATTCATGTCATTTTTGTTCGACAAGTTTTACGCTGGCTGTCGACTACCTAAAAAGACTTGGTTAGAAAATATTAGGAATGACCTTTCTTTATTAGATTTAAACGAGAATTTGGCTTTTAATAGGACACAATGGAGAAAAAGGATTCATGTAGCCGACCCCACGTAGTGGGATAAAGGCTTGATGTTGTTGTTGTTGTTGTATTCTATCACTATATTTCAGAGCACACATAAGTTAACTCATCGCATTCGCTTTTGTAGGCTTTGTCAACTCCCTCAAGATTGAGGCTAGGTATCCTCTTATTGTGTTGTCAAGGCATCGAACGAATGAATTAGGTTGGTTACATGCACGTGTTATTTTTAAAAATTAGTCAAGGTGATTTTGAATGATTGTTCACTATACATTCAAGGAATCTATGGGGGCTTCATTCTGTGTTTGTATTCTTGAGGAGTTTTATAATTGATATTCAAAATTTATATTTTTAAGGTGATTTGACTTGAGTTGTGGGGTCTATTTAGGTAAGGTATACCCTTAGCAACCTTGTGAAGGACTACCTCTAACTTAATAATCTTTTTAAGTTTGTTGAAGATTTTATAGTTGTATTTAATTGTATTATAATTTGGGAGGAGGCATGAGGAGCTTTGCTCACTTGTTTCTCGATTCAAGTTCGAGTTCTATTCCCCATCCATGAGTAGTTTTTTAGGATTTGCATAGTTGTTTTTTAGGTATTTTTCCATCTTGTTTATGCTATTACGTGTTCTTTAAATGTTTTTGGTCTCATACTTATTTATTTGATGTTTAGTAATATTCTAGTTATATCGTATGCCTTGGTTTGCATGTTCTGTCACCGTTAGTTTGTTGTAAATGATTTATTATAATTTTTTTCCATACTCATAGAGGGAATTCTAAAAGTATGTTGGACTATCCCACCACATTAAGAATGATACATATGATGTGGTATATAAGGCAACACGGTCATATTTTTGTGTTTATCTTGCCACACCAAAGAAGGTTTTGTATAGGTAGTACATAACATTGAGAGAATGTACGTCTTCTCACCACGTCAGAAAAATAGTATATGAAGGTATGAGATAAATGCAAAGGAAGATACTATTCATATGAGTATTTAATATAATTTTTAGAAATTGTGGCAACACTTTTACACCTCTATGAAGGATTACTAAGAAGTGTGATGGGACATCCCACCATTCAAAGAAGTATCTATATGATATAATGCAGGAAGTCTCATATTTTTGTTGTATAACCTGCCATGCCAAGAAATATATTTATAGATAGTGCGCAACATTGGAGCTATACCTAGATTCCCACTATGCCAAGAAAGATGTGCGCGGAGATTCGAGATACCTGCAAAGGCAAGCATATTTTATATAGTTGTGGGTTAGTGCTAACCCCTGTATTGCGCTAATAAGAAATGCTTGGGGCTTATACCACTTCAAGAAAGGTGTGTATGTGCCTTAAACGTGTATCTGCAAATACAAACATTTTATGAGATGTCACTTAAAATGCACATGGGCCAGTACCGTAGAAAACTAGGATAGGAGAATGCGCGCGTGGCTGAGCTCATCAATTAGTGGAACATTGTTGAGGGAGATTTCAAGAGGTGGTCTGACTAGCGACAGGGCTGCAAAGGGGAAGTTTCCTAAAAGGCTTAACATGGAGTCTTTGAGGGAAAGGCCATATGAGGAAGCTTTGATAAGAATGAAGTAGCAGATCTATACTTTTGGTCATTAGCTATTACTTGGTTTCAATCTAGTCGCTGGCTTTAATGGGGAGACCCTGAAGGCTTTTTTGTGTGTAGAAAAGTCAAGGTAATATAGAGGTGCAATATTTATGGTAGTTGTAGGCCCCTGGTGTTAGGTGATAGGCCCTTTGCACATATTAGGTGGCTTTAGTAGGCTATTATGAGTTGTGGATAAAGTAAACAGAAGAGTTCTGATGATATTTATACTGATCTACAGGAACCAGATGGGCACAAATGGGGATTTGAGTTGGATTGAGTCACAGTTCTAAATGGATTGATATGTCTTGTAGTAAAATCAAGCTAGTCAAAAAAGAGAACTTGATAGGAAATTAGAACATGTGTGATTGATTCTCCTCCAGAATTTTCTGGACGTCAACAATCCTAAAATAGCTTTATGTACACACATTAAGACATTAACACCTTATCTGATGGTTCAGTACAAGGGGGTTGGGCTTTGGTTCTCCCATTAAACTGTTTGCCATTCATCAATTGGCTCATATATATTTGTTAAATGATCGTGCATGATACGTATTGGCTATGCAGTTGGATAAATTTAAGGTTTGGGATGGTGCTACACTTCAGTATTTGATAACTGATGAAGTTGTAAAGCTAGTTTGAGTAATTACGAATTTGATGCTAAGAACCTGTGGTTAAGGCTTCGTTTGGTATGGCTTTATTACTGCTTCTTAAAGCAACTTTTTAGAACAAAAATAAAAATTAAAATTTTTGTTCTAAAAAATTGCTTTAATAAGTGGTAAGAAAGCCGTCCGAAACGAAGCCTAAGTTTGTGCTGATGCTGAAGCATACGATAAATGACGAACTTGCAAAAGCTAGTTTGAGCAATTAAGAAAATGTTTGATGCTAAGAACATGTAGTTATAAACTTATGATGCATTTATATAGAGATTAGTTAAAAAAGAAAGGTTTTTTATTTATTTATTTTTTTAAAAATTTTGTTCCTTGTCATTTTGGTTTATGACCTATTAAAAAGCCATTATATTACTGCCAAAGATTCTTGTGAGGTTTTGTTTAATGCTATGCAGTTTTGTCTATTAACTACCAAGTGAAGTATAGATGGCTTAGATTTATTTGCATTTTTTGAGACTCCGATTTGCCTATCTCGTTGCTGTTTTTCCTTTAATTCCCTGAGAACTGGCTGTTGATCGTCTCTCTAATTATTACAAATCTAAAACAAGACAGTGATATAGAAGAATTGTGCTGAAAATATATTTATGTTCCTTTTATTCCTTTTGGAATTGCCGCTTTGGAAATCTGGATTTAATCACGCTTAAGTGTTTGCACAGATATATCTTCGAAAGCAAGGAGAAAAAGGATGATTCAAAGGATAAAAAGGCTCAGAGTGCCCAAAGTAAGATCAACACTGAGGGGAGAGTCATTGCACGCCTGCAGGTACCCGTTCAAATCTCTGTTTTTTCTTTGTTATTAGTCAGTTCGATTGATTCCCTCTGATCACTTTCATTCTGACATTAAATTTATTTGCGTTCTTATAATTATGCACATTGTTTACTCTCGAATTTTTGAGTTTCTACCATCTCGAAAAGCTAACTTTCATGCACTAGTCATTTGATCATGTACTTTAACGGCCATGATTTATTAAGCTCTCCACAATGCCCAGTGCACTCCCACGAAATACCTATTTATAAATATAATATGACACTAATCACTTTCCATAAAACAAATGATAGAACTAGATCACTTTTATCCGGGTATTATGAAAGTACGATAATTTTGCTTGAATAGTAAATAAAAGGTCAATTATTTTTTTTTAATGAAAAAAATGGATAATGATGAGTATATTTAATATTTGTTTGTTTTTTTTTGGTATATTTTGCTATGTTAAGCGTCGTTCCATTAATTGTACCTTATGAGGCACAAGTTGCTGCTGGAAATGGTTATCGAGTCATTGGAGTGGGCATCTACTCAACACTCTTCGTTGTTGACTACCTTCGCATGCCGAAAGATCCGTCTCCTTGAAGTGCCTGAAAGTGTATTTTAATTAGTAGATTACTTTGTTGTCTTGCTCTACCCCACCGCAGGAGAAATTATTTTGTATGGAGACCGGATGCAGAACGTCGTTCGGAGATCAACCTGAATGCATCACGTTGGCGGTACTGAGCGCAGGGTGATGTGGCGCATTTTGGTTGGTCTTCAAATGGCGATCGGCGTCCACACAGAATAATTAATCTCACCGTAGGATGTGTGAATGCTTATTTGTTTATCTTCAGCTTCGCTTGAGACAACTTTGCATGCTTAATTGTTTGTTTATCTTCAGCTTCGTTTGAGACAACTTTTTTATCGATTTCTAAAGCAGCTTTTTAGTATAAAATTTTTTAGAATTAGAAATTTTTTTATTAAAAATTACTTAAAAAGTAATAAAAATGTAATCTTAATTAATTCTTAAATCCTGCCTTGGCTTGAATCCTGCGTTGTCTCGCTCAAAAATATTACTGCTTTCATCCCTTATTTCAATGCGGCTGCTGAAATCCGCAGCTGTGAAAGGGTTGGTTGTGGGCCTGGGGGTATTTATAATCCATGCATCTTATGTAGCAGTACAAGCAGTTATGATAATTGATATCTAAGCATTCACGTATATAGCTTTCCTCTTGCATCTACTTAGTGCCTTTACCTCTTTCCTCTCTCGTTGGCTTTATAGTCTGCTGAATTAAGGGAAAAATTATTCTGTGCGGACATCGAATATCGTTTAGAGATCAACCAAAATGCTTCACGTCATCCCTTCGCTCGGTACCTCAGTTTGGTACTACTCAATACCGCGGCTTGTTGCTGTACCTGATTCGCCTCCAAACGTACAGCTGCGTCCGGCGTCCGCACAGAATAATTTCTTGATTTCAGGAGAAAAATCTCTCTCTCTGACGTGGTTCTTTTGGTTTATGCAGGAATGTGGCCCTCGCTTCACGCTGAAATTAGTTACCCTGCAGCATGGAACATTTGATTCAAAGGGCGGAGAATTTGAATGGGTCCATAAGGTACACTCGCACTTTGCCTTACCATCAGATTCTTTTCTTTTTTAGCTCTATCAACAGCATGGTAATCTCTTGCAATCCTTCGCATTTTACAATCAAAATTTTAGGCGGATATGGACACAAGCCGCAGGAGATTTTTCTTATAGCACCTGGAGATGCAGGTTTAGCAGAATTTTATTTTTGCTGTATTTGAAAATTTTATTTTATTGAAAGAAATAATTGTTAGATAGATTAATGTGAAAGTCCATGATGTAAGGGTAAAAATATCCTCTTCTGGTTTTTTTGGTTGAACTTATTTATTTATAGATTTTGCTCATAAAATCATGAGTTATCACGATTTTTTTTTTATCATTTTTTAAAACAATAATATAATATAAAAATTTAAATTTTTATTAAAAAATTTGAAAATTGTTCCAAATAAAATTTTAGTTGAACAAAATCAGAGTTGTGAAAGATTGTTTTTAAAAAATCATCAAATTAAAATACAAATTTAGTAATTTATTATTCAACAAATTTAAAACTAAAACGTATAAACTTATGCTGATGCGACAGTTAATATTGTCATTATCATGAATTTTTTTATTTTATAGACCATTTTTTGGTCAACCGACTTAGAATTTGAAGGCTAAGTAGGCCTTTTTTTTTGAGGAAATAATGTGTTTATTTAAGGAATTTGATGGATTTGATTTATGATTCAAATTTAAGATTGAATCTGTTAAATTATTTTTTAAATCAAATTATATTGAACCGAGCTTTAATTTGATCAGTTCGATTTGATTTTAAATCAATTGAAATAAAAAATTAACTTTATAATGAATATAATCTTTCAATTTAAGTAGAAGACTATCAAATAATTTCCATTTTCTTTTTTTATAAATTAACATGGAGAATAAGATTCATATTAAATTTTCTAATCAGTTATTTATTTATAATTAATAATCAATAATCAAGTAATCAAATATATACTCTGACAAAACAGCACAAAACAAAACCTTCAAATTTTTTATCGCATCAAAACAGCGCACATTAATATCCTTGGTGGCTTATGTATGGAGTTCTGATAAGAAGAATCATCTGAATTTATTTCGTATTTATTGAATATTTGTTGTGTAATTATAAATACTCAATTGTCAGAATTACCAAATATTTTATGAGTATTTGTTAAATTATTGTGTATTTATTGAATATTTACATAGTATTTATATTGCCAAAAGTATTAATGAGCGTTTATTGAGACAGAATATAGAATTATATCCATAGAGTTCTTCTATTAATGAAGGACAAAAGATGGAATATTAAGATAACAATATAGAATTAGCATATAACAGAAATAAAAACAAAATGAATGAATTTTAGATATTAGTAAGAAAAATAAAAAAAAAATCTAAAAAACTATAAAAATTTACACATGTACGGACCAAAATGAATAAGAAAAGAGTTCTCACTTAGCTAATCTTATATAAATGGGATAACACTAGGAATAAGGATATGAGCAGTAAGCTCCTGTACTTGCTACAGTCGAAGAATATCTTCATGTAGGATAAATTATTTTGTACTGACACTGGGTGGAAAGAACCGTCTGGATTTGCTGCATTTTTACTGTCCTTTGATTGCGTTTTTGCAAAAGGGCAATAAATATTCAATTATGAATGCGTTTTTACTGTACTTTTGCAAATACTTTAATAAATATTAAATATTTGCTGCACTTTTACTGTCTTTTTGCAAAAGCACAACAAAAATACAATAAAAGCGTAACAAATCCGGACGATTCTCTTCATACGGTGTCCGCACAGAATAATTAGTCATCTTTGTAGGGAGAAATTCAAGGCCGATGTTGGGCTTAATTCCGAAAGATTGTCAAACAAACATATAGTTTGAAAACAATCTAATTTTTATGTCTAGACATCTACCAGAAATGAATATTATGATTAACACATAAATTTTCATTTCTAATATTTTTTAACCAAGTCTTTTTAGGTCTACCTGTACCTTTCTTAACATAAGTCAAATCTAATACATCTAATTTCCTAACCGGGTCATTGAAAGACCGCTATTTTAAGTGATCAAACCATCTAAAACAACTCTCTCTAATCTTATCTTTCATTGGAGCTACTCCAACCATTAAATATAATATAAAAACTTTGAATTCAGAATATACTAATAGTTGCAATTGCCTCAGCAGAACACTTGTATATTAACTTGAATTCTTGCAAGAAAATTGCTTAAAACATAAACATTTACAATTATGCCATCTAGTCTAATTTTGTTTAATTGATATTTATTTGCTATATTATTGATGGGATTTAAATATGAAATTTTAATTATCTTTCCTTGTTTAAAATAAAATTTGAAGCATGCTTCTTCCTTGAAAGGCACCAATAAGACAGAATAATGTCAAAACCAAGAATATAATTGGACCCGAGAATTAAGCCAAAAAAGATGGTTTAATGTTTCTTTGGTTCTCTAGCAATTCAATTCGGTTCAAGTTCCAACAATAATAGAGTCGAATAAAGTCAAATCAAGTATAAATTCTAAATGGAATAAATCAGAACCAATTCAAGTTGTACTCCCATTGGAGATAAAACCTTCTTTTGAAAGGTCTAACCATAAACGCTTAACAAAATCATCTTTAGAATGAAATTAATTCTTAAAATCCTTTAAACTAATTATATCTATTCCATAAAATATTATGCTATAAAAATGCTTATAAGAGGGAGGTAAATAACACACAAAATAAAGTTTAATTATAATCATCAATTTCATATTAATATTCCTCAAAAACCCCCACAATAAAATTGATATATCATCAAAAAATTATCTTGATCAGCACGAATCTCGAGGCAAAATCAACCCTGAAACTTCAAAAATTAAATTCGGGATCACCTGAACTTCGATTTCAGCCAACTTACAATCAAACTGAGCGTCTCGGAATACGAACCCAACGACACCAAATTCGACTCAATCCAAGACGAAATGAGTCCAAATCAAGGACCCGAAGCGCTGTTGGAAAGTTTGTACCACAATTTGAATTACCAAACGGTTTCCGAATTTGACGAGCTTATAGTCAAATCAAGCGGCTCAACGAGACGAATCCAACGAGCCCAAGATCGTCGAATTCCGACATCATTAAGACCTTCAAATGTCTGACGAACGATGCACGATCAAGGAATTCAATATCAGCCGTCCATTCGACCACTCCCAATTTGCCCATGATCTCACACCTATTTACAAGATATGCCACTCCAAGAAATCTATAAATAGACCACTCATTTCAAATGAGAGGAGACCCAAGCAAAAAGGAGAGAAGAAGAGGAGAAGTGAAGAGAAGGATAGGAGGGAATAACTCCTCCTTGACCACCGCCGGAGTTCTGCCTGACGCCCGAGTGACGCCGGAATTCTTCCCAAGTGACACCAGAATTCTGCCCGACGCCAAAATTCTACCAGACTTCCAAGTGACGCCGGAACTCTGCTCGACGTTGTAACTGACTTTCAATCCTAAAGAGATTCATTGTAATCTGATCGTCCTAAATTTTAAGGACGAGTCAGCCTCTTGTACTTCAAGCGAACACTAGTGAAACTATTTCAATTGGGAGTGGCCCCGTGGTTTTTCCTCTTTCAAGGTTTTCCACGTAAAAATCCTGGTGTTGCCATTTCTCCTCTGTTTGTGTACTAGATATTCGTACAACGCTGAGACGGAAGTGTTTTAACTCTATCGCCGCGTATATTCTAGTTCGCAACAAAAATTAAACTCATTAAATGTGATTTAATAGACATTCCTTCTTGGATAAGAAATATATGCAATTTCTTTATTTTGATAATCTTTATTGGAGAGGATTTTGGCAATATACAAAAACTCCAACTTAAGTAGCAATCTATTCACAACTTCCTCCAAAATCTCAATCAATACCTCATTTGCCAAACATAGTTGGATCATCAAGAAAGCTTTTATCTTCTTTTAATTTAAAGTCTCTAAGAGCTTTATAGAGAAAGCTTTTTCATCCATCTCTATTTTATCTTCTTCACGTACAATCTCAAATATATTTTAACACTCATAAGTGCCTTCACTAGTCCTTATTGGATTAAAATACCTTATATCTTAGTTTTCTAAAGTCCAAAATTATTAGCCATTAAATAATTTGATCTCATACTCTGCATGGCTATTTTATTTCTTATTAGACTGGCAATACTTGCTAAAAAAAATCACTTAACGATTTTGTGAAAGTGGCTACAAGAGAGAATACAATGAACACACAAAATAATAATCAAGAGAGCAAGCACGGCAAGAAATCATTTTATTGGGAAATGAAGAGCGCATCGGTAAATTACGTTTATGGATTCTACGGTAAGAATCGTTACCAGCAGGTCCAGCACTAACCACTTTGTTCCTGCCCTATCATCCTAGCAGTCTTAAAATCTAAATCACAGGTAAAGAGATTACCTCTCCAATCACCAAACCTTTTAGCCAATTTTCGTACATACCCGGAGCTTAATCGAGTCTCTTAACTTTCACCGCTTCAGCCCAACAAGATTGGCGTCCCCGACGCCACCAAGGTAGCCACCAATGACAACCGGCAAGTCGGAAACGATGGGTTCCTTGCTGGAGGCGAATCGCAGCCCGAGGGACAATTGGACAAAGAGTCCAGGTTCCGCCGTATGAAACGCCTAACAATGGTAACAAGGTGGTCAGCGGTATCTAACTGCGAACGGAAGCTCGAATAAAAGCTCACCTGCCGCTTTAATGCCTCCATCGAGATAAGCCCAGTCGACGGCAAGTATCCTCCTCCACCGCCTCGGCGAAGAGACCGCATATTCACCGCCCGCCATACCTCCCCAGTACTGTTGCCACGCAGGTCTCCGTGCACTCCTTCGTTAGGCCGCAACACTCACACTCGGCAAACCCTAACTCATCTCGCTCCTCCACAGCCGCGACCTTCATAACTTTGTTGACGTCGCAACAAAATTCAAAACCCTAATAACTTTGTTCGATTTTACCGATGGCAGCCACGCTATGATTCAGGGATTCTTGAAATTTCCCCCACCACTCCTTTTTCAAGGCGACCGATGCGCGAATTTAATTTAAAAACAAAAATCGCAAGATGGACGGCAGGTTGAATCTAGATCGCCTATTCTCTGAAAACTCTCTCTCTCTCTCTCTCTCTCTCACATCGATCTCTGGCGCGATCTCGCATGCAGTTGGAAGCGATGCGGAAGTCCATTATATATAGGTGTTGGAAATGACCGTAGTATTATACAACAATGTTAGCGTGGGCGTGCAAAAATCTCCAATAAACACCCGCAAGCACATCTTAATTATTAATTTATTTTTATTTATAATTAAAGATTTATTTGTGACAAATATATGATGCTTTATTTTTCAAATAACAATCATAATTTTATTTTTTATTTATTTCTTGCTCCTTTTAAAAAATTTATATTATAAAAATTTATTTTTTACAACAAGATAGTTGAGTTACCTTCATACATAAATTTCATAATTAATTTTATAAAACGCTACAGCTGTCTCAAACAAATAATAAATTGTTTATCAGATCACCATAATAATTATAAAATGGGCCATTGGGTGCAGGTCAACAAAAGTGATCGCATCAGCTTTCTAAAGAAGGATATTTTTCGACTAAACATCCCCATTAGATAAATTGAAGAAGAACGCAGTGGTGGCCGACGGTGGTTATAGGCAGCGGGTGACGGCGGTCAAACGAGCTTGCTTGCAATGCTAGCGACTGCCAGCGACGGTGATGGTGCCTAAACATCAGGTGGCAGTGGTCAGCAATAGTGGCCCAAGGCTGGTGGAGACGACTGGCAGTAGTGGCCAACACCGATCAAGCAAGCTTGCTTCGTGAATTGTTCTCACTCAAAACATGCGCATAACGATACCCAAACTCATTCATATTCAGCTTGTTTACCCTTCGATAAGTCATAATAATGAAACATTGACGAACAAATAGGAATAAAAAAAATAAAAAAAATAAAAAATATTACACTTGAAGGTTCCAGAAATCTGGTTCTCAAAGAACAAATCTCAGCATATGTAGGTAACTATGTTGCCAACAGAAATTATATTTGATGAAAAAAAATGATTCGGCTACTAGAAAACATCAAGAACATATATTTCTGAAAAAAAACACCCTGCAATACTTCTCCACAACAACAACAACAACAAAATCTGACCAAGTAAAGTAAACCTGGACATGATCAAAGAAAAAAATATATATATTCATGGTTGAGAAAGGATAGTAGGTAATGCAAAATCATGCTTAAACATGTTTTATCCCTATGATGTTGTTGATCGTCGCCGCACAACAAAATCATCAGCAGAGTAGTAGTCTGCAATTAGCCGGTATATGTATGAAGGGCTGTGCCCGCCCCTGAAAAACCAGGAAAAGAAGTACCGTGTAAATCTTGCAACACTCACCAATGCATATATATATATATATATATATATATATATATATATATATATATATATATATATATATATATATATATATAAGACTAAATGGTCATGAACGGTATTAAATATTAAATATAAAGTAACTAATATAATCTTTCCCTAATATAATCCTTCCTAAATCAACCACTCAAATATGGAAGGAGATCAGTATGATCTAGGTGAGCCTCCCACGGATTCTCATCATGGCCGTGAGATCAAGTGTCAAGAAACGGCTTAGATTCAACCACGGATTCCCATATGGCCCAGTTCTTCCCTTTGGGGTGATTTTTATTATTGTTTTCTTGTTTTAAATTATTTAATTACTTTTTATGTGTGTGATTTGAATTTTCTGAAGTGAGATATATGCTAGGTTTTCTTTTTGAAGCATGAGCTTGATTCATTGTTAAGGTTTTATGTTCATCTCTATTTTTTGCGGAATTTTAGATTTTGGTTGATTATTAACTCATCTTTTGGGTTGAACAAAGCATATTTGTTGTCCTTATATTAAAAGCAACAATTTTGGCTGAAATTATGAGTTAGTAGCCTGCATATTATATACCTATTGTTATATTTTCATCTTGTTTATCATTCTAGGATATATTAGACATCCTAGACCTATGACTGTGCTACATCACATTCTAGGATGCATTAGAAATCCTAGACCTATGACTGTGCTACATCACATCCTAGGCTGAAGTTTTTTTACATTGGCAATATTATGATTTCTGAAGGATTTACCCACATGACTTGTGTTGAGTGTTAGTTTGCTTTTTGTAACTTTTAAACATGAATGGTTCGTTTTTTTTGCACCATTTGTTATTCTACATTTCTTTGATGTTCTATAATATCCGTAATTGACAAAGTGGAATTTATTTGATGTTTCATGGTAGCTTTTACAATTAAACCATGCCAAGTCATCCCATTCTTGAATATAAAGTAACAAAAAACACAAAGATGATATGGATCTGGGTAGGTTTACCATTATGTTTTTAATTAGAGTTTTGTTTGGGATAACTTTTTAATTGTTTATGTAAAGTAGCTTTTTAGTACAAAAATTTTTTAAATTAAAAAATCTTGTACAAGAAAGCTGCTACAGAAAGTCGTCCCAAATAAAGCCTAGATTAGTAAGACCAAATTAGGCTTCATTTGGGATAGCTTTTTCGTTGCTTTCTAAAACAGCTTTTTAGTACAAAAATTTATAATTCAAAATTTTTTTAAAAAAAGCATTAAAAAAGCTGCCCCCAACAAAACCTTAATGTTTGCTTGAAACAAACAAGCAAATAAGACTATCTATGTTTTAAATTTGTAACTTTGACTCTTAAGTTATAGGTAAGATGTGGATAATCATAGTGATGGTTTTATGCATTGATTGTGTTTTTGGTGTTAAAATAGAACTTAGAAAAACCTGATGTGTGTGTGGGTCCCTACATGCAAAACATGGATTTGCACATTGGCTATATATTCTTGTCATGCCTAAAGATACCACACGTTATGCTTTTTCAAAATTATAGCTCGTAAGGGATGAAATCGTGGTAAAATAATTTTTATGCATCTTAATGTGATTTGAAGCAATGCCAGTGGGGCTATGATAACCAAGCAGCTATCAAAATAAACCAGTCAAAGAACAGTTAATAGGTTTTACTTCGAGGTTCTCATATAACGGTTTAACTTTTTGATGTATAGCATTACTATTACAAATGGATCCGAATAAAAATCCTCATATCTTTTATTATAAATGATGTCTCTAACGAACAAAATTTGAAAAATTAAAATTTTAAGTTCCTCCACAACTTCCCTTGAGTTTAACCTCCCTATCCCCTGTTGAAATAAGGAGTTTGAGAGGGAAAAATCTGAATTTTATCATATACCATACTCCTTATTTATAGATCTATACAAGAGCTTTAATAATTGCAGAATAATAAGCAATAAAATCCTTCCTAAATCTGCTTCCTAACTAAGAAAGGTGCCCAACATGAGCATATCCCTCAAATCTCTATTCGTAGCCATAGGATTAATATGGGAATGAGAGGCTAGGATTTAATACACCCCCTCAAGCTGGGGAATATGGATCTGTCATTCCGAACTTGGCAATCATTCTGAGAAAGGCGGAGCTGTCCAATCCTTTGGTAAGGATATCTGCAAGTTGATCCTTTGATGATACATGATTGATACATAATATACCATTGTCTAATTTTTCTTTAATAAAATGTATGTCCACTTCTACGTGCTTAGTCCTGTCATGCGATTGTGGGATATGCTGATTGCTAATTTAGTAACATAATGTAGTTTCATAGGTTCGTCCCACTTGATCTTTAGGTCTTCTAGAATTATCTTAATCCATAATAACTCAAATATTCCCAAAGCCATAGCTCTATACTCTGCTTCTGCACTAGATCTTGCCACCACATTCTGTTTTTTGCTTCTCTATGTAATTAGGTTTCCTCCTAGGAATGTGTAGTATCCAAAGGTATATCTTCTGTCTACTAGTGATCCTGCATAATCCGCATTAGTGTATGCTTCTAGAGTTATTTTGTGTCTCTTCTAAAGAGAATCCCTTTTCCAGAATTTCCCTTCAGGTAGTGCAGTATTATGTCTACTGCTTGCATATGAACCTATTTTGGATTCTGCATAAACTGACTGATCATACTTACAACAAATACAATATCTAGTCTGGTGTGGGAGAGGTAGATTAATTTCCCTACAAGTCTTTGGTAAGTCCCTCTATCTACATCTAAATCTTCTTTGGTTTCCCCCAATTTAAGATTTGGTTCAACAGGTGTTGGTGCTGGTTTACAAGCTAGTTTACCTGTTTCTTTCAGAAGATCTTTAATGTATATTTGTTGTGAAATGAAGATTTATTTGCTGGAGTAGGCTACTTCAATTCTGAGAAAGTATTTTAATCTACCAAGTTCTTTGATGTCGAATTCTTTGGTAAGACTTTTCCTTAAACTTTCTCTTCTTCATTATTCACAATCAATATAATATCATCCACATATACTAATAATATTGTGACTCCCCTGAGTCTGAGTGTTTAAAGAATAGTATATGGTCCCCTTGACTTTGTCGATACCCATTAAGAATGATGAATTTTGATAATCTTCCAAACCAGACCCTAGGTGATTGTTTTAGCCCATAGAGGGCTTTTCTTAACCTGCACACCTTGTCACTTCCGGGTTTTTCATTAAATCCTGGTAATATCTCCATAAATATCTCTTCCTTCAATTTACATGTAGGAATGCATTTTTAATATCTAGTTGTTCTAGATGCCAGTTGTACTTAGCTGCTAGTGAGAGTAGGATCCTAACAGTGTTC
The DNA here is from genome assembly GCA_019514585.1 of Dendrobium officinale. Taxonomy (NCBI): domain Eukaryota; kingdom Viridiplantae; phylum Streptophyta; class Magnoliopsida; order Asparagales; family Orchidaceae; genus Dendrobium; species Dendrobium officinale. The sequence continues at coordinate 6,383,282 of CM033686.1, read as the reverse complement.
ATTTTGACTATAGGGCAAAGGTTTCCTGGTAGTCAATGCCATATGTTTGAGTATACCTTTCGCCACTAGTCTTGTTTTGTAACTTTCTAGTGTACCATCAATTTTGTACTTTACAAAAAATACCCATTTGCAGCTGATTGATTTTTTCCCTTTTGGAAGGTTGATGATTTCCCATGTATTGTTCTTCTCTAAGGCCTACATTTCATCTTTCATGACATTTTTTCAATTTTCATTAGATAAGGCCTCAGAAATATTATTAAGAATATGAATATCTTCTAGTGTAACTAGAAAGTTTTTGTATGAGGATGGAAAATTATTGAAGGAAATGGAGTTAGTTATGGGGTACAAGGGAGGTGGTGAGGTTGTATTTACCTTAATTTCAAGAGATGATTCAGATTCTTGGATCTGCTTCAGAGCATAGTTTGAACTTGTACGCCTATAACATTCCTACATCTACTAACAACTTTGTCCTTAGTTTCCGTATTTTTGAGTTCAAACTATAAGAGTTTTGTTCGTCAAAGGTAGCATCAACAAAAAAAAAGTTTTTTCGTGGGGGGATGATAGCATTTATACCCTTTTTGGGTGGCTGAATATCCAACAAAGATGCATTTGAGTGCTCTTGTATCTAATTTTTCTCTATTTGACTAGAATATGAATACAGGCAGTGCACCCAAAGATTATGAGTGTAAGGTTACTACAGGTTTGAAACTGGGGGTAAAAGAAGGAGAGGATATCCATTAGAGATTTTAGTCCCAGGGCTCTTGAAGGTAGTCGGTTTATGAGGTAAGTGACAGTTAAGAGGGCCTCTCCTTAATAGAATTTGGGTGTATTGTGGTGGAATAGGAAGGTACGAGTGGTGGATATAAGGTGACCAATTTTCCTTTCCGCTACCCCATTCTGTTATGGGGTGTGAACGTAGGACTTTCACATTGGAAGTAGGAGGATAGGGTTTGGTTGAAATAGTCTTTAGTGTTTTCAGGACGAAATTTTCTTATTTTCATCCCAAATTAAGTCTGGATCATGGTGTGAAAATGGGAAGAATGGTGCTAACGTTGGATTTATTTTTGAGGAGATAGATTCAAGAGACTTGAGTGCAATCATCAATGAACGACAGAAACCAACATGCCCTAGAGATGTTAGGGATTTTTAGGGTCCCCATATATCGCTATGAATAAAATAGAAAGGAGTATCACAATCTCGCAGTTTTATTTGGGAATTAAGCTCTTTTATGTTTGGCTAACTCAAAAGTTTCACAATGAAAATGTTCATTTTCTAACTTCTGAAAAAAATTTGGATACACATATTTTAGGATATCAAAAAGAGGGATATCTTAATCTATAATGCTGTGATGTAGGCAAAGGGGAGTCAAATCAAACTAAAAAAAAAATTTAGTTTTGACTTCCCTTGAGCTTACTAGCTCAATAAATTTTGAGCTGAAATTTAGCTCATTATGAGCCGGTTTTTAGTTCATTTATTGAACTAAAGGTTAGTTCATTATTAGCTAGGTTTTAGTTCATTTATGTAGCTTTTTATTTATAGTTTTATCTTTTAAAATTCTGAGTTTGTTCCTTGGGTTTCCAAAATGGCTTTTGGATTTCCTATGTTGGCTGTTTTCCGTGCTTGGCTCCTTGGCTTCCTCGGTTGGCTGATGGTTGGCCTTTCCTGTGCTTTGGTGCCTCGGTTCCGTGCGGGCCTCTTGGGTTTCCGCGGCTGCCTCTTCGGGTTCCTGGCTAGGCTGTTTGGGGGCTTTTCCGTGGCTTTGATGCTTTGTTTCCTGGAGTTGAATATAGAATGCGTAAGGTTTTTGGGGCTGTTTGTATTCCCCTCTCATGTCTATAAATATGAGATGTTTTGGAATGTTTTAAAAAAAAGATATATGAGAATTTTTGGAAAGAAATCTGCGGATTTTCTTGGAAGAGCTTGAGAGCTTCTTCTTCTATCTCTCAGGGAGACTTGCGAGTTCTTTCCACCATTCTTCTCGGCTTCTAACCTCTTTCATCTCTCTGCAAGTACCCTTCCATCTGTATCCTTCGTCTCTTGGTAAGCAAGTTTAGGTGTTTTTATTTGTGTCATTTGTAAGAGTTGCAAGGTGTCTTGTTTGAGTCGCTTGAGTCAAAAGTTTGTAAGTGTCTTTTTATATGAAATGTAAGAGTTTGTTCTTCTTACTATTTAGCTAAGTGTGTCTGTTTTTTATTACTTAGTGTCTCTTCTTTTTTTGAGGTGATCAAGAATCTTGGGGGTCCCTTTCCCAGGAGATTTTTCTCTCGCATCATTTTGGTATCAGAGCAAGTTAGGAAGTCCTAGGTTTTAAGTTGGTTTGTCAAGTCAAGTCTTGTTGTGTGAGTCTTGTGAGTTGTGTAAGTCTTATGAGTCTAAGTTTTTTAGGTTGAGTCTTTACTTGAGTCAAGTTTATTGTTGAGTCTTTCTTTTAAAAAAAATGGAAAAAGACAAAAAGAACGAAGAAAACAAATCATATGAAATTGAAGACCCTTTTTCAATGGAAAGATGGATTCCATCAAAAACATCAAATCCTCTGCAGTATGAGCTGTACAAACTTCAATCATAGATGCACTTGTGTACAGAGAGGTACATGAAGAAGAAGCAACGTTTACAAGATCAATTTCTGAAAGAACGAGAAGAGATCCTGAAGAAATATGAAGAAAATATTAAAGAATTGGATGCTCCGTCTTCACCTTCTCGGAAGAAAACAAAAGCTGACTCATCGGGAGATGAGTCCTCAAGAAGGGGAGTCTGATGTAGGCAAGGGGGGGGGGGTCAAATCAAACCAAAAAAAAATTGGTTTTGACTTCCCTTGAGCTTATTAGCTCAATAAATTTTGAGCTGAAATTTAGCTCATTATGAGCCGGTTTTTAGTTCATTTATTGAACTAAAGGTTAGCTCATTATTAGCTAGGTTTTAGTTCATTTATGTAGCTTTTTATTTATAGTTTTATCTTTTAAAATTCTGAATTTGTCCCTTGGGTTTCCAAAATGGCTTTTGGATTTCCTATGTTGGCTGTTTTCCGTGCTTGGCTCATTGTCTTCCTCGGTTGGCTGCTGGGTGGCCTTTCCCGTGCTTTGGTGCCTCGATTCCGTGCGGGCCTCTTGGGTTTCCGCGGTCTTCGGGTTCTTGGCTGGGCTATTTCCCGTGGTTGTTTGGGGGCTTTTCCGTGGCTTTGATGTTTTGTTTCCTGGAGTTGACTGTTGGCTTTTCATCTCCATCATTTAATATAGAATGTGTAAGGTTTTTGGGGCTGTTTGTATTCCCCTCTCATGTCTATAAATATGAGATGTTTTGGAATGTTTTAAAAGAAGATATATGAGAATTTTTGAAAAGAAATCTGCGGATTTTCTTGGAAGAGCTCGAGAGCTTCTTCTTCTTCTTCTTCTATCTCTTGGGGAGACTTGTGAGTTCTTTCCACCCTTCTTCTCGACTTCTAATCTCTTTCGTCTCTCCGCAAGTATCAACTACATTGTATCCTTCGTCTCTTAGAAAGCAGGTTTAGGTCTTTTTTTTTATTTGTGTCGTTTGTAAGAGTTGTAAGGTGTCTTGTTTGAGTCGCTTGAGTTTGTTTTAAAGTTTGTAAGTGTCTTTTTACATTAAATGTAAGAGTTTGTTCTTCCTATTACTTAGCTAAGTGTCTCTTGTGTTTTTTGAGGTGATTAAGAATCTTGGGGGCCCTCTCCCCAGAGATTTTTGCTCGCATCAGCAACGATGGTCATTGGTAAGTTTCTATATAGATATTAGGTTTGTTCAGTTCAATCGTCTTCTCCAATATCCGGTTGAGATTTACATTCAACAAGGTCATTATCGGAGTAAATGGGTTGTGAAGTTCAGGTTTTGTGTGAAAAGAGCAAAGGCAGCGGCTGTGTTGCTCTCGGCTACTAAGAATGAGGGAGGTAGAGAGAGACGAAGTAGATGGGATGTCCGTTTGGAGGTTTTCCTACAGGAGTTGAAGTCGGATGAGGGAATTGAAGTGCTGGACAACAGAAGGAAAGAGTTCAGCTTGTGGGAAACAGGCAAAGCGCGATTGGGAGCTTAGGGAATTCGGAATTTGGGCCTTGGAGGTGGATCAACTAGGCGAGATCGGCAGTTGCTTTCACGACCAGAAGAAGAGATGGGTGTGGAATTTGGTAGAGCGGGAGGCTGTAGGATTTGGTTTTGGATGGGAGAGGAAATTGTATTTTTTTTTTACAACCAAATTTACAGAAAGCAAATGGGAGAGGAAGGGTTGTGTGCTCGGTTAGAGGTCGTGAGAAGGTAAGCACACAGTAGGGGATTTCTTTGTTTGAACGTGGAGAAGCCACAAAAACGATCTGTCTCGTTTTAACGAAGCTGTGGATCCCATCGAGAAGAACTGTCTTTTGCAGGATTTACGGGAGGTGGTTGCATCGTAAGCGCCGAATGCAGGGATCTTGCAAGATATGCGAGGATCCTTCGACGGGATACAAGAAAAGTCATTTTATTGAGTTGATTTGATTTAATTAAAAAAATTATTAATTAAATTGGAAAGTATAATGATGATACTAATAATATTCTGTTATTACTATCATTCTTATATTATGAGATGACAGAAATGAGTCGATCCATCAAAATCACCTCGATTCAGGCATACTTCCTCAATTTGGGCGCAATCATCTCAAAATTCATGTCAATTTGCGTGTGCGATTTTCATTGGGTGAAATTATAATTGTTTTTGGGTATTGTTGATGTTCTGATCGCAACGAAGCCGTCCATTTTGCGATCAGAAGTCGTCTGGGCAACATCGTTTGTATGGGCGACGTCGCTCGTCAATTTCGTTGATTTACGCATCATTTGCCTCAGGATCCGCGCTGATTTTCCTGTCATTTTAATTGAACAAATTGATAGTCATTTTTGGGTATTGACAACGTTATGAAAGCAACCACGAAGTCCATTTTACGATCAGACGTCTTTTGGTTAACGTCATGCATAAATTTCGGATGTCAGTCGTCTGTTTTGAACGATCTCGTTCGATTTGATTGCGAGGGGTTTTCTCTTAAATGAATTCGACGCTCTAATCGTAATGGCACAATTCGTTTGGCGATTGGAGGTTGTTTGACCCTTCAAGTAAAGTGTCACAAGACATTTTTTGCCCTTTTGCGTGTTTTTGCATATAGGGGTCAATAGTAAACCTATCCTAGCACTTCTCTTGAAACTTTATCATATGCTTTCTCTAAATCAATAAAAATCATATATAGATCCTCATTATTCTCTCAATACTTCTCCATCAAACCTCTCAATTAATGTATAGCTTCCATAGTAAACCTACCTAGCATGAATCCAAATTAATTTTGAGAAATATTAGTGTCACGCCACAACCTATGCTCCATAACTCTCTCCCATAGTTTTAAAGTATGACACATTAACTTAATTCCTTTATAATTCGCACAATCTTGTGCATCTCCTTTATTCTTAGAAATAGGAATCAATACACCTATTCTCCACTCATCTGACATCTTTTTAGTTTTCAAAATAATATTAAAAAGTTTAGTAAGCTACGAAATTCATTCATCTCCTAAACATTTTCACACCTCTATTGGAATATCATCAGGTCCAACAGCTAAAAAAAATCTAATATGATCTTACCACCTTCATTAGTCGCTCCAAAGCCATAGCCACCATGAATGCTTTTAAAATCATTTACCTCTCTACCAACATGTCCATTTACATCTAGGGGTGTCAATATTTGACACGACACGACAACCTGACCCGTACCCGACCCGAAAAATCCGGGTTGGACCCGACCCGTTTGATAAACGGGTCGGGTTCGGGTTCGACCCGGCGGGTTGTCGTCGGGTCAACCCGAAAACCCGTTTAATTTAAGAAAATTTGAATTTCCCGCCCGCTGCCCGCCTGCCCCGCGCGCCTCGCGCTGCAGCCCGCGCTGCCCCCGCAACCGACCGTGCCGAACCCACATGCCGCGTTGCCCACCGCTGCTATGCCCGCGCTGCCGAACCCGCGTGCAGCGCGCCGCACTCGCTGCCGAACCCGCGTGCCACTACCGGGTCGCGGGTTGGGTTAGGTCAACCCGGCAACCCGGCCGGGTCGGGTTCGGGTTGACCCGTTTAGATCCGGGTCGGGTCGGTTCGACCCGAACCCGAACTTGACGGGTTGACCCGAATTGACACCCCTATTTACATCTCCAATAAAAACTCTTTCTTCGAGAGGTATATTTTATATTAATTATTTTAGGTCATTTCAAAATTTTCATTTTGAATACATATTCAAATTTACATGAGGAGCAAAAGTACTTATAATATTAATAATCTTAGCATCAACAACAATCTTTAAAGCTATAATTCTATTACCAATTTTATTATTTTTACAACATTATTCTTCAAACTCTTATTTATAATCACGCCTACATCATTTATAGTACGACTCTTACCATAATGTCATAGTTTAAATCATAAACTATTAATATCCTTAGTCTTCTCTCCGACCCATTTAGTTTCTAGAATGCAAAGAATATTTATCTTCCTATGGATCATATTATTTATTAATTCCATTAATTTACCTATAAGAGAATTTATATTATAAGTTCCTATGATAATTTTAATTTCATGGACTAGCTTATTTGCTCACATCCGTCCATCATGTGGGAACCCTTGACTTATTTAACACTGCACCCGGGCATCGATGCAGCGGAACTTGCTCACTTGTCACAGTATTCATACCATACAACGCGTCGCTTCCAGGGAACGCCATAAATTAACACAATGTATTAATGGATTCATGTCATGATTATTCAACAAGTTTTACGCTGGTTGTCAACTACCTAATGCAACTCTCCACTTTTCTCATCCATGACTTGAGACTTGATAACGACAGTGTTAATCTCTATTATAACACTGAAAAAAAAAATCCTATTTAGAATAATGTTGAGCACATTGACAAAATTGAATCAAAAGTACAGGGCCTTTCATCATATGTTGTCAAAAGGATAATTTATAAGCATGCTACACACAATATCATAAGAAATACTGATTAATAACTCATGGAATACTGATTAATGACTCATGGAATGTCATACATAATCAAAAGCAAATTTTACCATTTAAAATATTCAACAATATTGCAATAAAAAAAAGCTCATATAACTGTGCTTATCTAGGCATTGCAACATAAGACGATACTATTCGCTTCTCACATTGCATATACGTAGAATTATAACAAAGGATATAAAAGCATTAACTCAATTTGCAAACATACTTAAGGAAACAAGAAAACGCATAATAAATGCCATCAAGAAAAAGAGAGAACTTACGTATCAGTGATGAAAAGGCTCACAAGCTTTGAAGGAATGAAATCAAAAGCAGGATTTACAACATGAAGACGTGGAGAACCTCCAGACGTGCTAAAATCCATACAATCTGAGAACTCCCCAAAATCCAACAAATCAGATGGGCTTTTGAAATCATTTAGTAAAACCTCCGGATTATGCGGATACAAGGGGCATAGCTGCCAAATAGATATCAAGAAAATAAAAGCATCCACATCAAAATACATATAAACATGTATTTATGCCCAAAAAAGAGTAAATGAAGAAAATATAAAAAGATTAAAAGCAAAACAAGACAGGAAAATATAGAAATAAACTCAAATCTCACATGTATCAAGTTGTTTAAACCCCTAAAATACTACATAATTTCAATTCATTATTATTTTTTTTTTCATTCTAAATTACTAACTACTAAGCATTCTCTAGCAAAAGGATATTGAGTTATCATCTAAATTGATTTTCTTCATATTTTTAATTTTCAACAAAAGTAGTAAATACCTATCAAAATTTATTAGTATGTGCCCTAAGAATTTTATATCTTCACAACATTATTTTCCACAACTGATATTAGATTTGGTTTAGAAATTCTATATCGTAAGACTTTCTATGTCATATTTGACATCAGAGTTTAATGTTATATAGTCTTTTAGATGCAGGATAATATAATATCAGGGATAAATAACAACACAACAAAATGATGCAGTTTAAGAAAAATCAATATACCAATGATCCTAGATAATTTCAACATGACTATTACATGTTTTTATATTCCACTTTAGATGGGAGATATCATGAGATATTTTAAAATTCGACCTATAACTTAAAAAAATCTTCTGAAAGGCATGACATATTTGATTCCCAAAGAGTTAAAATTTGCTTAATACTTTAGGCTAAGTGTTGTTGTTATAATAAAAGCAGCTAGAGCTAATATGCATAAACTTAAGGAAAAATATGGCATTCATTGATTAAAGAAATCAATTGCGTAGTCAATTTAAGAACTTCACACAATGTGACTCTAGCATGTTTAAATGTTTTAAGTTTAAAGATCTTTTATTCAAATATTATTTGACTAGATATTATTATGAAATCAATACATATTTCCTGAAAGATCTTAAGCAAAAAAATCAAGCATGAATTAAAATAAAATTCACAAAACACAATAAATAAGAGTTTATACAGAGCTTAAGAATTTAAGAAATATCATAATTCTAAGTTTAGAACTACTTCATTAGAGCTTAACATTTCTAAAAAATAAAAAAGTTGAATCTCATACAAGGCAAGGCATATCAATCGCATATTAATACAAGTATCTACTATCTAGTATGAAAGATCATTAAGTTTTGAAAAAAAAAAGTAGTTCATAAATATTCTTTAAATGATATATTACATGCGAAAAAAAAAGTTATAATTATAATATGATTCTATATCAGAGTTTGTACTAGGACATATTTATAAATAAAAACATAAAGTTGAGCAAAAGAGAAAATTTGAATATGAAACTAAATTTTGAGCATGAGGGTAAGTTTCGAACCTAAACATTATATAAAATCTTAATTTATCACTATTTTTAGAATTTAGCAAATCATCCATACCAAAGTTGATAAACCAATTGACATAATAAGACATAACTGCTAATGAAGTATCTATCAAAATTTTCTCTACTTTTAACAATATAACATATAATAATTTTTTTGTTCCTTGACTAACAAAATCATAAAAAGAACTTTCTTAAGAAAATTAGACTGCATAAACATACAATAGATTTTTTGTATGATAACATCTTTTAAGAAAATATGAAATTCACAAGTCCATTTAGATATATAACTTATCAAGATTAATCATTAAACCACTTGGACTATTTTTTTTTTTAAAGATGGTTCTTCCATATCATGAACATCTCTCTTAAAAGCGAACATATTTTTTAGGATTGCTAGTTATTATAAGAAAACATGATGAAACTTGATAAATATAAACTTTATGTTTTCATTTCCTTCGACACTTAGAATTAGTTATAGCATATTCATTAGTAAATAGAGTAGCATTTTAAACTTCAAGCATGCATAATTTCATTTTGCACCATTCATTTGCCATATGCATGTTTTGTATGAGAATATCCAAAAGAATTTACATTGAACTATTAACATTATAAGTCTACTGAAGTTTGAAGTTGTCACATGCATGCCAAAATTGAAAGATAAGATAATATTTCATCTAGACCCTAAATATTTCTTATAAAAACCTTTAAGAAATTAAATATAATACAAATGATATTATATGAAGACATCAAATGATTTGGAATGAAAACTTCCAATTTAAAAATATAATGGTTTATTAAGACCCATCTTCCTATGTTTTTTGTTATTGGTTGAAAGTGAAACTATATTTACTCAAATTTACTGAAATATATATGATGTGAAACAATCCCATGCGAAAATGATTTGCTCAAAGAAGTTTGCACGCTTAGGTCTAGAGGCAATAATAAGTAAAATCTTATGTGGAATTGAACGATAAGATAAAAATTAAGTGGTACTTAGCTTAGGTTAAACACATGCGAGAGGTTGAGATCATTAAATAGTTAACTAAGTCTTACTTTGCATACATGAGTGATTTCAACGATAAATTCTAATACTAACAATAAGATTAGTTGCTATGAGAAGATCCCTCACACAACTCTTCCTATTACTAGGTTCTAGCGGTGAATAATTGACATGATCTTCATGAATCCATTAATAACCATAAACGAAAAGTAAACTAGGAAGATAAGAGAATTTGGACGAAGAGTTTACCCAAAGAAAGAAGTTATCCAAGGGAACGACAAATACGGTGCTCCGACGTAGTTGCTTATGCGTTTGAGGAAGAGTGGACAGCACTTTAGGTTACAGAGCCTTCAAGATATGGCGATGGGGAACATTCTGGACAACGAGACAGCCATAAGAGGTCACCCAAAATGACTGGCCAGCGGCTAGGGATGCCGAGACAGCAGTAAAGAGGGTTGGGACAGTGATAGGTTCCACTTGAATATTCCAAGTGATTCCTATCGGATTCTTGCCAAAACACAATTATTCCACTATTTTCAATAGAAAACAGCCACCAAACAGTAGAAAAACTGAGAGAATAAGGAGAAAACATTGGAAAACAATAGAAAACAATTGTATTCCCTTAGTACATGATCAAAACCAAAGCAAGATACAATGTTCTTCAATTCGAGAGGAAGAACAACTCTCCAACAATCTCCGGCAACGCCAAGAGCCCAAGCAAGAAAACCTAGAACACAAAACTATTTTCAAAATCAAGATGATAACCTAATCCCCCCATAACTCCCTATTAGTATAATCTAATTCAAATTAAAAACAAAAGGACTTCTCTACCCCTCCTTCTCCCTCCAAAAACACTTAAACCATGTTTGAATTGCAAGTGGACCCCACCCCTTGGCCCTTTCCCTCTTCCGCCTCCCCTCTGTTCCGTTTCCGCCTGGAGAAGACCCGGACCGGCTGGGCCGGTCCAGGTTTAGCCGGTCCAGGCTGGACCGGCATAACATTACATCCCTCCCAAAGTACCACCTTGTCCTCAAGGTGGAAGGCAGGAAACTGCTCTGCAATCCTCTCCAGTCCCATGTGGCCTCATAGTCTGGGAGGCCGCTCCACCTAATCTTCACTTCCTTTTTCCCCTTCTCATTGATGCGCACTCCTTCTACCGCTATAGGCTCCAGTGTCACTTCCATGTCCTCCATCAATGTGCTGGGCAGCTCTGGGCTTACTGCATGCTCCCCCACCACTTTCCTCAACTGTGAGACATGAAAAATGGGGTGTATTCTGGTTGTTGGAGGAAGCCTCAATCTATATGCCACCTCCCCGATTTTCTCCTCCACTTCAAAAGGGACAAAATATCTCGCTGCGAGCTTCTCATTTCTCCTTTAGGCCATAGTCCTCTGTCGGTATGGTCGGAGCTTCAAATAGACCTTGTCCCCAACTCCGAACTGTATATCCCTCCTTTTGATGTCCGCTTGCTTCTTCATAATTTGTTGGGCTCTGAGTAAATGCCTCTTGAGCTCTTCCAACACCTGATCTCTTTCCTTCAAATGCTGATCCACTGCCAATACAGGAGTACTCTTATGGCTGTAGTGTACTAGATGTGGGGGGTCCCTACCATATAACACCTTAAAAGATGTCATCTTGGTAGCCGAGTGAAAAGAGGTGTTGTACCAGTATTCTGCCCAGGCTAGCCATTTGGCCCACTGCTTTGGTGTATCAGACACAAAGCATCTCAAGTATGTCTCCAAGCTCCTATTCACCACCTCTGTCTGCCCATCAGTCTGTGGATGGTAGGCTGTGCTCCTCTTCAATACTGTGCCCTGCATCCTAAATAGTTCCCTCCAAAAATAACTCAGAAACACCTTGTCCCTATCCGAAACAATGGACTCTGGTACCCCATGCAGGCGGACTATCTCCCTCACAAAAGCTGCTGCTACAGACACTGCTGTGTACGGGTGCCTTAAGGGAATGAAATGAGCATATTTGCTCAGCCTGTCGACCACTACAAATATAACCGTATACCCCTCTGATTTTGGAAGCCCATCAATGAAATCCATAGTGATATCCTCCCAAACCTTCTCTGGTAGGGCCAGGGGCTGTAGTAATCCCCCTGGTGCCATCTTCATGTACTTGTTCCTCTGGCAGGTATCACACTTATCCACCATCTCCTCTATGTCTTTCCTCATCCCCTTCCAGTACAATTCAGCAGCTAACCGGCTATAAGTTTTCTGCACTCCTGAATGCCCTCCTATGGCACTCCCATGAAACTCCTGTAGCAGTTGGGGAATATGAATGGAAGACCTAGGGATCACACTCCTTCCCTGATAGTACAGTCTTTCTCCCACCACTGAGTAGCCTGGGTGGCTGTTTTCATCTGATAGCACCTCTTCTTTGATTCTCCTTAGCTCCTCATTCTGGATGCTCTCCTCTTTGATGGCTCCCCAATCTATCAGAACAGGTACTGATACAGTCATCCCCTGGAGCTCCTCCATACAGCGTGATAAGGCATCTGCTGCCTTATTCTCAAGTCCTGGCCGATAATGGATCTCAAAATCATATCCCAGCAGCTTGGATAACCACCTCTGATGCTCCTCTGTGACCATCCTCTGCTCCAACAAGTACTTCAGGCTTCTCTGATCAGTTCTGAAAATAAAGTGTCTGCCCAATAAATAAGGTCTCCACTTTTGGATGGCCAGTACAATAGCCATCAGCTCTCTCTCATATACCGACTTCAGCCTAGCCCGGGACGACAGTATCTGACTGAAGTAAGCTATGACTCTATGGTTCTGCATCAACACTGCTCCCAATCCATAGCCTGAAGCATCTGTCTCCAACACAAACACCTGATTGAAGTCTGGCAGAGCAAGCACTGGCACCGTCGTCATGGCCTTCTTCAACTTCTCAAAAGCCTCAGAAGCTGCTTCCCCCCATAAAAAATTATCCTTCTTCAGCAGCTCTGTCAGTGGTCCTGCTATGGTGCTGTATCCTCTCACGAACCTCCTGCAGTAGCCGGTCAGTCCCAAAAATCCTCTGAGCCCCTTCAAGGTCTTGGGTTGAGGCCAAGCCAGCATTGCCTCTATCTTGGACTGATCCGCAGCCACTCCCTCCTGGGATATCACGTGCCCCAGGTACTCCACTTGTGCCTGAGCAAAGTCGCACTTCTTGAAATTGGCCTTCAGCTGATGCTCCCTCAGCACCCCCAACATCACTCTCAGGTGCTCTAGGTGTTCCTTCTCAGTCCTGCTATAGATGAGAATGTCATCAAAAAATACCAACACAAACCTGCGAAGGTGTGGCTTGAAAATTCGGTTCATCAATGCCTGGAATGTGGCTGGTGCATTGGTGAGGCCAAAAGGCATCACCAGAAACTCGTAGTGGCCCTCATGAGTCCTGAAGGCTGTCTTCTGCACATCTTCCTTCCTCATCCTGATCTGATGATAGCCTGACTTCAGATCAATTTTGGTGAACAAAGCAGCTCCATGCAGCTCATCCATCAACTCGTCAATCACAGGGATGGGAAACTTATCAGGCACTCTCTTTGTTGAGAGCTCTGTAGTCAACACAGAACCTCCAACTCCCATCCTTCTTTTTCACCAGCAGAACTGGGCTAGAGAAAGGGCTCACACTGGGCTGAATGATCCCCCCTTATAGCATTTCCCCCACCAATTTCTTAATCTCATCTTTTTGCACCTGAGGGTATCTGTAAGGTCTCACACTGATAGGGGAGACTCCCTCTTTCAGGATGATCTGATGCCGCTCTCTGTCAGGTGGGAGTCCCACCGGAGGTTGGAACACATCCTCGAACTCCTGTAGAAAGGGCTGAACCAACGCAGGAATGGGTTTTTCTTCCCCCTCCTGTTGATCCTCCAACCTCTGCAACTCCACCAGGAAACCTCCTCCTTCCTCATGGATAATTTTCACCATCGACCTGAGTGACACTCCAGCTCTGGACAAACCTGGTTCCCCCCTCAGCTTCACCCTCTTTCCTTCTACCATCAGTTCCATCACCATGGTTCCCCAGTTCACCTTGGTTTCACCCAAGGTCTGTAGCCATTTCATGCCCAAAATGACATCGGTGCTACCCAACCTCAGGGGTAGGAAATCCTCCACCACCCTGATCTCCTGTAGGCTCATCTCCACTCCCTTGCAGATCCCCGTGCTAGACTCAATCTTTCATGTCCCCATCATCACCCCATAACTGCTGTTGACCCGTAAAAAAAAAAAAAAAAATAATAATAATAATAATAATAATAAAAAAATCAAATCTCGGCGCCATACCTCGCACGTCGCTAGCTCGTCTCGACGTCCCCTCTCCCACGATCGCCCACGACCTCGTGTCGTTAAGGAGCCAAGGAAAAGAGGCCGAAGGCCTCTTTCTATTATTCCTCGCTCGTTTCTCTCCCCCGACGTCGCTCTCACTCTCTCTTTCTCCCGCTCTTACCTCTCTCGCCTTCTCCCCTCTCTGTCGAATCGGAAGTTACGACATTTTGTGCGGAAGCAACAACGTGAGCTCGCTTGCAGTGAAGATAACTTTCTCCCTTGCGTGCGGCTCCTCTCCGATTCCTCCCTGCTGCTCGACTTTGCTCTTCTCGACGACTTTCCCTGCTGTCGAAACGGGAGTTACAACATTTTGATCGGACACGACCACGGGAGCTCGCCTGCTGTGGAAGAAACTTTCTCCTTCACGTTGCTCCTTCGGCTCCTTGCTGTCCGACCGCTCCTTCGACGACATTCTCTACGAGTTGGATCGGAAGTTACGACATCAAGATCGGAAGCAGGAACCGGAGCTCACTCCCTGTGAAGATAACTTTCTACCTTTCGGACGCTACTTCGGCTCCGTTCGTGGCCGCTCGGCTTAGCTCTTTCAACGACTTCCATTCCCTGTTGGATCGGAAGTTACAACATTTTGATCGGAAACAAGAACAGGAGCTCGCCGGCCTGGAAGGTAACTCCCTCCCTTTTGTGAGCTTCTCGGCCGAATCCTGTAAATCCCCCAAACAGAGAAGGAGAGGGGGATTAATGCTTAAATTAATTAAAGCTAATCTTAATTAATTTTAATTAATTTAATTATAATCATTTTTAATTTATTATAACGATTATAATTAATTATAGTTAATTTTAATTAAATAATTATAATTAATTAAAATTAATTATAATTTATTTTAATTAAAGTTAATTTTAATTTGTTATAATTAATACTTATTTTTAATTACAATTAACTATTATTAATTAATTATAGTTAATTAATATTGATTAGTTATAATTAATGAAAGTTAATTATAATTAATTATATTAGTTAATTATAATTATCATAATTAATAATTTTAGTTAATTATAATTAATTATAAGTAAAGATAATTAATTAAATATGATTATAATTAATTAATTAACTAGAATTAATTAAAAAAAAAAGAAAGAAAAAAAAGGGAATCCCCTCTTACCTCGGTCTACGAGCCTCCACCGCCGACAGTCGCCAACGACTCCCCGCCGGGTCTTCAAGGTAAAATTTCTAACTCCAATCCCGTCCTCGACGTTTGCAGCGGACCGGGGAACCACCTATACGCGCTCTTGTAGCACGGTAGGAGGGAGCCCGGTGCGAAGCATACGACGAGGCGGGTAAGCCCTATACACGCTCTTGTAGCGTGGTGGGGACGGTCCTCGACCTCGACACCGACACTGCCGACGACTGCTACGCAAAGGTACGATGTTCCAAAATCCCATTCTCGACGTTTGCAGCGGACCGGGGAACCACCTATACGCGCTCTTGTAGCACGGTAGGAGGGAGCCCGGTGCGAAGCATACGACGAGGTGGGAGAGCCCTATACACGCTCTTGTAGCGTGGTGGGGAGTCACTGCTGCTCTGGTACGTCACTGCTGTTCTGGTACGGATACTGCTGAAGGCCCCATACACGCTCTTGTAGCGTGGTGGGATGAAAATTTGTACGGCCGCGGTGTCTACGGACACCTATCATACACGCTCTAGTAGCGTGGTGGGAAGGCCCAGCTCCCCAATTTTCCCCCAAACGGGGGATATGCCGGGGTGCTGCCGAAATTTTCACTGAAATGCACAAATAACTTGAACAATATAAAGACCTTCTTGAGCAACAATGTAGAAGACATGTACTTGAACAGAAATGTACGGAACTTGAACCAAATGTGCAGAGGACTTGTATTGGAATAGAAATGCATAGAACTTGAACTAAAATGAGCAGAGGACCTGTACGATGAACAGTGGACTTGTGGACTAAAACTCTAAGTGATTTCTAAAGATCAAACCCAAATGGAATGAAATCAAATTGGAATCAAAACTCAATCAAAAGAACTCAAATCAAATTTGACTGCAAGGAATAAATCTATTCGGACTCAAGCCAAAACAAATGTGCAAGGGTTTGTGCCAGAGAACTGAAAATCCAAACATTACTTGGGCATCAGGACTTGAGTCAGACCTGAACAATGAATGACCCGTCGCATTCAGTACGGTCCTCTACAAATGGCTAACAACCACCTGAGATTGGTGAAAGGTGGTTTCAATGCAAAAGCAAGAGTTTTCCTACGAATACTCCTACGAGCTCGTAGTGTCTACAACCGGTGTCCTTCCTACATATACTGTTGGAATCTCCTACGATAATTTCCTACAACGCCTGTTGATTGAGGTGGCGATACGGAAGACCAAATGACGGAGAATCTGCCTCCTCTACAAACAAATGCAACCCAACAACAACCACCTGAGATTGGCGACAGGTGGGCATGATGTAGGCAATAATGGGTCTCCTACGAACATTCCTAGGAGCTCGTAGCAAACACAACGGATCCTTACAAACAAATACGAACCGCTTGTGGATAACAACAGTGGGTATATCGTAAGCACAACGAACCACTGTGGGCACAAGTATTGATATCACCTACGACATTGGCGGTCAAAATCTACAAGTACACCGGGTACAAAGGCAGCCCGATGTACGAAAAAGGACATCCCCTGACAAAAGGAAGGACATGTTTGAACAAATTAGAACCAAACTTCCTGGTGTTTTAAAGTCTCTTTTTGGTTATATAATTAAGAAGAGAACAGTTCGGGTGCCCATAAACACTAGAAATAACATGTCCGCTATACTGAAGATCTAAAAGGAGTTCTCCCCAAATCAAAAAGTCTTTAACTCCAGAATCCAGAAAATCCTTCCCCCGGTGAATGAGAAAGGGGGAGTCAACATTCAAAACGCCACGCCACCGGATCTGCAACACTGATATAAGCAGACAGAAGGCGTCTACAACATTCATATTCGGCTTTTAAGGCCTTCAACAAAGAAAGTTCATGAACAAAGGCATGAAGCCTAAAGAACCCGATCCTTCTATACGGATCAATAGGAGTCGACAGGGTTCGAACTATCAAATAGATACACGGTTGTAGTGACCGGTGTATTTGTTTAAATACATTCCTTTTAGGCCTTCAATGCCTAAAATCAAGAAAATTCATAAACAAAGGCACAAAGCCTACGAGAAACCCGATCTCTTATCGATAAGTTGATAGGGTCGACAAGGTTCAATCAGATGGAAATGACCCCCAAACACCCCGATGATGGCTGTATTGATTGCTTATCTCAACCGGAGGGGTTCACAAATATTTTTAAATGCCATCCAAGCTCCACTCAAAATCCAAAATTCCATAAATCCTAAAAGTCAAGATATTTAAAATTTGAAATCAAATCATCAGTATCTTAAAGCAAAATCCATCCACCCTCCGCAACAGTCTGCCAGGGTGGACAAATTCAAATAAACTCTAGCTCACAAAGAGCCAAATGCCTAGTCGAAAATATCACTAGGATCCATTCTCAAATAATCTCCTGCCAATAAGGACGTGGTACGTGTCCTCTAACCGGCGGTCTGCCGCCAAATGGCACCGCAGGATAAACGGTTACGATGACCCGGGGCCCTCTGAACCGAGTGGTTTTGCCACCAAATGGCACCACAGATAGCGGTTATGGCCAACGCCAATACGCTCCTTATTGACATCAAATCCTTGAGATATGAATCAATAGGATATGATGATAGGGCACAAAGCCCTCTGTAAGCTAAGGTGGATTCAAATTTGTCCCCTTAAGCAAACATCCAACCCCGGTCTACAAGGTCCCCTTGGACGAAGCAACCCATGGCTGTTGACAAGGATCCTTCTGTCAGGTTGGGTCGACTACCTCCTCTGACTAAGTAGACCAGGGACCACGATGGCCCGGGACGACGGAACCATGGGATCTTGATCGGGCCCATCATTCATTCCCCCACCATCCGCTTTAAGTGCAAGATGGTGCAAATTTCTATTTTTAAATATTCAATTCTCCAACCATTTTCCAAACTCAATTCTCAAATCCAAATCCAGTTTTCAAATCCAGACCTATTGCTGCTACTATATGCCAGATAACACGTATTTCTATACGTATCTGATCGATGACTAGCCTTAATCGAAAGTTCTCTCTCGTGATCGAGAGGGGTAATTAACTATAGGGGCTTGCGCTTATAGGAAACCAGAACTCAGATCATAAAGTCCTCGCAAAATGAGGGCGAAATCTCTGGGTAGTGTCTTATCTACAAACCCATCTGCCTTCCAAAATTTACCTCGGAACTTATCAGTTAAAACTCCATCGCCGAATAAGAAAAGCGCGCGGGGAGGCCGGGGCCGAATTTTCGGAGCCCACAACTGCCTGTCTCAGTAGGCTCCATCCCCAGCTCCTCCGCCACCTGGGTGGATATGAAATTGTGGGTTGCCCCACTATCGATCAGTACTACTACCTCCCTCCCATGGATATTCCCCTTCACCTTTATGGTATGACTAGGAGTAAATCCCATCACAGAATTGAGGGATACCTCGGCCACCTCCAATTGGGGGTCACTCTGCTCTTCATCAGAGTCATCACCCTCCTCAGGCGCCTCGTCTATATAGACGGCGAGAGCCCGAAGAGCGCGATCCTTGCATCTGTGCCCTAGAACAAACTTCTCCTCACATCTGAAACAAAGGCCCTTGGCCCTCTTCTCCTGCATCTCCTCCTCAGTCAATTTCTTGAAGCTTCCTGCAGTTCTAATCACCCCGCTCTTCTCCTTTCCACTCTCTCTAGGGACACTAGGGCTTGGCCCTTTTGGAGCCAAGTAAGTGGTAGTTGTCCTGGTGGGACCTCCTGAGTGGTTGTTCCGCCAACTTCGAGCGTTGGTCTTCTGGTTCTCCACCAGCTGAGCCAACTCCATTGCCTCCCTCAGGTCTCTCGGTCTCATGACCTTCACGGCATCCCTAATTTCTGGCTTGAGCCCCTTCATAAAGTTCCCCCCCAACGTGCTGTTCGATAAGCCCTCCATGTCGCCCACCAGACTCTCGAATTTCTTTCTGTATTCCTCCACTGTCCCCTCCTGAGTGAGGGCATAGAACTGCTCGGAGATCTCCCATGGGCTGCCCCCCCTGAATCTCTCTCTGATGGCCTCCTTGAAATCCCTCCACGTTCTCACCGGATCCCACTTATCCATGTACTTGAACCAGGCAAAAGCCGCCCCTTCCAAGCACATGCTAGCAGCCATCAATCTCTCCTCCTCCATAAGGCCATTCACTGCAAAGTACCTTTCCATCTTGTGGATCGACTCATCCACATTTCCCTCTTCGAAGATGGGCATTTTCAGCTTCCTGGCCCTCGTGTCCATCCCGTATGCTCTGTTCCCCCCATGGCCTCCTCTGTCCCAGGCAATGGGGTCTTCCCAAGTTCCTCTTTCTCCATATCGGGGCTCATCCTCCCTCCTCAGCCGTCGATAGCCATCTTCCCCTCGCGCTCCGCCATGGTGGTTATGGATCCCCCATGGCCGGTCCACTGGGTCGGGCCTCTGACGACGCCAATCATCCTCTCTTTCTTCCCTGAAGTCTCTCCTTCTTTCCTGCTCTTCCCTCCTGATGGACTCCCGATGTAGCATTCTTCCATTGCTACCAAGCAGTTCCACCTCATCTTCCCCTTCCGGATTTTCCTTCTCCTTACCCTTGCTCCCACTACCTTCTCCTCTTTCCTCCGCTGGCACAGCTCTTGCTTGCCCTTCCAACAACTTTTTCATCATCTCCTCCAATGCCATGAATTTCCCTTCCATATTCTCACTCAACGTCGCCATCTTCTCCTCCAGATCCGCCTTAAATTGACCCACTTCGGTCTCCAAGACTTCTACACGTTTAGATGCCATGGGAACCAAAAAATGGTCTCTGGATCCCTTTCGAAAAGCAAAAATCTGCAGCGAAACAGTGGAAAACAGCCCCCCACCGTCCGGATCTTCGCTCTGATACCAATTTGATAGGTTCCACTTGAATATTCCAAGTGATTCCTATCGGATTCTTGCCAAAACACAATTATTCCACTGTTTTCAATAGAAAACAGCCACCAAACAGTAGAAAAAACTGAGAGAATAAGGAGAAAACGTTGGAAAACAATAGAAAACAATTGTATTCCCTTAGTAGATGATCAAAACCAAAGCAAGATACAATGTTCTTCAATTCGAGAGGAAGAACAACTCTCCAACAATCTCCGGCAACGCCAAGAGCCCAAGCAAGAAAACCTAGAACACAAAACTCTTTTCAAAATCAAGATGATAACCTAATCCCCCCATAACTCCCTATTAGTACAATCTAATTCAAATTAAAAGCAAAAGGACTTCTCTACCCCTCCTTCTCCCTCCAAAAACACTTAAACCATGTTTGAATTGCAAGTGGACCCCACCCCTTGGCCCTTTCCCTCTTCCGCCTCCCCTCTGTTCCGTTTCCGCCTGGAGAAGACTCGGACCGGCTGGGCCGGTCCAGGTTTAGCCGGTCCAGGCTGGACCGGCATAACAGACAGCAATTCGGCACTTGAAATACTTCTGGACAGCAGCCCAAACAGCTTCTGAAAATCTGGGCAGCAGGTTTAACGGAATCCTGGGAAGGTTGGGCCGCCACTAGGCACTTCAGGATGCCTTGGACAGTCATAAACGGCTCTCTAGGATCACCTGGCAGCAATTCCCTCTTGCTGGAATCACGGGCCAGCAAAAGAGAGCATTTCCAAATTGAGATTTCTTGATTTGGAATTAAACTAGAGCAGGTTACGGGATGAGGGAGTTAACTGAGGAGAGAGGGAATCCATTTCAGTTTCAGATTTTTGAAATCTGAAATTAAAACTGATGAAATATGGAATTAACTATGGGAGAGGAGGCATTTAAGAGGTATTTAAGTGGAGGTGACGTGGCAATTAGAGAGAGAAACAATGAAGGTGAGGTGGCCGGCCATAGGGAGAAAGAGAGAGGCTTGAGATTTAAGTAGGTGGGGACCACTAGTAATTAATCAAAATCTGAATTTTTATTTCAGATTTTAATTGCCTCATGTAACTCCCTAATTTAAATAAATTGAGGAGGAAATTTGAATTTCAAAAGATTGTAACTCCCCTTAATTAATTCCCTAATTTAATTTGGCTTAATTAGGAAATTCATTAATGAGGGAAATTCAAAATTTGAGGAGGGAGAAAGGGGCCGGCGGTGAGGGCTCATGGGTGGTGGCTGGAGGAGGATGGTGAGGGTCGGCAGAGGGATTAATAGCGAGAGGGAGCAATTGGGGCCGGCGGCCAATTTTCTGGCCGGACCAACAGAGCCGGCGGCAAGGAGGAAGTGGGGAGGGGATTCCAGCGCCTGGAAACAGGATGAAAATTGTGGAGAAAATTCGGAGTTTTCTAACCTCACGCACCTCTTCTTCGAGATATCAAAGGGAGATTGTAAAATGCCGAAATTCACACAAAGAGCCACGAAATTCCCCTCAAGAACTCACGAAGAGAACTAGGGAAATGGAGAGAGGAAGAAAAGATATTGGGTAGAAAACCAAGAGCTCCACCAAGGGGCTGTTGGGTATTGCTTTGAGCCTCTCCTAGGCTTTCCTCACTTGAGAACTCACAAAGAGAACTCTAGAACTTACAAAGAGATCCAAAACCAAAATTTTACATTAACCATCATCATCCCTTTCCAAGAGGAAGGGGAAGGCTTAAATAGCCAATTACATGAAGGAAAAATAAAAGACATAATTGCCCCTAGGCCCAACATAAGACAAAGCTCTCAAGTGAGGGTAGAAAGGGAAAAGTACAAATAACAATTCAAAAACATCAAAATAAATAGACATGATCGTAGCCGTTGATCTTCGATGTCCTCATCAATATAACTTTCTCTCAATAACATAAAATTTCAGTATGCATGGCAAGTTTTGAGTAGAAGGCTAAAGATCATTCATCTAAATAGAACTCAATCATTTTTTTAGTTTTCATCAAGAGTAGTAAATAATTGCTTTAGATTAATAGCTTCTGTCTTACTAATTTTTATGAGTGTGCGCCATTTTTTGCTGCATTGCATGCCTTCCATATCTAGATAAAAATTCCTAGATCCTAAGACGCCTTACATCAACCATTTTCATTTTTGTTACATATAACATGGCTGTCAATCATTTATTCGTCACCCACAGTTGGATTCATCTAGCACAACCACTCTAATAGCAACAACAACATCAAGCCTTTTATCCTACTATGTAGGGTCAGGTACATGAATCTCTTTTCTCCATTATGTCCTATTAAGAGACAAATTCTCATTTAAATCTAATAAAAAAAATGTTCTCTACGTTTCTTAATATAGGTTAAATCTAATACATCTACTCTCCTAACCGAACCATTGGAAGGATGACGTTTTATGTGACTAAACTATCTAAGGAAACTCTCTCTAACCTTATCTTCCATTGGAACTACTTCAACCTATTCACGTGTATAATCATTTCGCATTCTATCTCTAAGTGTCAAGCTACTCATCCACCTGAGCATCCTATTCTTTGCAACACTTAATTTGATTTTTGCTTCTCTTTTAATGACCAACATTCTACATCATAAACATTGCAAGTTTCACTACCATCTTATAGAATTTCTCCTTAAGTTTGAGAGTTACTTTTCTATCATACAATAGGCCCTAAGCATTCATCAACTTTAACCATCCAACTTGAATTCTAATAATAAATCCCCATCTATTATACTGTTTTGCACAATAGACTCAAGATATCTAAAACGTGTATTCTTACTAATAACTTGATCACCCAAAGTCACAATCCCCCACTAGATCTTACTAAAATTAACCATGTATTCGATTTTAAATCTACTCCAAAAACTTTTAGACTTTAACGTTGACCCTCTATAATTCAAGTTTTACTTCAACACCCTCTCTAGTCTTTATCTTTTGTCCCACTACGAGGGTGTTGAGGAAGCTACATACGCCATTGTGTCAGGTTAAAACGTCAGTCACTACTTTTTCTCAACTACTAACTTTTTACTAGCTAAAAAGGAATACCTATCAAAACTATGCAATCTATTAGTAGCATACAACGAAGAGGCAAATATACTTCCGTGTTTTGCAGCATCAATATTAACCTAAAAAAATGACATGCATTAAAAGTGGCATGGTGCCATGGTAAACACGACTAAAAATCAAGGAATTATGCATGACTTGAGAATCAAGAGCAATTAACTAGCCAATATAAAATTACGTAGAAGAATAAACCAATAATGAAATTACAAAGTAAACAAAAGTAAAGCCTCAACCGATACAAAGAGATAACTTATCCCAAAATTAGATGGCCACACTTATCAATCAAATGAATCACATAACCAACTTGTGCTAACAAGATAAAAGAGAAAAATTAAATTTTATTGAAGGAAAAAACATTTCCATTATATGCCTCTAACACATATTTATAGACTTCTCATAACCTAAGTAGAAAATGTTGACATAGGATCAATCTCATTTTAAGTCTAAAATAATTTTATCAAATAGAAAAAAATATTCTCAAATTAATTTAAAATCTCCAACTCAAGTTTTCTTAGACGCTTCTTTTTTTACATGATATAAATTACTTCAAAATAAAAAAAAACGGTGTCACCTATCACAATTCACCCTCCTATTCCATAGAGGGCATGAAACGTCTAATAGTTCCTACCAAACCTGCATATCCATTTAACCCATCCCTAATAATTACCCTCTTTCCCATGTATATACGTTGCAATAGTCCATTAATTTCTCACAAAATTAATATTTTCAAACTTTCTTTTCATCCAACATGAAGAGCAAAAACATAAACTACAAATATAACATCCCCATCTATACTTAGCACTAATTGCACACGCACTATAAAAAAACCTAGTGACTTTAACAAATTTTATGTGATAAGTTAATCAACCCCACATACATGAGTAGAGGAATCAAATCGGGAGAGAACCGGCCAAGCTTTATATAGATGGAAAACAAATCATTGATGTATTTCACAGAACCAAAAACTGAAAGAACCTAAATATGCATATGCAAAGAAAACAGGTCAGCATTGGAGTGCCAAGTGATCACATCTCATCTATAGATTAAAATAAAGGTATATAGAACAATTTAATTGCAAATTATCATACAGAATTCATTCAAGATGATCCAGAATAAATACATGATTAGTAGAGTGTGAGTAAGGGACCTTGTGACTTCCAGCAACCACCACAAAAGGGACAGCATGCCTCTGAGCAGCAAGAGCAACCATATTTATTCCGACAGGTGCTATTACACCACCATTCGCCATAATGGCGTGAGCACCAACTATCACCTTTAGAACATAAAATAAGATAAAACTTTGAAAAAATTCTAATCAATGTTGACAATGCGGAGTTACCATAAGCTTACCATGTTCACTCGAGAGATCATGGCAAAAACGGCAGAATCTGTGATGACAGTAGTTTGCAAACCTTTTGCAACCAGCTCCTTCGCAAGAACATGTCCCAGATACCTGGTTATAGACCAAAGCTGCACATTACAAGAGGAAGTTGAAAACAAAAAAGAAAAATAAAAAAACTTCAAAAAAAATTATCGCATTATATGTGTAGAAGGGATTGAATAGCCAAGTTGCGCCCCTAGTTTTTAGGATAGAGGCAAGAGAAACAAACAAACCTTGGTGCACCTTCCGCAATAAATACACGAAAAGAACGTTTCTTCTCATTTGCTGCACAGAGAAACTCTTTAACTGTTCTTGAACGGCCCAAGGTTAATATCACCTCGCTGAGAAACAAAAGAAATGCATGTACCATAATTGCTTAAAACCAAATAAACAAGTAAAAAATACATAGATTTAAAAACTTAAAGAAAAATCAAATATAGATTAGTTCCTAACCTAAAGAAAACCGACATCATTTTTACATCCTATATCTTTAGATCAACAAGAAGTTTAAGGCCACATATGCACTTAAGTTGTTCTCATGTCATTAACATTGCAATGCACTTGATACAATTATAAATCTCTGATCTCATCTCAATAATCAATGCAAGAAAATGGTGATTAATATAAAAAACATGGCATCAATGACAATCATTTGTGTATTCAATCATAACTACCCCAAATTACTCCTAATGTTATCTCCAAAAGAATAAGTGGCTAGAAAAGTTTGACTTGTTTATTCCTTCAATGAGTATTTATATACAAACCTACATCAAGAATAATTGGAAATAACTAAAGGCAATAACTCCAAAAAAATAAAAATAATAATATGCCCATTAGTTGTCCTCCCCCTTTAGGGTTCGTCGGATGCATTTGACCACGTGAATAACATAAGGCTTCCATCCTTCCTTTGGTGTGCATGGATCCATAAGAGAGGTGTTTCCTTACTTGGATAACTGATTCATGGCTTCTTTCCTTCATAGGCATTTCCATTGGACCCGCTAGGCATGCTTGGCTTTGAACGCTCCACCCAAATTGGGTGGCATAGATGTACCATCAAGTTTGCTTATAATATTTTTGAAAAGTCCTTTGATGACATAAGAAGTGCAAATCAAACCGCTTTTCAATTCCTTTTTTATGACATATTTATTTTCTTCTACATATTTGGTTCGATAATATTGTATTGGGTTATAAGCAACATTATAATAGATTAGTTGTCACAGTATATTTTTCATAGGCTTTTCTTACTTAATTTTTAAAACTTCTAAAAAATTTTGATCCACAAAAGTTCATAGATACATTAGGCAATCGCTCTAAATTCGAATTCAATACTAAATCTTGAAACAACAATTTGATGTAGACAAAAGGGGGGTCAACACGAGTCCAAAATAAATCAAATTTTGGCTTCCCTTGAGTCTAGTGGCTCAATCAAAATTGAGCTGGAATTTTAGCTCATTTATGAGCTGAATTTTAGTTCATTAAATGGAACTAAAATATAGCTCATTATTAGCTAAGTTTTAGTTCATATTTATCCTTTATTTTAATGTACTTTTATTTTAGTTTTTAATGTCTTAAAGTTGTCTCTTGGGTTTCCAAAAAGGGCTTTTGGAATCCCAAGTTAAGTGTTTTGTATTCCCATGCATGACTCCTTGGTTTCCTCCATGGTTTCATTGCATTTGCCCCCTTGGATTCCAGCCGGCTGCTAGTTTCCCGTGCCTGGGCTCTTTTTCCGTGCGGCCTCCTTGGTTCCGTGCGGCTGCTGCTTCGGTTCCCACAGCCGCCACTTTGGTTTCTTGGCTTGGGATGTTTTTTAGGTGTTTTAATGTTGTGATGTTTAGGTTCTTGTGTTAGAATTAATGTTTATGTCTTTTTATATTCTCTTCTCATACCTATATATATGAGATGATTTGTAATGTTTGAAAAAAGTGAATGATAAGTTATTTTTGGAAGTTTTAACCTGCGGCAGGATTGACTTTGGAAATCCTGCGGGCTCTTTCCACCCTTCTTTCTCATCCTCTCCGAAAATCCTGCGGGCTCTTTCCAACCTTTCTTCTCGGGCTTCTAACCTCTTTCGTCTCTCCGCAAGTGCCACTCCATCTGTATCCCTCTTCTCTAAGTGCAACAACTTTAGGGTGTCGTCATTTTGTTTGCAAGAGTCGTTTGTATTGGTGTAAGTTTTCTTTTGTTTAATTTAAATTGAAATGTAAGAGTTTGTTCTTTCCTACTTCTCGTCCTTAGTCATTTTCGTCGGTAGAAGTCCGTCGTGTCTTTTGTGATCAAGAGATATAGGGTCCCCTATATTTTTTGCTCGCATCACAATTTAACTCTTGCTCCTACATGTTATAAGGTTTTCTCTTAGAAGTGTACAATATCCAGATGTGGATCTCCTATCCACTAATAACCTCGCATAGTTAACATCAATATAACATTCAATTTGTAGAGTATCATATTTTTTATAGAGAATATATTTTTTGGAACTTCATTTAAGATATTTGAAAACTCTATAAATTTGCTTGAAAGTAAGAAACATTAGGTTTGTGCATAAATTGAGTAGTGAGATTTACTACAAAGGTGATACCAAAATGAGTGTGAAATAGATAAATTAAATTTTCAACCAATCTTTAATAATATCCCATGTCCACTTATGTTCTTTCTTCATTTACATCTAATTTTTGACCCGGTTCAATTAGACTTTCATAAGGTTTACAATTAGTCATTTTATTTCCTCAGTAGGCTAAGATTTTTTTTTGTTGAGTAAAAAAAATTCATTATTCTAATAATGCAACTTCTATAATGAGGAAGTATTAGAGTTTATCTAATTCTTTGATCCTTGGAAAAGAAGTCAAAAAAATTGGATATAATGAAGAGAAGAAAACATAAAAGAGAGGAAGAACAAAAATTAAAAAAAGAGAACCTTAATATTGTTCTAATACACTGTAAAAAAGAAGTGTCCAAGAAAAATGATAAAGGATATACTTTTGGTGAATAAGCCCCACTGCCTGTTCAGAAATTTGTTCATGACAAGTCTCGATGTCTTGAATCAATTCATTGATGGCCTCAATGACATCATGTTTCAGCTTCTTGCTTCTTGAACTCCTTTCAGCTGCTGTAACAATAAAATACAATGCAAAATTTATATATATATATATATATCAAAATAAAATTTTATCAGAATCAACTACATTCAAAACAGCTCAGTCAAACTAATTATTACAAGATTCTACTATCAGATCCAGGAGATATCATCTATGAAACAAGTGGATTCGAGCTTTTCCAAAAAAACAAAAAATTATATTGATTGGGTGATACATTTACTCTTCCCTTCGGAGTCGCCTCCTGATGATGAAGGATGAGGAGCAGAAGCAGATTCAGGTATTCCTTCAAGAAGTGTCTGCAATGAGGGTGCACGAAGGGTGCTTCTTGCTGCAGCAGCAACAGCGGCAGCAGACAAAGCTTGGTGGTCTTCACGTTCATAGTTGTCATCATCATCACTGTTAGCAGATAAGCTCAATCCCTCCATTGCACTTGCTGTTGATGTTAAGTCTTCCTCTCTAATAATGTGCAATATACGTCTCACAATGTTGCCAACAGCAAGCTCTGTAAACCACATTAATGAAAGTGTCATTAAGATATTAAAAGACAGTAACAACTCGTCACCTAAGGTGTTATAGATAATACTGGAAACTCATATAAGATCATACGTTCGCAAATGCTTGTGCTTTTAGTGCCTAAGTATTTGCACAAATAAATCAGGGATCAGACAAAAAAAAACTTTGGATTGTGCCACAAAACCTATTTTCTAACAGCAATTCACTCTATCAAGTAAATATAATATCCCAATTCTATACTTCAACAAAGCTTTTCACCTTAACTTCTCGAGGGCAATGATTACGTGAAGAGCGTGATTAAACAAAAGCATGTTAACAATCACGTTCTTCTGCGCCAATAACATAAATAATAAGGCACGAAGGGTATAAATTCATCCAGAAAAAAAAAAAAAAAAACAGGCAACACTTATCATAAAAATTTAACCAACATAAGCAAAATTTCATGGGCAAAAAATGTTTGTTAAGAGTAACATTGCATAATTTGATCCTTCGATATTTTGAAATTTTAAGCAACCATATTTAGTTAATTGAACTATGAGTTGATTGATCTAGACTAGCAAATTAAAGTTAATAACAAATCTACCACTCAAAAAGAATGGAGGGAGGTTCATAAAACCAATAGAAAATGATCAGGATTTAACAACTCATGTACAACCCCCAATGGGAATGAGGAAGAAAGATGCATACCTAAATAGTTGGGATAAGGATGAGAATGAACTAGATGATTAATATTTAAATTATCTCACAAATATTTGGGAAGGCTACATTTTCATTGTTATTCTCAAAAAACTCAGCATGTTCTCCACATTTTTAGCAACCATAATTAGTTAATTAAACTATGAATTATACAATCTAGACTAGCAAATTAAAGTTAATAACAAATATAGCACTCAACAAGAATGATGGAGGATTCATAAAACCAATACAAAATAGTCAGGGTTTAACAACTAAAATACCACCCAGCCGGAATAGGGAAGAAGGATTCATGCCTAAATAGTTCGGATACGGATGAGATTGAATTAGATTATTAATACTTAAATTAACTCACAAATAATTGGGCAAATCTGCATTTCCATTGTTATTCTTGAAAAACTCAGCCTGTCCTTCAACAAATCTAGAATGGAAAAGACCTACAACAACCATTGAATCAGAATCTATCACGATAATGTACTAGTCATGCAATTTTTCTACTCACCATTATTATTCTTGAAAATCTTCCTCTTGATCTGTACAAATCTGCAGAAGGGTGGCACTGAAACCACTGACCTAGCCAGAATTAAATTTCTCAACATTATGCACTAATCTGACAATGATTCCAATCTTATTTCAACATCTTCACTCTTCTAGCTTGCATGTTTCTGCACTATCAAATATCCTTCTTTCTTTTGATTTATTAACGACTTAAGTATCTATTTTCTCCATACGATACCCATAGTCCTCAAGTGGCTGCCAGCATGCCATCCTTGCTCAGTCTTAACATAGACACTATTCTCTTTCTCTCTGGTTTTCACCACCAACTAATGCCTTACTAGTCATGTCCAAGTTGATTGCTAAGAAGATAGTTCACACATCATTTTAATTGTCAAAACTGTAACCTGAAACTTTTATCTTCATTTACAAAGCTTTTCAATCAAAGTTCTCTTTAACCGTGGATATATAAGCTGCCCGACCCCCTCCTTACACTTCTACTTCCACATTCCTTGATGTTCAAAGATCAAACACGAACACAGTGATCTGAAATTGGGCCATGACATGCAGCATGCCTCAATACTCTTAGCTTGTAGATTTATGGGGATAAGCAGCCTTAAAAACTACTATGAACTTTTAGTTGCTTTTGTCTAGACACTCAAATGTTGACGACATTGCAGTATGTATCAAATTTTTGTTATATTATTTCACATTAAGTTTTTGAAATTTATAATTATCAGAATATGGAAACAGTGCACTAATAGTCCTCATAACTTACTAAAAAGAGGGGTGTATCTAACGCATGAGGCTTCATACCAAAGAAGCATCAGGATAGGGATGGATGTGTGCAATCTTACACTTGCATTATAGGTAGGTTATCTTTGTGATTCGCTCCCATGATCTTCAAATCACAAGAAGTAAATATAACTATTGGCTCCCTGCTCTAACAGAGACGCTTGAAGATCAAAACAATAAAAAATAGTCATGCCAAGACAATTAATGTGCAAATTATAACAAATATTTGCAACTCTTTCAATTTCCATTCTACAAAATGCCAAATTCTCTCCCCCTTATACTCTCATGAACAGCCAGAGCAATGATGAGAACCATATATAAGTAAGGTGAAGGTAGTTTGCAGCAAAGAGAACTTGTTATCCTCATCGCTAGGTTTCCTTTCTCTTTCTTTTATGCTGCAAACTTGCTTTTTTTCTCTTTATCTCTTCATTTATATACTTCATCCTTGCAAGCCATTACACACTTAATTAAGAACCCTTATTCATCAGCATCATCATCAACAACAGCAACAACCTTATCCCAACAATTTAGGATCAGCATTATATACTCTCATTTGTCATTTGTTCTTGTTGGGTGTTATCTGAGATGCTAAACATATTCTTCATAAATCATTTTGAACAACTTCTATCCTTATAACATTAATTCATCCATTTTTCATCTCAATACTTTCATACTAATTTAATCAACTTATCTAGTGATCACATTTTTTACCCTTCATTGTATATGCATGAACCACCTAAGTACATTTTCAATCAACTTATATTCAATCAATAGCACTCCAATATTTCCTTTAATATAATCATTTTAATGTATCATTTCTAGTTTTTCCATTCTCATTTCTAACAAATACAACTTAGATACCAATAACTTTTTTATAGCCCAACATTCAAATTCATAAAACATACAAACCAATTATGATTTTATAAAATTTACATTTAAACCTCCATGGTATCTACTTATCAAACAAAACTGATGTAGAACGGAGGGGGTCGGCCAAAAGAGGGGAAAAAGGGAAGGCATCCACATACTTTGAATGTGTCCACATACGGTGAATGTGTCCACATACGATGAATGTGGACTAAAGGAATTTTCAAACTTAAATTATTAAGATAAGGAAAAGGGAATTATGACAGGTCTTTAATTAAATTCAAATTTGGAGAATTAAGGAAAGCCTCCTAATATAATTCATCCTATTTTAAGAAAGAATTTGAAATTAAAATTAATTTAAATTTGAATTTAAAAACTTTCCAAACTTAAGATACATCGAATAAAGAATGCCTTCAATAATCAATTTGAAAAGTGGAGGAAAAGAGGAAATAGGAAAGGGGGTAAGGTCAGCGGCTAGCATGATTATGGGTGATTGATATGAGGGGTTAAATGTGGCTATATTTAGAATCTTAAAATAGGAAAGTGGATTTAAATCAACTCCTATTTAAAAATCAAAATTGCATTATTTGATGATTTGAGGGACTCCCCTAAAATAATTTTCCTCATTTAGGAAGTAAAATTCAAATTCAAATTCAATTGAATATGAATTTAATTGAATATGAATTTAAATAGTTTCCAAAATTAAAGGGAGCTAATTTAGGAAAGGATTTGAATGCTAGATTTTGAATCTTGGAGCTAAGGGATGGATGATGGCCGGCGGCTTTGGGAAGGGAATTGGGTCGGCGGTTGAGTGTCTTTTGGCCTAGGGTTTGGGTGGAGTTTTCAACCAATAGGAGAAAGAAAAATGAGGAAGTGGCGGTTAGGAAAATAAGGAGAATAATAAAAATGAAGACAAAACCGCGAGCCTTGGACTTATGAAGACTGGCGGGTGATACGTTGCCCTTCTCCAATGGACTTCAAGCCACGAGCCCGGACCCATCCTACGGCTGTGAAAACTCCGATTCCTTCCGATATGAATCTCACTAAATTCCTCCCAAAAGAAAACAAGTGCAGAACACAAATTTTTATTATAATTTCATCATAACTAATATAAGAGAAATGGGCCTCTATATATAAGCCTCAAAAGAAACTAAAACAAATTTGCCCCTTAGGCTTACATAAGACAAGACTCTTAAATAAAAAGGGTAAAAATAGAAAATTAAAAAATTAAATCAAAATACAATTAATAACTAAAATAAAACAGAGTGATCTCGGCCATCGATCTTCGACTCTTCATTTGAATATCGTCCACCATCGGATGTCTGCATAAAAAACTCTCAAAGCAATTTCATTTAATCATCCAATCGTAAATCTAGAATTTATCTCATATTCTCATGTATATCTTTATTCATTTAATAGACATAGACCTATTACACTTTATCTTATAATAATATTGAATGATAATTATTAATATCATACCAATAAAATTACATATTATATACTTAGTTTTTGTTCAAATGAGTCTTAAATTATTTATTATAATCATTTCCACCATTGTTCTAATTTTTATTTTTTCAGTTGATGTAACACAATTTAGAACTATATCATCTATAAAAAAAGTAAACATCAGGAAACTTTGTTTTTAATATAGTTTGTAAGCATCTTCATAACCCATGCAGAAATATATAAACTCAATGTTGATCTTTGATGTAAATCTATAATAATTGAAAACACTTGGGTCACTCAACCACCAATACTATTCACTACTCCATCATACGCATCTTCAATAACACTAGCATATCATTGACGCACACTTTGTTAACTTAATCAATTCTCATATTACTCGATCATATGCTTTCTGAAGGTAAATAAAAATCATATGAAGAACATTTAGTTGTTCTCTGTTATTCTCCGTTAACTATCTTAACACAAATTTTTCTTTTATATTAGATCTCCTTTACATGAAACCAATCTGTTTCTCCAGATGTTATTTTTCTAAGCTTATGTTCCCTCATTCTCTCGCACAACTTCATTGTATGACTTATATGTTTGATTACTCTATGGTTGGACAATCTTAACATCACATTTGTTCTTAAATATTAGTACCAAAAACTTATTTAGCTCCCTTCTACTGTACCTACACGAAAGAAAGGTTAAGCAAAAAGCATTAAAAAACCTACCTACAGGGTTTGCAGCGATCAGCTGCTCTCCAACGGCCCTCACAGCATCTAAGAGCACCGTCGCCTGGTTAATGTATGGCAACCGCTGCTGGGAGACCACACTTCGCAGCAGCTCAGCTGTCTGCTTTGCGCTCGCTTGCGATCCTTCGATCTTACTGATGGAATTGCAGTACAAAAGGAAAATTAGAAGGAGATAAATACTAGTAAGTGAAGAAAAAAGGAGAAAAGAAAAGTTACCGCCGCTTTAGTTTGAGAACGAAGTCATTGACGAGAGTTTGAACGTCCGGCATGGCTCTGGTTATATATCTCTCAGTAGATAGACGGTCAAACAGGGACCAAGGAGACGAATTAAAATTGTTCCGATGGGTGAAAAGTTGTCGGCTTGTCGGGCTATAAGAAGGATTTGACCCAGGTAAGATTTATCAGCAAATCCTGTCAATTCGGATTTAATAAAACCTGTGAGAGAATTAAATCCTGAAAAGGATCGCGATGCAGTTGGAGGCGGAGGCGAGTTCTTACAGTGGATATCGGGAGGGAGAACACGAACTGCTCTGCGTGAGATCGGGAACTGCGAAGCTGCTGGACAACGCTCGATGATGGAGCACTTGACGGGAGAACGCAACAGAAAAACGCGAACTGCTCTTAGCGAGGAGATCAACGGCCGAAGAAGATTTAGGGCGAGGGCAGGCGAATGACTATCGCAAGCGGCCGAGCTCGCTCGCGAGCAGGCGAGAAAATTAGCGGCCGCGAAGAAAGATCGGAGAAGGCTGTCGAGGGATATGGAAATGAGCGGCGAGGTGTGGGGCGGGTAATTAATTATGTATTATCGCTCGACTTTTAACCGTCAAGCTTGAAATCGACTTGATCGTCCAAAAACACAAAAAAAAAAAAAAAAAAAAAAGAAAAACCTCTCTTATTTTTCTAGCATTTTTATGTAAAGTAGGTTGTTTTAAAAAACTACTACGTGCATTATAATTTATTTAATAGTATTTATGGCCCAATAGATAAATAAAAATTTCTCAAGAGAAAAATATTAAAAAAAAAAGCGAAAGCAACATCAGTAGAAAATCTCACAGCAAAAAAAAAAAAACACATTTTACCGATGTGACAAAATGGGTCATTATGCTAATAAATGTGTATTTAAGAAAAACTAAGGTTTCGCTAGGTTATTTTGTAACTTTCATAAAATATAGTTTTAAAACTATTATTTGAAAGAACGGAATTTTCTAACGTAAAAATTAATATTAAAAAGTTTTTAAAAACAAAACAAAAACAAAGATATGCAA
Organism: Dendrobium officinale; assembly: GCA_019514585.1. Taxonomy (NCBI): domain Eukaryota; kingdom Viridiplantae; phylum Streptophyta; class Magnoliopsida; order Asparagales; family Orchidaceae; genus Dendrobium; species Dendrobium officinale. Next base: position 6,348,784 of record CM033686.1, on the reverse strand, counting down.
AACATGGTTAAGAAAAATAGTTATATCAAACAAATATTTTTTTTTGGTAATTGACTGTTAACAAACAAAAAAAAAACTGTAAAAACGGACAAATAAACGAGCCCTAAGCGAGTTGGACATTAACCAAGGTTTGAAATGAACTTCAATGAAGGTTCTTCTCACTCTGAGTAGAATCTAATGGCTATTGTGAAAAATACTCGCAAATCAATTATTCTAAATCAATAGTGATCTGAATACCTTTATCAATATCCAAAAGTATAAATTAATTAAAATCTTAAATCTTGGATGCTAAAAGTTCAAGATAAAATATTAGATATATTAAAAAAAAAGCTTAGGAATGATATTAGAGAAATTGAAGCTTATTGCATGAGTGAGATCTACAAAAGATCTCTCAATATAAAGGTAGAAGTAGAATCATCCATAATCATAAATGATTTAAAACATGAGATTAAAAATTTTTATATTAAAAAACTGATTTAAAAAACAGTATAAAAGTCATCCTAAACCAAGCCTAAATATAGTGCAAGACTCCAAGTGATGAATATGTGTATTAGTGTATATGAGAACGAGTAATGCTATCATCTTCAGAGCAAGAGATACAACTGTTTGAGGAACAAATGACAAAATTTTTACTTGATTCCAAGGGTTTCTCATATATAATACAAAAATTAAAATTTTTTATAAGAATACTACTTTAAGTAGTTAGAAAGTCGTCCCAAACAAAGCCTAGAAAGTTGTTCCAAACGAAGCTTCATTTGGGACGTTTTTTTTTACTGCTGCATGAAGCAGCTTTTTAGTATAAAAAATAAAATTTTTGTACTAAAAAGCTGCTTCAAGAAGCAGAAAAAAAAAACTGTACTAAACAAAACCTTATAGTACAGTAATTAATGAAATTGCAACAAGCTGCAGCATAAGTTTTAAATGACAGACTGACCTTTAACATTGTACACTGTGGACACCCATATTTTCCTTCTTGTTACAGCACCCAGTATTACCTTCATCCCAATTTAGACATTTTCTTAAACATTGCAAATGCAATAAAAACAACTAAAATTTATCAAAAAACAACATTCCTATTGATAACAAATGATCAACAAATAAACTACCAAAATCTACAAGAGCCCAACCGACATTAGGTGAAAATACCGAGCAATACCGAGCATACCGAGTGTACCGAGTGCGCTGTACCGAACACTTTAGTGACGTGGCGTTTTGTTATTGGTTTCTGGATGCATTCGGTAAACTGACGGAATAATTACTCCTCTCTTAAAGTGCAGAGTTGGACATGATCAAACTGACTGCAACCTACAAAAGACTAGCACATACGATATAATGGGAATTCTAAAATGATTCATGGCTCAAGAATCCTTGTGATCATCAAAGGCTTCATTTGGAACAACTTTCACTTTCTAAAACAGCTTTTTAGAAAACTGTTTTAAAAAGCAATAAGAAAGCCATCCCAAACAAAGCCAAAATGACCGGGCAATGCTTTCCATTTGATTCATGAACTCCTGACGGAATACTAGTTGGATATAACTACTATGAACTAATTGGAATGCAAAGTTTGCAGTAAAAGTTAGTAAATTTCTGATTTGGAAAATACTCTAGGAATGTTAGCCATCTAACAACTAAAGGGTGACTGGAGCACTTAGTTTTCATATTTATCTATCACTGTTTTCAGTAACAATTTCAGCTGAGCTGACCAATTTAGTCTCATCATCTTCCACATTCTTCATGACATGTCCTTTTACCTTAATCTTTGCTTCACCCTCTTCCTTCATAGAGCCCAGTGATAAGTGATGGAAACTCTCCTGTATTAAGTGGACGCCCTTCTCTACAGGCATGATTGCCTGTGATATGGTCAATGACACATCCCTGGCAACCTGTTTTATTGCCAAAGCAACAATAAAAAGAAATTGATTAGTTTTTATACTGATAGAAATTGACTAGTCCAGAATTTCAAGCTGCAAAGTCCAGCATTCCAGAATTTTTTATACTGCGAGAAATGTCGTCTTTTCCAAAGCTTATTCCAATCATAATTAGATGCAAAGTTTGTGCATAAAGTTAGGCTTCATTTGGGACTACTTACTTGCTGCTTCTTAAAGCAGCTTTCCTAATATAAAAATTTTAAATTTTGTGCTAGGAAGCTGCTTTAAGAAGCAATAAAAAAACTATCGCAAACGAAACCTTAATATAATAGAATTGTTTCTGATTGAAGTTAGTGAATGATGGGAAACATTCGCCCGTATCCTTATAGGTCATTGTAGCCAATCAAGTGACCAAATTCAAATCTTCTAATACAAATATCACTCTCCAGATTGGATGTCAATTATAACTACAGTTAGTGGGAGAGGCACATGAGCAGATAAGGTGAATGGATGATTGGTGGATGAATGCTAACTTCCATGCCAATACTTGTCCTGCTGTATATTGAGGCGTATGAAAGCTACATGTATCAAGAAAACTTTGATGAAGATGAGTTTTAAAACTCTTAGATTTTCTTTGAGATGAATACAATAAATGAACAATAAATCAACCCTAATATTGAGCTCATCTCAATGCAAATAAAAAATTTTTAAAACCCATCACGACCAAATTTTAATCAGTATATTCTCACACAATTTTTATTCAATTTGTATTGGCATAGTTCCATCGTGCATGCTATGAAACTATATAGTTTATGTTGAAGGATCGAGGGACCCAAAAGTCAACCAAATTTGACATACATCTTTGAGCATGCGGATTAAGAATTCTAACACTTAGATCGATCCTATTATGACCTTAGATTACAGTCCATGTGCCTCCTCTTGTTATTCTAGTCAATGGCCTCTCTTGGGATTTTTTGTTTTTGTTGTTTTTTTTTAACTTTAATTTATTTTCATTGCATAAATTTTGGAGAAGTTTGTCATATCATCAAGCAATTAAATTCATTTTTTTTACTTTTCAACTTTTTATATGGTATCAAAGCAATCTTAGGGTTTCAATCTTTCAAACTTTTTTTTTTCCTCCTTGTTAAGATTCTTCATTTTCTTCGTTATGATTGATTTCTTTAACTACCAAGTCCCAAAGGCCTACAAAAAACGTTGAGGGGTAGCCCCTTCTAATGAGTTGAACATTATAAATGGTGAAAATTAGACTGAAAAAGAACTCTAAGAGCTACAAGCCTCATATTGCCTAAATAAGACAAATTATATAAAATAAACCCAAATTATAAACACCTTTCTGAAAGGAAAGACATGATCAATTATCTTGTGAATCCTTCTCCAAAATCCAAATACTCAAAAGTTGTACTTTGGGGTGAAGTGGAAGTCATGATCATGACATGGTTGTGGAATACCATAATATTTGAAATCAATGAGTCATATATATTCCTCTTTGCCATAAAAAAGTTTGGGATATCATCAAATAAACATACTCAAAAGTGAAGTATAATACCTACATCTAAGAGATTAAAACTAAAATTTCAACAACCAAGCAAAATAATCATCCTATTATTTAGTATTTTTAATGTAATGATAGTTAATTGGCTTAAATTAGATTATTATCAAGATGTAAACATGCAAATGCTATAATGATGTTATAATTCTCAAGCAATTTGTAGAAAGAGAAAAGGTGTTTGAGTTCCTTGCCGGACTCAATAATTACTTTGACCGAGTTATATCAAAATCTTAAACAAAGAAAATCTACCATCACTGAATGCAATTTTTCTCTCATATGAGCCCAAGGAAAAAAGGACGATAATGCTCGATGCTTCGATCTCCAAAACCGCCGAATCCTAAGGGACTTACTGCTACATACTATTTCCTGAAAGAAGGGCAAAAACTTAACCCTAAAATAATCTATGGTGCAACTACCATAAGAAGGACAAAAAAATATGAAAAACTCCAATGAAAAGCTCCTAGGTTATGCTGAAAATAAAGAAGATCACCAAAAAAGGAAACTTGCCTTGTGGAATCAGAAGAGTTCAATCCAGAAGAAATGGATATACTCAAGAAATTCCTCTAACTCATAAGAAAAATCAACCAGATCACGCTCTCTAGCTCAAAATGGCATGCCTTCTAACTTTTGTATTTCAATGCCTTAAATAATTCCCTTCACACCTAGATCCTAAATTACGAAGCCACTTACCACATGACCAACCTTGCCAACATTTTTAAACGTACAAACTCTGCCCCAACAATGATAAAATAAAAGTGGTCAATGAATCACTAACAATTATTGTAGATCAAGGAAATATTTCAATTTCCTCCACATATTCTTATTAATGTACTATATATTTCTCATATTATAGTAAATTTTCTATCAAATCATAAAACCACTAAAATCCACAACTACATAATAACCTTTTTTGCTAATCATTGCATATTTTAGGACCTCAATATGGGAAAACATTTGCATAAGGTAGAGAAAAGTGAGGGGCTACGCCTTCTTGAAAAATGAAAATCACTTATCATGCTCTTTCATTTTCACCCACAATATAAAAGTTATTTGAGAACATCATTATAGACTAGGCTATCCCTCCAAAATAATTTCCTTCTTTCTAAAAATGTAAACATGAAAAACGTTTATTGCATGAAATGGAATTTGACTCTTAAGATGACACAATGGAGCAAAAGTATTCATATTGCCGACCCTATGTGTTGGGATGAAGGCTTGATATTGTTGTTGATTTGTGAAATTTTTAATCATCATCATGCTATTTTTTTCTAAAAATGATTTTAAATATTGTGGTAAAGAGTAGCTAGTGATATTAAAAATGTTGCAAAGGATGTGCTTGAAATATCAAAAGAAAAAGATCCTAATAGTGATAATGGTAGGTGGTAGAATCAAAATGTGTAAGAAAAAATAAAAAATAAGAAGCTTTATTATAGAAATTAGTTTAAGTAAAAAAGCTCAAAAAATTGGAAAAAATATAAAGAGACTCATAAGTAGACTAAGAAAGCAATTTATTATGCAAAGAATTTAGCTTTTAATGATTTATATAATATATTAGATACTAAAGATGGTGAAAGCTATATGTATAAGTTTGTCAAGCGAAGAGATATGAGAAGTAAGAATTAGTTCAAGTGAAATGCATTAAAGATGAAGATAAAAAAGTGCTCTTATTAGAAGAGGATATTCAACAATGATGGATGAGATATTTTGATCAGCTTTTCAATAAAGATTGTGAGAATATAATTAACTTTAGTAACCTTAGCACCCTAAATGAAAACACAGATTTTTGTTTTTATCAGCATGTTAGTAAAACCAATGTTAGAGAAACTATCAAGAAAATGAAATGTGAAAGTTGTTGGACCTAATGATATTCCAATAGAAATGTGGAAATGCTTACATGATGAAGGAATCTCTTGGATGGGATGAAGGAATTTCTTGGCTTATGAAATTTTTAGTATTATTTTAAAAATTAAAAAGATCTCAGATTGATAGGAGTGTATTGTTTCACATATTTAAGAATAAAAGTGATGCACAAGAATGTATGAATTATAGATGAATTAAGTTAATGCATCATACTTTAAAACTTTGGGAGAGAGTTATTGAGCATAGGTTATGACGTAATACTAATATTTCTCAAAATCAATTGGATTCATGCTTGGTAGTTCTACTATGGAAGCTATACATTTATTAAGAGGTTTGATGGGGAAGTATAGAGAGAACAAGGAGGATATACATATGATATTTATTGATTTAGAGAAAGCATATGATAGAGTTCAAAGATAAGTGCTCTGGAGAGTTCTAAAAAAGAAAGGGGTTAATAATATTTTTATTCAAATCATTAAAGATATGTATGTAAGAGCTATTACTTCAAACACGAGGTGGTTTGAACAAGTATTTTCATATTTCATTTACATTATATCAAGGATCAGCTTTAAGCTCATATCTTTTTGCTTTAGTCATGGATGTTCTTACTAGACATTTGCAAGAGGATATACCCTAGTCTATATTTATTTGCAGATGATATTCTTATTGTTGATAAGACTAGAGAGGGAGTTAAAGGTAAACTTGATTTATGGAGGTCAACCTTAGAGTAGGTTTTTGTTTGAGTAGATCTAAAACCAAAATATGGAGTGTAATTTTAGCAGTAATAGATCACGTGGGGGGATTGTAACTTTGGGAGATCAAGTCATTAATAAGAGTACATGTTTTAGATATCTCATGTATGTTGTTCAAAATGATGGTGAAATAGATAGAGATATTCTTAGTAGAATTCAAGTTGGTTAGTTGAGGTGGAGAAATGCATCAGGCTTGTTGTGTGATAGAAAAGTACCTCTCAAACTTCTGGGAAAATTCTATAAGATGGTGGTGAGACCTACAATGATTTATGGTGCAGAATGTTGGCTATTAAAAGCGAAGCATAATATCAAGTTAAGTTCTGCAGAGATGAGGATACTTAGGTGAATGAGTGGCTTCATTCTTAGAAATAGAATGTGAAACGAGTCTACACGTGAAAAGGTTGGAGTAGCTCGTGTGACAGATAAGATTAGAGAGAGTCATCTGAGATGGTTAGGTCACATAAAAGTATAAAACGTCGGTCTTTCGATGATCCAATTAGGAGAGTAGATGTATTGGATTTGGCCTATGTTAAAAAAGGTAGAGGTGGACCTAAAAAGACTTGGTTAGAAAATATTAGAAATGACATTTTTTTATTAGATTTAAATGAGAATTTGACTCCTATCATGACAAAATGGAGAAAAAAATTCATGTAGCCGACCCCACATTGAAATAAAAATTTGATGTTGTTGTTGTTGTATTGTAAATAATCAAGCAATAAAATTTAAAAATGCTTTTTCTACTTTTCTACAATTTTTATCATGATGAATTAATAATCAAGAATCACATTAACGAAGTACAACAAGCCAAATGTTATCAGAAATTTTTCTTTAAGGCAATTACTAAAAGAAATCAAAGCAGCAATAAGCACATGAACTCCAAGTAATGGAAATGCTTCAACTCAATTGAAAAGAATGAAAAAGAAAAGGAAGGAGAGCTTACATGTTCACCTCACCAACAACAAACTAAATGTCAGAATAAAGTTTGCTTGAAGAAATAATTAACTCTTGGGACTTTACGGCAGTAATAAGCATATGAAATCCAAGTAATAGGAATTCTTTAGAATCAGTTGGAAAGAATTTATACAAGGGAGCGCTTACATGTTCACCTCCTCCAATAACCACATCCTGAACACTTTTAGTAATGCTGGTGCCTGGAGGTTCAACGCATGCTTTATTATGTTCCACAATAGCTGGCTTCTTCTCATGATCCTCTAAGTTAGCTTTGGCTATTGTTTGCATGGAAGTGACCTTTCCATGTGGAGAAACCCGCATAAATTGGTATGGTTTCGCTGGAAATACATATATATGTGCAATAGCTGCAACAGCCATCTGCAATGACCAGATGAAGGAAAATACAGTCATGAACTTAAAATAAAAAATCTATCCTCACAAGCAATGGCTATTTTTCATTATTTGGCTGAGATTAGAAAGAATAAAGGCATACAGGTCAATTTCAATAAATTCAATCACATATTTGAATTCATAGACATAAATTTAGAATAACAAATTCATGACAATTTTTAGAAAGCCAAATCTAAACTGTCTGCTAATTTAAGACATTGATAGGTAACTTACTTCGATGCAGATAAGAAAATCTTGGATACCGTTCTGAATCTTTTCTTCCTTCGGCAATACACCAAAGTAACATATCATTGCAATGCCAACACCTTGCCACCAGGTAGCAAACACAATAGCTTTAAAGCTAATAAATTTTGCTAACGGATGGATATGTTCCAACCAATGATAAGTCACATTATAGAACTGAACAAGACAATATAATGCCCACATTTGACTGAAGTTTATGACAACAGCAATATACGGGTACCTGTAGGAAATTGCTCAAGTTCTGATGCACAGGCACTGAAAAAGAAAGCAGAAAAATATATATAAACATGTATGCATACCCTTTATACCACTTGAACTCCCCATCTCCATAAACACCAAAAAGCTCCAACAACAGCGCCAAGAAGGAACATAATGTTTTCAGAATCATCTGCATTTGCAATAAATGTTAGACGACGCAAAAGAATATAAACACAAAGAATTAATGTTCTTCCAACTTACATATTGTACAAGGCCAAACTTTACTATTGGGTATAAATCCTTTCCAAGAACAGTTGGATTGAAGAAAAAATCATAAAAAGAACTACGATGCAATATTCCTTTCTCCTCATCTCCCTTGAGCAACTGCTCTGTGAGCTGTTGTTTACTTGTTCCTTTCTCAAGCAGTTCCATAACTCTTTCTTCACCCCCTGTATCAATAGTTTTGCCATCATCAGTGTTAATAGGGCATAATCAGTTAAGAGAATGTTACAACAGCCAACTGGCTTTGCAGTCTTAGATAAAGAACAGTAAAACTATATGCACCTTTTGGAAAACTAAACTAAATCTGAAGACGGGATAATCAAGACATCACATATGCTGAAAGCCTGAAAGTAAAAGAACAACATGCAAACGCTCACATGCATGCACTTAGTACTACTTATATATACAGGCAGAGGGATAAACATCCATATACATACATATATAAAAATTTGAAGACTTAAGTAAATACAAGAAAGAGAAAAAAAGAATGAGGGAGGGAGAGAAAGAGAGTTTAAATTAACACAATAAAAACTTGATAACATCCCTTCAATAGGTGATCACAGAGATGTCATTCTTCTTAAATGTAAGTTACAATATGCATTCAGTTGCCAAAGAACTGTATATCCCAGGACCATAGCAAAAAAGCCCATGTCAGTTTACAAAAAAGAAGCACCTTCATTGAAGTTTTATTCAGCTTATCTATCCATCTATATATATATATATATATATACAGAGAAAGAGAGAGAGAGAGATGCTGCAATGCATTCATTGTGTCCATGGATGATTTTTTCGGATGAATATATAAAATAGCAGGCATGTAGTTTCAATAAATTGCATGTCGATGATAAAAAGTCATCAATCATATATATATATATATATATATATATATATATATATATCCTACTAAGAAGCATAAGGAGTGTGAGTACCAAGGCAGGCAACCAAGTAACTTCCAAAAGCATACAAAGCAAATGCTTCATAGCAGTTCCTTAATATGTCACATATTATCGAAAATCTTGCTTTCCATAAAGAGAATACCTGAAGAGACACACAAGATAAAGAATTTACAAGGAAGAATTGTTTTAAGCATGATAAGCAGTTAAAATATCGGATGATAAAGAATAACTGAGATGCATGTGTGCAACATAAAACTAAAAAATATATCATGTCAGAGATTAAACAGTTTAAAAGTGTTATAAAGCTCACCAAATTTTACTTGACAATAATATGGATTAATGCTAAAAACTACATAAACACTTTTACCCTCTTTAAACAACCATAATTAGGACAATATCTGCATATGCATCGCAGAAAACCGTTCCTTGGTTTAAATGTCATAAACTTGCACAATTAACTTAATTAATCAAGTTTTTAATGAATATGCATCAAATTTTTAATTAATCAAATTAAACAACCATAATTAGGATACTATCTGCATATGCATCAAATTTTTAATAGATGTTTTGATTGCATGATAAGATAATTGTGGTTTCAAAACGCAGACTTTCAAATAGTTTGAAAAAAAATAGAGGGTTCTTGATGATATCATGCATGCATTAGATGATTTTGATTGAGGGAAATCTTGAAATTTAAAATAGCTTTGATAAGTTGATCAACTATCATTATATTTTTCAGAAGTTCGATGAATGATTAACTCCCTTATTTGCCATTCATTTGCTTTTTTTTTTTTTTTTTTTGTGATTTTAGGTTACATTCAAGACCTTTTGCATGGATGGTGATTAGCCAATTCACAATCACTCTCAAACGCATTGATATGCACCCCCTCTTAGACTGCAAAATGGATCAAATGACCAAAATCTAGGCTCAATCTTATATCAATATTGCGGCATTCGAATGGAGGTCAGCAATTTGTATGCATTTTTTTTCACATGAAAAAAGCGTTAAGAGGCTCCAAACTCACTGACAATGTCAAATCTTAATGCCTCCTGAATATCTTCTCAGTGTGATTTCCTTCATTAAATATTCTAATTAAATTATGTTGCAGACATTTTTTTGTCTTTTCAAATCATCCATCAGCTTCTCTATAAGAAGCAACTAGTGAATAATACACGACATGGATGAGACAGAAATCTTGTGTGGTGAGAAAGAATACAGCTCACACCAGTCACATGACCATCTAATATCACACATAGCCCAGCAACGAGGAACCTGATGTGCAAGTCTACCTGCAAGAAATAGAAAAATGCTGGTTAAAGCACACAATTCTTATTACCTGCATGGGACCGGGAAAATCCTGATAAGGAGAATTGATAAAGACCTGCTTGCTTATACATAAGTCGGCTTGCCTATCCATTTGCCTGCTCCACCTCTCTGTTATTCGGCTGTACCTGTTGCATCTTCACCATCTATTTCCTGCACTTTGATCCCTGCCGTTAGTTTCTACCTAACCGGTCTTTTACATCGAACTGATGTATTGCCTGTTAGCATTAGAGAAAGAAGATGAACATTAACACTTATTCTCTGCTATGCTTCTATGCTTCTCTAGTTTGATTTTGATTGCAGGTTACAGTTGAAAAAGACGAACTTCATCATGGTACAGAGCTCTAGGTTGATTTTTTTTCTTCTACAATGGCTGCCTCCGCCTCGTCAACCTCCTCTCCGTCTACTGTTCTTCCCGACACTGTCGCTACATCTCAGACCATACCTATACCACCACAGCTAAAATTCTTCATGGTGAATGTCAAAACCATGGTAACATTCCAGTTAACCAGTGACAATCATCTATTGTGGAAATCGCAGCTCTTGAAGCTATTTGCGGCCAACAACTTCGAAGGGTATCTTACTGGTGCTGCCGTCAAACCACCGAAAGAGATCACATCTGTTGATGGATCATCTATACAAAACCCTTCGTTTCAACTCTAGATGCTCATCGATCAGCATCTTGCCTCTGCAATCTACTCAACTGTATCACCATCCCTTTTACCGTATATCTTAAATTTGTCTTCAACTCATGATATTTGGACAACACTGGAGCTTCGGCTCCAATCTACAAACCGTTCCAGACTTCTTCAGATTAAAAATGAATTACACCAACTGCAGCTCGATGACAAAACAATGTTTGCCTATCTCTCCGACATCAAGGCCAAGGTTGATGCTATTGCTGCTGCAGGGTCATCTATTGACGTTGAAGATGTTATTCTTTATACTATTAATGGCCTGACATCTACTTATAACTCCTTTAAAGCCATTATCCACAATCAGCTTCAACCGATTTCCTTGGATGATTTCTATGCTCTGCTGTGCAGTGAAGAACTTCACATCACTGCTGAAGCTCATCGTGACAACATTGCCAATTCTACTGCAGATCCCATTTTCGCTCTTACAGCTACCCGTGGCTCGTCCAGGTATCGCGGCTCCTTTCCTGCAAATTACCACGGTCGCTCGTCTCCTGGACGTTCAACTACAGGACGCGATTATGCTTGCTCCTCTTCTGTTCGCGGTTCCTCCTCTGCTCGTCGAGGTCGTCGAAATCGTTCTCTTATAGACTGTCAAATATGTGGAAAAACTAGACATTCAGCAAGTCATTGCTGGTATAGGCATGATACATCCTATAATGCATCACCGCAAGCTTACATCACTACAGCACCCCCCCATCAGCTGACTGGTACTTAGATTCCGGTGCAACAGAGCACCTCACATCCAACCTGGCTCAACTAAACAATATACAGAACTATACATGTTCCTCTCAAGTACAAGTAGGCAATGGTCAGCATTTACCAATTGCCAATACCGGTCAAGGTTTGCTTCCCACCCCCTATCGTAAGCTCCACTTACCTCATGTTCTACATGTTCCCCATCTCTCTCATAATTTACTTTCCATACATAAACTCACCAATGATAACTCGTGTTTTGTGCTACTTGATGCCCATGGTTTTGCTATCAAGGACTCCCGGACCAGCAAGACACTTTTCCAAGGACCCAAACGGCATGGTCTTTACCCAATTAAGCTCCAATCGCATTCGGCTCCTTCCATCACAGCTTTAGCCGTCTCCTCTGCACCCAACTCCATCTGGCATCAGAGGCTTGGTCACCCTTCTACTTCCAGTCAGCAACGTCTATCGTCCTTACTATCTTTTAGTCCTAGTTTTAGCAATCTACATTGTAATGCTTGTTCTCAAGCAAAATGTACTAGGTTACCTTTCTCTTTGTCAAGTACTACTACAAGTCAATGCTTAGAACTTATTCATAATGATATTTGGGGACATTCTCCAACTCCATCAATGCAATCTTATCTTTATTATGTTGTGTCTATTGATGATTATAGTCGTTACTCATGGATCTATCCCTTACGACATAAATCAGAGGTGTAATCAAAATTCTTGCATTTTCAAGCTCTTGTGGAAAAACAATTTCAACATCCTATAAAAATATTAAGAACTAATGGTGGAGGAGAATATGTCAACAAAATCTTTCAAAATCTTCTTAAATCTGACATCATTCATCAGATTTCCTGCCCCTACACCCCCCAACAAAATGAGGTTGCTGAACGAAAGCATAGACACTTGCTTGACACCGTGTGAGCTCTTCTGCTTACTGCTCATGTACCTCAAAAATTATGGTTAGATGCTCTTCTTACAGCTATTTATCTTATCAATCGCTTCCCTTCTCCTAATACTCAAAATCTATCTCCATATGAGCTCTTATATAACACGTCCCCAAATTATACTCATCTTAGAATTTTTGGATGTCTATGCCATCCCTGGCTCTCCACCAATCTCTCTCATAAATTAGCACCACATTCTACTCCGTGTGTCTTCCTTGGATATGCCTCTAATTCTAAAATCTATAAATGTCTAGACCTTAATACTTATCGTGTCTACACATCTCGTCATGTTCATTTTCATGAAACAATTTTTCCTTTCCAGTCTAACTCAACAACAGTTTCTATTCCAATCAAACCACCTTCACATATCTTTACTACAGCAACCTCAATTCCTATCTATACTATTTCACAAAATCAGCCCACATCCTTACCAGACACATTTCCTACTATCTCCACCACTCCCAATAATCAAGTCTCTGTTCAACAGCTATCCTCTCCCTAAAACTATGTATCATCCTCGAGCCCCACAGCAGCAACCATTCAAACTCAAATCCTGCCTCCTTCTTGGCATACCATGGTAACAGGGGCATAGACCAATCATCTTAAGCCAAAACAAATCCTTGACCTACAACACACTATTATCCCAACAAATCTGTCCGGATTTACCCAAGCATACCAGCATGCTCTTTGGTGTGATGCCATGAGCCAAGAATTTGATGCACTTCAAAAACAAGGTACATGGATACTTGTCCCACCAAACTCAGCAACAAACATTTTAGGTTGTAAATGGATCTACAAAATCAAATATAACTCGAATAGTACCAATGCTCGATACAAGGCTCGCCTAATCGCACAAGGTTTCAAGCAAGAACAAGGTTTAGATTACCATGAAACCTTCAGTCCAGTAGCAAAATTCTCCACCATTCGAATTTTTTTAACAATTGTTGTCACAAAACAATGGGCAATATTACAGCTAGATGTCTCCAATGCGTTCCTACATGGACCCCTTCAAGAGAGTCTACATGAAGCATGCATAGTCGGTTTCACTGATTCTCAATTTCCCAATCATATTTGCCTTTTGAAAAAGGCTATTTATGGACTTAAGCAAGAGCCTAGACAGTGGTTCTCCACTTTTTCATCATATCCGCATCAATATGGTTTTCGAACCAGCATAACCGGCCCCTCCTTGCTATTGTTTCAGCACAATTCTGATCAAATATACATCTTAGTGTATGTAGATGATATTTTGATCATAGGAAATTCAACGTCAGCAATTGACAAACTATTGGCTGCCTTACATGTCAAATTCTCCATACGCAATCTTAGCCGATTGCATCACTTTATGGGATTACAAGTAAGATATACAGCTCACGGCATTCACTTGGCTCAATCCAAATATGCTGCAGATTTACTTCATCGGGCTGCAATGGACAATTGCAAACCTTTGCTTACACCACTACCAACCAATTTTGCGGCTATCTCTTCAAATGATACTCCATATGAAAACCCAGAGCATTATCATCAACTTACAGGAGCTCTACAATACCTGATTATTACCCGTCCTGATCTCTCATATGCAGTCATTTTTTTGTGCCAACATATGCACAACCCACTTCAAATACATTATAAGCTCTTAAAACGGATACTCAGGTATGTCAAAGGCACTCTCTTTCTCGAGCTACCCATTAATTCATCAACACTTGTTCTTCAAGGTTTTGCAGACTCATATTGGGCTACTGATCCTATCACTCGTCGTTCGGTTACTGGCTATTATGCCTTTCTAGGCACTAATCTAATCTCTTGGACTGTAAAAAAACAAACGTCAGTAGCACGTTCCTCCACGGAAGCAAAGTATAGAGCTCTTTCCAGTTTCCACTGCAGCATGTGATTTAATTTGGCTAAGACGACTTCTCTTTGAATTCCAAATTCAGTCTATTGAGCCTACCAATCTTTATTGTGATAATGTTTCAGCTCTTTCTTTAGCCAATAACCCAGTTTTTCATGCCCGAACAAAATATATCTGCTCACAAGGCATGATTGATTTTCACTTCATAAGGAACTATATTCGGGATCATCATATACAGGTTCTACATATCTGCTCACAAGATCAGATCTTTTCACCAAGGCTTTGAGTGCTCGAAGGCATCTTTATCTATGTGACAAGCTAACACTACAGTCCTCTACTGTTAGCTTGAGGGGAGCTGATAAGGAGAATTGATAAAGACCTGCTTGCTTCTACATAAGTTGGCTTGCCTATCCATTTGCCTGCTCCACCTCTCTATTATTCAGCTGTACCTGTTTCATCTTCACAGTCTATTTCCTGCTCTTTGAACCCTGTCGTTAGTTTCTAACTAACTGGCCCTTTATATCAAACTGACGTATTGCCTGTTAGCATTAGAGAAAGAAGATGAACAGTAACACTTATTATCTGCTAAGCTTCTATGCTTCTCTGGTTTGATTTGATTGCAGGTTACAGTTGAAGAAGATGAACTTCATCAAATCCCCCATCTATAGCTGACTCTAAAATTCACATAATATGCAAAAAAACTTGGTGATTGACTTCTTAAACTTCAGAATCAATACAGAAATATAAATTATCGATTGAGCGAGTTGGGCCTACAAAGGTTAGTTAATGACCATAAACAGCATTTTGAAAGAGGGATTAAAAAAGAAACAATCTAGAATATAGAGAAAAAGCAGCATTCAAGAAAATTTTGATATCTCTATGATTAAGCTCTTCTACAAGAAAATGGTTATCAACTACAACAGCTAATTAGAACATTATGAAAGATGTAGTAGAGCTTTTAATATCATGAATGGAGATTATAAGGTTCAGCTGAATATGGTGAAGAAAATCACTCACAGATTCACTGGAATAGACAGGGACCATGAACAAGACGCCTATTATCCACTTCTGTTCCTGAAATATACCAAAGCCCATCGGATTGGTGTAAGGCATGCCAGTACCACTCTAATTTTCTAACAAGCTAAATGGTTATGTAAAATGAAAAAACAAAATGGCGCCAAGAGCATGATTACCTTTTAATTTTTTATTAACATAAACAAAAATACAACTAAATGAAAAAACTAAAATGGCGCAACATTATATTAACAATTACTTCACAAGGAAAACAATGATGCATGAAAAGCATAGGCTAAAACCAATCGTGACACAATCTAAATGTTACATGTGATAGAAAACGTTCATTAGTTTGAGAAAATATTTTAAAAAGAGGTATAAAAAAATGGCACAATAACACAAGGAGTTATAATGAAAATGTTTAGTATATACACACCCGTGCATGTAGGGGTGCAAAAAATTGATTTAAATGCAATTCCAACACTGTTGGTCAATGCTTTCCAGTGGGAAACGAACCTCCATGTGGGATTGCAATATTGCATGATTACCTTTTAATTTTTTATTTAAAAGAATAAATTTCAGAGAAAAAGAGAACTTACATCAGGATTACTGTATGATCTAAGATGTTCGAATATCAGCAAGAGAGAGATGATTAGCGCTATCAGTGCAAATATTCCTCCAATAATAACAGCTGGAGTATGAAGGTTCCTGTACACTACTTCGAAGTTGGAAATGTCATTGAATTCCACTCCAGAAAAGCCTCCTGAAAAAAAAACAAATTTATGCATTACAGTATTCAGATTACACTTGAAAGTATAGGCAATGAAGGAATCAATTGGGATTCTGAATTAAAGAATATACTATAAATGCCTTATTATTTCTATATAGGAAAAAAAAAAGACAAAAAGGGAATCAACAAATGTTAACCATTATGAAATAGAAGGTAATCCCATAATTTGCGTATGGTAGAGTTGACAATTCTTAACGCTCGTCAAGTATAGAATGAATGTTATGATTCCTAACTTGTTGAGAAGAGCCGAGAATTGTGAAGAATACAATGGTTTGTTAAAAATGTCCACTGGCTGGCTAGCTGTGAGTACATGTCATATTGATCATTCCTTCTTCAACTTTTCTCCTATAAGGTGACAGTCGAGTTTTATATTATTTATTCATTCATGATAGATTGGGATTGAAGCAATATGGAGCATTGCATGTTATCACAATATAAATTAACATGATGAGAATGTTTGATGCCCAAATATTATAGAATTATTTTTAACCAGATGATCTCACAATAGATGGTAACCATAAACGGTCACATGGCTTCTACATTGGACCATGATATAGTGGTTACCTTCTTGGTATTAAAAGAAATTAATCAGCTATCAAACAAAATGCAATACTAAATAAATGGCTTTTGAAGGTTACAACGCCTTGCCAAATTTGCATCAAGCATTTAGTTGAACTGAACTTTTCGGAAGAAATTTTCATTGTCCTATTATTTGTTTCACATATCATAAGACACGATGATTTGCATCTAAATGTGGTCCTCTTGGTTTGAAGATAGATTGGCTTAAAAAATGGATTGCGTGGGCCAAGTTGGGCTGTTTAATTATCAAATAAATTAACCACCCAATGAACCTATACTGTGAAATGGATAACTAAAAAAATATAAGTTTAAATATTAAAAATGCAAAATATAGCTGCCATAAAACTTACTGAGCGATATGTTTTGCTCCGAGACAAGAAAATGGTTTTGTAACAAAGTATCATGCATCTTCCAGAATCTCAAGATTATATTTTCATTTTGAAAGAGCAATACCTTTATTAGATTGTGTAAACTATGTGCCTAAGAAATGATTCAATTCTCCAAGCTTCTTTAGTTTGAATTGATCCTATAGGAATAATTTCATGTCTTCAACATCTAGTATATTTGCACCCTGCTGTGATTAAATCATTTATATATATGAGGAGAAAAGTTAGTTTCCTGTTTTGAGATCAAGCAAACAAGGAATAATCTAACTTAAATTGCCTGTAGTTGTCCTGCTTAAAGTCAATGAAGAGTTTAATTGAGTTATTAATGTGAAAATTATTTGAGGTTATACAATGATTTATGAAGCTTGCAAACCCGTGCTTCCCCCTTTCGATCAAAACCAATAAACAAGGACATGTAAATATCTTCATCAAGGTCTCCAATCAGGCAAGTATTAATAACATTGAGTTGATGAAAGATGTCAATGTTGAGCTGAAGCCACAACAAGTAGAAGGTGAACTATTACAAGCTTGGAAATAGGAGAAAAGTTCTCTAACCTTCAACATGTTTATATCATTTCAACCTACTTCGGAGCTTAACCTTGTATACCCCATATGTGCCCAATAGGTCATTTCACAAGAGGCCATGGATGTAAAAACCATGTGTCAGTCAGAGCACAACCCTGTCAAGGCGGAAGCTGTAGGTTCGAGCCTCGTCAATCCCGATCTGATGAATTGATCAACTCATCTTTCCCTTTTTCATGAAAGGTAAGACAGGGAACGAAATCTAATCTCTGAGGGGAATCCTTATTTCTTTCTTTTATTTTCATTTCACATTTCTCATCAAATAAATATGAAAATTTTTATTTTTTCTAATAGCACTGATAGGTAAGGGAGAAATATATGAAAATTTGTATAATTGTTACTTCTTACTAATTACGAAGGTACAGGCTTGGAAATAGAAGAAAAGGCCTGTCTACAACATAAACCTTTAACATGTTATATCATTTCACAAATAATTCAGAGCTTAACCTTGTATAACCATATGTGCCCAATAGGTCTTTTCCAAGAGGCCATGGATGTAAAAACCATGTGTAATTACCTTCACGAGCTGCAATTTCTTTTGCATAATGAGGCGCCATTTAGGATCACAAATTGTTTGTGAAAAAGAGGATGGTTATTTTTCAACTGAAAAGGAAGTTATTAAGGCACAAATTTTGGGTCATAAACTATCATATATATATATATATATATCATATGAAATAAGAATAGGTAAAAGGTAGGTGATACCAGTAGTTTCAACCAAAATTGAGTTTAATGTCAGAGATGTTCTGTGAACGAAAATAGATACAGACATGATACACACATACACAATTAGCTGTTGTTTCCTTTGTTAGCAATAGGAAAGTATTTGTGGATCCAAAGGAAAGTTGAGGAACAAGTAATCAGTAAATATATAACCACGGAAGGAATATCATTAGAAGAAGCCTCATTATTGGAATGAGGAGGGAGTTCTTCTTAAGAGAGATGGTTAGGCAAAAACACTACATGTTGGAAGGAACATATGGAGTGAAGCTGTCATCATCATATTACTGAATCAGAAGCCATTGAAGGTGAGCTTGCAGCTAAAAGTAAGAAGGAATAAATATTTTCATGGTCAATGACATCTCATGAAACAAAGATTTTATCACTTGAATGCATTCCTTCACTTGAATTATGGAGGTCAACCTTAGAGTCGAAAAGCTTTCGTTTGAGTAGAACTAAAACTAAATATATGAAGTGTACTTTAAGTAATAATAGATCTAGTGGAGCGATTATGACTTTGGGTGCTCAAGTCATTAATAAGAGTACATGTTTTCGATATTGGGTCTATTGTTTAGAGTGATGGTGAAATAGATGGGAATATTATTAGTAGAATTCAAGTTGGATGATTGAAGTGGAGAAATACATCAGGCTTGTTGTGTGATAGAAAAGTCCCCCTCAAACTTAAGGGAAATTTCTATAAGATGTTTAAACCTGCAATGCTTTATGGTGCAAAATGTTAGCCATTCAAAGAGAAGCATAATATTAAGTTAAGTGTTGCATAGATGAGGATGCTCAGGTGGATAAGTGGCTTTACACGCAGCTGAATGCCTTGATTGGATCGGATCGATCAAGTTCCTTATGTGGATTTCAATAGGATGGCGTCCCTTAGCATGCAGAGTGATCTTAGTATTGGCCAAGGAAACTTCAGGTGTACACCCCATAATCACAACTAATATATATGCACACATACAAAAACATCAAAAATATAAATTTATGAACAATGCTGCATAATAATTTCTACTTATGCAATAATAACTTTGACACCACTAAAAGAACTAAGCAAGATAAACTAGGAGTAACAATTTGAGCCTTGATGGTGGTCAACTTTAGATGCAAACCTCAACATATAACCATACTCACAAATCAAAAACCTGCAGCCAAGACTTGAATGATCAAGCAACATGTCTGTAAGTTTCAACAAATAATAGCATTCATTAAACATACTTTCCAAGCTCAATCAAGTATGGATGGTGCAAGTTCAGCATTACTACAACCAAGAAGCCTCAAATTTCCCCAAAAAAGAATACAATCAAAAAGCCCAAACGACCTACACTCGTAAAATGTTGCCAAATATCAATTTAAAATCCAAAGATCTACAAAACTACAAACCTAAGATTACAACAACAGTGAAGCAACCCTTTCGGTAAAGACATTTTCAAATTAAAGCAATTACGCGGACCAAATAAACATCAAGTATACATCCAAAATAGCATATAAAGATGACCAAAGAACGCCAATAGTATAAACTTTAGTCCATGCAAAGCAGAGCATTGCATTTGATAAAAAATGCCTTAGATGAGTAGAAAAACATAAGAACTTGAAATTGTTCATCCTCCGAACAATTATAACTGCAATATTCCAAGGCTTTGTGACACAAAATCAAGAAATTAAAAAAAAAAAAAAAAATTGTCCCAAATCGATCTATATGTTGTTTTTTTCTTACTTTCCACTGTTATAAACTGATAACAAAAGGGTTACACTCCTTCCACTTCGCTTTCCGTTAATAAAAACTAGTTGTACGAAAAAATCGCGAAGGTTCGATCATCATATTCACAACAAAAATCTAAGTTGGGATGGCAGTGAACAACTAGAAGGCCGACCTTCCGAGAAGAATTTGGGCAAAATATCCATCTCCGTCGGAATCCGGCTGTAGTGGCGGAACCCTAGAACCTGAAAACTGGCGAATTGGTGGGCAGATGCAGCAGGAGTAGGCGGGAACGGTGACACACATGGCCTCGTGATACGTGGCGCGACTTCAAGTTTTGAAGGAGCAGTGGAGTATTGACCAAGTTCAGTAGGCGTGGGCTAGTGGCTGTAAACAATAAATAACTGACCTACAAGAGATAATTAAAAAAAAAATTAATAGATTTTTTTTTTATTTTTTTTTTATTTTTTTTTTCTTTTTGGATGAGGTAGGGGCAGATTTAGTAGATTTATCCAGTATTTATTTTTTTTAATGATACATATTCATATATCATCAAAATATTTAGCTTGATTGGGCACGAATCTTGAGGCAAAATCAGGTTGGATGTTTCAAAAATTAAATCTGGGATCATCTGGACTCCGATTTCAGTAAACTTACAGTCGAACTGAGCGTCTCAGAAATATGAACTCAACGACACCAAATTCAACTCAAACCGAGCACAAATGGGTTTGAATCAAAGACCCGAAGCACTTTTGGAAGGTTCAAACCACAATTTGATTAACAAACTTTTTCAAATATGACATGCTTATAGTAGAATCGAGCGGCACGACGAGACGAATCCAACGATCCCAAGATCGTTGACGGGCTCGTTGAATTCTGATATCAATAAGACCTACAAATGTCTGACGAACGGTCCATGATTAAGGGATTCAATATCGGTTGTCCATTCAAACCAATCCTCATTTGTCTTTGATCCTCCTCCTATTTACGGGTAATGTCATCCTCAAAAAACTATAAACAGCCTGTCATTTCTCTTAAGAAGGGACCCAAGTGAGAAGAAGAAGGAGAAGAGAAGAGAAGAATTGAAGGAGGGAAGAAACTCCTCCTCGATCACCGCCGGAGTTCCGCCCGACGTTCAAGTGACGCCGAAGTTTTGCTCGACTTTCAAGTAACGCCAAAACTCCACCCGATCTCCAAGTGACGCCGGAATTTTGTCCGATCTCTAAGTGACTTTGGGATTCAGCTCGAATACCCAACGTCGTTGAATCTCAAATTCTTGTTAGTAACTGAATTTAAATCCGAAAGTGGATTATCGTATTCTGATCGTCCTAAATTTTAAGAACGAGTCAGCCTCCTATACCTCAAGCAAACACTAATGGAATTCTTTCAACTGGGTGTGGCCCTGTGGTTTTTCCCTTTTCAGGGTTTTCCACGTAAAAATTATGGTGTTCTTTCATCTTCTATTTGTGTGTTGGATATCGCATACAACGCTGAGACGAAAGCTTTCTAACTCTACCGCCGCGTATATTCTATCCCGCAACACATATAAGTTTATTTTTAAATCACATCAATATATATATATATATATATATATACACTAAAATAGTAATATAAAAAAATAGAAAATTTAAATATTGAAAATATAATGTAAATAATCTTTTAAAAAATTATTTTAATATTCTATATCTTAATTTTTATTTTTTTTATTGCATTAAATTTTTTTCCCAGCATGAAGAATTATAATTCATAAAATAATCTTGAAAGAAATATTATAAAATAAATATAATTAATAAACAATTTTAAACATAAATTATATTTAATATAACATGGTCTCAAATTTTTATAAATGGCAAGATATTAAAAGTAGATTATTTAATGTGACATGTTATCTTAAAATAAGATTATTATAATTTAAATAAAAAATTTAGTCGAAATTTAGGATGAGAGGAAATAGCATCAACCAAAATATTATATATTATATAAATTATATTATAAATTGAAATATAATACCTTAATCATTAAATTCCACATTATTTTGAATTCAACCTTAATTACTAAATTCCATATTTTTTTGAATTCAATTAAATTATGATCAAATGTGTTTGAGTTTAGCTGATCCTAAAATAGAGTCTTCTTCCTAAGCTTAACCCTAATTGGTTGTCCCAACCTAATCTAATATGACTCAAAGATAGAACATGTCATTTCGTGTTGAATGGTGATAGACCAAATTCAGAAGATCAAATCATGGATCTCCAGCTACTTATTAAGCTCTTTTCTCTTTCTCTGGCCTGAAATAGAATAGAAAATAGTTGTGAGTCAACAAAGCTCAGTAGATCACATCCACCGATTAAGTTTTTAATAATTAGCATATAATGCATAAATTGAATTAAAAATAGTGATTAACAAACTATTGAATTGATCATGGTAATGCAGGCATATAATAGAAATTAAATTGGCTTTACATTGAAATTAATTAAACAAGTAACTCATATATTATAGCATAAAATAATAGAATAATCTTAAGCCCTTATGCCTCCCATTATAAATAACTATCAAAATTCATACATTTATAACTCTCTGTACTAGTATATCATAATACATACTCTTATGACTCTCAAATACTTAGCACATTATAAATAAAAAATTCAGGCCCTTATAACTTAAGTTGCTTCTAGCTAATAAAACATCAACATCATATCTCCTCCGAATCACATATTTCAAGTAAATAAACACAAATATAATTGCATTATAATAAAATAAATGTAAATAAATCATTTTCAGAAATTCATATAATACTTTAATTTATCGATTGTCAGCCGATTAATTCAACAACCCAGTAAAATTTTATTATTTCAAAATCTCACTAGATTATCATGAATTGTTCGAAATACTGTTTTAAAACCTTAACTATTCTATAATATTATTTTCTTAGATCAAAATTATTTTCTAATTTATTAAAAATAGCACACTTTTTTATTTACCTAGTAAAAATTCCCAAGAAAAATATCTAAATGTTCAAAATGATCATATTTACAACATAAAAAAGTTAAACGATGAAAATTTAGCAGATATGAAATTGTTCATGTTTCTATACTACAAAATTATTATTTTAATAAAAAAACTCTTTAATTTTTTTATTTTTGAAAATTGAGATAAACAGAATGTAATCTATCTCAATTTGGACAACTTCTCGAACTAAGCCAACAATTAAAAATGAACCTAAGTCACCCAAAATTAGTTTTCTCTCTCTAAAATATCTCCCTATCTCTCTCTAGGCGCCAACTTAAATGGGGGTATGGTTTGGCAAATTTGAATGGAAAATAATATTTTTATAAAATTTGGATTTTATTATGTGGCACCTAACTATATAGCATTGGAGCCCAACCCAGCGTCATAGTGTTCCTCGTATTTTTTTTGAAAAAGGTAGAGAGATCATTGCCACAATGTCGCAAAGGGAAAACTTTTAGATTTCTTATTCATGCACACATACCTTTAAGATCCGCTTCAGAACATTTTTAGATATTCACCTGCATGCAAGAATACTCACAAACACTTGCAAAGAATAATGCAGATGTTTTAACACAGCTTATTTGATCGAGTCAAAATGTGTGCAACTGAACATTGTTCCAGTGGATATTGCATTAGTCATAGTAGACTCAATTCATCATGTAAGCATTTTATTTCTTCCTCGCTTATTTAGTTACTTGTTGGTGCAATGTAATTGACCATGATATCATTTGATCAAATTAACTTATGGGCTAAATTTTGACTAGTGGTTAGATCAACTAAATACCCTCTAGACCCTTTTACTCATTTAGTGAATTTGAATCGAAAAATCCTATATCCTAGCTAAATCTTTTACATAGTATTTAGATCATCGAATCATATATGAGTTGACCATAGTTGATCATTAGAGTAAGTTGGACCTCTTTGAACTCTAGCTTGACCCAAAAGGACCAAACTAGGTCAATGTGAACTTAGACTCTACGATTAGACAAATTGCTTAATGCTATCCCTTTGAATAGGTCCTAGTAGATAATTAGAAACTTAGTAGGTATGAGTAGACCTTTGGTAGTGTAACACTCTAAGACCTAAAAGATGAATGTAAACATGCTTTTTTCATTTACTTGCTAATTCTCATATAATTTATCTTTTCACTGGAACCAACTAATTATCAAAAAAAAAAAAAAAAAAAAAACACATCCAGAGAGGATACACAAGATATTTCTTTCAAAATAGTCAAATAATAATAGTTCGTATTACAATAATTGCAACAAAACTAAAATATAATTTGAATTATAAAAGCATCCGTGCATTTCTATAGTTAGACCTCATGCTTTCTATCAGACTCAATCTACTGTGCAAAACTCTTACACTTGCATGACATATTATAAACAATAGGGTGAGTATGAAACTCAGTAGGCCACTCTTTTTCCTCATAATAAAGTTCAATTCATTGTTCAAAATAAAAATAAATAAAAGAGTAAAAGTATCATTTACTTCATAGTTGGATATAATAACTTTCATATGAAAATGAATGCATAGTACATGTCTTAATGCTCACTTATAACCTAATTTCCACCTCCCACCTGCCTGAAGTAGGTGCAGAGCAGAGCCAAACAAAGCAGTGTCATCTCAGAGCTAGAATATATCAGAGTAATCCTATACAGCGATATATCCACATGGGGGGTCAATAAGAGAGTTTTATAGTGTACTTTTTTTCTTCACAAAATAGCTACAAAATGTCATTAAAGGCATGATAAATGCAATATATATCTAAGAAATTGAAAGCATGTATGTAAATAAGTGTTAATTTTATCAAAAGCTTAACATTTCAAGTACTTATACAAGGTATCTAGAATTTCATCAATTTCACATGCATAGAATGTGTAAAATCATAAACTAACTCACTTTACTAACTGTACTGAGGTTTAGAGATGCTACCGTTTTTCAGAATCATCAAAAACTCATACAAAACAAGCTAATCGATAAAATTTTACATTCTTACAGTCAAATTATCCAAAACAAAGGATATAATAATATACTAAAAGTTACACTGTAAAATCTTTCTCAAAATTATAAAAAAACAAACATTTAAAAATATATCTCTTTATAAACACATGGAAATTAAAATAAGAAATAGGGTAGGTTGCCTATCTCAAGCCCAATAATTTCCCCATTTGGCTAGACGAACGATTTTTGAATTTGGACTCCAAATCCTCTCCTTTTCCTTCTCTTCCCTTCTCCTCTCCCTTCTTCTCCGGCAAGGTGGCTGAATGAATGGGGTTTCAAAATGGAATGAGATATTTTAATATTTTAAAAGCACTAATTCAACCTAGCGTTGTGGCGCCCGAAATCCCAATGCTGCAGCATCCATAGAGAATATTCAATGTTTTCCCAAAAGCTCTCAGTTCTCGACCTAGAACTACAGTGGTGCTACACAGCGCCACAGAGCTTGACCAAAACTTTTTTTCCCTAATTTTCCCGAGAGCTCCATGCCAAGGCACCACCAAGATCGATGTCGCGACGCCCGTAGAAGAAAATCCAAAACTTAATCTTTCACTCCTCACACCCAAGTCTTGATTATTTCTATTACCTTCAAAATTTTAATACTTATAATTACTATTAACTCAAACTTTATAATCACTAATGGAGAATTACCTAAATCTCAAACAACTGATATCATAGGTGGCATCTAATTGGACCCAAATTGAACCGAAATGAACCTATCAAATTAATTACTTTTGATATCTTAAAAAAAATTAATAGGTCAGTCATAGATGACTTGGCTCGAATTGGCAATTGGTCCACTTAGCCATGTTTGACCCAATTGACCCTTAATGGCCAATTTGACCTTCTTAGCTAAATTCAGCCCAACTAACCTTTAAAAACAATTTTAATAAATTAATCATAAATTGAGCCTATTTCTCATGTCAAGAAAGCTATGAGGTACACTCAGACAAATGCCATAGTGACTATGAAAGGCTATAAAGCCATCCAAACATTTATAATAGAGAAATGAGCTTTGTTCATTTTATAGTCAATAAATGTGGTTGAATGAGATAGGACATAGAGAAATGAGCTTCCTGCTAAGAAGCAAACAACTTAATAAAACAAAATATAAACGAGAATAGCAGAAATTAACATCAATATTTAACATAAAAAGACCAATAATTGGGAAATAAATTATGGAGCCACGCCACAATAAAAAATTCACTATGAAAGTTGGGTGAAACTGTGCAAATTTCCTTCTCACTCACTCTCTCCTTATCTCACTTCACTTCTTCATAATGTTATATTTCTGAAATAACAAAGAGATCATTTCTAAAACATGAAATGATGCAATCCTTCAAGTTAAACATGAAAATCGAGAAAAAAAAACTACCCAACCCGACTAATAACACCACGGCATTTTGCTCTCTATCTCCAAGTCAAGACTACAATATTGTAGCGTTGCACCCTACAATATATTGCACAAGTACACGCCACTATAATGCTCTAATGTACATCATCACGATGCCGCATATTTGTACAAAGAAAAAAATTTTGGGACAAGGCCCCCAAACCCGATGCGGGGAGAGGCTCCCCTATAACCCCCGACAAGCTCATCCAATGGAATTGATGTATTAGTCAACAATACAACCAATTCATCGACACAATCAAATTCCACATAGGAATAACATTTACAAGTTAATTTCACTTAGTTTAATCAATAAAATTTTTGAATTTTGAGTGATTGAATCATGTGTACATCGAATTTTTGTTTCGACACTCAACATCTCCGAAAAGAAACAAAATAGCTCTCATGATATGATTTCTGCTTTAGTTGTGGAAATAAGATGAGTAATTATCATTGCAACTACGAATCCACCAGTACTGCTCATTTCTAACATAATTGATATAAACTCTTTTTTCATGATTTTTATTTTTATTTCTCCATTCCCTACTATTTTATTAATTAAAAGTAAGAGGATTAATTATAGATAAATAGTTAGGATTGCCCAAGACCTATTTGTAGATGAAAATTTGACTAAAGAAAGAAGATCAAAGCTCCGAGTCAATCCTATGACCTCAAATCCAGAACTATACGAAGCTCATCTCTCAAACTAGACCTCTATAAATACTCGATCATGTTATATGTGGAATCTTATTGTATTAATCAATCGAGTTGATATGTTATCTCGAACCTCAAAGTTTGTCGTGTACGCTGGGAAATGCAGGTGGATGCAGCCGAAAATTTTTTCCACGTACAACGCATCGATGTTGTGTATCTGAACGCCTCGTCATTGTGTTCTTGAGTGCCCCAATGCTGAACAACAAAGAGCAAAGCACCAAAGCGGTCGAAATATAGCACCGCAACAGGTCAAGACAGAGACAGAGCGCCTCACTTTCTGCCGCCTCTCCTCCGATCAAACCCGACGTCCGACGCTTGCTGGAGCCGAACCCCGAAGCCAACCTCCCCTTTATTCCCTCAAGCCGAGCCCTCTCGGCTCTGCCGATCCAGATGAGAGAGAGAAAGAAAGAGAGGGAGAAGAGAAATCCCTACCTCTTGTCTCAGCCGAACTCCATCTGCTTGCATCTCCTTTGGTCGAATCCCTCTTCGCTACAGCATTGTCAAATAGATAGTGGGCGCTGCAGTGCGCCAAACTAGCGCTACAGCGCTGCGTGACAGACTGAATAGTTATTTTTCTCGTTTTTCTCAAGGGTTACATCCCTTGCAGATTATAACTTACTTTCTCTTGTATTTTCTAATCAAGTTAGACATTGAGAATGTTGTATGTGAGAAGAAAAACAATGAGAGAGTGTGAGAGAGGAGAAATCTATATTTATTTCTCCCAATTTTCATAGTGGATTTCATGGTGTGGTGTGGCTCCGTAATTTTTTTTCTCCCTATTTTGAGTTTTTCCCCCTAGTGTGTCTTTACTTTTCCGTTGCTTTTACTTTCTTACTTGTTTCGTCATTGTGGTTTTTACTCCTCATCTCACCCCAATAGATTATTTCTATGAGTTCACATTTGTATATACTTATTCGCATCATCATGCTTGCACATAGCTTGCTCATTTCTCCAACATATCAAATTATCTGTCCTTTTAAAAAAAAAATTTAGGTCAATTAAGATAAATTCATACACATATCACATATATAAGACTTGAACTCAAAACATCTTTATTATTAGTCAAAGCTCACAACCAACAGACCAAATTGAGTTGTGCTTTGTTCATCTTTCATTTTACATATATGCTTCACTATTGTCAGAAAAGTTATATGAGCTTTCATTGCTTTCAAAATGATGATGAATTACATGATTTTTAGACTTTGTTTGGGACGGCTTGCTTATTGTCAGAAAAGTTATATGAGCTTTCATTGCTTTCAAAATGATGATGAATTACATGATTTTTAGACTTTGTTTGGGACGGCTTGCTTATTGCTTTCTAAGGTAGCTATCTAATACAAAATTTTTTAAACTAAAAAAAAATTGCATTAGAAAGCAGTAAAAAATTCATCTCAAACAAAACCTTAGTGGTATGTTGCTTAAATTTGTCATACAACCAAATGGACACTATAGTTCTATAGAATCATTTTAATAATACATGAAAGAGAAACATAGAGAGGAAAAGGTGGTGATGATAATTACACTTCAATTCAATCTTAATAATAATAATAATAATAATAACACTTCTTATGCAAGCAAGAGCTACCATAAATAATCCTTATAATCTAATTAAAATAACACAAAATTCATATAATATTAATAAATACAAGAGATTCCTATATAAGTTATATTTATAATAGATAATATTTAATACAATTGTCAAAGGATTAGGTGAAGATCAAATAAGATATCCCTCTCATGAATCTCTTGCTGAGTTGAACTTCTCCATACTCCAATTTATCATATTTTGTCCTTACATTGATGGTCAGCTTCATCATTTTCTCTTTGAAAGTGAGAGATTGATTGGCCTCTCTATTTTCATAAAATATTTGGGATTTTTTCAAGTTGGCTAAGGTCTTTCTCATCCCCATAAGGAATCAAAAGTAGAATCTAGGGTTTGGTCCTCTTGATCAACATCTTGGAATTTGAAAATACCAATTCATTGACCTTGCTAGCCCATCTTTCTTCTAGAGTGACCTTCTTGCCTCTTTGAGTAGTTTGGTGGCCCCTACACAAATATTTTATTTATGCTGTCTAGTTTAGTTTATCTCATATGAAGACATAGTGTAATCAATTTTATCATTATCATTATTTTCTTTATAGCCTTAGGATAGTTTATACTTAGGCTTCATTTGGGATGACCTTCTTACTGCTTCATAAAGTAGTTTTATAGTATAAAAATTAAATTTTTATACTATAAAGTTGTTTTAAGAATCAGAAAGAAAGTCATCCCAAAAGAATCCTTGGGCTTGATTTGAGATGATTTTTTTGTTGTTTTTTAAAGCATTTTTTTAATATAAAAATTTCTTGAGCTAAAATTTTTTATACTGAGAAAATATTAAGAAAATCATCCTAAATGAGAACAATTATTCTGTGCAGAATTCAAACCCCAATTTGGTACCGAGCTTAGTACCGATACCGAGCGGTACCGCAGCTCGATACCGCTCGGTAACTATGCGTAAATCGGACGGGAGACCCGTCTGGTATCCGCACGAGCCTTGGTTTTTTATGATTCTTCGTGCTGTTTTTTTAATTTTATGTAATCCATTTTACTACTTATTCTACCTTTGTTACAAAGACCTTTTGGAACTTTATCTTCATCATGATGTGATTACAGTTTTTTACAATAATTGCTTGAAGATAATTTAATAAATTTTCATTCTCTACTTATTTATATTAACTGCTACACAATATGACAACTCTAGTTCTACAGACCTTCTAGCATAATTAACTGCATTACTGTAAGGACATGGCACGAATCTTAACGACTCAGTGAGAAAGACAATTGTTTCCCTACCTGCATTTAGGAGTGTAATTGTGCTGATCCGGCTTCAGAGATGGCTCGAGCTCGACTAGTTTATGGGCTTGGGGGGGCGCGAGCTTAACGAGCTCACAAGTCAAGCTCGAACTCGTATAATAAACGAGCTTAAATTCGAGCTTGATGAAGCTCGGCTTGTGAGCATGCGAGCTAACTCAAATAATTTATTTTATTTGTTAAATTTAAATATTTTGAAAATAATAATAATAAATGTTTAAAATATTTAATAATATAAAAAATAATTTAATGTTTAAAATATTTAATGATATAAAGTTAAACTTCTTCCCAATCACCACAATACTTCCCATAAACCCATAGTACCATTTCAAGCACAAACCATTAATATTTCAAACTTCTTAAAATAAACCTAAAGACTATTTCCAAATCATTCTTTTAAATAGACTGATCTACATTTCGGTCTGGTGATTACTTATAAACAAGTTCTTTGAAACATTAATCCTTCATTTATAAATCTGACTACTTAGTGTTATAAATAGTGAAAGGCCCCCATAAGCTTTTCAACATTAGTTAATAGAGCCTTCAGAATAATTTTGGTTGTTGAATATCTGCAACTTATAAAATGCATAAATATAGACATATAATAATATAAAAATTATATAAACCTTCGTCATAATGTGGTGCAACCAAAAAATTTTACATTAAGATTGCAAATTAAAAGTCTTCCTTATCATAAACATAGACAAACACATATATAATTTAACAATACTAGAACACAATACCTTATAACTCATATTAATTAAGAGAAGAAAGATATAGATGAGGCGGGAACCGTGTATAAAAAAGAAGAGATAGAAAACCGAGACGAAATAGTAGAGGGGAAGGGGAAAGGAGGCTAGCTCGCAAGCTAGAACAAACCCGCAAGTTTTACATTCAAAAAATCATCATGGACTCTCTAAAACTATCACAAAACAGCCCCATTTATAGGGGAGAAAAAAAAGAAAAACACAAGTAATGCATGGAGTCAAAGCACCACCCAAACAGCCAAGGGGAAAACGAATCATCAAAATCTACAACAAATAGGGACTGAAGGGACAACAGCCAAGGGGAAAACGAAGCATCAAAGCAGCAGTCAATGGGCACAGAAACTGAAGGGATATCAACCCAAACTGAAGAGACAGCTGCAAAGGGGAAAACAAAGCAGCCAATGAACACAGAAATCGAAAATCAACCTAGAGAAGTTCAAACAAACTGTTTGGAAATTCCAAACAGCACACACAACACCTAGGGAATTCCAAACAACACATATAGCACCTTGATTGCATCATAATGACACTTAGCATACACAGACACAGCATAACAAATATAACACAAAAGAAGCTTGCTACAGCTGAAGCAGGTTTTATTGGACAGTATGCCTTATGGCTTCCAGTGTGGCTGGAATGATCAGGCTTAGGGTGTAGTAGACCTAATTTCAGGCCCTCTCAGCTATTCATTTTTCTCATCTGGTGCTAGCGTGAACAAGTTAGATATATATAAAAAGTATCACTGTATTCTCCTACATCCATGGAAACTAGGAGCCATTGGAAAGTAATTTAACCCTAATAATACAACTTATATACAGACTAAGCTCTTGGCTTTGACACTAGATAAGCTAACGTATGCATCTTGAATAACGCTTAAGATCTGCATTCAAGCATCAGAATAACAGAGAAAGATGAGAATGTAGAATCTGTAGATGATAAATGTAAAACAGTCATTCTTTCATATCCTTAGCTGTGGCAGTACATTGGCTTATATAATGTTTAGCTTCACACGTGTGTGCTTGTGATGAAATGGTTTGTTTTATACTAAAGGCTGTGATCTATTCTAGGATGTGCTTGCGTTTATATTGTAAGAGATAATGGGTGATGCTCTATTACGCCGCTGCAAGCTGATGAGTTTGATAGAACCGTCAGTTTGGATCGAAGCTGATGATGGTGTAGTGAGCGGTTTGGTGAAGATATCCGCCAATTGATCCAGTGTGCTAATGAGGACGAGTCTGATGTTGTTGTTGTGTATATGATCCCGAATGATTCTATGATCTATTTCTATATGCTTAGTCCGAGTATGGAACACTGGGATATTTGCAAGGGCGATAGCGGAAGTGTTAACAATAGATAAAGGTACTCACATGAATATCATAAAATTAGTATTCAGAAAACAAAAAGGTGCCTGAAGAATGCATGCATATTCTCCTCATCTGAAGTCATGGCTGTACAGAAAAGAACAAGTCATTTGGCTGTCTAGAGCAAGTTGTGCCAAGCTTATGTTTACCATGATGCAGAATGTATTCAGATCACTATATAAAACTAATTCTTTCATGCAACTGCAGTAGCATCTTTCCTGGATTTTCATTACAACTTAACAACCCAACTATAGTGGTCATATAATGACTGAATATATACAATTCTTCGAGTTTAATGACTAGTAATCCACAACCACGTACTGAGTGGGAATAAATAATGAGCCGAGTCTTGGAAGAGAAGAGGTTCAACAAAACATCTCAAACAAAAATATTGGAAAAAAGGAATTAATTACAGTGAATGATGGTTTAGAAAAAGAAAATGAAAAATCTTAAAAAGAAAACAAGATTTGAAAAGTGCTTATACGAACTTCCTTCAATAATATAACATGTAACAAAAAAACTTACAGATGAAATTTTACAGGTCTCATGTGACTTAGCAACTTTAAAAATGATTCAGTGTCTTCCATCCTCGCAAAAGAATAGTCTTCATTAAGCTTTCAGTCAAATCCATGAAATAACGAATATTCAAAGATCAGTTGTCCTCTCATTCTCAGAACCCAAGCGCTCGAAGACTTTCCATAAAGATTAAAGAATAATTTCTACAAAACTCGCTTTTAATCCCATCTAACATCAACTTCAATGGGACTTTCTCCTGCCATGCAAAGGAGGCGGGCACCCCTCAAAAAAATCAGATAAGGCGATCTCAAGATCCTCGGCTGAGTACTTAATATACATCTCAGGGTGTCTCCCACTCTCTCTATATGTTGCCTGAACCGTCCCAAAAAGGCCCTATAAGCAGGAATCAATCTCTCCGATATTGAAATCCTTAGCTCCTCCCTCAGCTGAGACTCAGGCACGAACCATGCAGCCTGAGTTCGGTGAACTTCGTCAAACGCAGCATTGAAAGCTTTGAATCTATCTCTCAAAGTTGATTTTGAGACAGAAGATGAGAAGCTTCCTCCTACATGTAACCCCTCATCTCTCAAGCAATGGAGGATCTTCACCCACGTTGCTCTCACATAGCTATTAGCTAGCTGCCGGTACTTTGCTGTCAATTTTTTCAGGTAATCATCCCCAATCATTTCCTGCAACTCAGGGGAGCCCTTCACTTTCTGGACAATGTAATGAACGTTATTCATTAAGAATAGGTGGGAGAGGGCAGCATCCTTGTAGAGCTGTGCCTTACTCTCCATATTGAATTGGAGAACAAAGATTATCCAAATTAGATGAGATGCAAGCGGGGACTGTTTTGCCGGCTCCGGTAAGTCTACTTCCGGCAACCCTACACCGGTGTCATCGCCTGGCAACCGATGGGTCGCCGGCGGCCTTGATACGATCAGCTGAATCAGCGTCTGCTTGTAATCCGAAATGAGACTGATGTAATTCATCACATACCTCGTAAGCGGGTGGAGAGTACCTCCAGGAACAGCAATTTTTGAGGGCTCTCTTAGAACGGCATTCTCAAACTCTGATAAGATTCCTCGAACGGCCTCAGCAAGCCTGGCGATGATATCAGATACCTGAGTGTTGAGTGATTCCAATGCCCTGGATTGGAAAATAACGGCAACGTCGGGAAGTAAATCTGTGAGGGCATCATGAAGGTCGAGGATCTTAAAGAGCTTCTCCGGAGAACGGCGGCCGATGCTGATTGCCTCGGCGAAGCTCAGCAGTTGCACGGCCGCGCCCTTCACCGTTTCAACAAAAGGGGCATCGTCTCCAGCGAGGCCCGCGAATATGAGATCGCAAAGGCGGCGCTCGCTGGCAAAAAATAATACGTATACAAACTCTGGCAGCGCGAATCCAGCGACGGATCTTAGATTCAAGAACCACCCAGTCCAGCCGCTGAACATCGCCGATGCTGAGCCTCTCGATCCCCAGATGGCGGAAACAGAGCTCCACCGCGGACTTGCGGACGCTTCCATAAACCTGATAACACTCGCGACTGTAGCCGGAGGCAATCATCCGGTCGGCGATGCTGCGGAGATCCTGACTAGCATCGTCAGGGAGGAGATCGATCTCACGGATGCTGCTTGTGGAACGGTAGCTCGGCGTGCTGCTCCCCCCGAGGTTACCACTGCTCCCCGCGCTCCGCCGAAGGTCCAATCCCTCTTCCGCGGCGTCAGGCTCGGGTAGATCTGACGCCAAGTCACCGGAATCGGATCGGGGGAGGGAGAGTGAGTTCAGATCGACGATCGAATCGATCTCAAATGCGATCGCACGGGATACCAGTATGTGTCGGAACTCGTCCTCGAGTCGTACCATGGCGATCTGGATTGTACTGGCCAGTGTCCCGGACTTCCTAGGGCTACCGCTGTTTCCAGCCGAGTTCCTTACGGCGCGGCGGATCTCGTCGACGGCGTGGAGGTATCGCTCAGCCTCGGCGCGATCTCCGCCATCGAATAACATGCGGTCAGACGGCGAAGACGTCGGGTCCCAGTGAAGGATGAGCTGCTCGGCAGCCTTAAGATCTGCCGCCGCCGTGGCCGCTGGGGGAGTAGGAAGGGCGTCGCTGCCATCAGAGCCGTCCATTACGGTGAAGGTCGAGGCCGAAGGGAGGTGACTCCGCGATCGATGACTTGCAACTACGGTGGCCCTCCTTTTGGTCTTTTATTGATCTCTTTGGGCGACGAAAGAGATCGACGAAGTTTGACTTTTGACCAGCTATGCTCGACGGCGCTTGCGGGCGACGGCATTGAAAATACAGCAAGTCTGCTCGTACCATAGAATTCTAATGCGACGTCATCGTGGTCGTCCATCGAAAAATAGAATCCTATAAATGCAATTACAGTATTTGGAGTCCATATTTGTTTTGTCCTCGGACGCCTTGTCAATTTCACAATTAGGGTGCAAAAAAAAAAAAAAAAATTTTTTCGGGTCAGATTCAATTAACAAGTCTGATCCAAATTCGACCTCAATCCTTATCTGATCTGATATAACCGACCCACTTACTTAATTGAGTGCGATGGACGAACGAGAATGGACATATGAGTGCAAGGGCGAGGATGAGCACGAGTAGATGAGTGCAAAGCAGAATGAGAGGCTGTTAACGGGAGGCTGAGATGTGATTACGGATTGGTCAAACGGGTTGCATTCATGTTTGTGGGCTAATCCGAACAACGATATTTCAATTGGGTCAAAAACTTAAACCCAAAGTCGAACGATTTGATAAATAAGTCGATTTGAATTCAAAATTTTTTGGTCAAATCTGAGTCCGATTTTCAGGTCGTGTCATATATTAACACCCTTAATGACAATAAACATATATGCATCGAATTCAATTCATCATATCCGTTTTTGTACCTGAGTTGTAATTTAACTCTAAAAATGAGATTTACTTATTTTTTGTGCAAATTTAAAAAGCAATAAGAAAGTTGTCCCAAACTAAACCTTAAACTTGTTGATTTAACTGTTAGACAGCTCACTTTAGTATTAACCTGTACCGGTGATTATTACGCTAAAGCCATAGCTATACCTATTTATATGTAACCTGTACTTTAACTTTTCACATAATAATATTTTCCTTATTTCTTTTCATCTGCTTTCTCTGTCTCGGTTCCCTGTTTGCCATCTTCCTCTTTTCCCTTTCTTGTTCTGTCATTAACAATTACTAAGGCTTCGTTTGGGATGGCTTATTTATTGCTTTCTAAAACGAAGTTTTAGTACAAATTTTTTTTATTTTTGAACTAAATCTCAGTTTTAGAAAACAATTAAAAAGCCGTCTCAAACGAAGCCTAAATCTCTCACTTATATTTTATCAATAACAATCCATATGATTGGAGAAATTTACAAAATCAACTAGAATAACAAACCTTTTAATTGTTAGGTATCAAGCTCACCTAATTACTAAGTGTTGTTATAATTACTATAGTTTGATGCAAAAACATACATTTTTGATAAGAAACATTAGGATGAGGCTCTGAGAAGCAGAGTTGTTGACCAATGGCTAATAATATAAACATAATACCAAGAAGATGATACTAAGACTTTGTTTGGGACAGTTTTCATACTGCTTAAAACGACTTTTCTAGTACAAAAATATTAAATTCAAAAAATAATTGTACTAGAAAGCTATTTTAAAAAGCAAGAAAAAAGCCGTCCCAAACGAAGCTTAAGTTTTAAGGCGAAGCTAATGACGATAAGGTGTTGATTATAAGAGGAAGATAAGAAAGAATACACTCCTAAGATGAGTCATCAAGAAGGTTGACATAATGAAATAACTCATTAATTAGGGTGGTTCTCTAAACTTCTTCAAAACCGATTTTTTCTAACTCTAGGGGTTGCTGGTATGAACAATGTAAACTCATTAGGGTAGAGAGAGAGAGAGAGAGAGAGAGAGAGAGAGAATTAAAGATTTCAAGATTTAGAAAGAAAATTAGATGAAGATGTCAGAAGCGAAGCATTATGACATAGAAAATGGACACAATATTTATATCAATTTGGTTAAATGATAGAGTAATTTTTTAAAAAGGAGTATCTTAATTATCATAATTAGAAAAAAAGTGCAGGTTTATTTAAAAATTTAAGAATTAGCTAATTCGTCAATTATTTTGGCATATTGTAAACAGAGAGAAATGAAAGTTCAATATAATAATTTTATTTATTTTTAATAACTTTATTTATAACTTAGTTTAATTTAGTTACATTATCACTTTAATAATTTTATTTAAATGAATAACTTAATTTAATGTAATTACATTATATTTTAAATTTAGTTTAATTTAATTTAATTATGTTAAAAATTATAACTTAATTAAATTTAATAACTTTATTTAAATTTAAAACTTAATTAAATTTAATTACGTTATATTTTAAATTTAATTTAATTAATGTAATTAAATTTGGTAGACAAACATTTGATTGTCTGCATCTAAAATATAACGTAATTAAATTTAATTAAGTTTTACATTTAAATAAAGTTATTAAATTTAATTAAGTTCTAAATTTTAACATAATTAAATTAAACCCTAAATTAAATATAAATTTAAAATATAATGTAATTACTTTAAATTAAGTTATACATTTGTTGCGTCCTGAAGTACATTCGCGGCGGTAGAGAAAATATAAAGTTTAACGTCTTAGCATTATACGAAGATCTAGCACACAATCAGATAAGAGAGGGATGGTGCAACATTTATAAGAAACATCAGAGTTTTTACGTTGAAACTCTTGAAAAGGGGGAAAAACCATGGGGCCTGGCCCAGTTTGAATGAATCCACTAGTATTTGCAATCGATTACAAATGAGGTCCTTTTTAGGGAGAAGACATTGGTCTGATGTTACAAATGTACGTCATATAGAGCGCATTACATGATGGGAGTTACAATAATCAACATAGACATGTTTATTTAGTCGGAAAGACCATTGGAGGCGACGAAAGTAAGAAGGACCGTAGTCTGCAGGAGACAGAAATCAGAAAGACCGTTATTTGACGATGTAGGTCGGAACGACCGTAGTAAGAGATGGAGGTCGGAAGGATCGTAGTCGGCAGGAGACCGGAGTTTGAAAGACCTTAGTTGGTAGGAGAACGGGGTCAGAAAGGCCGTTGTCTGTTGATAGAGGTCGGAAGGATCATAGTAGGCGACGGAGGTCGGAAGGACCGTAGTCAGTAGAAGATCGGGGTCTGAAAGATCATTGTCTGGTGATGGAGATCGGAGTGACCATAGTAGGCGACGGAGGTCGGGAAGATCGTAGTCGGCAGGAGATAGGAGTCTGAAAGACCGTTGTCTGTTGATGGAGGTCGGAAGGACCGTAGTTGTTAGGAGACTGGAGTCTGAAAGACTTTTGTCTGGTGATGGAGGTCGGAGCGACCATAGTAGGCGACGAAGGTTGGGAGGACCGTAGTCAGCAGGAGATAGGAGTCTAAAAGACCGTTGTTGGCAGGAGATCTGGATCTGAAAGACTTTTGTCTGGTGATGGAGGTCGGAGTGACCATAGTAGGAGATGGAGGTCGGGAGAACCGTAATAGGAGGGAGGTACTCCAGGAGAACTCTCGGTGTCAAGTGGTGGCCCGGAAGAAGTCTGGGCGTCATGTGGTGGTCTGATGGAAGTCCGGGCCTCACGTGGTGGCCTGGTGGAGCACAAGGTTTTAAGTGGTGGTCCGGCGGAGCAACGGCGCCAGGCGGTGGTCCGGCGGAGGTGAGGGCCTTAAGTGGTGGTCCGGTAGAGCAACGGCGTTAGGTGATGGTCAGGTGGAGGTAAAGGCCTCAAGTGGTGCTCCGACGGAGCAACAGTGTCAGGCGGTGGTCCAGCGGAGGTGAGGGCCTCAAGTGGTGGTCCGGCGGAGCAACGGCAGGCCTCAAGTGGTGGTCCGACGGAGCAACGGCATCAGGCGGTGGTCCGGTGGAGGTGAGGGCTGGCCTTAAGTGGTGGTCCGGCGGAGCAACGACGCCATGCGGTGGTCTGGCGGAGGTGAGGGACTCAAGTGGTGGTCCAACAGAGGAACGGCGTCAGGCGGTGGTCCGGCGGAGGTGAGGGCCTAGAGTGGTGGTCTGGCGGAGCTTCGGTGGTGGTCCGACGAAACTCCGGCGGTGGTCGAGGAGGCAAGGAAGCAAGAGCGATCTCCAATCTCTCTCTTTTTTCCTTAGGCTTAGGGGTTGTGATGCCCCAAGATCTAACTTGGAAAGAATGTCAATCAATTACTCAAACAATTTACCAGAGTTATCTAAAACCTTCAATTAACCAGTCTATCAAACATCTATAAAATTTAAAACATCAATATACAAGTCGATTCATATCTCAAAAAGTCGTGTACAATACTCAGGAACTACACTATAATCACCAGTTCTGAAATCTATCCTGAGTACAAAAGAATCACTATCAATCAAAAGACAAAAAAACCTGAAGATCTGGATCAATTTCTATCTTCTGCTTCCTTGCCCTGACCTGAAAATATCAACCACATATAATGAGCTTTACAAAGTCCAGCAGGTCACCTAATACCTATAACTGAAATCAAAGCACGACGATGCTATCAATATGCATGTCAGTCAATCAAATCAATATCAGTCAATGGTCAATGAGTCTATGCAATGCGGAAATCCATAGTCAATGAAACCAGTCAATGCAACAGCAGGCAAAATGATAAATCCAGCTCAATCAATCAGTACGTGAAATCTCAAGAGAATCCGTCGATCAGTCAACTCAATCGTATCGAACCAATCTATCGTATCAAAGCAAATCTCTAGTATCAAGTCGGTAAAATCAATCGGAAAAGCAATATGATAAATCAATGCCAAGTTCAATGAGTCGATAAATAATGTCAATAAAGCTATGCTGTCCATGTCCATATCAGTGTCAATAATCAATAGTCTCAATAAATGCTCGATGATCAATCAATAAAATCAATGAATCCGTACGATACAGTAAATCCATATTTCCATGCACATCAAGAAATCCATACGATGCAATCATTCAAGGGTCTTACTAGACAAGCACAAACGCTGGCTATGTTGCTGTTGTAGAATCCGTATTGCTGTTGTAGATATCTATACATTGGTTCCATTAATAAGAGTCGTCACTCTTTTTGCCCGTCGGCCGCCCGTCGGCGTATAAAACTCCTTATAACTCCCAATCGTTATATCCATGATCCATGATCTATGATTTAAAGGAAAGCCCGTCGGCCCACCATCCTGTATAGGTCAACCAATCTCCAACCAACGTTCAACCATGTTCCCACTTGTCTTTTAGTATCAATAGTCAATTCAGTAAGCAATTCAATAATCAATCGATAATCAATGCAAAAATCAATATTAAAGCAATCTAAAACAATCATATCCATAGTCATGCACATATCAATTCAATCTATCAATTCCAGAAAATTCGGAAATCATACGAAAATCGGGCAGCGTAACGGCAGTCGGTCAAATTTACACAAAAATCCTGCAAAAAGACACAAATTCCAAATCTTTCCAAATTACAGACGAAGATCCATAACATCAATACAAGACTATTATTCTATAGAATCCAAATCAAATCAAGTCCTGATAATTTTCTATTCGATTAAAATCGCGTAGAATCAATTCCGACCGGTAAAATCTTCATAGAAAATAGGCAAATCGTGTACAATAATCATATCTATAACATACTAAAAGTTGTGCGGTGAAAGTTATGTCAAATCAAAATCATGTCAAAAAGTCGACTACGAAAACACAAAACAAATCACAACTCTGTCAAAACTGAATATCTTTGAAAACAAAAATAGGGTTCGGAGTCCTTACCACGAGATCTTCACTTTTCCCAACAGCAGCGTCGGACGAAAAGCGCTCCGCGGCCTCCAAAACCCAAGATCCCTCTTTTTCCTTTTCTCTTTCTCTCTAAAATCAGATATTTTTATTTTTAAATGATTTTCTCTCTCATCAAAACGACCTGATTTTCTTATATCATTTGTCTGATCGGCCCGGCCAATCGCCAAATTGTCCCGGGACGATCAGACCAAAAATATCGTCCTGGACGGTTCCCAGAACTATATTCAGGCCGATATTTTCTACAGTGCCGATCGGCCTGGACGATCTAAAATCGTCCTGGACGATCCTGAGAGGAAAATCCAAATCAGAGAGGAACAGTAAGGGAACGAGGTCTCACAATCTCCCCACCTTAGAAAAATGTCGTCCCGACATTTCCCTACAGGTACGAGACAAAAACAACGCAAAACGAAATCGATCCAAATCCAAATCAAAACTCATCGAAATCTATACAACACACAATGCAATCAATCAAATGTCAATATGCATGATCAAATGTCAATATCAATCGGTTAGTCAAATCAATCTTACCAGTAGAACTTTCTG
Organism: Dendrobium officinale; assembly: GCA_019514585.1. Lineage (NCBI taxonomy): Eukaryota > Viridiplantae > Streptophyta > Magnoliopsida > Asparagales > Orchidaceae > Dendrobium > Dendrobium officinale. Next base: position 6,307,462 of record CM033686.1, on the reverse strand, counting down.
GTCGTTGTTGATCTGCATGATGATGTAGACTGTAAACACGTGGCACTACTGGAGGAAGTGCAGGAGGTCGTGGCGCAACTGTCTCTCGCTGATCTCTGACAGCTCTATCAACAGCTCGATTCTCTGATCTCTCACTGTAGGCTCTCGAGCCAACGGTCCTCTGCTGTCCTGTACCCGTGCCAGAATCCGTCCTTCCACCCATTCCTTTCTGAGGACAATTTATTGCTCTGTGCCCTCGCTGTCCACAGTAAAAGCACTGCCCCGTCAATAGGTAACACTGACCTGCATGTCGTTTGCCACAGTGAATGCATGCTCCAGAACTACCAGACGATCCTACTGATGCAGATCGCGATACAGATCCCGATGTAGATCCCTTCGAATCATCATACCTGCTCTTCTTCTCTCTATCTCTATCTCTACCAGAATCATCTCGTCGTACCTCATCTCTCCTCCTCCTGGTATCCTCGTACCTCGATACCGGTGTTGCCAAGTCAATCTCTATCAATCGGGCCTGCTCCACTAGCTCAGAGAACTCATGTATCCGGAAGGGTACTAGTGGATGTCTCAGCTCTCTGTTCAATCCTTGCAGGAATCTATAACACTTTTCTTCGGGAGTAGGAATCAGATGAGCAGCGTACCTCGCAAGTGCAGTAAACTCGGCCTCGTACTGCATTACTGACTTGCGGCCTTGCTCCAATCTCATGAAAGCTTCTTGCATCTGTCGTTGAGCTGACGGTGGTACAAACCACATCCTGAACACTGCAATGAACTCATCCCAGGTGATCTCAGCATTAGTCTTCCCCTGGAATTTCTCTCTCTGCTGTCCAATCCACCATCTCTCTGCTTCACCCTCAAATAGGAATACAGCCAATGGTACTTTTCGATTCCCCGGACACTGCTTGCTGTCAAAAATCTTTTCTATCCTCAGGATCCAATCCTCAGTAGCCTGGGGTCCCACACTTCCCTTAAACAACGGAGGCCTCAGCTTGTGAAACAACTGCATATGTCTATCCACTTCTTCCTCTTTGCTACCACTCATTTTACTCTGAGCATCCCCCATTACATGTGCAATCGCAGTAGCCAACTGCATCATACTCTCTGAAGGTACTGGGGCTGCGCTGTGTTGCTCATTTGGTACACTGGAATCTGCTGGATGATCCATAGCTTTTCACCTGCACAATTCAGAACAAATGATACACACATGCAACGATGTATGCCAATGATGCTCTTACAGCTACCCAATCTACCCAATTCTCAATCCAATCCTACAACTCTGGTAACAATTCATTCTTTCAATAACACTGCTCTGATACCAATTGTGACGCCCCAAGATCTAACTTGGAAAGAATGTCAATCAATTACTCAAACAATTTACCAGAGTTATCTAAAACCTTCAATTAACCAGTCTATCAAACATCTATAAAATTTAAAACATCAATATACAAGTCGATTCATATCTCAAAAAGTCATGTACAATACTCAGGAACTACACTACAATCACCAGTTCTGAAATCTATCATGAGTACAAAAGAATCACTATCAATCAAAAGACAAAAAAACCTGAAGATCTGGATCAATTCCTATCTTCTGCTTCCTTGCCCTGACCTGAAAATATCAACCACATATAATGAGCTTTACAAAGCCCAGCAGGTCACCTAATACCTATAACTGAAATCAAAGCACGGCGATGCTATCAATATGCATGTCAGTCAATCAAATCAATATCAGTCAATGGTCAATGAGTCTATGCAATGCGAAAATCCATAGTCAATGAAACCAGTCAATGCAACAGCAGGCAAAACGATAAATCCAGCTCAATCAATCAGTACGTGAAATCTTAAGAGAATCCGTCGATCAGTCAACTCAATCGTATCGAACCAATCTATCGTATCAAAGCAAATCTCTAGTATCAAGTTGGTAAAATCAATCGGAAAAGTAATACGATAAATCAATGCCAAGTTCAATGAGTCGATAAACAATGTCAATAAAGCTATGCTGTCCATGTTCATATCAGTGTCAATAATCAATAGTCTCAATAAATGCTCGATGATCAATCAATGAAATCAATGAATCCGTACGATACAGTAAATCCGTAATTCCATGCACATCAAGAAATCTATACGATGCAATCATTCAAGGGTCTTACTAGACAAGCACAAACGCTGGCTATGTTGCTGTTGTAGAATTCGTATTGCTGTTGTGGATATCTATACGTTGGTTCCATTAATAAGAGTCGTCACTCTTTTTGCCCGTCGGCCGCCCGTCGGCGTATAAAACTCCTTATAACTCCCAATCGTTATATCCATGATCCATGATCTATGATTTAAAGGAAAGCCCGTCGGCCCACCATCCTGTACAGGTCAACCAATCTCTAACCAACGTTCAACCATGTTCCCACTTGTCTTTCAGTATCAATAGTCAATTCAGTAAGCAATTCAATAATCAATCGATAATCAATGCAAAAATCAATATTAAAGCAATCTAAAATAATCATATCCATAGTCATGCACATATCAATTCAATCTATCAATTCCAGAAAATTCGGAAATCATACGAAAATCGGGCAGCGTAACGGCAGTCGGTCAAATTTACACAAAAATCCTGCAAAAAGACACAAATTCCAAATCTTTCCAAATTACAGACGAAGATCCATAACATCAATACAAGACTATTATTCTATAGAATCCAAATCAAATCAAGTCCTGATAATTTTCTATTCGATTAAAATCGCGTAGAATCAATTCCGACCGGTAAAATCTTCATAGAAAATAGTCAAATCGTGTACAATAATCATATCTATAACATACTAAAAGTTGTGCGGTGAAAGTTATGTCAAATCAAAATCATGTCAAAAAGTCGACTACGAAAACACAAAACAAATCACAACTCGGTCAAAACTGAATATCTTTGAAAACAAAAATAGGGTTCGGAGTCCTTACCACGAGATCTTCACTTTTCCCAACAGCAGCGTCGGACGAAAAGCGCTCCGCGGCCTCCAAAACCCAAGATCCCTCTTTTTCCTTTTCTCTTTCTCTCTCTAAAATCAGATATTTTTATTTTTAAATGATTTTCTCTCTCATCAAAACGACCTGATTTTCTTATATCATTTGTCTGATCGGCCCGGCCGATCGCCAAATCGTCCCGGGACGATCAGACCAAAAATATCGTCCTGGACGGTTCCCAGAACTATATTCAGGCCGATATTTTCTACAGTGCCGATCGGCCTGGATGATCTAAAATCGTCCTGGACGATCCTGAGAGGAAAATCCAAATCAGAGAGGAACAGTAAGGGAACGAGGTCTCACAGTGGTCCCTTTTCAAGAGGAGAGGGAGCTCTATTTATAGATTTCTGGAGTGGCATGTGTCACGACCCGACCCGAGACGGACCCCGCTCGCACCGGGCCGCGACACGGAACCTTTTATCCAGGATCTGGCTTTGGAATTTGGTTACTGAACTGATTCTTCCAAATAATTAAACTCAACAGACACACAAACACAGAACTACTATGAATCATCAAACACAGCGGAACAAAACATCTATCTTTTTCTTTCTTTTCTTCAAAACAATAATCTACAAATACGGTACATGGCTAGCAGAAGAAATACAGAAGAAAAGTCATGACCGTACAAAAATCAAAAGTACAAAAGTACCTACTGATCAGACTCTGAACTCTAATCCTGGACTTCCTTCCCTTTCCTAGAACCTGAAAACCACCAGAAAACAAGAGTGAGCTCAACAGCTCAGCAAAGCAACAAACCTCCAATCAAAATTTACAGAATCTCAAAACCAACACATCAGACAAAATCCATTCAGAAATCGGAACAGAATCGTACAGATCAGATCACATCAAAATACCAATCAGAATAGAATAAATCAACAGAGTCAGAATCATACAGAAATCAGAAATCAGAATTTCAGATCATATCGTATCAGAATCACAATTGCTTACAGAATAGATACATAAACCAGAATCATATCAAATCAGATATCAGATAATATTTAATTCATAGCTAAATGCCCTGACACTAACGAAATCTCTACGGATTCCGGCCCCTTATGCCTCCCTTCTCAGACACTGACTGAATCTCATAGGATCCAGGCCCCTTATGCCTCCCTTTGTGCTCACGGCACCAGAACAGATGTGCTTAAAGCACCAGAACAGAATTCATCGGATCCGAAACAGAACAGATATCAGATTTCAGATTTGAGCTCATTTCAGATTTCCCAGACACTAACTGAATCTCATAGGATCCAGGCCCCTTATAACTCCCTTTTTATAGCACATACAAATAGCATTTCAATTCAGAAGAAATCCGGGCAAATCAGAAATCAGAAAAAAAAATCGGGCAGCACAACGGCAGTAGACAGAATTTACACAAATTTTCCTGCAAATAAAATTCACCAAATTCGCACAGAATGTAGATAATCACATTTCAAAACATTTATTATACTGCACAGATAATTTTCAATTTCACAGAAAAATGCAGTCGACTAAAAACACCGCCGAATCAAAAATACCCAGACAAAAATCTCGGAAAATAACCAAAATGTGCACACTCGGCACGTCAACAATATACAGAAAGTTACGCGGTAAAAACTGAACCAATCAAAAGATACGGACGAAAAACATTAACGGAAATGAAATCCGGACAGAAAATACCGCCAAACTCGACGGTTCTGAAAATTGAGAAAGGCGGAATGTGCCTTACCTTGCGTACAGCAATTTCTCGAACAGTCTCCTCGGACGAAAACGGCTCCGCGTTGTCCGAAAATCAACTTTTGCAAATTCCACCTCGACTTTCTCTCTCCTCAAAAGATATTTTCGTTTTTATAAAAATTTTCTCTCTCTTCCAAATGACTGAAATCAGCTTTATAATACACAGATCGGCCCGGCCGATCGCCAAATCGTCCCAGGACGATCAGACCAATTTGGATCGTCCTGGACGGTTCCCAGAACTATTCTCAGGCCGACATTTTCTACAGTGCCAATCGGCCTGGACGATGTCCTCAATCGGCCTGGACGATATGTACAGAAAATCACCTGGAGCAAATCTGGGCACATTCTGGAGCAGATTCTCAACTGATCGTCCCAGGACGATCCAGATCGTCCTGGACGATCCTGGAGCAGATTTTTGATATTACAATCTTCCCAACTTCAGAAAAATATCGTCCTCGACATTATCCAATCCAAACTCAGTCAAAACAATTACGGGTACGACCGTCTCATGTCAGACTCCTCCCAAGTCGCTTCTCATGCAGTCCGGTGCTTCCACTGGACTTTAACCATCGGAATCTCTTTATTTCTTAACTTTCGGACGTCGTACGCTAAAATTAACTCTGGCTCTTCCTTGTACGCCAGATTTTCCTGAATCTCAACCTCGTCAGCTGATATCTTCTTCTCAGAGTCTGAAACCCACTTCCTCAGAGGGGAGACGTGAAACACATTGTGTACGTCAGGCATCGAATCAGAAAGCAACAGTCGGTAAGCAGATTTTCCAATTCTTTCCAAAATCTCAAACGGTCCAACATACCTTGGACTCAGCTTACTCACCTGATCAAATCTGCTCACACCCTTCATCGGACTGACTTTGACATACACAAAGTCACCAACTTGAAACTCAACAAACCTGTGCTTCTGATTATAATACTTCTGCTGTCGATCCTGAGCTGCTTTCAATCTTTCTTTTATCAAACTGATCTTCTTAATAGTTTCCCCAACAAAAGTGGCACCCAGTTCCTGTCTATCTCCGATCTCAGTCAGAGTCAAAGGAGTACGGCACTTCCTGACATACAGAGCCTCGTACGGTGCCATACCAATACTGGACTAAAAACTGTTGTTATAAGAAAATTCAATCAGCGGAATATGATCTTCCCAGCTTCCGCCAAAGTCCAAAACACAAAGTCTCAACAGATCTTCCAGCACCTGAATGGTCCTCTCAGACTGTCCATCGGTCTGAGGATGAAAGGCTGTACTAAAATGCAGTTTCATACCCAAGCCTTGCTGAATACCTTTCCAAAGTCTGGAAGTAAACCGTCCATCTCGATCTGAAACAATCACTCGAGGCACACCGTGCAATCTGACTATTTCCTTCACATAAATATGTGCCAAACAATCCACCGGATCGGTCTGTCTGATCGGAAGAAAATGGGCTGACTTCGTCAATCGATCTACGACTACCCAAATGGCATCATGCCCTTGTCTAGATCGAGGAAAACCCATCGCAAAGTCCATCTTTACCTCATCCCACTTCCACTCAGGGACAGGCAACGACTGCAACAGTCCACCTGGTCGCTGATGCTCTGCCTTCATCAACTGACAGGCTTCGCATCTCGACACAAACTCTGCCACATCCTTCTTCATTCCAGGCCACCAGAACAAAAGCTTCATATCAGCATACATCTTACCACTGCCTAGATGAACAGTGTAGCCAGAATGATGAGATTCACGCAGAATCTCCTGCCTCAAATTCTCAAACACAGGTACCCATAACCTGTTCTTGCAGAAAATAGCACCAGAATCAGAAATTCAAAGTTTAGGAGTCTTACCAGATCCAATCTGAGCAATCAACTTCGAATAATCAGAATCTGACTTCTGGGCTTCCTGAATCCGTGCTTCCAAAGAAGACTGAATGTTCATCTGAGCCAAATCCAAATCACTGGAGAAAATCACCTCCAACTGCAATCGCTCCATGTCTCGAATCAGAAAATCATCAAAAGTAAGCTGCAAACCTGATAATCCAGAAGATTCATCAGATCCATGAAAATAGCAGGGGCATTGGTTACCCCAAAAGGCATAACCAAAAACTCGTAGTGCCCGTACCGAGTACTGAAAGCTATCTTCACCACATCAGCTTCCTTCACCTTCACCTGATAGTATCCGGATCTCAAATCAATCTTCGAAAATACCGAAGATCCGGAAAGCTGATCAAACAAGTCGTCAATCCGAGGCAAAGGATACTTTATCTTGATCGTGACCTTGTTCAAGTCTCTGTAATCCACACACATACGGAGTGTCCCGTCCTTCTTCTTCACAAACAGAACAGGTGCTCCCCAGGGTGAAACACTAGGACGGACAAAACCTCTGTCAACCAACTCCTGAAGCTGAACTTTCAACTCAAAAAGTTCTTTCGGTGCCATCCTGTACGGAGCTTTTGATATAGGAGCTGTACCCGGAAAAACATCGATAGAGAACTCCACCTCTCTATCCGGAGGTAAACCAACCAACTCCTCAGGAAAAATATCAGCAAACTCCCGTACCACAGGGATCTCAGAAACAGAACCAACCTCCAGGTTCAGATCCCGCACCGAAGCCAAAAATACTGGGCATCCTTTCCTCCACATTCTGCTCACTTCCAAAACAGAAAGCAGACTGGAGAGAATACCTCGTAATCCCTGGAATATAACTCTCTCTCCGGCCACAAGCAAACCCACTTGCTTCTTCAGACAGTCAATCTGAGCCTCATACCGACTCAGCCAATCCATGCCCAAAATCACGTCATACGAAGAAATCGGCAACAAAATCAAACTAGATTTCCACTTCTTGCCAGCAATGTCAATCTCACACAAACAAAACTTCCGAGCAATCAAAGGATTTCCAGCCGGTAAAATCACAGACAAAGAAACCGGAAGCAAAAACGAAGGCATTTGGACTCGTTCAAAACAATGCTCGGAAAGAAACGAGTGACTAGCTCCAGAGTCAAACAAAATACGACAGGGCTGATCAGAAATGTAAATCGTACCTGTCACAACATCCGGAGCATCACGAGCCTTCTGCTGATTCAGGCTGTAAACTCGTGGCTGAACTGGAGCAGGAGCTGAAACAACAGAACTACTCTGCTCCCTCTGAATCGTAGGTGGTCTTCGTGGTCCAGAACTAGTACCACCACCTATCCCAGAAAATCCCTCAGGACGAGGAGGAACAGTCCTCGGTCTTCCTGCTAAACCGGCAGGTTTGACAAAGCCCTCAGATCGGATCTCCGAACGCCGATCAAATCCAGTCTGTGGACATTCTGCAATCCTATGTCCAGGCTGACCACATCTGAAACACAGACCAGCCATCCTGTAGCACTGGCCATGGTGTCGCCGTCCACAACTCTGGCACACAGGTGCCGCACTGACAGAACTAGAACTCGTCGTACTAGTAGCAGTACCAGACGACCCTCCGCTCCTCTTGGAGTCAACAGATCCAGAACCAGCTATAAATCTCCTCTTCCCAGAGGAATCACTGCCAGAAGTCTCACCTCCAAATCTCTTCCTACTCGCAGTCCACCACTGCTGAGTAGCCGTCATGTCATTCTCAAGCAAACAAGCTCGCTCCACAAGCTCAGAGAAATCGGTAATCCTGAATGGTATCAGAGGCTGCCTCAACGTGTCTCGTAATCCTCTCAGAAATCTGTAGCACCTCTAAGCAGAAGTGTTGACCAGCTGCGGAGCGTACCTGGCTAATGCAGTAAACTCAGCCTCGTACTGCATCACCATTTTGCTCCCCTGAACCTGCCTCAGAAAAGTCTCCTGCATCTGCTGTCGTGCAGAAGGGGGAACAAACCAATCTCGGAACACCTCAGTGAACTCTTCCCAAGTGATCAAAGAGTTCAGTCTGCCCTGAAATCTGGCTGCTTGCTGGCCTTCCCACTAGTGCTCAGCCTCTCCGTCCAACAAAAATACAGCCAAAGGAACCTTCCTATCTGACGGACACTGCATTCCGTCGAAGGTCTTTTCCAATCTCCTCAGCCACTCCTCGGCTGCTCTGGGCACAACAGCGCCCTCAAATCTCGGAGGTTTCAACCTCAAAAATAACTTCAGGTGTCTATCAATGTCCTCAGATCTGACAGTAGAAGCTCTGCTCTGAGTCTCGCTCATCATCTGAGCAACAAGCGTAGCAAACTGAGACAATGTATTTGCACCGGCCACTGGGGCTGTACTCCCCACTGGTGCTGCCTGACTGGCACTCTGCCCGTCTGTCATGTCTGGGTCTAGCTGATCCATACAGAAAAATCCAAAAAATCGGGAAAACTATCACAAAAACAACACAATAAAAAGCCGAACGAATCAAAACTACCCCCCAGACAGACTCACTGATCACTTCCTATGCTCTGTTTTACAATCCAACCCAATTCCAAAACCAATGCTCTGATACCACTAAAGTTTGTCACGACCCGACCTGAGACGGACTCCGCTCGCACCGGGCCGCGACACGGAACCTTTTATTCAGGATCTGGCTTTGAAATTTGGTTACTGAACTGATTCTTCCAAATAATTAAACTCAACAGACACACAAACACAGAGCTACTATGAATCATCAAACACAGCGGAACAAAACATCTATCTTTTTCTTTATTTTCCTCAAAACAATCATCTACAAATATGGTACATGGCTAGCAGAAGAAATACAGAAGAAAAGTCATGACCGTACAAAAATCATAAGTACAAAAGTACCTACTAATCAGACTCTGAACTCTAATCCTGGACTTCCTTCCCTTTCCCAGAACCTGAAAACCACCAGAAAACAAGAGTGAGCTCAACAGCTCAGCAAAGCAACAAATCTCCAATCAAAATTCTCAGAATCTCAAAACCAACACATCAGACAAAATCCATTCAGAAATCGGAACAGAATCGTACAGATCAGATCACATCAAAATACCAATCAGAACAGAATAAATTAACAGAGTCAGAATCATACAGAAATCAGAAATCATAATTTCAGATCATATCGTATCAGAATCACAATTGCTTACAGAACAGATACAGAAACCAGAATCATATCAAATCAGATATCAGATAATATTTAATTCATAGCTAAATGCCCTGACACTAACGGAATCTCTACGGATTCTGGCCCCTTATGCCTCCCTTCCCAGACACTGACTGAATCTCATAGGATCCAGGCCCCTTATGCCTCCCTTTGTGCTCACGGCACCAGAATAGATGTGCTTAAAGCACCAGAACAGAATTCATCGGATCCGGAACAGAACAGATATCAGATTTCAGATTTGAGCTCATTTCAGATTTCCCAGACACTAACTGAATCTCATAGGATCCAGGCCCCTTATAACTCCCTTTTTATAGCACATACAAATAGCATTTCAATTCAGAAGAAATCCGGGCAAATCAGAAAAAAAATCGGGCAGCACAACGGCATAAGACAGAATTTACACAAATTTTCCTGCAAATAAAATTCACCAAATTCACACAGAATGTAGATAATCACATTTCAGAACATTTATTATACTGCACAGATAATTTTCAATTTCACAGAAAAATGCAGTCGACTAAAAACACCGCCAAATCAAAAATACCCGGACAAAAATCTTCGGAAAATAACCAAAATGTGCACACTCGGCACGTCAATAATATACAGAAAGTTACGCGGTAAAAACTGAACCAATCAAAAGATACGGACGAAAAACATTAACAGAAACGAAATCCGGACAGAAAATACCGTCAAACTCGACGGTTCTGAAAATTGAGAAAGGCGGAATGTGCCTTACCTTGCGTACAGCAATTTCTCGAACAGTCTCCTCGGACGAAAACGGCTCCGCGTCGTCCGAAAATTAACTTTTGCAAATTCCACCTCTACTTTCTCTCTCCTCAAAAGATATTTTCGTTTTTATAAAAATTTTCTCTCTCTTCCAAATGACTGAAATCAGCTTTATAATACACAGATCGGCCCGGCCGATCGCCAAATCGTCCCAGGACGATCAGACCAATTTGGATCGTCCTGGACGGTTCCCAGAACTATTCTCAGGCCGATATTTTCTACAGTGCCAATCGGCCTGGACGATATCCTCAATCGGCCTGGACGATATGTACAGTAAATCACCTGGAGCAAATCTGGGCACATTTTGGAGCAGATTCTCAACTGATCGTCCCAGGACGATCCAGATCGTCCTGGACGATCCTGGAGCAGATTTTTGATATTACAGCATGACTCGTAAATAGGTGAGAGATCAAGGGTAAATGGGAAGTGGTTGGATGAACGGCCGATGTTGAATCCCTTGATCATGAACCATTCTTTAGACATTTGAAGAACTTAATGAAGTCGAAAATCGGCAATCTTGAACTCGTTGGATTCGTCTCGTCAAGCCGCTCGATTCAAGTATAAGCTTGTTATGTTTGAAAACTGTTTGGTAATCCAATTTGTGGTTTGAACCTTTTGACAACGCTTCGGGTGCTTGATTTGGACGCATTTGGGCTTGGATTGAGTCGAATTTGGTGTCGTTGTGTTCGTATTTCCGAGACGCTCAGTTTGACTATAAGTTTGCTAAAATCGGAGTTTGGATGATTTTGCATCGAGATTCGCACCTGATTAAGATAATTTTTTGACGACGTATCACCATTTAAATAAAATTATTAAAGTTATAACGTAATTAAATTAAATTAAGTTATAAATAAAGTTATTAAATTTAAATATATTTATTAAATTTATAAATTAATAACTTATAACTTAATTTAATTAAAAATTTATAAATTAAAATTATAACGTAATTAAATTAGATTAAAAATGATTTTTATATGTTTAATCAGAAAAATTTTAGTAAAAAATGATTAAAATATAAATCATTATTTATTAATTAAAAATAATATATAAAATTTGTAGTGGAGAGAGGTAGCAGCATAAAGCATTATTCTCTCTCTCAACTTTTTTATCTTCTCTTTCTGATATTTTTCTCTCTCTATTATCTTTCTCCACAACTCTATATTTCTCTCTCTCCATCAAAACCTGGCTAAGATACGCCAAAATAATTGACGAATTAGCTCATTCTTAAATTTTTAATATATTCTTTTTGCTAATTGTGATAATTAAGATACTCTTAAAAAATACCCTAAATGATATTCATCTATTGTTGAGCCAACCAAGAAAAAGCAAATAATCAAAATATAATAAATGAATGTGAGAGCTACGTAATAACCTTTTGTTTTTAATTTATAAGCCTTTTTTCAATGTTAAATAAAATCAACCATAAGCCAACCACAATCCCTAATCATCCTTTGACTTATTCTATCAAGATTAAAAAATTCAATTATAATTGTCAAATCAAAAGTTTTAAATTATTAATTGCACATTAGATATGATTTTTTTCATGAAAATCATAATGTGATAATGGCGCTTCTAACTTTGAGCATACGACATTCTTAAAAAAAAAAAATTAGAAAAACACCTTTTTATCACTTTATGGCCACATAGAGGGTATTATGTAAAATTAAAATTTTATTTGGGACGGTTTTCTTATTTTTTAGATTGCAATCATAGTTTCTGTTTGGCTATTCCTTTTTTGTTGTTTTTCAAAAAAAAAGTTATGACACGAAGCTATTTTTTACAAAAACTTTTGAAAATTTTAATTTCTCTATAATAATTTTGTAATAATTTTTATAAAAAGTTATAACTTCTCAAACAAGTTTTAAATTGCGTATTTATTTGAAGGTATAATAATTTATTTTAATAAAAAAAATACAATCCCCTAAAGAATTTTTTTTTTTTTCAATATTTTGCCGTCACCAAAATGCAATGAAAAAATACAAAATACACAATAAATATTTAATAATGAAGTGTTTGTTACAGAACAATTGCCACAGAACACGACTGACCACAAAATGAACCAAGAATTGTGACTGATGACGTGTTACTCAGTGCACCTCATTGTTTTCTTCCGGATAGTGAGTGGGTGTCACGGTGTGAACTATTGATTTTTTTTTTCAATAGAAAATAATTATATAGTTTTTCCACCTAGTTATGATATAAAATAATTGAGAATAAAAGTAGAAGATAAGCATAAAAAAAAAGGAAATTTTGGATATTTGGACTATTTGGACTCGGTTTGGATAGATTTCAGTGTCGTTAGGTTCATTTCATCAAGATATTCAGTTTAAACTGAAATTTAGAAGGTCCCAAATTTAATTTAAAAAGTTTCAAACTTGATATGCCACAAGATTCCTGCTCGATCAAGACAATTTTTTGTGTCATATCAATATTGTATATAATTATTATAGTAAAATGATTAAAATAATAAAAAATTAGAAGAAAAATAATAAAGAATCACTTAATTAAGAAAACAAATATAATTTTTAAATATTTTTGTTGCGTCCTGGAGTATTCGCGGCGGTAGAGAAATATAAAGTTTATCGTCTTAGCATTGTACGAAAATCCGGCACGCAATCAGATAAGAGAGAGGGTCTAGCATTTATGAGACACCAAGATTTTTACGTGGAAAACCCCTGTAAATGGGGGAAAAACCACGGGGCCTAGCCCAGTTTGAACGAATCCACTAGTATTTGCAGTCGATTACAAATGAGGCCCTTCCTTGGGAGAAGGCCTTAGCTTGATGTACATCTTATGGAGTACATTACATGATGTAAATACAAAGAGTCATTGTTGACATGTTCGTTTGGTCGGAAGGACCATAGTCGGTTGGCGACGTAGGTCAGGAGGACCGTAGTCAGCTGGCGACGGAGGACTGTAGTCGGCGGGGCGACGTAAGTCAGTAGGACCGTAGTCGGCGGGCGACAGAGGTCGGAAAGACTGTAGTCGACGGGCGACGTAAGTCAGGAGGACCGTAGTCGGCGAGCGATGGAGGTTGGAAAGACTGTAGTCGGCGGGCGACATAAGTCAGGAGGACCGTAGTCGGCTGGCGACGGAGGTTGGAAGGATTGTAGTCTGACGACGAAGATCAGTAGGACAGCGTCAGGTAGAAGTCCAGCAAAGGAAAGAAATGCATCTTCTCATAGACGTGCAGCGAAGTCCGATAATCGGTAGAAGTCCGGCATCGGGTAGAAACTTGGCGAAGAGTGAAGGTCCGACGTCGGGCAGAAGTCCGACGTCTTTGGTGGCAGAGGAGAACTTCGTCTTCACTTGGGCGGAGTTTCGGCGTCAGGAGGGAACTCTCTTGTAAATTGGGAAGAATTTTCAGCATCTCATGGAAGTTGTGCAGAATTCCTGCGTTTTTCCTGAAAATCCGGCAGAGTTCCGGTGTCTTTAGGCGGCAGAAAGAGCTCCGGCGGTGGTCGAGGAGGTGAGGAATCTCCTTTTCCCCTTTCTCCTCTTCTTCTCTCTCTCTCTTCCCTTCTCTCTTCCCCCTCCCCCTCTTGGTGTAGAATGAGGGCTCTATTTATAGTTTTTCTGGAGTGGCATAGCCCGTAAATAGGCGTGAGATCAAGGGCGAATTGGGAGTGATCCGAATGGACGGCCGATATCGAATCCTTCGATCATGCACCGTTCGTTGGACATTTGAAGGCCTTAATGATTTTGGAATTTGATGATCTTAGGCTCGTTGGATTCGTCTCGTCGAGCCGTTCGATTCGAGTATAAGCTCGTCAAAATCGGAGACCGTTTGGTAACTCAAATTGCGGTTTGAACCTCCCAACAGCTCTTCGAACCTTTGATTCGGACTCATTTGGGCTCGGATTGGGTTGATCTTGGTGTCGTTGGGTTTGTATTTCCGAGACGCTCAGTTTGACTGTAAGCTCGCTGAAATCGGAGTTCATATGCTCCCGAAATTATCTTTTGAAGTTTCCGAACTGATTTTGCCTCGAGATTCGTGCCCGATCAAGATAATTTTGTGATGATGTATCAGTTGCCCCCCTATTTTCGGACGCCGTAGCTTCAGAGGTCCAAAAATATGTGTTAACTATTTTACATTTTAGCCGAAACGCAAAAAATTGCATCCCAAAAATTAAATGCTTGCTCGAACTTGGTTATAGAGAGTCCCCCGTTGAGCTTCGAAAAGTGTCGAAATCGAGTCCGAAACGTCAAAAAACATGTGTTTGAGGACCCAAAAAAAAAAGTTCGAATCGGACCTTCCCCGGGGCGAAAAAAAAAACCCGACACGTCCAAAAACGTATCGGCAGCCGAACCGGCCGGACCGGCCGGCGGCCGCCGCCGCCGCCGCCGCGCCGGAGGGATCGAACCCGCGCGGGCGCGGTCCGCGAGCCCGCGGAGGGGCTCGCCCGCGCCCTGCCTTGGGCGCGATCGGGTGCTGCGCACCTGGGCAGCCCGCGCCTGAGCTGTCTGCGGTCCGCCAAGGCCCGCTCCTGCTTGCCTGTGCCGCGCGAATGCGGATTCGCTGGTTGCTGCACGCTGATCCGCGACCGTCCAAAGGCTGGCCGTGATCCGCGCGATTTTCCACGCGGATCGGTGCGCAATCCGCGGTTTTTTTTTTTTCGGATTTTGGTGTGTCAGTTCGGCCCACACCGACTTTGTGTGGGTCCCCACTTGCCGAAAATAGGCATTTTTTGGCTCATTTTTAGTCCCAAAAAATTCCGAAAAAATTCAAAAAAATTCTAAAAAATTCGGAAAAATTTAAAAATTTTTTGGAATTTCGAATAATTCCCTCCTTTCTTCTCCAAAACCTATAAAATAGGCCTCTCAGGCCCTTAGGAAACTTGCAATTTTTCTTTCTTTCTCCCTCCGGTTTTTGGCGATAGAAACCTACGGGATTTCTTCCTCTCCCTCCGGTTTACTGGCGATAGAAACCAACGGGATTTCTTCCTCTCCCTCCGGTTTACTGGCGATAGAAACCTACGGGATTTCTTCCTCTCCCTCCGGTTTACTGGCGATAGAAACCTACGAGATTTCTTCCTCTCCCTCCGGTTTACTGGCGATAGAAACCTACGGGATTTCTGTTCCCCCTCCGGTTTACTGGCGATAGAAACCTACGGGATTTCCTCCTCCCCCTGTTGGCGATAGAAACCGAGTTGAAGCCCGTTAGTAGTCAACGATCGAGTGTGGACGGATTTGGGGAGAGTTGGGCGGAATGCGTGCTGGCGAGAAAGTCCGATGATGCGTAGTCTTCTACGTCTGCCGACGACAAGCAGAAGTCCGACAACAGGAAGAAGTCTTACTTCGAGTAGAAGACCGACGTCGGGGAGGAGTCCGTCGACGAGCAGAAGTCCGACGTCGGGTAGGAGTCCGCTGACGAGCAGAAGTCCGACGTCGGGTAGGAGTCCGCTGACGAGTAGAAGTCCGACGTCGGGTAGGAGTCCGCTGACGAGCAGAAGTCCGACGTCGAGTAGGAGTTCGCTGACGAGCAGAAGTCCGACGTCGGAGTAGGAGTCCGCTGACGAGCAGAAGTCCGACGACGGGGTAGGAGTCTGCTGGCGAGCAGAAGTCTGACGACAGGAGGAGTCCGACGACGAGTAGAAGTCTGCTGGCGAGCAGAATCGGGTAGGAGTCCGCTGACAGCAGAAGTCCGACGTCGGGTAGGAGTCCTGACGAGAGCAGAAGTCCGACTCGGGTAGGAGTCCCGCTGACGAGCAGAAGTCCGACGACGAGTAGGAGTCCGCTGACGAGCAGAAGTCCGACGTCGCGGTAGGAGTCCGCTGACGAGCAGACGTCAAGACGATCCGACGACGAGTAGAAGTCCTGCTGACGAGCAGAAGTCCGACGTCGAGTAGGAGTCCGCTGACGAGCAGAAGTCCGACGTCGGGTAGGAGTCCGCTGACGAGCAGAAGTCCGACGACGTCGGGTAGGAGTCCGCTGACGGGGGGGGGGGGGGGGGGGGGGGGGGTGGAGTCCGCTGACGAGAAACGTCCGGTGGAAGACGAGTAAGAATTCGTCGACGACGAAGCAAAGAAAGTCCTGAAGGATGATTAGCAATCCGCTGAAATTCAACATCGGGTAAAAAGTCCGACGAAGAAGTAGGAGTCCGCTGACGTCATTTCTGTCGACGTTAACCGGGATGTAAGAGTCCGCTGACGAGCATGAAGCATTTGACGACGATGTTAACCGAGTCCGATGTGATGTAAGAAGTCTATATGGCGAGCAGAAGTCTGCCGTTGGGTAGAAGTTCAACTGTATGGAAGGGTGGAAATCCCCACGAAGTAAGACGTTTACGAGGTTGAAGTCCGACGACGAGTAGACGACCGTTAACATGGGTGGAAGACCGACGAGAAATTTGTCGACAAGGATGTAAGACCTTTCCGAGGATGATGTAGGAGCCTGCTGCTCGATGCAGAACCTGTGTGGAAGAGGAGCAGGAGAATCCACCAAGGATGTGAGAAGTTCAACGTCGGGTAGAAGTTGCTCAACGACGTTAGTGCGGAAGACCAACGAGAATTCGTCACCAAGGATGTGAGAGAGTCTCCACGACGTATGTAGAAGCCTTTGCTGATGACGTTAACCTGCAAGGAAAAGGTCGAGAGAACCAAAGGAAGACCTATCCGAGGTTGTATGTAGAAATTTGTTCGACTTAACCTGTGTGGAAGAGGTTAAATCCACCAAGGATGTAAGACCTTTCCGGCATGTATGTCGAGCATTTAACTCTACGATGTTAACCTGACCTCGGGAGAATCCACCAGGATTGAGACCTATCCGAGGTTGTATGTCGGAACATTTGTTCGATGACATTAACCTGTGTGGAAGAAGGTCGGATGAGAATCCACCAAGGATGTAAGACCTTTCCAAGATTGTGTGTCGGAGCATTTGCTCGACGACGTTAACCTGTGTGGAAGAGGTCGGGAGAATCCACCAAGGATGTGAGAACCTTTCCGAGGTTGTATGCCGGAGCCCTTGCTCGATGACGTTAACCATTGTGGAAGAGGTCGAGAGAATCCACCAAGGATGCGAGACCTATCCAAGGTTGTATGTCGGAGCCCTGCTCGACGACGTTAACCTGTGTGGAAGAGGTCGAGAGAAATCCACCAAGGATGTGAAACCTTTCCGAGGTTGTATGTCGGAGCCTTGCTCGATGACGTTAACCTGTGTGGAAGAGGGTCGAGAGAATCCACCAAGGATGTGAGACCTTTCCGAGGTTGTATGTCGGAACATTTGCTCGACGACGTTAACCTGTGTGGAAGAGGTCGGGAGAAATCCACCAAGGATGTAAGACCTTTCCGAGGTTGTATGTCGGAGCCTTTACTCGACGACGTTAACCTGTGTGGAAGAAAGTCGGGAGAATCCACCAAGGATGTGAAACCTATCCGAGGTTGTATGTCGGAACAGCCCTGTTCGACGACGTTAACCTGTGTGGAAGAGGTCGAGAGAATCCACCAAGGATGTAAGACCTTTCCGAGATTGTATGTCGGAGCATTTGTTCGACGACGTTAATCTGTGTGGAAGAGGTCGGGAGAATCCACCAAGGATGTGAGACCTTTCCGAGGTTGTATGCCGGAGCCTTTGCTCGATGACGTTAACCTGTGTGGAAGAGGTCGAGAGAATCCACCAAGGATATGAAACCTTTCCGAGGTTGTATGTCGGAGCCTTTGCTCGACGACGTTAACCTGTGTGGAAGAGGTCGGGAGAATCCACCAAGGATGTAAGACCTTTCCGAGATTGTGTGTCGGAGCATTTGCTCGAAGACGTTAATCTGTGTGGAAGAGGTCGGGAGAATCCACCAAGGATGTGAGACCTTTCCGAGGTTGTATGCCGGAGCCTTTGCTCGACGACGTTAACCTGTGTGGAAGAGGTCGAGAGAATCCACCAAGGATATGAAACCTTTCCAAGGTTGTATGTCGGAGCCTTTGCTCGACGACGTTAACCTGTGTGGAAGAGGTCGAATCGAATC
The DNA here is from genome assembly GCA_019514585.1 of Dendrobium officinale. Taxonomy (NCBI): domain Eukaryota; kingdom Viridiplantae; phylum Streptophyta; class Magnoliopsida; order Asparagales; family Orchidaceae; genus Dendrobium; species Dendrobium officinale. The sequence goes on along the minus strand of CM033686.1, from coordinate 6,288,967 downwards.
CCCCTGGGATCGATTTTGCTTTGATTGGGAGGGGGCGAATGCCGCGTATATCCCGAATCAAAAGTGAAGAAGGTCTATCTTTAGACCGTTACTGCATTTTTAAGGTCAAGATTAAGACCTTGCCCAAGAAGTAAAAGTCCAACAAGGGACTGTATAAAGCTTGCCATTGATTTGAAGTATCCTTGCATTTGCTCGGATATTCCTGAAATATCATCTTGATATAGAAAACATCGGAGGATCTTTTTGACCAGAATTGGGGTCAAAGTTGCCCCCCAGTCCGCATCTGATGCAACAATGACTGATGTCAGAATATTGATAAGAACGATCTTTTGAGATTGGAGCAAAAGTTTGCCCCTCAATCAGGAACCACGTTTCCCACAGACGGCGCCAAACTGTTGCGTCCTGGAGTATTCGCGGCGGTAGAGAAATATAAAGTTTAACGTCTTAGCATTGTACGAAAATCTGGCACGCAAGCAGATAAGGAGAGAGGGTCTAGCATTTATGAGACACCAAGATTTTTACGTGGAAAACCCCTGTAAAAGGGGGAAAAACCACGGGGCCTAGCCCAGTTTGAACGAATCCACTAGTATTTGCAGTCGATTACAAATGAGGCCCTTCCTTGGGAGAAGGCCTTAGCTTGATGTACATCTTATGGAGTACATTACATGATGTAAATACAAAGAGTCATTGTTGACATGTTCGTTTGGTCGGAAGGACCATAGTCGGTTGGCGACGTAGGTCAGGAGGACCGTAGTCAGCTGGCGACGGAGGACTGTAGTCGGCGGGCGACGTAAGTCAGTAGGACCGTAGTCGGCGGGCGACAGAGGTCGGAAAGACTGTAGTCGACGGGCGACGTAAGTCAGGAGGACCGTAGTCGGCGAGCGATGGAGGTTGGAAAGACTGTATTCGGCGGGCGACATAAGTCAGGAGGACCGTAGTCGGCTGGCGACGGAGGTTGGAAGGATTGTAGTCTGACGACGAAGATCAGTAGGACAGCATCAGGTAGAAGTCCAGCAAAGGAAAGAAATGCATCTTCTCATAGACGTGCAGCGAAGTCCGATAATCGGTAGAAGTCCGGCATCGGGTAGAAACTTGGCGAAGAGTGAAGGTCCGACGTCGGGCAGAAGTCCGACGTCTTTGGTGGCAGAGGAGAACTCCGTCTTCACTTGGGCGGAGTTTCGGCGTCAGGAGGGAACTCTCTTGTAAATTGGGAAGAATTTCAGCATCTCATGGAAGTTGTGCAGAATTCCTGCGTTTCCTGAAAATTCGGCAGAGTTCCGGCGTCTTTAGGCGGCAGAAAGAGCTCCGGCGGTGGTCGAGGAGGTGAGGAATCTCCTTTTTTCTCCTCTTCTCTTCTCTTCTTCTTCTTCTCTCTTCCCTTCCTCTCTTCCCTCCCCCCTTTGGTGTAGAATGAGGGCTCTATTTATAGTTTTTCTGGAGTGGCATAGCCCGTAAATAGGCGTGAGATCAAGGGCGAATTGGGAGTGATCCGAATGGACGGCCGATATCGAATCCTTCGATCATGCACCGTTCGTTGGACATTTGAAGGCCTTAATGATTTTGGAATTTGATGATCTTAGGCTCGTTGGATTCGTCTCGTCGAGCCGTTCGATTCGAGTATAAGCTCGTCAAAATCGGAGACCGTTTGGTAACTCAAATTGCGGTTTGAACCTCCCAACAGCTCTTCGAACCTTTGATTCGGACTCATTTGGGCTCGGATTGGGTTGATCTTGGTGTCGTTGGGTTTGTATTTCCGAGACGCTCAGTTTGACTGTAAGCTCGCTGAAATCGGAGTTCATATGCTCCCGAAATTATCTTTTGAAGTTTCCGAACTGATTTTGCCTCGAGATTCGTGCCCGATCAAGATAATTTTGTGATGATGTATCAATTTTTAATGTTTTGTACTTAAAATTTATAATGCTAATATATATATATATATATATGAGCTAGCTTATGAGTTATGACTAGTTTAAAATTGGCTCAAGAGTCGGCTAGTCTCACTTGCACTCATAATTGGAAGTGACATAAATAGCTCTTGGGTGGATCTCTCTTTCTTTTTCTTTGTTTCTTTTTTAAATCATATGACCTGGCAGCACTTAGAAGTAGTTGGCCAATAGGTTATTATATATTCATTTGATTGCACCCAAAATATTTATATCAAGATGTTATGAATTAGGATGGACTTGAAAGATATTATATTTATTTTGAGACTAGTGTGTTTTATATGTTAAAAAATTTATAGCAGTAAAATATGTATTTATTGTTATAACTTTGTATTAAGATTTAATAAATAGAAGTTGTAAAATATCATAATTTTTTAGTGAAATTTTAAAGAAAGGAAAATACCAGTGTCTGATCTAATTTTAATAATTCATTATATTATTAACGGTACAAGAATATGCTCTTTTCCACAATTAAAGAAGATGAGATTACACATCTAATAAAAATTATCTAATTCCCATTATAGGGATTATAGAAATCAGGTTAGCATGGACGTATAGCTGAAATCCAATAATAGAGTTCAATCGTAGTAATCAAGTCATAATAGTCAGATGATGACAGTCAGATATTAATGACAATGATTACAAATGGCGGTCGTAAGCGATGATCTTGGGAAAATATTATAGAATTCTCTAGCTCTCTCAGGTTTTGAACCCGCATCATGTAGACAATGGATACTTATTCATAACTTATTGAGAGGAGCATTTAGATAAATTTGGCAAAGATATAAAACATTATATTGAACAATCCGTATTGATCTTCTTACTTGTAGATCATTTATCTAATATTTGTGTGCCTTATTAATGTCAGAATAGATTGATCTTGGGCTTGTTGGATTGGCCTTGTCCAGCAGCTTGATCTGAGCATACGATGCAAGATTTGGAGCCAATTTTGGCCATCAATTATTATTCAAAATTTCTAAATATATTTCAAGTACTTGATTTGAGTTCATTTCGATATAAATCTGATCATTTGTGATATCGATGTGTTCATCTCATCAAGATACTCAGTTTGACTAAAAGTTTGATCTTAAATGTAATTCCATAAGTTTCTAATTCAAATCTTTCCTCAAAATTTATACCGATCAAGTGAATTTTTTAGAGACGTGTAAACACTACAATAAAAATTTTGTATTTTACTAATCTCAATATGAATCTAGTAAAATACAAAATTTTCATTGTAATATTATGATTCTTTTTATATACGGATGTTATCAGCTTAAACTTGAATACCTAAACTGATTAGTTGCAACTAAGGCTTCATTTGGGACGGCTTTTTTTATACTTTTTAAAACGGAGTTGTAGTACATATTTTTTAATTTTTGAAGCAATAAAAAAAGCCATCCCAAACGAAGCCTAAGACAAGAAAAAAAAGTTTCTTTTGATTGACCAAATATTTATACATTGATTTTTGTTATAATCATGGCTTTCTTCCGCTTCTTTGAATTATCAACTTGAATGGCTTTCGTCATAGAACTTTGATTCACCATCATCTATCAGCAATAGATAGTACAAGGAAGGAGAATACCTTGATTTTCAAGATATGTGAGATTTTTAATGTAGAAGAAGGCCAGTTTCACCAATGATCTCCTTCATTTTCATGTACATATAGTGCAAGGATATTTTTTTTTTCTAAAAAGCTAAGCACTTTTGATGGTTTTATGATATACATTTATTGTTTTTTGTTTTTATGGAAATGGTGAACTCCAAAGCAAACTGCAATTATTCCTCTCTTGTGACTCGCGATTTACGACCTCTAGCACGGCTTTCGTTTTCTCTTTTGCTCCTCTCTTGTCAAGTTATTTGCATTCTTAATTTTGATCTTACAGCTCCTTTTGGCTTCAGTAATGAGACGACAAACAAAACTATTTTAATGTATTCTACATTTCAGAGGAGTCGATAAACATAACTATTTCAATTTAAACAATCATAAATAAAATTTTTGGCTTCGTCGTTGACTATATCATTATATATCTAGCTAAAGATTGTACTCATGGATGGTGTGTGTGTGTGTTTTTTTTTTCTTTTTTTTTTAAAGAAAAATATATCAATAACCCAAAAAAATTACAGTAGACAAACCACACAGAGCAAAAGAAAAAAGACCAAAAAATAAGGAGTACTACAAGCTAAAAGCGGGCTCAGTAAACAGTCAAAGCTTCCAGCGTCCAACACGGACCATCCAGTAAGCATAGACACACCCACGGTTGCCACCAGCAAAAAAAGACCGGGACGCGAGCCCCGACCACATCATTGCCCTTAGCCTCGCGTAGCAGCAAATCGAACATTAAAGCCAAAAAATTCCAAAGGATAATCAGCATGACAAACAACAAAACGGCACGCCAAATCATCTTCTACGACGACCTCTCCCCCAAAATTTCCCCCGAGTGGCATTGGAAGAACGTTCAAGGGAAAAATCATTATCAGACCATAAAATTCAGAATAAGTTTCCTCATCCGACGAATCAATCAACCAATTATTATGATTCCTAATCTCCATGCCCGAAGACTTACCCACACAGTCAGCCATCACTTGTGAATCAACCTCTTTTACTGGAATCTCAACAAAACTGTTGAAAATCGGAATACCATCCTCTCTACCCAGAGACGGACACACAGCCTCAATCCCACCCGGATCCACAGCAACAGACACATAACCATCAGCACCACCTTTCGCATTCTCTAGCACCTTTACAACCCCATTAGTATTCACAACACCCTGAACAGGCAAACCAGCAGATGTCTCAACATTCACAGCAACAGAATCTACCTCCGGCACCAGAGCAATTACCGAAGAATCCAAAATCACATCCTGCCGAACGCACCCATCCAGCAAAACCTCGGGTACAAAAGGTATGGCATTAGGTGATAATAAAAATTCATCCGCAGCAAGAATAACATCGTTACAAGTACTCACACCCACTGGATCAACCAAATTACCAGGGGCAATCCCAATAGCAGGAGAACATCCCAAAGGTTCAATATAGGGCAAAATCACCCCAACTACCTCAGAATCCTCTTCAGAAGCATTAAACCAAAATTTCCTTAACACCCTCATCGCCAATCACAACACCTAAAGGAGAAGCATTTTCTCTCTGGAACATCCGCAACAATAGGAAAACCAGACACAGAAACAGAATTACACTTACCAGAAAAATGCCCTAAACTTTTACAAACACCACAAAATTGAGTAAAATCATCTAATACCACCTCTTGAACATACCCTAACGAATAAGAGACTAACCAAACTTGCTTAGGGTAAGTTTTAGTAATATCTAGTTCAACTAAAACACGAGCATTCGAAGGACGAGAGCCAACCAATGTAGCTTCGTCGATTTTCAGGGGTTTGCCAAATAACTCACCCCAGCCCAAACAGGATCCTCAGAGCAAAGAAATTTGGGCGAAGGGGAGGAAAGGACACTACAGGAAAACAGCTCATTTTCGACAGAATTTCCGGCGGAAAAAAATTCGTCGCAAATTCCGGCGGATTTTCCGGCGGATTTCCGACGGATTTTTTTCAACGAATTCCCGACAAAATTTTTGACTGGTTTTCCGACGTATTTTTCCCGAATACATTTCCGGCGGAATTTCCGGCGGATTTCCGACAGAAATTAAAAATTTAAATAATTTAATAACTTAAATTATAATAAAATAAATTATAATTTAATTATTTAAAAACAAAAAAAAAAGATTTAAATTTAAACTTAAATTATAATAAAAATTTAAAATTATTTATTTTTGTTAAATTAAGTTAATTAATTTAAATTTTTTTGTTAAATTAAATTAATTGATTTAATAATTAATCTGTAATACGTTAAATAAAAAAAAAGTAACAAGTTAAACAGTTTTAGTTAATTGACTAGTTGGCAGAAGTTCCTGTACGCGGGGGAGGTGGTGCGGGTTCGAATCCCGCCGCAGGCGGGTGCGTGTGGGAGGGGGGGCAGCTTGTCCACGCGGGCAGCCGTGGAGCGCGGGCTGTGTTCACGGGGTTGGCTTGTTCGGGCTGGGTGAAGTCAGTCCGGCGGGCTGTGTCCACGGGACAACGGGCGGGGTTGGGCAGCCACGCGCGGTGGATAGGGAGCTGCCGGAGCGCAGAAATTTTTTTTTTTTTATTTTTCATGGCATTCCGGCGCATATAAATTTCGACGGAAATATTTTTCCAGCGAAAATTCCGTCGGAAATTCGCCGGAAATGTTTCCGGCGAATTATTTTACGCCGGAAGTCATTTAACGACGCGCGTGAAACCGGCGAAAATATTTCCGCCGGAAATGCAATTTTCTGACGGATTTTGGCCATTTTCCGGCGAAAATGGCCGCCGAAAAATGACATTTTTCCTGTAGTGGGAGATCCAGATCAGGATGATCGGAGACTCAACACCGATATCCAACGTCGGAAACCATTTCGTAAGTTTCATAAAACAATTGAAAACAAGATAAGTACGGTGGTAAAAAACCTACAATAATCTAAATCATTCGCCAATTTTATCAAAATGTGTGTAGAATCAAGAACAGTAACAGACACATCGCCATTCAGCTTCAAATTAAAAAATAATTTGCGGATCGCGTCGAGAGGGGGACGTTTTGACGGGAAGAAACCAACTAACGAAAACCGAAACTGTTCTGCTAAAACCCTAATTTCTTCATCGGAAACCCACAGAGCAGGAAGACCACAGAAGGTAGACGGCTTCAAATCCGCAAAAGATGAAGTAGATCCAACAAGAGCTTGAAGAAAGGACTTAGAGTGAGAGATCCCCCAAAAAACCCGGTATCTTTCAATTTAGTCGGCGCCATGCCGACAAGGCCGGAAAAAACGAAAGGAAAGCCACTAAAAAAACCTAAAGATCCAAAGAAAAAGAAGTAGAAAAACTATATCCTAAGCCAGAGGAACGGATACCCCCCGCCGGCGGGGGGAAGAAAGCTTCTCGGGAAAAATCGCAACAAAAACAAACTCATGGATGGTGTTGTTGGTCCATATACTTGATCGATCTGATTGATCTGCATTTTGTATTCTTTTTTGAGGGAAATAGAACGCTGCGCTCAGTATATTCATTGTTTGTCTTCAGATTCAAAAGGATTACAACTTGAAGATAAAAGAAATAAGAACATCTGGTTTTTGTTCAAAGGTGGCCACTAGGAGTGTGCATTATTAGATTAAAATAAAAAAATGAATTAATTTATTTGATTTAATTATCAAAATATTAACTCAAATATTAATTATAATTTAATTTTTTTTTTTTTTGTAAAACTAATAAATTATACTAATTTATTCAAATTTTAAATCAATAAAGCTCATGAATTATATATGAGAGAATAATTAACAATAAATATATGACAAAAAAAATTCATAAATATATAAAATTTATTTCATTTGATAAAATTATAAAATTAGTAAATATTATTTGCACTCTTTTTATTTATTAATGATAGCAACTATGTCATTTATTAAAATTAATTATATTTTATTAAAACATCATAAATTTTATAAGAAATTTATTTTGCTTATTATCTCTTAATATCTTACTTATATTTTATTTTATCAGATTAATAATTATTTATTATATTTGAATTTATTTAAAAAAACCATAATTGCATATTTTTTTGGTATATATCATATAATTATAATGTATCAAAAATTTAAGTTCATTCTAATCAAAATTTAATTAAAATATTCTCACAAAATTGTTTTTCTTTTAAAAATTGTTAAGAAAATATAGACCGTCTTCTTTGCATGTGTTTGGGCAGCGTGAGCAACACAAATGCGAGCTTTCGCTAAACCACATACATTAGTTTGATTGACAATCTGACATGGTATGTATTCCCAATGTAGTTGAACTTTCTTATCTTTTTTATTTTTGGGAAGTTGAGGTGCTTTTGAATACGGGGCTCGTTGGGGCAGGAACGAATTCGTGTCAACCAACAAGCTGCGACGAACAAGCCGAGTTGAACTTTCTTAAGTAGTATACTATTTGAACTTATGTGTACCTGATGTTCTGGGCAAATAGGATTTCCTAAAGATGATTCTAGATTGTGGTTGCTTCTGACATGTATCAGGAGCAATGAGTTAACGATTAGTATCGCTTATGCTCCTATACGAGGGACAACTAACTATCGATGCTAAATTTTCACCAAGATATATTAGTGTCCAAAACCGTCTTTCACAAGTTCCAACAAAAACAAATTTGAAGCAAGTTAACAATGGGTGCTTAAAGCACTCAAATACGACACATCAAGGTTTGTAGTACACTTAGTGTGTAGTCTTGCAAGGGGAAAAATTTTCATCGCATCGCATTTTGAAGATGATGATGTTTGTGAAGTTTTGTTGGGTCATGCTTTCAAAAAATTTCTTATTATATATGTGAAAGTGGAAGAGACATATGTGAAAATGAGTAATGCTGGAAATCTAACTTTCCACATCCATGAATCATGTTACTTAGATGATGGGGTAGATACACATGTAGATGGTTCAAGACAAATGACGGCGGAAACTCCACCTATTTAGTAAGTTCCCAACTAACCACAATCTCTATCGGCATTACAATCTTAAGTGTTCTATCAATATTTATATGAACTTATGTCAATATTATGCAATGTTATGCAAAGGCAAAGTGGTATGAATTCTCAAAGCCCTTTGATGTTGTGATGAACCAAAATTTAATTTGAAAGAACTATTCTCTTATTTTTTATTAAATAATAATCAGAGCTACCTAGCTAATTTCTTTTATTGATATCAACATCAACATAAATAAAAATATAGATCAAAACATCAATATATACATACATTTGTATTAAAATCACATAAATCATATATACTACTCATGATCTATACAATCATACAAAAACTAATATATCTTGAGTAAAAAATAATAAGTACTAAAAAAAAAGAATATGAATAATCCTGATATGATCAATCTCACACACTTGATCCTTTGTCCTTACTTGAGAGTATTTAACCACATATAATAAGCTAAAAAGTCTACCAGGTCACCCAAATCTATAATTGAACTTAACATAAGGTAACTGACTAATAAGCATGTCAATACTCAGATTATAGTAGTTACATTCATATGATCATTGAATTAATACATAAATAATAAAATTGTATGGTATTGAAGACATTAAATCAGTATGAGTGTTAATCACTAAAATAATCATCATATCAATATTATAACTAATAGAGAAATCATATAAATTGATAAAATTAAATCATCAATAAAGACTGTCAAAATCAAATCAATATAGTAAAATCATATAGGAGTATACACATGCTATCTAGATATTCTATATCAGTATTAAATTAGTATATTAATCGCATGCTCAATATATCATGTACATCATGTGCTCAATGTATATATCATGCTTTTTTGCAACAATAAATCAATAATAATGTTAATAATGAATCCATACATGAATATTAACAGTATCTCAATAATATTTATTTCAGTAGTCACACTAAAAAAAATCTAACTATATGAAGTTTTTTAGTATCATATAAATATCAATAAATCATTGGCTCAAAAAAAGAGTCGTCACTCTTTATCCGCGGCATAGTAATCATCTCCTTATAACTCTCAATCAATATACACTACTAAAAATCTGAACTTTTCACACCGATTGTTAGAAGCGGTTTTAAAACCGCTTCTAAAAATCGGTTTTAGCACCGGTTTTAACCGGTGTTTTGTTTGCACCGGTTTTAACCGGTGCAAATAACTCCTCGTAATTTAACCCCCGCTGAAGCCCTAATTCGCCAGCGCGCGAACTAAATTTCGCGAATTTTCTCGGGGGAGCCCAGCTCTTCTCCTTCCTGCGCGCGAATGTCTCTGGAGCCCTCTTCTCCTTCGCTATAACGGACTCTCCGGCAGCCTACCGTCTGATCTCTCCGGTGCCGGTGAACTCCGCAGCCTCTATTTTATTAGTACAATCATTTTTCTAGCGACATTCCTTCTGCCCTTTTCAAGATGCTGAAACTTATTCGCTTGAATCTCGCCAGGAATGGCTTTACTGGCCAGATCTCACCGGCATTTGGGGAATCTCAGTTGCCTCAGGACACTGTACCTTGAGATAGATTCGTTCGGCACAGAGGTTCGTTCGTCTTCCTTCTTTCGTTTCACACACAATCTTCGGCATTTAATCAAGACAGCACGTGCTTGCTCTGGCAGGTCGTGGCGCAAGCGCAAGCTTCGTATGATCTTCTTTTCCTTCTTCCGTTAAAAAACTGGGGAAAGCTGGTTATATATTGATTCTCATTCTCTATCTTCTCCATAACTGATTTTCTTTCAGGTAAAGAATAAAAGCAGGGAAAACTGGTTTTATACTGTAGATCTTCTTATAGAAATTTTGTAATAACTTAGGTTTTTTTTTTTTTTTGAAGTTTTATGTGAATTGTTCTATCAACTTTTGTGAAATTGGTTGCAACTTTTGCTTGCTTTGCATGCTCACAAAGAAAGCCGAATGAAAGATTTGAAAATTCTTTAACTAACAGAGAGGGGAAAATGTACTTATTTTCGCAGCTATTTTTTACAGAGTTGTTCAGATAAGAACTGCCAAACTGTTCTTAGTTATGATTTAGTAGTAAACATTTATTTGAAGTCTGAATAGTTATCTATTTCTATTCTGTTATTGCAGGTTGATCTTGCTCATATATTGCCAGCTTGTGATCAATTTGAAGTCTAAATAGTTATGCAACTAAAGTTTTTATTTCTATTCCGTAAATTTGTTTATAAATTTTTGCTAAGTTTGATGTTTCGTTTGCTATAATTTTAGTTTATAAGTTTTGTTTATTTTTTAGTTTATAATATATATGAGTTTTATATGTTTTAGGTAGTTTGAATATGCTATAATTATTTGCCAAAACATCTCTTTTTCAGTTCTTTGCAATTGACAATCTTCAGATTCTTAAGCAAGAGCTGAAAAGCCAAGAGAAACATGTGAAAAGCTTAAAAAAAGAAATCATTATGGTCTACGAACTTGGAAGAGGTCAGTACACCAAACAAAAAAATTATGTCTCTTTGTACACCACACACATTTCTAAGTATATGCATATAATTTTATGGATACTTGTATTCTTGAATGACTCATATCTTCTGAACAAACTATGCTATTTAGTATCCACTCCTTTTCAGGTCGTGGAGAAGCTTGTCGAAATTGTCCATTTCTTGCATTTTGAGATTCATTAAATCTTTGGAAATGCTGGTATTTTTTTCTGTGTACTGATAGTGCTATTAATTTATTTAATTATACTTTTTATACCTGCTTATGTTAATGCGTTAGCCCATTTTAACTACTATTGATATTAGTTTTTTCATTCACTTGTGAAGAAAGAAAATGATACAAAATTTGAAAAACTCACCACCTGCACATGGATTCCTCTCATAGAAACATAAATCATGTTTGTGTTGCTAGCATTTTGTTAAACCATGTTTGTGTTTGCTAACATTTTGTCAAATTCTTGCTGCTATAGTAAAAGGAAATGCTCCATTGTAGAATTTTTAGTCATTTGTGTGCCAGTTCTTACTTAGAAAACTTGAAGAATCACCTTGCCTGGCTCATTAAAACACTGCCGCATTCTTCGTTCTAGCTATGACTTCCTATGATAGTTCTGCTGATAATTTATTTTATTGTCTTTTTCTGTCATGAATTGTGTATAGGAATAAAGCTGCGTCAGGATCTTACAATGGTCATCAGAGGTTTGGTCCAACTGGCCTTGCGTTGCACTATGCAAGTGTAATCAATCAGATTGACACCATTGTAAGTTTTTTTTTTTCTTTCATCTGATGCAACCCAAATTTTGGACAATTTATGCTAGTCCTTCTCCTTTTTATTTTAACTTAGTTATTACAACCTAGTTTGTGTTTGAATTAAGAAATGTAAATGTCTAAAGCCTTTGGATTAAAATTCTTGATGGATTCTGTGATGAGGCTAAGCAAAGATGTAATTTATACATTCATGTTACTTGTTTCTAAAGTATATGTAGATTTATATGTTTTTAATATTTACTAAATTTATATTTGTGTAGTAATTTATTGATATTTATAATTTAATCACAAATTTTTTTTTAGCAATATATATTTTTTTAATCTATTCTACCCTTTAGCAGCGGTTATAACCACTGCAAATCCAGACTTTTGTGGCGGTTATAACCGCTGCTAAATCCAGCACTTCATCAAATCTACCCCGCCGGTCCTTAAACCGCTGCGGAATGTCGTTGCAGCGCATAGTAATTACAGCGTATTGGTAGCGGTTTTAGAACCGTTGCAAAGAAAATAGCTGCGGTTAAAACCACCACGATAGCTCAAAATTTGTGCTGCGATTACCTTATTTTTTGGTAGTGATATCACGTGAATCAGCAGAGGATAACATCAAAATAATATTAAAAAAAAGTTTGTCGACTCACCATCATGTACAGGTTAATCAGTCTTCAGTCAACGGGTAAATAAGTTTTTAATTATCTTTTACACACACGTTATTATCATAGTACTATAACAATAATAATGACCAGCTATTACTCAATTACATATCCACATTTATTTTTAATACGTTGATGTAAATATAAAATAATTGAGTTTAATTTAAAAAAATACCAAAATGTCATAACGTAAGATAACAAAAATCTTGCTGAGCAAAAATTAACGATGAAGAGCTTAAAAATAACAACTTATTTGCCCCTTGCACACAGGTAACACTATGTCAAGTAGACTAAGAGGCTAGACGATTGCGAAAACGAACTCAAATTAACATGTAGGAGTTTCAAGTTTTTGACATGTCATCGTGATCAATCGATGGAGGAGATAAAGTACTTAATTATAAAAAAAAAATAGTGAATATCCTCTAAGAGATAAGAGTGGGGGAAATTTTAAACTTAGTAATTATTGTTGCATGCTAGAAACAAAAAGGGAAAAAAAATAGGGCCTAGCTCAACTGTAAAATCTACTATGCTGCAAGTGATACAAAGGTCTTCCTTTCTTAACTGTTGAAGAAGAGGAAGAGTATAAAACATCAATATGATAGTTGATATCCAACAACATGGTTCAATTTCTCATCGAACCCCTCGATTCGACAATAAAATGGTCATATATGGATATCATTTGGTCATCCAATTAATGTTTTGAAGCTTTAAAATTGATTTAAGCTCATTTAAGCTTAGATCTGACTGAATTTAGTGTCATTGGGTTCGACTCCTTGAGATGTTCAATTTGACTATAAGCTAGCTTGAATCAAAGTTCAAATGACCACAAATTTAATTTTGTATGCTTCTGATATATTTTTTGCATTGAGATTTTTGTCCGATCAAGGCGATTTTTTTGGTGATATATCAGTACTTTTTTGCCCTCTATATTTAGACATCGAAACTTGAAAACTTTGAAAATATGTGTTTTTAACATTTAAAAAATTTGTGCAAATTTTAAAATATCCTTTCATCTATCCTATTCCTTTGAATCTAGAAATACCCTCTTGGGGGTGGGGGAAGAAAACACCTCTCATGTATTTCTTCTCGTTTTCTTCTTCTATTATCTAATTCAACTAGCATTAGATCGAGGTATTCCACTGTTTTAGCATGAATTTTAAAAGCCCACAAGGTGGTTTTCAAATTTCAAAATTTTGATTGAAAGAAACTCAAATGCATAATAATATTTGACGTATTTGAAAATTCTCAAATAGTTTTTTCAATATATTTAAAAATTATTTGATTTTAATTTCAAATAAATTAAAATGTGAAGCTTCGCTCATAGCCACGGCCAAACACCATCACCAATGCTATTACTAGTCACCATCATTGATGCTATCGTCACAACCCACTATTACACTTGTCAACACCACCACGGCTACCTACCATCGCTAGCCATCGTCGTATTTCAAATACTAGCTTTACGTTGCAGAAAAAAAAAAAAAAAAAAACTCATAAACTTCTTTTACAAGTTACCAAAGAGCAATAAAGTTTTTCAAAACATAATTTTAGTTTACATTATAATTAAAACACGCATAAATTTCTAATTCTATGAATAAAATAGAGTGAATTGAATTAGTCATTGCCATGCGATATTTATAGTAAGAAGCTTTAGTATTTATTCATGTAATATATCCTCATTATTCAGGATATTCTATTTTATTATATTTCCATTATTTATTTCTTCTATTGCTTTTATATAGATATATTTGCATTAATTTGACTCAAATTTAACCTTTTATGATTTCTATTACTACAAGAAACAAGCCTATTATATCATTCCGACAGTAGAAATTGGCGGACTTGAACATTTTTTATGGTGGAATTTTCTACCGATTTCAAAGTCCTGCGTACTGTCTGATCTAAGTTATGGAAATGTTTAGTAATCGATCCGTTAGAAACAAATAAAAATATAAATCGAATTAAATCATAGTCGTCATTTCTCTCTTTGTTCTTACTCCTACAAACTTTATTTTGAAACTCGATCAATTATATATATATTTTTTATTTTTTGGGAAATTACTTTGGGTTTTTTTTTTTTTTTTGTTAGATTGTTAGAGCTTGAAAAATTGTTAAGTTAGATCTATACATTATATAATTTGTAGTTCTAAACTTTTTTTGGTTAAATCTATATTTTTTTAGATATATGTAAGATTTTGATTTGTTAAATTTAATAAGTTTTTTAATTTTTTTAATAATTTAATAATTTAAAATTTTAACTCTATTCGATTAATTTAGAAAGATTAAATTTAATAATTTATTATTCAAAGTAAATTAAAAAATTTGTATATGTATGCAAATAGCCAAATAATCTAAGTTAGAAAGTTTATTTAAAATAATTTTATTATATATTATTTTTTTAAAAGTCTCGTTCCAGCTCAAATTGAAGTCTGTTGCTTCTCGATCTCTCAAGGTTTCTTCCTCCGCAATCTCTCTATTCCCCGTCCCCTCCTCTGTTTTTCTTGACCTACGTACTTTTAATTTCCTCTTACGTGCTGCTTCTCGCAACTGAAGAGGGGACATTCTTCTTGCCGGAGGAGAAGAAGGAAGAATAAGAGTAAAACATCCACGGTCATCATTGACACGCTCTTGTTGGCCTCAAAAATTTTTGAGATCCAAATGGATGGCGGAGCCGAACTGCTACATTTTTCTTTGTCCGCTGGTAAAAGGTCATCTTTTCTAGCTCCACGGATATGTACTTCAAAGCGAGATCCCGAGCTTTCCATTTTACCACCTTCTGAGGAGCGGATTCTGGAGTGGAGTCAGGAGATTGGAGTAAGAGAGATGTCGAAGGAGGGCTGTATATCTGCTGGGTCACCGGGCGCTCGGTCTTCAAGTTAGATACTGACAAGAAATAAATGGTAATGAATAATTAAAAAATAGCCATGGAAGCTTATACGCATCTGCCTAATATGTATGAATAATTCTTAATTCTCTTCGCCAACCATTTAAGCTTAGGAAGATTTAGTGAGCTTAAATGGCTGTCTGGGTTTGGTTCGTCCACAAAGCTGGTGAAGGGAATTAAGAATTATTCATATTAGTCGGTTGCGTATAAGCTTTCATGCTTGTTTTTAATTATTCATTACCATTTATTTCTAGTTAGTATCTAACCTGAAGACCGAGCAACGCCCGCCCAGTGACCCAGCGAATATATAGCCCTCCTCGTCCTCGCTGTTCAATGGCAAGCGGTCGTGAAGCAACCTCAGCCAACTGCTTTGTAGCCGTTGACGCCGGCAAGCATCGACGATACGAACGACGCCTACTTGAAAAGGAGCTAAATCCGCTCGTTTCCTTCAGAATGAGTCACGCCGTCGGAACCTTCATTGCCATCTTCTTCCTTATCCTCATCCTCACATACATCATTTACATAGTTTGTTATCACGTCGCCGCTTCCCCTCCCCTTCTGCCCGAACGCAACGTCGACACTGCCACGATCAGTAGAAGACCTGAGCTCACCTACGCCGAAGCCATCAGTCAGGATCCACGGGCGGTCGGCGCTACTTGCTGCTCGATTTGCCTTGTCGACTATGAGGAGGAGGAGGAGGAGGCTTTGCGGCTTTTGCCGGAATGTGGGCATCTATTCCATGCAACCTGTGTGGATCCTTGGCTGCTCCGGCGACCGACTTGTCCGTTGTGCCGATCGTTGGTGGTGTTTGAGTTCATGCAGACACCTTTGGCCGAGGTAACTCTATTAGAATGTAATAATAACACTAAGGAGAACCGCGGATTAGTTTAAACTCCTGCTTATATCACTAATGTACAAGTAGCTGCTTAAGGTCATAAATGTTTAGTGTTATTATTACATTCTAATAAATTCCAACTGGAATTGAACAGGCGTAGATATCTCTTCATACAGTTTACGTTGGAAATGTTGGGTATGGAGCACAGAGAAGAGCTAGGTAAATCACTTAAACTGATATACATACGGTGTTTATTAGCCTATTAAGTAGTCTATTAACCTATTACGTTTGTGTGCTTGAAGGATATTTAGAGCCATATATGTACAGTGATAACGCTGAAATGAACATGCAATAATTAATACTTTATAAGGAGCTTTGCCGGCCTTTCGACAGCTCCTTCGATTAATCTGTGCCATGTAAAGATTCTGTGGTTCTCTTTTCTCGATTTTCCTTTCTGTATGTCAGTATTTTTTTTTTTAATGTATGTCAGTTTTGACTAAGAATAATGAGTAAGTATTGTGTCTCTGGCTTGAGATTTTTGTGTTTTTTAATAAATATAATATATTAATGATAATTAATTTAAAGAAACAAGGAAGATAATAATCGGGTTAAATTGCGTGCACAAAATTTTATGGAACAAGATTAAGAGCTGCAGGTTAGGTTGACCGCAGTGTCAGTCTTAACCGTCGGCTCTAGTAAATGGATGTGAGTAGCCCGCTAGGTCAACTAAGATTTTAACTGGCTTATAGACAGCGTTTCTTCTTAAAAAAAAAAGAAAAAAAGATTAAGAGCTGCTTGGACGGCTGCAGCGTTCAAATTATGAGATATAAGAATTGTTAAGCCATCTAAGACTAGAATAAACTTCCACTGAGCGCAAGCTTTAGTAATAATAATTAATAAAAATATAAGGTTGTTTTAAGACCATCTCATAAAGGCTTATCATCCATCAGTTTCTTCACCCGAAAGCGCATAATATTTAGATGAAAACAAAAATATTGTTAAATTGTCTAGATCGATATAATTATATTAAAATGAACTTAAAAATAATTAAATTTATTTTAAAATAATATTGTATATAAAGAATTATATTAAATTGAACTAAAAAATAAGTTTAATATTTTCTAGCCTATTTTAATATAATTTATATTAGATATCCTCACGAAATTTTTATTTATTGAGATGAAAAAAAAATTTGTGACACCATTTTTTAATTTGTAATAAATATTTCGCAGTGTGAATATTTATGCCTAATAAATGAGAGGAGTTGATCAAACTATTTTTAAGGAGAGAATCATGCAAACAACTCTCAGGCTTGCGGCAACCGTCGCTTCCTCTCCGCTAGCCAGCGCCGACGCCAGTTCTCGTTGACCGTTGTTCCGCCTCCCCCTGCTCCTCCCGCGTGAGTGGCGTATCCATCGACAACCTCGCAGGCTGGCGGCGGAGCTCCATAGAAGTCTTGCCGTCGCCGGAGACGGCAGCGGGACTAAACAGGAGAGTTTGCTCGAGAGATCCCAGGTTCTGCAACGATTTGAAGAACCATGGGACCGCTAAGTTCTCGCAAGCGTTAGGATGTTTATGTTATCGCAACAAAATTTCTTTTCCTAGACATTAATAATCTACGCTCTCCAAATGAAAAACTAATAGAAATAAAACGGCAAAATCATTCTCCACCGTTCGCGCGCAACTAAAATTACCCAAAAATCCAACGTGGCATCCCTCCCTGCCACCCATTTAATTTGACTTAGTCAACACCCTCTCCAACACCACACATAAAATAAAAAAAATAACAAAAATTAATTTCCCAGCTGCCAGGATTACCATCCCCACATCAAATAACAAAAAAAAAAACTAAAAAAAAAAAACAACACCAATTCCCCCACGAACGGCGGCCAGTGCTCGTCCGTTCGCATCCATGGCCGCTGTTCTTCTCCTTCTTCTCCTCTCTCTTCCCTCCATCTCCCTCTCCCTCACCGATGCCGACGCCCTCCTCCTCCTCAAATCCTCCTTCCAAAACCCCGAACCCTCCCTCTCCTCCTGGTTCACCGGTTCACCCAACAGTTCCTCCCCTTGCGCCCTCCCTCGATGGACCGGCGTCCTCTGCTTCAACGGCATCATCACTGGTCTACGTCTCGGCCATCTCAACCTTACCGGAACCATAAACATCCAAGCTCTCACCCATTTCCCTTCCATCCGCTCCATTAGCTTCGTCAACAACTCCCTTTCCGGCCCAATCCCCGATTTCTCCCGCTTAGACGCTCTCAAATCACTTTACCTTTCCCATAATCGCTTCTCTGGTCCCATCCCGCTCAACCTTTTTTCCACTTTGGATCATTTAAAGAAACTCTGGATCAACGACAATGATTTCTCTGGCCCTGTTCCGTTTTCTTTATCGAAAGCTAAGAGTTTGTTGGAGCTTCATATTGAAGATAATGGCTTTTCTGGAGAGATGCCGGATTTAAAGCTGCCATTGTTGCAGTCTTTTAATGCGTCCAATAATGAGTTGAGTGGACCTGTTCCGGTTTCTCTTGTGCGGTTTGGGGGGTCGGCATTTGAGGGTAATGAGAGATTATGTGGGCCGCCGATGCCCGGTCCAGCCTGCCCGGTGCCTACGCCTGCGCCAGCGCCGGTGCCGAAGGAAGAAATAATTGCTCCGAAGGAAGAAATAATTGCGCCGGCGCCGAAGGTGATGCCGAAGCTGAGGCCCTTTGTTGCCGGTGGTGCCAATAGAGGACATTTTGTGGGTATTGTGGTCGGATTGGTGTTAGTTTTGGTGCTGTTGGCGATTGGATTTGCCGCCGTTAAGAGACGAAGAAAAGTTAGCGACTTGGAGTCTGCCGGTGGACTAAAGGCGGCTGCATTCGATATGGAGAAGGGTGCGGTGACGGCGGTGGCGGCGGCGAGCCCGGTGAATGACGGGAACGAGCATGGTTCTAGTGGGCACAAGCGCTACGGGTTGGCCCGGGGATCTGGTGGTGGTGGAGGTTTGATTAAGAAATACTATATAAATGAAAAAAATGCATACTATATGAGCATAGTCTTCAAATTCATTAATTTTTTTGTTAAAATTAGTGAAAAATTTTATATCATATTTTGTATTAATTTTGATATAATTTTGGATTTAGTGAGACAATTTTTTTTTATTATTTTATATTTTAGATTATGGCTACTATTTTTATTGATTAAAAAAAAAATTATTTTTTACAATAACTTTTAAAAAAAATTATTTTACCCGCAATAATTTTATAATAATCTTTATAAAAAAATTGCAGTAATCTTAAGCATATCTTAATAGATATGAAATTCATTCTTATATAAATTATATTTTAATATAATTAAATGATTATATATATATATATATATATATATATATATATATATATATATATATATATATATATATATATATATATATATATATATATATATATATATATATATTAAATTAAACTAAAAGATTAGCTAGGGAGATTTTATTCTTAGAACAATTTTTTTATCAAGTGCAATTAACATTTGTTAGGAATATTTTTGATATAGAATATTTAACAGTGCAATTTTTGTATTTATTTCGAGATGGATTCATTATAAAAATTAAATTTACTATTTTTATTTTTTATTTTTATTCTAAAATAAATGAAATGCTTCGAATTTTTTTTCTATACAAATTTTTTTATCAAATTCTATAATCTAAATTTTATTCTTCATTAGATTAAAAATTGTAAATATTTCTTTTGATTATTGAATATTGAACATTTGATCGTTCATCTGATATTTATGATATATTAAATTTCACAAATTTTTTAAAGATCTGAATATTCGTTCTATTCATATTATTCTGGATATAAAAAATTACCACAACATTCATATTATTCATGATTATCATATTCTTTTATTCATTTTCATAAATTATTTTAATTCCTCCGATATTTATTATCTTTCTATTCAAAGAAAATCTATGAACAGGTGGAAGCAGCGGCGCCGTGCTGGTGATGGTGAACAGCCAAAGGGAGGCATTCGGGCTGCCGGACTTGATGAAGTCGGCGGCGGAGGTGCTCGGAAATGGAACGTTGGGCTCAGCTTACAAGGCCATTATGGCCAGCGGCCACGCGGTTGCAGTGAAGAGGATGAGGGAGCTGAGCCGACTAAACAAGGAGTTGTTTGATGGAGAGATGAGGCGTTTCGGACGGCTTAACCATCCCAACGTTCTAACCCCGCTCGCTTACCATTTCCGGAAAGAGGAGAAGCTTATTGTATATGACTACGTTCCTAAGGGAAGTCTCCTTTATATACTCCATGGTATGCTCTATTTCATCACAAATGCATGGGAAAAAAAAATATTTGAGGGTCTTTTGAATACAAAAATTCATATAATTGGCTTTAAAATCGTTAGATTTAGATTTTTTAGTTCAAAAATTAAAATTTTAATATAAAAAATTACTTTAAGAAGCAGTAAGAAAGCTGTTCTATAGAGTCTCAATGAAATATTTAGATGTCTCAAACAAAGCTGTCTCAAACAAAGTCTTATATTGAGATGAGTGCTATTTTATATGTAGCAATAATCTCAATGACAATTGAATGTCTGTTAAGCCCATCTAAATATATTAAATATTAAGATAAAATAATTTATTTTCTTCTTTTTAATGGTAAAATATATAAATTTTGAAATCATTTTCAATATTTTATATATTTGAGCAATAGGTTATAATAAAGAGAAAAAAATGGGGTGATAAATCAAAATTTGTTCCAATTTTAAAATTAAATTATATATTATTAAGAAATAATATTGACATATAATATTTTTCTTTATCATTTACTATATTTGTTGCTATTATATATGCAACATAGATTTGATAACTTAATATTGAATATGTGCTAATATTATTTATTTGTGAAATGATGTTTTAGATTATCCTAATTAAATTTTTAACCTAATATAAATTATAACCATTAGATTTATTATATGGCTATTATGAGAACATTTGTGTAATAAATTTTGAGACATTATTTTCTTCTTAATTGATTATTTCTGCCTAATTATTTCATTTGGTGATTACCGTGTTCGGTGTAGGCGATCGAGGAGCGGATCACGCTGCCTTAGACTGGCCAACTCGTCTAAAAATCGTCCTCGGCATCGCGCGAGGAATGGCGTATCTCCACGCCGAATTGGTCTCCTACGAAGTCCCACACGGGAATCTCAAGACCGCCAACGTCCTCCTCTCCCCGACTTTTGACCCTCTAATCGCCGATTACGGCCTCATCGCCTTCGTCAACCCCGACGTGGCCCCCACCGTCCTCTTCTCCTTCAAATCCCCCGAAGCCCAACATCTCCGCCACGTGTCTCCGAAATCCGACGTCTTCTGCTTTGGCGTCGTTCTCCTCGAAATTCTGACGGGTAAGTTTCCGTCTCAGTACTTGAATAACACCAAGGGTGGTACGGATGTCGTGCAGTGGACGGCGTCTGCGATCTCCGATCATCGGGAGGCTGAGCTTATAGATCCGGTGATTACGGCGAAGGCGGCGCCGACGATGGAGATGGTGAGGTTACTTCGGGTTGGTGCGGCGTGTACACAGGTTAGTCCGGATGAGAGACCGGAGATGAAGGAGGCGGCGGAGCTTGTTGAGGAAATTGCGGTTGCTGTGGCGGGCGCGTCGGTGGGGGCTGGGGGATCGAGCCGGGAGGAGGCGGCGGGTTCGGTGGGAACCGATGGCTCGTTGCATGCCGGTTCATCATCGTGAGTTATCATAGTCTTTTGATTCTGATCACGCGGTGTATATTCGTTCAATTTTTTTAATTTTATATGAGGATCTTGGTTTGACTTTTATTTATTTTCCATTAATGCTCGACTCACAAACAGACATAATAGGTTGTCTCAATTTTCGTGCCTGGTTTTGTTAAAAAATTTGATTTTGTTAAAACAAATTGACTCTACCATCCCTCATATATTTTTATGTGATATTTATTTGAGCTTTAGTTTCATAATTACAATATTAATTTTGTCATTTATCTTCTAATCATGTTTTGTTATATTAATTAAGAATAATTAGTTTATAACTTATAAAATTTTAAACATATTCATATATTTAATTTTTGTTTGAAAGTTTATGGTGACTTACTAGCACATTTATATTCTTGAAAGAAAAGAATTTAGATTTTGTTGAGATGCTATACGTAATGAATTTGAGCTTAATTTTTATTTCATTGGATTTATTAAGCTATTTGATTTTATTTCATATATTATATGATATAATTCTTTTTATAAGAAATCAATTTATTTTGGTGAGTATTTAGTTATAAAAAACTAATTAGAGAGCTAATTTTGTTATTACAAATAAAAGTTTCTCAAGAAGAGCTTAAGTTATTCATCAATTTAATTTCATTCCTCATAGGTTTTCACTGTGGTAATATGCTTCAATTTCTAAGCTTTGTTTAAGTGCTTCCATTCCATATTATTTCTTATATTATGTAGAAATTCTAATAAGACTGTTGATTAAATGTTGAAGTAGAATTTAAGATTGGTCAAATTACATAAATATCATTAGGTCTTTCTCGGTATATAATTAGATTTACTTTATTTTTGTTGTACATGTAATTGCATGTTATAAAGCTTTTTAGTAGTTAATAATATTATTATTTTATACTTTTTTTGGAGACATACTTACATAAATAGTAATAATTTGCAATCAAAATAGCTTTTAAAGTTCAAGGGTCCAAATAGACTCTAAATGATGCAAAATTGCAATCAAAATTATTGTATCATGTGAAAATTCAAATGACATATAAGTTGCTCAAATTTGAGCTCAAACAAGACTATAAGTCTGCAATTGATGAATTAGATTAGTTTGTGGCTGAATAAGCTATAGCCTAAATTGGGTGGACCTCTTTACTTAAATGGGTTCATGCATGTAGAATTAAGAGGTGGCAACCACATCCATTATTGCCCTATTAGTTGGTTGGGGTCCTTCAGACCAAGCCAAAAAGGAGCTCTCTTTGTGAGCCATGCATTTGTAGTGCTCATTGAGATCTGACACACATTTTCATGTTGTTCCCCCACTAAATTTGAAGCTTTCAGAGTTCCTACAACCTCAATGTGCATAAATTTTGCGAGTCATTTATGTGTGACTATTCTAAAATAGTTGATTAATTTGATATAAAAATAATGTCATATTATCACAATTTCTTATAGTTTAAAATTTGATCCATGAACCTTCTTGAAATAATTGTGGATAATTTAACTATCATAATTTTGATCCATTAGATTTCGTTTATTTGAGGCATTGTGGTATATGATATCGCATATTTTGTTTGATGACTCAAGACTTTGCAAGTGACAATTAGTTCTAGTTTGTCACCAAATTATTGTTGTCATCATGCATCAAGCCAACTGCCTAATTTATTGCTCAATCGGTTTGGCAAAAAGTCCATCATCATCCAGTTATTTTTTTTTTGTCATGTAGGAAATGTAATATAGTGCATACATTATTAATAAAAATAGAAAATATTTCGATAAATATTACCTCAATACACTTCTCTGGTTCAAATGAACCCTTTAAAATATCAGTGATGAATTGCTTTAATTGGGCACAAATTTCAATGCAAGTTTGAGTACAAAATTTTGAAATTAAATTTAGGTTCATGTGAACTCGTATTTCAAAAAATTTATAGTCAAATTAAATGTCTCAATGAAAAGAATCCGTCTACACCAAAAATAATCTAGTCTAAATCCAAACTAGCCTAAATCAAGCACCTGAAACCTGTTTAAAAGCTTATTGACATTAATTGAATAATCAAAGGATCTTCAAATCTTGATTCTTATAGTTAAATTAATCCCCTCAATGATATGAATCCAACTAGTTCACTTAGTTAGATATCATTAAAGAACCAAAATATTGGGGAAATGATCTATAATTGAGGAAATAAATAAGGATCATTAAATAGTTTACTTTGGAGTTTGATTATATTTAGCACCCTTTTGGAGTTTGATTACATTTATCACCTCATTGGATATGGTACATTGATGGCTGGAGCATTTGAAAGTTCTTGTGTTGGGGGAAGGAATTCTTCATATTTCTCCCCAATAATATTTTAGAATATTGATTTCATTTAAAGTTTGTGGAAACCAACAATGTGATTGAATATGATGCCCTCATGGAAAGGCTTAAACTCGTCATAGATTGTGAAGTTTAAAATTTGATATTTCACATTGATTCTCAACTTGTGGCTTTCAAATAGGAGGATGCATAATAGCTAAGAGAACTAAAGAGCTCTTTAGCATTTTCTAGTTATCACTGTCGATGACCACCAACTATCGTCACCAACGATCACTGACAGCCGTTGGCACCACCGATGATCACCAGCAACAATCACTGCTATCATCCCCTTATTCCCATCAAGATCTAGCCCTATTATTGGGTTTCAATTGTCCGCTTGTAGATATCATGTTTATGTAATCCCTACAAAAGGGAAATCAAATGTTTTGTTATAATATACATATCTTCTTCTTAAATTATGAAGACAGAAGTATTCTTGTATCTCCTGCTATATAGTTGATTTTTCAATTGAACATGCTGTCCACTCAAAAAAATTCTTAGTCTTCAATAACTTTTTATCTATATGTTTTGATTTTTTTTTTCAAAGTTAAGATATAAAATATCAACTTTACCGATGTAAAATTTCTACAACATTACAATGATAGATAATTGTGATTTAAAATTTAAGGTTATTGATATATCATCAAAAAATTATCTTGATCGGGCATGAATCTCGAGGCAAAAATCAAGCCAGAAACATCAAAAATTAAATTCAGGGTCACATGAACTCCAATTTCAGCAAACTTACTGTCAAACTGAGTGTCTCAGAAATACGAATCCAACGACACCAAATTCAACTCAATCCGAGCCCAAATGAGTCCAAATCAAGGACCCGAAGCACTGTAAGAAAGTTCGACTCACAATTTGAGTTACCAAATGATTTCGAAACATGACGTGCTTATAGTCGAATCGAGCGACTCGACGAGACAAATCCAACGAGCTCAAGATCGCCAAATTTCGACATCAATAAAATATTCAAATGTCTGACAAACGGTACACGATCAAGTGATTCAATATCGGCCGTCTATCCAACCACTCCCCATTTACCCCTGATATCTCACCTATTTATAGGTCATGCCATTCCATAATATATATAAATAGACCCTCATTTCTCTTAAGAGGAGACTGGAGCAAGAAGAAGAAAAAAAGGAAGGAGAAGAGAAGGGTAGGAGGGAAGAAACTCCTCCTCGACCACCGCCGGGATTCTGCCTGACTTCCAAGGGACGCCAGAACTCTGCCCGACTTCCACGGGACGCCGGAATTCTGCCTGACTTTCAGGTGACGCCGGAATTCCTCTAGACTTTCTAATGTCGCCCGGAATTCTGCCCGACTTCCTAATGACGTCGGAATTCCACCCGATCTCCAAGTAACGTAGGATTTCAGTCCAATCTCCAAATGACTTTGGAATTTTGCCTGAATACGCCTGATTTCTCCCCGACTGCCGACTAACGTCGGACTTTCGTCGGACATCTATCCGATGTTGGATTTCTGTCTATTGTTGGACTTCTACCTAACGCCGTCCTTCTGACCTCCGTTATCTGATAACAGTCTTTCCGACCTCTGTCGCCCGTCGATTACGATTCTTTCGACTTATGTCGTCCACCTACTACATCCGTCCGACCAAACAAATACATCAACATGATTATTTGTATTCACATTATGTAATGTATTTCTATAAGATGTATATCAAGCTATGGCCTTCCCCCGAGGGATCTCATTTGTAATCTACTGCAATACTAGTGGATTCATTCAAGTTGGGCTAGGCCCTGTGGTTTTCCCCCCTTTTTTTAGGGGATTTCCACGTAAAAATCTTGGTGTCTAGTAAATGCTACATCCTCTCTCTTTTCTGATTACGTGTCAAATTTTCATACAAAGTTAAGACGATAAATATTATATTTCTCTACCGTCGTCAATACTCCAGGACGCAACAATTATGTTAAGTGTAATGAAGAAATTAGAGAGGTTTGTATAATGTAAGTCTAAAGTAGTAAGTTAAAGATTTTAAATAAGTTTTATTAAAGAAAAATAATTGTCAAAGATATCTCGTATGGAATCGTTTATTGATTATAAATATTTAAATAAAAGAAGTGAAGCTTATAGGATATCAAAGCTAAGTAGATCATGATTTTTCCCCAAAAAAAAAAAAAGTAGATCCGTGAGAATGAGGTGGGCTATTACATTTCTGTCTTATAATAACTTCAGTTCTTTTTATAATTTAATGCATTAATTAATAGCAGGGGTGTCAATTTTTGACACGACACGAAAACCCGACCCGGACCCGCCGGGTTGGACCCGACCCGATTTCAAAACGGGTCGGGTTCGGGTTCCAGAAATCGACCCGTTTCAAAAAACGGGTCGGGTTCGGGTTGACCCGCGGGTCAACCCGCCAACCCGTTTAATTCAAAAAATTTCGAAATCCCGCCCTCTGCCCGCTGCCCCCGCCCCCTGCCCGCTTCCCCGCTGCCCCGCTGCCACGCGCCGCTGCCCGCCCCGCTGCCCCCCGCTGCCCGCCCCGCTGCCCGCCCGCTGCGCGCTGCCACGCGTGACGCGCCGCTGCCCCCGCTGCTGCCCCCGCCGCGTGCCGCGCGCTGCCCCGCTGCCCCGCTGCCCCGCCGCGTGCCGCGTGCCGCTCGCGCTGCCGCGAGCTGCCGTCGTCGCGCGGTTCCGGGTCGTGTCGGGTCAACCCGGCAACCCGCCGGGTCGGGTCCGGGTTCGGATTTTCGACCCGTTTCTCTACCCGGGTCAGGTTAGGGTTGACCCGTTTTCCACCCGGATCAGTTCGGGTTCGACCCGAACCCGACCCGTGACCCGAAATTGACACCCCTAATTAATAGGGCTTTTGTATGCACATTTGACAATGTTAATAATGAAAAATTTTATTAGGAAAATAAACAAATGACTTTTTTCCTTTACATAATTACTCTCATATTGTGATGAACATTGACTATGAAGTATCTTATTAAAAAATTATGTTTGTTTAAACATAAATGTATGTATAAGACTATAATTCAAAAGAATATAAAGAAAAAGATTGTGCCTTCACTATAAAAAATATAGGGTTTTTGTAACAATTATTAGCATAATTTTTAAATCACTGTTATAGATTGATATAAGCAGAAAAACCGCTGCTAAAAAATTATAAAAAAAATTAATATTTTACAATGGTTTATGATAGCGGTTTGTAAACAGCCGCCATCGTTCCGTAGCTCCCACTCGATTTGATCCTGAGTCCATCTCCCAGGCCCACAAAAGCAACATGTATTCTTCCATTTGTTTGCATCTATGAAATCACTACTAAAGCTTTTCCAGCGAAAACAAATACAACAGATGCGCAGCAGTTCCTAAACCGCTGCAAATAAATTAGTATAAATTTAAACAATTACATTAGGTCATATAAAGTGCTGCAAATTTGGGATAATATTTTTACTTTTTTCAAAATATTTTTTTAGCACAAAAATTTTTAGCTAAAAAAATTTGTATGAAAGCTGCAAAAAAAGAAGTAAGAAAATTGTCCAAAACAAAACCTTAATTGGGTAAAATTTTGGATAGTACTAGAGAAGGGGATTGAGCGGGAATGAGTATTTAATAATTTCATGTGCATTAAAGTAGTGGTTAAAGAAAGACTTGACCTATATATGTTTAAAGTAGTGGCTAAAAAAATTTAGTAGCGGTTGGGAGTGGTGGTTTATTACTTGAGGATGGTGTGTTGCCTTTACCTTTTGTTGTTCCAAAGTTTCTAATGAACATGATTACTGTAGTAGGAATAATGCTCATGCTACTCATGCTTGTAGTCCTGTTGATGTTGATGTTGCTGTTGGGAGTGGTGCTGCGAATGCTGTTGCCAATGTGGATAATTTAGCTGAGTTGCCTTGTTCTGCAGATGTGCCTATTCCCACGGCTTCTTTTCATGGTTGTCCTCCCCCCATTACTGTTGAGGTTTTTGTCTTATGGGCATGTGCGCCCTTTGCCACCTGCTATGATTGACCCTCTGAATTGTGTTGTTCCTAATTTTTTTGGAGTTGTTTCGAATTCACAAAGTTTGGGTAGGCCTAATGCTATTAGTAATTGTCTTTCTCCTAGGGGTGTTTCTACTCCTATAATTGTGGACTGTTCGAAGGAGAAGAATAATGATTTATGTGAGATTAATAGGGAAGTTGGGCATGAGCTGTCTAGTGGTTTAGTCCATATTGTTTCTCCTCATACTCCAGTGAATTTGGATGTGGTTGCTTGTGAAGTGGTACCTATTGTTTCTTTTCCTACTATTATGTTGTATGGTCAGCTTGTTGAGGTCCCGGTTAATTTAATTTATAATAATGCTTTAGTTGCCCACATTGGGAGATAGACCGGGGGATAGTGTTAGATTGCAAACTGATTGACTTGAATGCTCCCCTTCTTCTAAGGCTGAAGAAGTGGAAGTTGTTTCTCAAAATGGTATTTTATGAGATGATCATTTTTGGGAGGGTAAATGTAGAATGAGAAAATTCACCGACTTCTCATCCACTCTCAAATCCCCTAAACGTCCCCAAAAAAACTATCATCCGACTTTTTGTTTCCGATTTGATATTCCAAGCATTCGATGTGGCCCATTTAACCAAAACAAACAAGTAGCTCCATAGTCGTCAATGTTGTCTTTCCTCAAAGAACTTCTCCATGTACTCAGTTTGTTGCGACATATGATATAAAAAATGTGAATGGTGGAAAGTTCCTGTCTGCTTGCAGTGAACATGAGAGAAATTGCTCCACTTCGGAGCTTATAAGTAAGAGATTTGAAGCCTGTGAGATACTTAAAAGGATGAAGAAGCAGTAAATAATTTGATGATTTTATAAATGAATTGAGTTCTGTTCATTCTGAACGTTAGTAAGCATCTGGACGTATCACAACTACTGGCCACGTACTTCTCTGAGAAAATCAAACTGAACGTAATTCATTTTTATTTTAGTAGAGACAATGTGAAAGGAGTACATCGGTAAAAAGATTGGAGTGGCTCCGGTGACAGATAAGATTAGAGCTGAATATTGCATATTGCATTTCTTAAAAAATTAAAAGTATAATGCTAGTATGGAACTGTAAGCCTATGTCTTCCCAAGACAAAAAAACGAAAGGGGGAAGACCTGAAAATGTAAAAGTAAGCGTCCACACATGAGTGACATTCAAAAAAGGAAAACATGAAAGAAACGAGGTTGAGCCCCTTTGGGTCGCGCCGAGGGGACCCCCCGTCACATGCCCAAGAGCACAAAATAGAACTCAAAGAACCACCCCAGGGGGGGAGATACCAGAAAGGGGTTTAAAAACAGCCCGAAGGCTTAATGGTATCCCGTTTGATCACATAAAACGTTAGTTTTTTTATGACCCGGTTAGGTAAACAAATGTATTATATTTGACTGATGCCAAAAAGATAAAGTATTAGAAATGACTATTTTTAAGATTTAAATTAAAATTTTATTCTTAAGAGGACACAATGAAGAAAAACAATTTATGTAGTTGACCTCACGTAGTGGTATAAAGTTTTATATCGTTGCTATTGTTGTCGTATCGACATTATGGTCTAGCCATTGAGTTAGTTTTCCATAATGACTTTATAAATTGAGGCAGCATTCATGTTGGGATACCTGATAGAATTATTATGTTTTTGCGAAGGAAGAATGAGCTCGGTACACAGCTCATTTTGGTATATTGGTTGAGAGCTTTGGGTACCGATCAAGAGGTCTTGGATTCGAGTCTTATATATGTGATGTGTTTGGTTGAGCCACATTGAGCCGTTAGCCATCTGTTTTGAAGATTGAACTAGGCTCATTCAGCTAGATTTCAAGATTTTTGGCCAAGGCTTGAGCCAAATTATATAGATTATAATCATATTGACATGTGTGAAGATCTTCATATCAGCAACATCTAACCACCCTATCACTTAAGGCTGCAAGCGAACCAAACGTTTGATGAACTACTCGTTGCTCGGTTCTATTAAAGCTCGTTTGTGATCGTTTAACTAACTAAACAAACAAACTTGAACAACATTTTAAATACTCGATCCTTAAATAAACAAGCTTGAACACAAATGTGTTTGGTTCATTTATGTTCACGAACAATATCATTTGAAGCTCGTGAACAAGCTCGACATTAAGCTCGATTCGTGTTCGATTCGGAGCTCGTGAATAAACTCGATAAAAATTCGATTAATACTTAATTATAAAATTAATAAATATACATAATATAAATATTTTAAATTTATTATAACATAATGAATTTATTCATGAACAAGAGACATTTTACATTTATCCATGCATGTTTACTAGATTATTTGTTTAAGATGTTCATAAACAAATTTAAGATTTATTTATTTTCAATAGATTGTTTGCTAAATATGTTCATGAACATAGCTCGTTAATATTTGTTTGTTTAAAGCTCGATGAGCACTAAATGAACCGAACATGAACTTAACATGAACCAAACATGAACACTGATAAATTAAACGAATCAAATATGAACAAAAAAAATAAAGCTCGAATCAAACATGAATCGAACTTGAACAAGAAAATAATAAATGAACTCCAACATGAACACTCACATACTCGACTCGACTCGGTTCGTTTGCAGCCCTACTATCACTTGGAATTATACTAAACCCTCATTCGCTCATAGTCTAATAACGGATAAATCATCGCATAATATTTGTAAAAGGGAAAGAGCACCCTCTTCTTGATTCAGTAAGATGACAAGAAACACCTTCCAGTGACATCTCAATTACAAAGTTACACCTTTTGAGACCTTTTAAGATTTTGGCAGTGAATAATGACAATAACCAAATAAACCTAGCATGCATTATCTCTATTTTCAAAATTTCTAAATATACTTATACGAAGTACTTGACTTTCTAGCTAGGAGAGATTAATGATTCGTTTGGGACAACTTTTTTATTGTTTCTCAAAACAGTTTTGTAGTACGAAAATGAAATTTTTTATATTAAAAAGTTGTTTTAAGAAGCAGTAAGAAAGTAGTCCCAAACAAAGCCTAGGCTTCATTTGGGACTGCTTTTTTCCTGCTTCTTAGGGCATCTCCAACCGAACTCCAAGCGCTTGAATGGCGTCCCTGGCCAGCTCCAGCGGAACCGCAAATTTCCCGCTATTTTGCTGCGGTTGAACAGTGGGACGCCAATATTGGCGTTGCACTGTTCATCTCCGCCATTTTTACCTCTATACCGAACTTGCCGCAGGAAAAAAGAGACAATTGTTACCTGCAAAAGTGTGAAAAGTGGAGTTCCATTGGAGATGAATCGCGGCATTTTGTAGTTTCACGGCATTTTGGAGTGAAAAATGAGATTTTCGGTTGGAGATGCTCTTACATCAGCTTTTTAGTACAAAAATTAAAAGCTATTTTAAGAAACAATAAAAGGCTTTCTTTAGGACTTTCTTATACTGTTTTTCTAAAGCAAGATTTAAAAAATTTTGTATAGAAAACTACTTTAGAAAAAAAAAAAAACTATGGCTGATGAACAATTTGATTTTCCTAGCATAAAAACCTTAACAAATGATTTAAATATTAAACTCTTGATTATCCATTTATGTTTTTTTTTAACTCATTTCACGTAATATTTATAGCCATTAGAAAGCTTGTAAAATAGCCCAAAAACTTTTAAATATCCATAAAAGATGGGTCTCCAAATGACTCACAAATTCCTTAAATAGCTAGTTGAAATAGTTTTCACGTTTTTTTCTCAATATAATGGGCTCTTGTTGTAACAAGTATGGGTTGGCCCTGTGACAGTTATTTGTGCTCAATAAAAATTTTGGTGAAAAAGAAAGTGAATTTTTTTTTTTATCATAACTTACACTATTAAAAATCTGATGTTTTAATAGCAAATAATATCAGCGGTTTTAAAACCGCTGTTATAGGAAGGCATAAACAGCATTTTTACCGCTGTTAAAATATTACTTATTTCTTCCTTTCATTTTCTTGCCCTAATCGACTGACGGGTTCACCTCTCGGACGCGCGAGAGAGGAAGGGAAAGATGGCGAAGCTTCTCGTCTAGTCGGCGACGAACGGCTGCGACAACAGGCTAGTCGGGCTGCGACTGAGCTCACGTGAAAGGGAGGGTTGCCGTGTAATTACCACCATTTCATTTGTATGTTGGGACATTTAGGCTAAGAAGACAAATACACGGAACACATATGCAAGTTATTAAGTTAGGAACTCAAGATCTCTTGGTTTTATTATATATAACATAATTATGTAATCAATAATAGTTAACAGTTAATTAACCTAAGTAAGCATTATTAGAAAATTTAATAAAAAACTATTGGAAATACAGGATCAGCTAAATTTGCTAAAAATGTGTTATAAAGATAATTAGATAAATAAATTAACTAGGCATATTATCTCTAATTATATAATTAATTAATAAGCAATTTTTGCATAACTAATAACTTGAGAATAAATCAAATAATTAGATAATCATGTCAAATAAATAATAAATACTATGAAGAAAAATAATAATATCTATATTTGAAATAAATATTATTAAAAATAAATTCATTTTATTCATGTTCTTAGTGATTGGAATTTCGCTTGAATCTTACTTAATTCATTATGAAAATTATCTTTACTTCAATATTGAGCTAAAACAATCCTTGAATTATCATTTGCACTTTGAGTCTTCTTGAATTATACATTTGAGCTATCCACCAAATAGTAAATACTCCAACTTAAGTAGTTTAGTGAGCATGATCGTCATTCTAATGGCTGTTACTTAATTAGATTACTTAGAAAATAATTAGCAAACTATAAAATAATACTGCACAAGATTTATTATCATCACATTACTATTGAATCACATACAAGTCACTTAGATTTACGGGATCAAAACTCTCCTTTCTCTCTCGATCAACCATTTTCTTCGACAAGTATTATAGTAGTCCTACATCAATAGGCTTGCCATAAAAGTCGAGGAATTCAAATTTATCTTTATTTTAATCCCTAGTAGGCTCATTTGCTAACCCTTCACATTCGCAACTGCCTCAGTGAGAATGAAGTTTTCCTCCATATCATCTTGATCTATACTCTTGACAACATTTGGACTCTATTCGGCTCTAATGGCCTTCTCCAAGTTTAACAACGCGATCACACTGCAGTGCATGGATGCGACATTTTAACATATTATTCTGCACTCAACGCTTGTTCTTCTTTAATTGTCAAGTGATTGACAATCTCTTCTTGTCACTTAAGGACCATTTAAGGCAGCTCACAGGGAAACAATTCCACCACTTTTGCAGTTGAAAACTCAGGATTCCTATTTACAACTCTCTCTCTCTCCCTCTTGTTTGTGATGATTATTAGGCCATAATTGCAAATGTTGTTGGATTCTCTCAAAGAAGTTCAGTAGGTTCAATTTTTCATGGGATTTAATTGCCATTTCTTCTTCTTTTTCTTTAATTCTTTGATGAATAGTACAAACTTTACACTGTTGTAATTGTTTTTTAGCCATAATGGAAGATTTATAACTTTTCTCTAGAAAGGAAGTAGGTCAGTAGATTGGACCACTTAAAATCTTGATGTTCTCTCTTTATTTACTTTTATGCTCATTTTCTCTCTTTTCACATTAGAGACTTCATCTTCTTTTTTCTACTCTATTTAGGTCCAAATGTAAAAATTTTTGTTTATCTTTGCTTCAATAAATGGAATTATTGATTGTGCATTCACAATTGAAGATAAGGAGTTTTGCGTGTTCGAATAACGTTTCAAGGGAAGCGATCGAAGTTCTAACGGAAATGTGTAAAAGTTTTTTAGGCTTTTTTCTGAAGGAATAAGATGGATTATATATATTCTAGCTAAAATGTGCTTGTGTGTGCGAGTGCGTTTTAGGAAAGAGAAATTTAATCGAGAAAAAAGAAGAGAAAGAGAGAAAAATTAGAGAGATTAAAGAGAAAATATTTGTAATCTATACTTATCTCTAAATTGTGAAAAATATGACACTCTATGCAATTATGAATGTAATAACTCAAAAAATTTGAAATGATTTTGTTTTAAATGAAAATCTTGAATTTCAACTATATGCCTAGCTTTCTCAAGAAGAAAGAAAAAGGGATGAGAGAGAAGATTGTTCGGAGCTTTTTTTGTCTGTCCACTTTGTTCAGTGTTTTCTTCCATTTGTTCTAAGTAATTCAAATCTCATTTTTGTTTTCAATTATTTTGAGTTTGATAGATTTATTCTCTCCTAATATTTTTGAATTTGATGGATTTATACCAAGGATTTTTTGTTTTCATTATGGGCCATGACAATTAACATAGTTGAACATTACTAAACTAAATAAATCTTTGCCCTTTATTTGTTATATTCTCTATTGTGCTTTCTTTTATGTCCTCATTCTTGATATATTACTCTCATGTGCATGTTTTCTGTGAATTTAAGTAAGCTTTTGTTATATATATATATATATATATATATAATATTTTTTCTTTGACTAGCATAATGGGCAATATGTTAATATTATAGTTCAAACAAACAACCTCGTTTCTGTGAGTGTCAATGTTGAACCTAATACGAATGTGTCGAGTTTGGTTCAATTTGTGCAGAATTTTAGTTTAAGTAGAGTCATCTGTGCTGCAATTTTATCGAGTTCTAGTTAACCTGGAAATTTGAACTTAACCTATTTAATATGCGAGTTCTTCTTTCTTTTATTAAGAACTCATATCTTATAGCAATTCCATATTTCATGTTAGTTTAACTCTAATCAAACACAACTTGATTGCTTTTAGATTCATTCTATTCCATGCTTGGTTGAGCTCAGGTTAATCTAATCAAGTTTGGATTGACATTTTTCGAGTCATTTAATAGATGGGCTTTTTTTAGATCCCTCATTGATAGGTTGAACCTGGTCCGTAAACACAAATAGGCACCTCTTATCTCTCAACCTCTAGAATGACCTTTTCCAACTTGCATAGGGCTAAAGTGTGCTATTTTTTATTTTTTTTTTGGAACGGGTATCTACCTGCTGCCACTCCAAAGGGAGCGCTTGGCGGCGTAACTAATCCCTCGGCGAAACCTGACGAGGCCACCCACCGACATCGGGCCCGCATTTGCTTTGCCCCACTAAAGAGGCTAGGCCGTAGTAGAGGAGATTCAAACCCGGGATGGGAGGTTCCCAATTGTGCTCGCCCACCAATCAACCTAAAGCCTCCGTGGGTAAGTGTGCAGTGTGCTAAAATTCTAATGTTTTCTAATATAATATGTACTGCTACTGCAGTTGAGTGTTATTGTACTCCCATCCACAAATGCAATCTTCCCTGACGTACAAAAGCAATTTCTATTCATTCTATAAAGAAGCAATGGCAACTTTATTTCTAAGTGACAAGAAGAACATTTACAACGAAAAATGATACTCTTTAGTCTGATCTAGTTCATCCCCTCTCATTTTATTACCCCCTAGCTAGCTGCAACAGATGGAAATATGATGGAGAAGGAAGGCAATGATAGACCTCAGTCTCTCATTCAAATATAGCCTTGGTCATCAAGTAGCTTTTCCACTTGCAAATTAGTCAAATTATTTTATCCTTAAGATTTCATTTGGGATGGCTTTCTTACTGTTTCTTAAAACAATTTTTCACTACAAAAATTAAAATTTTTATACTAAGAAGCTGTTTTTAGAAGCAGTAAGAAAGCCGTCCCAACCGAAGCGAATTAAAGCAGTAAGACTGAGATTTCATTTGAGACGGCTTTCTTATTATTTCTTAAAGCAACTTCTTAGTAAAAAATAACTAAGAAGCTATTTTAAGAAACAGAAAAAAAGCGCTCTCAAACACCTCGGAAAAGTATGAAATGACTTAAAACAACCATATTTTGACAGAAAGCAAATTCTGATTCATATTCAGACCCTGGTAGCAAATTCAATATGGTTAGTGATCTACCTCTCAAGGCTCCTCGTGGGAAACTTTGGAAGAGAGGTGGTCGTAAGAGATAATTCTTGTCCATCTTTGTGTTTTCTCTGCGATTGCTCGGTTTGCGGTTGGTTTGGATTGGAGGTTGACGGGCTATGATGTTGCTGGGGCTCGTGTCCTCATTGGCTACCTTGTGGCAACCATTGGTGTCTCTCTCCATTTCTGGATGGTCCTTGCGCTTTCGATGATGCTGGGAGCCTCGGCATTTTGCTGAGCCCTTCTTGGGATTCTTTTTCTTTCCGTTTGATTGTGTCGTTAGTTTTTATTGGGTTCTTTTTTATTTTTCCTTTTCTCCCTATCTACGGCTGTATACTCTTGTTTTTAGTATTTATATAAGAGCTGTTTGGTTAAAAAAAAAAAAAAAACCATATTTTGACAGAAAGCATCTGTTCTGTATGCACAATTGTAATATATGTTGTGCACAAAGTCAAGTTATGTTGATTAGGGTGATTTTAAAATGGCTGTCTTTTCTGAAATGCAAGACTTGTGTCTTTTTCTTCGTCCCTTTTTGCAGGAATCCATGAATGCTAGCACTGTTGCTTTGACATTTTATTTTTGTTGTTTTCTTCCAGTTTATGTTTTTTTTGACTTTTTAAGCACAATTATATTGTGAGCTTTAATGTCAACCGACATTTTTTGCAGGAAGAAAATGCTGAAGTTTTCAGCCCATAGAAGTTGACTTTGCTCCCACCTTCAAAATGGCTGATTTGTTTGAAGATACTGAAAGGTGTAAATCAAAAAAAACTTTATCTACATAGTTTATTTTGATATGTTCTTTGAGAGATTTAACTATCAATCAAAAGATTTTGAATTTCAAACTTGAGTATGTATGTTGATGTGTGTGTGAATTTGTTTTAATTGGACTAAATATATTAAAAAAAAAGCTTTCGTACGGCTTTTTAAAACAGTGTTCTAGTACAAAATTTTGAAATTCAAGAAATATTTATACTACAAAGTTGTTTTAGAAAGTAAGAAGAAAGCTGTCACAAATGAAGCTTAAGAAATCCATTATGAAAATGTGGGAGAAATAAGTAGAGATATCTCTTCTCTCTCGCTTTCTCCTTGCTTCTTTTCTTTCTTACACCGTTGTCACTCTCTAAACACAAGACAAAATCAAAGTAAATAACACCGAGGGGAACCACCCTTAAGAATAACTAAGAAAGAAAAATGTCGAGTCTGACTCGAAGCTATGCAGTGCCAGTTTGGTGATCTGCGCCCTTCATATCTATGATTTTGATTCGTCTGACGATGTTGTGGCGCTCAAAACCAAAGCACTATCGCGCTCAAACCCGCAACATTGCGATACTACAATGAGTTGTGGCGCTGAATCCAGATCTCTGTAGCGCTCTGGTCTCTGTCGTATCTCCTACAAAATCTATTAAACCGGGACACTCATATACACATTGTCAGAGAGTTAGCCCTCTAA
Source organism: Dendrobium officinale (assembly GCA_019514585.1). Taxonomy (NCBI): domain Eukaryota; kingdom Viridiplantae; phylum Streptophyta; class Magnoliopsida; order Asparagales; family Orchidaceae; genus Dendrobium; species Dendrobium officinale. The sequence goes on along the minus strand of CM033686.1, from coordinate 6,251,413 downwards.
GAGAAAGATATATCCAATAATTGTAAGAATTAATAATTTCTAATCACTCAAATATAGGGCCTATTCACTCAATGGGCTCACTCGCTACTCAATGAACTCACTCTTGAAGCCCGCTTGACAGTCCCACCTCAGGCATCAATTAAATCTATAAAAAAAAATTAATTAACACTAAAAATACTCTTTAAACTAGAAAAAAATGTTAAGACATTCTTTATTGGTGCATTTTTTTACTTCATTATATTTACCATGGAATCTTGTCTCATGTAACCGAACAATTATTAGGTCCGGTGACCGGACGTAGAGCTACGTTCGATCACCACTGAGTTACCCGGTATTTGCTCGGTATTGCTAGGCAATAACGAGAAATACCGCTCTGTGAAGACCAATACCGAGTAATACCGAGCAATACCGAGTTTTTCTAGAAAATACTCGGTATTGCTCGGTGTTGCTCGGTATTACTCGGTATTGCTCGGTATTTGCCTTCACATAATGGTATTTCTCGTTATTGCCGAGCAAAATCGACAAATAAGTGGTTTTGTGCCTGCTAGCAGCGCGATCTAGTGCCGGCCGAACGTAGCTCTACGTCCTTTCACCGGACGAAATAAAAGTTCCATGTAATCAGCCCAAATAAAAGGAATTAGGGTTTTCTTCATTTCTTTTTGTAGTGGGAGTCCATTTGTGCTGTCGCGCTCAATTTGACTTATTATTTCAACTGATTTGTTCCGGTCTAAGTTTTTTTGACCAGTGAAGCACGATTATTGTATTTGGTTAAATTTATTGAGCTTTCTACGTCGAAGGCCCAGCAGTAGTTGCAGACGATTCCATTGTTTGAACTGGCCTTCAAAATAAGAAAGGTCTTCATCTAATTGGAAATAATAATAATAATAAAATTGTAATTTTCGCATTTTATATGAATTGATGAGTCGTAGCTCTATTTTATTATAAATTGACAAAATAGTGCATTGTGAACGTGAAAAACGAGCTGCTAGATTAAATATTATTTAACTATGTAGCTTACCAAAACAAGAAGAAATTGCTATGTAAAGTATGATGGTAAAAAACTGAAGGAAAAGAAATGTTATTTGGGTTGAAGAAGTTTCTCATCTATAATGTAACTACCGTGGTGTTAAGGTCTTAATTAGGGTGTCAATTCGGGTCAGCGGGTCGGGTTCGGATTGAATCCAGAACTGATCCAATACTATTCGGGGAAACTCGAACCCGACCCGTTTTTAAAAATGGGTCAAGTTTCTGGATCCGAACCCGACCCGATTCGGGTCTGGGTCAACCCGACCCGACACGAATGACCCGAAGTTGACCTAAAATTGCTAATTTTCAGATCAAAATTGGGTCAATATTCGATTTTTTGGTCAAAATAGGGTAAAAAAATGGGTCAATCTCGATTTTCAGGGTCAAATATGAGTTTTCATGTCAATTTTGGGACATTTTCGGGTTGCTGGGTCAACCCGAACCCGACCCGACTTTTAAAACGGGTTCATTTGTTGAACCCGAACCGGACCTGTTTTGGGTCCGGGTGATCGTAACCCATATTTTTTCTAGTCCGGTTCGGGTCGTGTTTTGGGTCATGTCAAAAATTGACACCCCTAATCCTAATAAGTAAGGCTTTTTTTTAAACAGTTTTCTTACGGTTTTTTAAAATAGCTTTTTAGTTCAGAAGATTTTTGAATTAGAAATTTTTATACTAAAAAACTATTTTAAAGTTTCAAAAACCAAAACTATCTCACATGAAATTTAAATTTGAGAAAGCTCAAGCATTCTTCATCCAAGATTGTTTAAAAGGAATTTTCAGAAGTTTTTTTACCCATTTATATATATATATATATTATAGATTTAGTGAGCAACAGCTAATATATTTTCGAATTTTAAATGATTAGAATTTGTCCATAGATGTAATGTAAGTTGGAATTAAAAAAAAAATAGAGTAAGGTATTTTATATTTTCTTGAATGTTAAAGTCTTATATTCTGACAACATTTTCATCAAGATGAGCATAAATATCTCATATGTGGCACTTTCATACTATACATGAAAATAAATATATAATTTAATTTTTAAAATAAATTTTGACAAAATAATGCATGATAAATTTTATAATATTAAGGAATTTAATAAATATCTTATAAAATATATGATAAAATTAATGCATGATAAATTTTTAACTTGAATATTCAAATAAAAATTTAGTTAGGATGTTCTGAATAGTCAAAATGACATTATAATATAAAACTGTTAGGAATTTTGAATGAATTTAATGGCAATTTTATGTATATATATGATGGAAGTGTTTAAATATATATATATATATATATATATATATATATATATATATATATATATATATATATATATATATATATATATGATGGAAGTGTTTAAATCCTGACCACTGATCTGAAGAACCAAAGACTTTCGCCACAAAAATGTGTGGTTGGTTGCTCATCACAATAATTTCAAACACAAGAACAATAAAAAAAGAACTTATTTTAATTGTGAGATTTTTTTTTTTAATGTGAAGCATTTCTTAAATTTTTGAAGTAAATTGGTTTAGGATCAAATGATATTATTTTAGTTTTTTAGCATTTTCATCTTATTAGTTTTCTTACTTCATTTCTAGCCTTGGTTTATGATTTAACTAAGGTTTTAAAATAGTTTTTTTAGTATAAAAAAAATTTGAATTAAAAATTTTTATAGTAAAAAACCGTCCTAGAAATCAGTAAGAAAATTGTCTCAAATCAAGCCTAAGTTTTGTTTGGGATGATTTTATTACTTCTTATTAAAAATAGTTTTTTAGTACAATTATTAAAATTTTTGTACTATAAAGCTAATTTAAAAAACAGTAAAAAAAGTCTTCCCAAAAGAAGCCTAAGACTTTGTTTGTGACAACTTTCTTATTATTTTTTAAAATAGTTTTTAGTATAAGAATTTTTTGAATTATAATTTTTTTTACTTGAAAGTTTGTTTAGAAAGTAGTAAAAAAGTTATTCATACTTCATTTGGAATAGCTTCCTTCTTTATTTTTCTGAACACAATCACAATTTTTGCATACTTTTTAATTGCTTTCAATAATTTTTTATGTTAGAAAGTTGATTTCTAAAATACCTTTCAAAAAATTAATTTCACTATAGAAGCTTAATTTATAATAATCTTTATAAAATTTTACAACTACCTCAAACAAATCTTATATCAATGATGATGACTTAGATTTTGTTTGAGATAGCTTTATTGCTGCTTCTTAGAGCAATTTTATAGTACATAACTTAAAATTTTTATATTAAAATACTTCTTTAAGAAACGATAAAAAAGATGTCTCAAACAAAACCTTGAACATTCACCATGAGGCCATTACATGGAGAACCGCTAATCGATTGTAATTTTGATGGAATTGAGACACATAAGCCGTCAATATAAATGTCTATTTTCATAAAGAAAATTTCTAATTTATAAAATTTTATAGAATAAATATATATTTAAAGATGTTTAATAATGTTAAAGATTAATGAAATGGGTGTCACATTAACCTATAAATGTGGCAAATTATTTTAGGTGGAGAGAAATTTGAAGCTTTTTTAGATAGAGAAATTGAGTTAAGATAATTTCTTAAAATTGATATGACTGAAATATGTAATTAATTAAAAAAAATTCATTCAGTTTGCTTAAAAGTAAAAGTAATAATTATTATTTTGAAATTAAGACTTTCTACTGTTTTAGGGGTTGTCTGGCAGCAAGAAGGATTTAAGTCAAGATTTGCTGAGATTTTATATGGGGAGGCTTTTTTTTAATGTTTTTTAAAGTATTTTTTAGTATAAAATTTTTTAAAATATTATATTAAAAAGCTGTAAAAAAGTCATACCAAATGAAGTCTAAATCTTTGATTTTGAACAAAGGAAGAAGAGGGATGGGATTTATGTTTTTAAATGTAGAATTTAAAATATCTATTTTAACCGTTTGACATTATTTTCACTGAGGGGAGCATTTGGTTAGATGAAAAATAAAATGTGAAGTAAAATGAATGAAATATATTTGAAATGTTTGATAGCTTGGAAGACTATAACATAAATATTTGATTTTTTTTTATTTATTTATCCAGCTTGAAGAAAAATAAATGCAGTGTAAAGCCTAACGATGATAACGTTTGTGGTGTTAGCACACAAGGCCTTCTTCTAGCTGTATTTACTGTCTTACCCTCTATGAGTCTTTATATATACTACCGATTGTAATCAATAGTATTATTCAATATACAATTCCTTTTTCCTTTTCCTGTCTGCCTCTGTTCGTTCCGCGTGCTCTCTTCTTTCTTCTTTCATGGTATCCAGAGCCAACTATGGCAGATCAAGAATCAGAGAATTTTGCTCCACCCTCCTCCTCCACCGTCCAGACCGGAACTCCTCCCACAGAGATGACCATCCCGGCTCCTCTCAAATTTCTTGTCTCTAATGTCAAGAACCTCCTTCCCCACCCCTTGACGATGGACAACTATCCCATTTGGCGCATGCAGATTCTTCAGCATTTCCAAGCCAATGGTTACGCCGGCCATCTAACCGGTGATCTTCCTGAACCCGCCGATCAAACCACTCAAGATTACCACCGCTGGAAACTTGTGGACAGTAACCTCCTTTCATCTCTCTTTTCAAACTTATCTCCCCCACCATACTTCCTTACATCATCTTTTCCACCTCCACTCACGATGCGTGGATGATTCTTGAGAAACGGCTACAGCCTTCAAATCGCTCTCGAGCTATCCAACTCAAGAACGAATTATATCATGTTCAGATGAAAAACCTGACAATGCAACAGTACTTGACCCACGTTAAGTCTATTGTAGACAATATTGCCGCCTCCGGATCTAAAATTGATCCTGAAGATATCATAATCCACATCTTGAACGGATTACCACCCATTTACAACCCCTTCAAGACATCAATTCGCACCTCTCTTTTACCCATCGACCTCGACACACTCTATTCTCTTCTTTGTAGTGAAGAGATCACACTTCAACAAGATGCTCTCAAAGAACAGCAAAACAGTGCAACCGTGACTGCTCTTTACTCTGCTCCTAACTCCCGTGGAAAATTGCAAAGAAAATTCTCCAGGAACAAAACATCTCCTCCGAGCAGCAATCTTCCGTCAGCAACGACTGGTTCTACCGTCCAAACAAACACCAGCAAACCAGTTTGTCAGATCTGCGGCAAGACGGGTCATATAGCCCTCAATTGCTGGCACCGTTGCAACCTCACGTACGCCCCCACCACGACTCGGCCTCCTCGAGCACTTCTTGCTCAACCGTCCAACACTTCTACTCAAGAGTGGATCCTCGACTCTGGCGCAACCAGTCATCTCACACCAAACGGACAAAATCTTCAATCACCCACGAACTACACTGGACCTGATACCGTCTCCATCGCCAATGGATCCTATCTACCGATCCACAATTCCGGACAAGGTCTTCTACCTCTTCCGGACACGCCTCGTAAGCTACATCTACGAAATTTATTACATGTTCCTGCTCTTACTCACAATTTATTATCTGTCTCCAAGTTAACTTCCGATAACTCTGTTTCGATTTCTTTTGACACTAATGGCTTTGTGATCAAGGACCTCCAGGATCAACGTCCGCTTCTTCGTGGACTACTTCATAACGGTCTCTACCAAATCCGCCTTCAACCCGAGCAGCCCATTGCTCTCACGGCTCGGACCAACTCTACCGATCTTTGGCATGCTCGGCTAGGACACCCTAATAAACAACTTCTTTCAGTTCTTTCTACTTACATACCTACACTCAAAAATGTACCAATTTCGTTTATATGCAAATCCTGTAACGTGGCCAAGAGTCACAAACATTTTTTCAATAAAAGCATATCTAATTCTTCATCTCCGTTTGACTTAATTCATTCCGATGTTTGGGGTCCGGCCCCGCATGTTTCTTTAGACGGATTTCGCTACTATGTTATTTTTATCGACGACAATACGCGCTTCACTTGGATTTATCCCCATGTTTTCCAAACAAGAAACCTTAACTAAAATTTAAAAACCTTATGCAATCTTATCCTGAACCAACACAGCACCAAACCCAAAAATTCTGCGTTCCGATGGCGGAGGTGAGTACACCAGTACTGCCTTCAAAACCTTCCTGGCGGACCATGGCATTATTCAGCAATTAAGCTGTCCTCACACTCCTGAACAAAACGGGGTCTCGGAACGCAAACATCGTCATCTTCTTGAGCTTACCCGCACGCTTCTCCACGCTTCTCACCTCCCGATCAATTTCTGGGCCGAAAGCTCTTGCCACCAGCAAATCACTTAATCAATCGGTTACCCTCTAAATCCATCTCTCTTCAATCTCCTTACCAACGTCTCCATGGATCTCCGCCCTCCTACGAACATCTTCGAACCTTCGGATGTCTCTGCTTTCCTTGGTTAAAACCCTATTCCTCGCACAAACTCTCGCTCGCCGCGCTCCTCCGAATGTGTTTTTATTGGCTATTCTCCACTACATAAAGGCTATAAATGCCTTCACATTCAAAACCAAACGCATCTATATCTCGCGTCACGTGACCTTTTACAAAAATCAGTTTCCCTACAAATCGGTTCCCACCGCCCACTCTAACATTCCCAACAACTCATCCACTCATACCCCTCCTCTACTTCTTGTACCCACTTCCACACTGCCATCCCCTACCCAGTTAATTCCTTCCACTCATCATCCAATCAATTCTACTCCACCTGCTTCTTCTACTGTACCCGTCCCACCTATTTGTGCAAATTCACCTAATGACCTCAGCACGCATTCCTCCCATACCAACTCTCAACCCGCTGTTCCTCCCAGACATCACATGCAAACACGTCTGAAGTCCGGCATTCGCAAACCAAAACAAATCATTAGCCTCATTGCCGACACTTCTATTCACACCACTCCTACTTCCTACAATCAGGCATCCAAATACAGCCACTGGCGCCAAGCAATGCAGGATGAATACAATGCTCTTTGCAACCAGCAAACGTGGACTCTACAACCCGCCCCTCCTAACACACCTATTCTCGGATGTAAGTGGACCTTCAAGACCAAATTACGTCCCGACGGTCAAGTTGAACGCCACAAGGCTCGCCTGGTGGCCCTCGGATACGATCAAATTCATGGCTTAAATTACGACGAAACTTTTAGTCCCGTCGCAAAAATGCCCACCATTCGGATTCTTCTCGTTCTTGCTCTTAACAGGAACTGGCCTATACTACAATTGGATATCTCTAACGCCTTCTTACATGGGGATCTTCCCGACGACATCTACATGCGGCAACCACCGGGGTTTGCTGATGCCCTTGCACCAAACCACGTTTGCAAGCTACAAAAATCACTGTATGGTCTCAAACAAGCTCCGCGACAGTGGTTTCAGAAACTCACCAACTTTCTTCAATCGCACGGATTCGGGTTTAGTCGTTCTGATCCCTCTTTACTTCTCTTTAAGAAAAATTCCATTTACATTTACATACTAATCTACGTTGATGACATCTTGGTCACAGGTAACGATCAAACCGCAATCCAACAACTACTTCTTCAGCTACTCCGCAATCAATTTGCTCTAAAAACAACTTGGAAACATCTCACTTTTCCTTGGCATCCAGGTGACTCGAACCTCTACTGGTTACTTCCTCTCTCAAAATCACTATGCAACAAAAAATTCTTCATGATGCAGGTTTTGAAGATTGCAAACCGGCCTCCACTCCAGTTGCTCCGCCTAACAAACGGACAGAGAACGATACCACGCCATTTCCTGATCCAACACTTTATCGCCGTCTCGCCGGATCTCTACAATATTTGTCCATCACTCGCCCCGACATTGCCTTCGCCACCAACTTAGTCTGCCAACACATGCAACACCCTACCATGCATGACTTTCAGCAGCTCAAGCGCTTGCTCCGCTATGTGAAAGGCACCAAATCGTTCGGTCTACCCATCATCACCGGCGACCAAACTCTCTGCACCTACACCGACGCAGACTGGGCAGCGGACACCACCGACCGGAAATCCATCTCCGGGTTCTGCACATTCCTCGGACCCAACCTCATCTCCTGGTCCGTGAAGAAACAAGTCACGGTGGCCAAGTCCTCCACTGAAGCGGAATATAGAGCTCTCTCGGCTGCGACGTCAGATGTCCTTTGGCTTCGCCGTCTAGTTCTTGAACTAGGCATTGATCAGCCCAAACCCACTACAATTCACTGCGACAATATCTCCGCGATTGCTCTGGCCAAGAACCCGGTCTTCCACGCAAGGACCAAACATATCGAGATAGATTTTCACTTCATCCGTCAACACGTTGATACCGGCAACATCTCTCTTGCTCACATATCTTCCAAAGACCAAATTGCGGACATTTTGACTAAGGCCTTCTCCAGCACTAGATTTAACGACCTTCGCACCAAATTAACCATTCAACCCTCGAATGATTAATTTGCGGGAGGCTGTTAGCACACAAGGCCTTCTTCTAGCTGTATTTACTGTCTTACCCTCTATGAGTCTTTATATATACTACCGATTGTAATCAATAGTATTATTCAATATACAATTCCTTTTTCCTTTTCCTGTCTGCCTCTGTTCGTTCCGCGTGCTCTCTTCTTTCTTCTTTCATGTGGTAGTTGGCAGCAACAATGATATAATTTATGGTGTATTTAAATATTGACTAAATCAAACGACATCCAAATACGCAAAAATCAAACTAGAAAATGAATTTCAAATGCTTCAAAATTTTACTTAACATTTTTTTCTTACTTCCTTGCTCTATTGTTTAGAGTGATTGTGTAATAGATTGAGATATTATTAGTAGAATTCAAGTTATATGGTTGAAGTGGAGGAATGCATCGGCTTGTTGTGTGATAGAAAAGTCCCCTTCATATGGAAGGGAAAATTCTGTAAGATGGTGATGAGGCCTACAATGTCTTGTGGTATAGAATACTGGCCATTAAAAGAGAAACATAATATTAAATTTAGTGTTGCAGATCGATGTGAATGCTCATGTGGATGAGTGGCTTTACTCTTAGAGATAGGATACGAAATGAGTATATACGTGAAAAATGTTTGAGTTGCTCCAGTGGAAGATAAGATTAGAGTGAGTCATCTTGGATTGTTTGATCGCATAAGACGACGGCCTTTTCATGACCCTGTTAGGAAAGTAAACATATTATACTATGCTTATGTTAAAATAAAAGTAGAGGTAAAACAAAAAATACTTGGTTAGAAAATATTAGAAATAATATTTATTTATTAGATTTTAATAAGAATTTGACACTTAAGAGGACACAATGAAGAAAAAGAATTCATATAGCCGACCCCATGTATTACGAAAAAGATTTAATATTATTATTGTTGTATTGTTTTCTTACTTCAAATCAAATATCAAGATTTTTTAAACCCCAGCATTTGAAAAATTTACACCTCTTTAACATAAAGTAAAACAACCCCTAAACCTGCATAAATCCCATTTATTTCTTATACCCAATAGCTCCTTAGGGTATCTCCAATAGAAAACCCCATTTTCTATTCCAATACACATTAAAACTTCAAAATGTGGTAATTCTGCTTCAATCGAACTCCATTTCGCGGGCTTCGTCGTCCCTTAACCGTCTTTCTCCATTTCGCGGGCAAATCCCGTTGACACATAAAAATTTAGCGGGTGAACAGTGCGACGCCAATATTGACGTCGCACTGTTCACCCGCGATGAAATAACGACAAAATTACCACTCGGTTGGAGCGACGGAAGAACGACAAATAATTATTTGTCGTTCCATTGGAGATGCCCATAGAGTTAGTCCATCCCGGTAAGATTTGTTGACTTTTTTTTCCTTTTCTGCCTTAAAAAAACTCACGACGTCGATCGATATATATCCCACGTAACTAAAACAGTAACGTGTCTTGATTGTTAACGTATATTGGCATCGGCATAATTACTTGTAGAATCGTTATATCTTAGCACCCTCATCGACTGACCATTTCTTCCAAAAATAGTTGACAATATTACTCAACACAATGTATTGTTTTATATAAATAAAATGGGTGGACATAATTTTTTATATTAAATTTAAAATTAATGATAACTGTTTTATTTGTATAAAGTTAAGTTTTTGAAAGAAATTGATATAAATTCAAATCAAATTAACTAAGTAAATTATATAATATTGGGGGTTTTAATAAATGATCCAACCCGTCAACCTGAGTTCAAGTTGACCCATTTGATGAATAGGTAGGGCTTGGGTGAGTCTTCTGACTTGTTTATTAAATAGGTTAGGGAATTGGCCCACGAACTTGCTTTTGACCTAAAATTTTCTTACTTTTTATAAAATATTTTAAACTCTAAAATTAATAAGTAATAAACTATTTTTTAACCAAAACGATTATACAGGCCGAATTTGGTCATAGTTTTAGTAAGTATCATGGATTTTTTTCTAATATATTGGTCACATTAATAACAAAATTATAATCAAATAAAAATGTGATTAAATATATATTATATTTGTTTATTTGTTTGTTTGTTTTTTACTTAAATTTCACTTGATATTAAGAAAAATTGGTGGTTTTTTTAATTATTTTTTTAGCTGAAAAATTACTATCCCAATATAAATATTGCAAATCTATCCACTATAAATTTTGAGAATCTATCCACAGTCATATAGTTTTATGTCGTTGCAATAATAATTTACACCAAATAGTTATTATTATTTAATGATTGACAGTGCGGGGCTTAGCTGGCCAAGGAATAGAAAAAATTGATGAATGGATAAAGTTGTGGGTGGGCACAACTGCAGCACTGCAAGTGGTAGCCGCCTTCAGCGGAAAACGCGCGCACAGCTATGGATTTATTTTCTAAAAAACGTTTTTATTATTTTGAGAAAATTGTGGTCCTAAGAATATTTTCACTGTCTATAATAATAAATTACAATAATGAAACTGAAGTAAAAAATAAACAGTTTTTTTTTAATGATGTATTTGAGCAATTAAGATTTGATTTGGAAATATTTTTTTCTTATTTTTTAAAGCAGTATTTTAATAAAAAAATCTAATTTAAAATTATTTAGTACTAAACAACTATTTTAGAAAGCAATACGAAAGCTTTATTGCTCCATACAACATCTCTTTAGTAGAAAATTTTTATTTTTTTAACTGAACAGCTACTTTAAGAATCAGTAAGAAAGTCGTCCCAAACGAAGCCTAAGTCAAACTCATAAATAGATCACACAAGCAAGCTTTTAATCCAAGATCTCTTGGTTAGTAGCCAAAATCCCCAACCAACAGTCCAAGATGAGTTGTAAAAGAACAAGACTCGAAGGAGTAAGAAATCAATAGATTGCAACTCATAAGACGAGAAGGAAAAGCTCTAAGATTGAACGAGACGATCTCATTAGCGCAATATATTATTAGGTTTTAGGATGCAAAAGTCTTCATCATACGTAGGATCCTCAAGCAAATCCCCAACTCCCCCAGAAATGTGGGCATTACAAAGCACAATCGAAGAGAAAATTTGTGTCCGCCACAAAACTCGAAAGTCGTCATTCATCATCATTTGAAGCAATAAGTTCAAAAAATAGCCAGAAAATTTCAAAGCGAAATAGAAAGAATTTAATACCAAGACCAAGTTACTATAGTAAATATTCATTTTCCTTAAATTTTTCATAATAGAGACTTTGGCTCTGATAGCTCTCCTTATTTTTAGTTTAACTATGATAGAGCTTGATATTGAATTATCAGATATGCTAGATTGGATATTATCTAGAAAGATAGAATAGTCATTTAACATCAATCAAAATAACCTTCAAATTATTGACATAATTAAAAATTTGCAGGAGAGTGATACTGAGAAAAAAATATAACTTTAAATTTTATTTTTTTTCACAAATACTATCAACAAATCAAAAATATATATTTTTAGCTATGTATAAATAATATGACAATAATTTTTTTTAATATTAAAAAATACTATAAAAGATAATAAATAAAATAAAGAGTTATATTATAAAGGTGTAATTTAAATAAAAGTGATTAGTAATTAAATAAATGAATCTAATGATATATAAATATAGTAAGTTGACTTCTACAATAATTTCATCAATGATTTTTTTTTTTTTTTTGATACAAAAATAGTTTGGAAATTTGTATTTTATGAGGTTGATTTTGCAATATTTGTCGGGACTATTTTGTATAACTTTTATTTTTAGGCATCGTTAATGTTAAGTACTTAAAGTGTGAGAATATTTTAATTTATTTTGTAGACCTTTCTGTTTTTTAGGAACTTGTCTCAGTCCAAGCTACGCAATCCAGAGAGCGACGTAGGGCTCAAAATGTACGGTGATGATGCCGTGGGACCGACATTCCATTGATTTCTATGTACATTCGTATCGTCTTTTGAGAAATTTCAAACTCCTTTTTCTGCCTTTCAACAACTCTTGCAATTCACACTTTGTTGATGGCGTGGCCTCCACATAATAATTTTAAATTCAATGAAAAAAAAATTTGTGTTGATTTATGTCTATATGTGATTAAAAAAATTATTTAATTGATATAAATATTTATTTATTATTTCATATTAAAAATGTTTAAAATTCAATTCAAAAGCATCCAAATTTCAATTTTAGCAAATTTATTTTGGCGAGATAAACCCTTCAATACTAGCGATTCATTTTTTTTTAAGAAAAAGAAATTTTATTCTAAAATAGTAAAAAAGATACAACAGAGGCCAACAAGCCAAAACCTCGGGATAGCCAAAACAGAGGAAGTGCTATAAAGGGATAAATACAGGCATAAGGGCCGTTAGGCTCAGCAAAAACACAGACTACGAACCACACCACAGATTGAAGCGATGAGCCCGAAGCACATCATAGCCCAGAAACCGCAAGCCACCATAAGCATAACCAGCAAAGCCACAAGAATTCAATACTAACGATTCATGTTAACTCCAAATGAAACTAAATTGAGTACTTGAATATTATTGAAATTTAGCATAATAATTGTAAGATCAAAGGATTAGCTAACGAGATGAATATCATTTAATTTTGAAGTTATTAAGGCACTTCTATGCGAAGTATATAGTCTATCATAATTAGGATAAATATGAATCATTCAATAGAGTAGTTTAAATTCTAGTTAAGTTTATCACAATGGTCCGCTAAAAATGCTATAAACAGATCATTTTTGACATGAAAGTTTTGAAAGAGCTTAAGAATTCTATTACATTGCTCGAAGATTGTTGTTGATGACTATCATCAACAACCAACACCACTATTATGTAACTTTGATCATCAAATCATTATTGACTTATTATCTTACTACCAATGATCAACCTTGTTATTGGACTTCAATTGTACGTCTATGGTCATTCAACACTTGTCGTCTCTTTAACTATAATTAGATAATTGTATAATATTATCTATAATCTCATCTTTTTTTAATTATTAGGGAGATTATATTCTTATATGTTTCGTTATACTAAATTATTTCAATTGATTTAGATCTTATGATTTTTTTTTCATTTTTTTAAATTTTTATATAAAAAATTCTTCTCTGCGACTCCTTCACGTTGCGTCTGCTTGCTTCATTTGGGTAATCTTCTTCATTTCTCTTTAATATCTCATGGTTTTTCTTCCTATTTTCTACATGCGGCCGTTCTTCGGATAAAATGGCAGTTAATAGTTTGATTGACCTCGAATTTTTGGATGGCAAAATCACATTCCTTCAAGGATGTTCTATTCGGGGCTTCGTCCTCGATGGAATTTTCTGACCTAAAAAACACCAATTGCCATGGTTTACCATCTTAATGGACATCTGACGACAAAATGTTGACAATGGAAGCTCCTTTTGAGTTTGCATTGGTGGGAAAATTTATCAGTCATCATCCGCCACTTGATGTTATTCGTAATTTTTTTTTAACTTAAGCTTATAAGCGATTTCTCGATCACTTTGCTCAACTCAAAGAACGTGTTGATTAAGTTAATGAATGGCCTATATTACTGTATGATGTTCTCTCATTGCTCTTATTTCGCTAGCAATTGTTACATTAATTTATTTAAGTGAACTCCTTATTTTGACATTAATATCGAATCTCATACCATACTGATTTGTGTTTCCTTTCCCAATCCTCGTTCACGTCTATTCTCACCCCCTATTTTTCATGAAAGTTCGTTAGGGATGTTAAGCCCTTATGAACTAGCCTGAAGCTAACCAAGAGGCGGTGAATTAGTATTTTAAAAATTCTCAAATATAAATCATGATTTAAAACTAAGAAGAATCACCAACAAAAATAAAGTGCAGAAATTAAATGTGAAAGGCAATAAGAAAGAGCACACCAAATTTTATAGTGGTTCTGTCAACTTGACCTACGTCCACTCCCTGGAGCCTCTCCTCCGGGTATTGCACTAAATTCAGTGACTCTCCTTTTGCTCCCACAGCAAGGCGGAGAAGCCTGTACAAAAACTCTTTTCCATCGACCCCAGTGAGACAGAGAATCGAACTCCTTTTGCTTCCTCCTAAGTAGGCAGAGAACCCAACTCTTTTCGCTTACTCTTGAAGCATGCAAAGAACCTCGATCAAATGTTGAAGTAGACCTCTCTAGAAACTTCAAGGAACTAAGGACGACGATCGGAGAAGACGACTCGGATCCTTTCTTGGAGAGTCTTTTATGAAACCCTCACAAACTCCCCCTCACAAGATCCTCTCTCTCTTTCCCAAACTCTCACTCTCCTTTTGGCTCTCTCAGGTCAGGACAACAGTAACAGATATCATCTTGAGTAAATAAGAGATTTTATTAAAAAGGGCTTTAAATTTACCCTAAGTTGAAATTAATCGACAAATATCGTCCAGGACGATCGACGGATCGTCCTGTACGATCAGTACAAATTTAGTTCAATCAGTCAGAACGATCTCGAGGAGGCTATGATTAGAAGGTTTGTTTGCTCTAATCGTCCAAGACGATGGGAGACGACGGGACATCGTCCTGTATGATTAGTTCAAGACGTTGAATATCGTCCAAATAATCACTCTGTTCCACCAGACTTTACCTGTTTGGACGATGAAAACATAACTGATCGTCCAGGACGATTTCACGATCATCCTGTACGATTAGTTTAAGATGTTGAATATTGTCCAGATAATTGCTCTATTCGGCTAGACTTTACATGTTCGGATAATATAAAAAATAATTGATCTTCTCAGATGATTTGGGATCATCCCAGATGATTTGGGATAATCCCTGATGATTAGTTTAAACCAATACATATCATCCAGAGCATAGTTCTGGTCGTTCAGCAAGAAACTAAGGATTTTTTGACTGATTGTCTCGAACGATCCTGCGATCATCCATGATGATATGATCGATCAATTAAATCTTAATTACTTTCCTTAATCATTTGACTAAATTAGGCATAATTGTAATACATCGTCCAGGACGATGTCGTGGACTACGTTCAAAAATAATAACATGCCTAAAAGAGTTGGCGGTTTATTTTTTCTTATTTAAGCATATCGGCAATGATGATGATAATATTGTCTATGATGATTTGCTTAATTTTTGGTTGCCTTTATCAGGATGTCTTAAGTAGGATTTTTATTTTTAACTGATCGTCCAGGATGATTTGGGCTCATCTCAACGATATAATCAAAAATAAAAAAAATCTAAAATAGACAGAATTTTTCCCCGTTAATGTGTGTGTGCAATGTTACTTAGCATCAGGATTCACATTGTTATATTTTTAACTCAAGAAAAGGTAAAAATACTTGACGTACACTTACAGACTGACTCAATCCTAATATACCCAAGCTTGAGCTGGCTTGATTTGGAATTGACCTTGTGGACCTGAAACATTAGTAGGCAAGAAAATAGTAGAAAAATAGAAATATCTAAAATGTTTGCTATAATCAAAATTATAATCCCTTAATCCATATTCGCAACACTTCATGGTCTTGGGTCCTTGTTTGGCTGACTATTAAGAATGAACAATGCTACCTCTAATGGCACAAGGCCCTCAGTTGCTCGCATTCTTGTGGAGATAAATGTTACCAAGCAATACCCTAACCAAGTTTGGCTTGTTTCGAAAACTTTGGGTTATATTTAGCTGGTTGAAATAGAAGAATTTCTCTCTTATTGTGCTCATTGTAAAGTTTTGGATCATTTGAAATTAGAATGTTATATTTTGCATCCTCATTTAGCTAATATTACAGTCCCTAATGTTGCGAATGTGGGAAATTTGGTTGAGCTTCATGTGCAAGAAATTGCTGGTAATTTGGAACCTGCTCTTGGGGGTAAAAACGTTCCTTTTGACTCCTTGCATGAAAATATTATCCCTGTTGGTGTTGTGGGGTTGACGGTTGGGCCTGAGCTTTTGAACTCTAATGAGGTTGTTTCAGATCATGTGAATTATTAAATAATCTTCTCATTTAGCGGATTTGAATTGTAATGATGCTTCAGATGATTGTGTTAATGAATTGGTACAATCACTTAGCGGTGTGCTAGCTCCTTTGGTTCGTCATGTTGAATATTCAAAGGAGGTGGATAAGGGATTATGTGATGTTAATAAGGTAGTGGTGAATGAACTTTATAATAGTTCGGTTCCTTCTGTTGAAACACTTGTGGCTTCTGTTGATCTGGTGTTGATGCCCTCACCTATGGGACTAGTTTGGATTGAGCCTCTTGTTGATGTGCCAATTGCTATCATTTCCTATATTGATATGAAAGCTCAATTGATTGTCAGACCAGGGGAAACTTCTTTTGTGCAAACTAACTTGCTTGATAAGTCATTCTTTATCTTGCGGGGTTGGCGTGGAGAATATGAATGAGCGGGATGATTCATTCCATGATTTATATGACTTGAACGTGAGTCATGTTATGCTCATTGATTTTTCACGTTCTTGTAAACGTTGCAAGAAGAAATCTAAAAAATGGTGAGATTAACTTTGTTCTTTTTCTATATGTTGGATGTATTGATTGGATGTTTCTTTGGTAGGTTTTTTTGCTGGGGTGGGGCTCCTTGTGGCTATTGTTTCAGCAAGTTATCATGTGGTGGCTCTGTCGTGTTGGCATTTTGGATTGGTGGGCTGCTTGAAAAGCCAATTTTTAGTGTCTGTCTATGCTTTAATCCTTTTGTCGTTTCTTTTTTTATTGTCTAAATCTATTGCATTAGATAGGACCATTAGCTCATAGATTTTACTTCAAAGATTATATTTTATATAGCTTTTGGTTTTTTATGAACCTATACTTCTATTTTTGATGAAACGCCTAAAACCCTATGTGAATTTCTAAAAGAAAAATTATAATATAAACATATATTTTTGTGAAAGTTCTATCTCCCAGACTTTCTCTCTAATAAGATAACTTTTATTTTGATGTGATGTACATTTCTCTTTCTAACAGGTCCTAATTAAACTTAAGTCATTTGTAGAGAATCTCCAACAAAATCGTTCTCTCCTTCTCATTTTCTTTAGACTTGATATTGATGGGAGGTAAAATATTGATATGAGATTTTTTTTTTTTTTTTTTTGAAATTTATATGAGATTCTCAATAATATTGAGATTTTTTTTGGGGCAAATTTTAAATATTATTATTATTTTTTTTTAATGCATCTTTTAATATAAATATTTTTTATGAATTTTTTTTAAATAATATAAAAATTATGCCAAATGAAGCTCAAATCTAACAACCTTAATTAAAATTTTAACAGCAAATAAAAAGTAATGTCCATATGCCCATTATTGACAGTGCCGACATTTGTCAGAGAAATTTAGATATTAATTTATTTAAGATTCTTATATAAATTAAATTTACTGCTAAAGGATCAATAGTACATGGAAAAGACATATGGAGCTGTAACTTTGATCTTAAGACGAATATCCTAATTTTTTTAAAACAATTGGGAGGCCGTCGTTCTCGTTTTTTATTTATTTATTTTAAGCTGTATAAATAATCGTCTGTGATAAACAAAATTATTTTTTATGATATAATAATTTTAAAATTATGTTAAGATATTTTGATTAAAATTTTCAAAGGAATGGGTCTCAAAGCCTTTAAATTTATTTTGAGATGATTGTATTATACAAATAATTATTATTGTACTAATACTATAGCATATCAAATGGGAATAATTTTCTTTTAAAAAAATAAAATAGTAGAACATAATGTCCATTTACATCATACATTTTCCTCTAACTTTTTAAAATGTTGCATTTGATATAAAATAAGATTAGTGGTCAGAGGATTTTAGTTGGGCAGTAATGATTGGAGTAATAAATTCAGGTGATTGTGATCAAAGGATCGTAGTCAGATGATTATGATCAAAGAATTGAACGTGGATAATGATAGTGAGAGGATTGATGTTAAGCAACAATGGTTAAGATATTGTATTCGTGTGATATTAGTATAATGTATAATCAGAGGACTATAACTAAACAAATATGATCATAGGATTATAATAATCATATCAGATAACAGTGGTCAAAAGGAGGTGGTTTAACAACATCCATAGGATAAGAGTGGTCAAACTATGATGGTTTAACAATGAGTACTACCATCCAATGAACATGCTAGAATGGTGGTTATTTGACAGCAATTGTCCAACACGACGATATAGTTATGGTGTTTTGAGTTAGTTGGAGGGTGATGCTTTAATATTGTAGCTCCAAGAAATTTTCAAGTCTCTAAACTCTCGTGAATCTTAAGCCAAAAGTCTGGCCTCTTCTTATGTAGAGAAGGAGAGCTTATTTATAGATTTTTAACGGTAAAATGCACCTTAAATATAACTAAAATTTTGGAACACTCAATCAAACAACTCATAATGTTCACCTCCATCACGAAGCTCATTTCAGCATTTAAGCATCATATTGATGTCAAAATTAGACGATTTTGATCTTATTGGATTTATCCTTTCAAGACACTCAATTTTACTATAAACATACAAGACTTGAAGTTCGTTTGGTTATCTAATTAACATCTTGAGTTTTTATTCATACTCAAGTGTTTGATTTGGGTTCCTTTGGAGTTGGATCAAATCACTTTTAGTTTTGAATGGTTCGTCTTGTTGAGAAGTTTAGTATGACTGAGGCTTAGTTTGGGATGACTTTCTAAAAGCTACTTTTAGAAATAGCAGGAAAGCCGTCCCAAATGAAGCACGAGTTTCCTAAAATTAAAGTTTGAATGGTCATAAACATATCTCTATAAGTTTTATATTCAAATATACATCGAGTTTGATCGCAATGGGGTGGGCAAGTTTAGCTACTAATTATAATATAAAATACATCAGGTTGGATTTGAGCTCACAAACAAGATCCTTCTATAGATTGATGCGAGCACTTAAGATGAACATTATAAAAGATAAAAGAGTCCAATGGAGTTTGAATTTATCTAATCATTTAACTTTGAATATAAGCTAAAGTCTAAATCATTTCCCGAAATAACACGTACATTTATCATAAAATAGATAAGATGATTTTACTTCAAATAATTATTAAGATAAAATAATAAAAGTTTCCGGCGGGTTCGTCTTCAGGCGGCAGGAAGAGCTAAGAAAATGTATGAAAGAAAAATAATAAAATCCATTAGAAATAAAATAAACTTTTTTAACTATTTACTTAAACTCTTGAATTTAAATAAATTTAAAATATTTTATATTAATAGATTTTAAATAAGTCACCCTAAAAATTAAAGAACTAATTCTATGTTAACTTATTAGCTTATTACTCTCGATCTGCTCATAAAACAAGGATGTAAAAAGAAATTTGCTGTAAAAAGAAATTTATTGAGAAATGATTTGCTATTTGCCGAAAGAGATTATTACAAGTGGAGTCTGGACCTATATAACCGTTTGGTTTTGTAACTATAAGCAGTAAAAGCACAATGGTGAAAAACAATTGTGCTTTTACTGTTCACAGTCACACAACCGAAAGATTTTTTGGGTCCAAACTCTCCACATAATAATCTCTTCTTGGTTGAAGAGGAAGTACATTCAATATCTTTAACCATTAGCATTAATTAACCCTAAAAGCAGCAACGAATAAATCTAACGGTGGTAAAACCGACTCTTCTTAAATGTGGGCAAAATATGAATGTTAAATACATAATTTTATGTATGAAATTGAAAAATAGAATTCTTAGAATTTGAGTAATTGATGCGAGATCTTCAGTTCAAGCAATATGTATGTGATGTATGTGTGAGCTTATCTAAATTGACCTAAATATATATATATATATATAAAAACTTGAGCAATTTGATTTATTAAAGGTTGACAAAAGAAGAAAAAAAATTTAGGGTGTGTAATTACCCATCCCCAGCACTTTTTTGTTACACCCTTGTGATTAACTTGAAAAAAAAAAGTAAAATAAAAAAACAATTTATTATATAATGGAGATTGTGTAACATGCAAAACACAAGGGCATGCTTGTGATGATTATCTAATTTATTAATGCAAAAAGTGGGGGTAGATAATTGGAAATCTTGTGATTGTCATGACTTCTTTTGCATAAAAATCCAAACTTAGTCCAAAAGAAAATACCAAACCAGTCCGGCGACAGGACAGAGGCATGCTTTTGTGGTGCATATCTTCTATGGTTAAAGCTATACAGCTACACACTTTTGAGATTTTGAAATTTGATCCATCAAGAAATTAAAAATCATGTAAATCATGTGCCCATTCTTAATTAGGGATATTATTTTCAAAATTACTCGGATTATTTAATAATTTCGGCATAAATTTCTCCATCCAAAAATAAAAAAAAAATCTAATTTAAATTCAAAGTATTTAAAAATATTTTAAAAGTTGTTTTTACTTTTTACTATAATAAATTTATAATAGGAATAGTGAGGCTCTATGAGTTAAAATTCTGTGATTTTGAGAGTATTTGAACTATTAATCATATGAGCGCAGTAGAATTCGATAATTGGATTGATTTCTTTCATGTTACATGATTTAGAGTAGGGGTGTCAAAACGAGTCAGTGGGTCGGGTTTAGATCGAACCCGAGTTAACCTGAGTCTAAACAGGTCAACTTAAAGCCGACTCAATTTTACAAACGGGCCCAGATTTTCAACCCGCACGGGTTACGGGATGACCCAACCAGACCAGCAAAAACTGATGAGATCATACGAACTAGCGCGGGCTGAGGCGGCATGGGTCGCATGGCGGCATCGAGTCGATTTGGGTCTCGAGAGACAGCATGGCGGTCGAGGCGGAGCGCCGGAGCGGAGTGCGCAGAGCGGCCTGTGTCGGGTCAAACCCTCACATGGTCGAGCGATCTAGTGCTGTATAGCGATCTACGGCTACCGGTGCGGAGCGACATGCACGAAGGACTGCATGGCGAGATCGAGTCGGCATGGCAAGGTGAAGCGGCGGAGCGCTGGAGCAGCCTACATGGCTACCTGACCCGACTGGATGAGGCGACTAGATGTGACTGGGCGACGCGAGACTGAGGTGTGATGACGTGAAGCGACATGCCAATTTCCCGTGTCAAAAACGGGTTGAATTCGGATTTCCGAGTCAACTCAAATCATACCCGATTTTTCAAATTAGTCGAAAACTTGAAACCGAACCAGATCCGTAATGCAAAATTGTTGACCTGAAACCAAAATTTTTCGGGACAAGTCAGATTTAGACACCCCTAATTTAGGGCTAGCAATGACCTCTGGCCCTGGCATTAAGGGTTTACCTATAACTTAGCCACGATCATCTTTTGATTCGTCTGCTCCAGATACACATTTATCTTTGGCTCCTTTTCTTTATGGATCACGATTTGATCCTTTGAATTGTATAAGTTCGCCAAAAAATTTTGAAATCAAAACTTCTAGAACAAATAGCATCTTCTATAGGCCACAAACATTTACTTTATTTGTACAGTTGACTTAATCACTAGAAGATTACTTTTCTTAAAAAGTAGTTTTGTAATTTTGCCATCTTTTTCAAATGATGCAAAATATAAATTGCTAATTTTATAAAATTATGATGGCATCCACAGTCGGGAAGGACAAATTCTTAGCAAGTTTGTGCATAATCATTATTGTTACGTCTTGAAATATTTGCAATGATAGAAATATATAAAGTTTAACATCCTAACTTTTTTTTTTATATATCCTAACTTTGTACAATTATACATGGCATAAACAGGTAGAAGAGATAAGTGCATCAATTACATGAGTTTTTGCAAGAAAAACCCTAAAAAAGGGAAAAAATCACAGGGCCTGACATAATTGAAAGGAGTCCACTAATATAGGTGGGGTTAATTACAAATGATGTCGTCCTCTAAGGGCACTGGCTTAATGTAGCAAATATACTATATATATATATATATATATATATATATATATATATATATATATATATATATATATATATATATATATATATATATATATATATACACTACATAGTCGAAGAATGGCATTGCAGGCGTTCTTAAAAGAATGTTGATATGTTCGTTTGAACAGTAGAATCATAGTCGGCGGGTGGCAGTGGCGGAACGACCATAATCGAGAAGCGACGGTGGTCAAAAGGACTGTACTGGGTAGGCTATGGTGATCGGATGGACTGTAGTTGGCAGGGGACGGTGATTGGAAGGACCGCATTCGGCGGGCGATGGTGATCGAAAAGACTGTAGTCGGAGGGCGATGGTGCTCAGAAGGATCGTAGTCGGCAAGCGACAGTAGTTGGAAGAATCGTAGTCGACGACTTCATAACAGCTTGACTGTAGTCGACGAAAATTCACCGACAGTGGTGCCGGTGTGGAGCTTCAACCTGAGAGCTTTTTTTTTTTTATTCCACCTCCTCCTTTTTTCTTTTCATGAGAAGAATTCGGTCTAATTATAGTTTTTTGGGAGTGTTATAAATAGTAAATATGAAAAAGATAAACGACATGTTAGGAGTATTACATCATATGGCTCATATTGATCCCCTTGATTATAGAGCATTTATCAAGTATTTAGATGTCCTATAGATGACAAAATTGAGTGATCTAAGGCTTGTTGGATTCGTCTTTTCGAGCCGCTTGATTCGACTTTAAGCATGTTATATTTGGGTGTCATTCAATCATCCAATTAATGCTCCAAAGCTTCCAAAAATGCTTTGATCCTTTGATTTGAACCCATTTGGGCTCAAATATGATTGATTTTGATGTCGTTGGGCTCGTCTCTCCAAAATCTTTAATTTGACTATAAGTTTATTGAAATCAGAATTTGAATTATCCCAATTTTAAATTTTTGAAGTCTCAATCTCATGTTTACATCTAGATTCATGCTCAATCAAGATGAATATGGTGACATATCAATTGTAATATTCAATCAATGAAAAATTATGATTTAAAATTCAAGTTATGTTTTAATTGTTCCAATCACAGGATGTTCGATGTATCTGCTTTATTTTGCTCACAAAGTCAAGAGCTTCAAGTAGGTACTCTTTATTCTTCGATCATTGACTTTGTTATCACTAGCTAGCATTAAACCTGATCATTGTTCATTGGTCAACTGCCTAAGCCATTATTATAAACCATTAGATCCATCAGATTACCCCAACTCTATATCATCTGATCATTTTAAACATAAATGAGAGTATTTTGGAATTTCATTTATAGTTCTTTGATTTGGTAGAAGATGATAGAATAAATGAAAATGACACACCTAAAATATTTGGAGTATTAATATTTCTGTGCATTCCCTCGATAGACTTTAACAGAAAGAAAAATGGACTTATATAGAAACTAATAACAATAGGCTTTGACCCCCATTTGGCCGTCTCTAGCATCGCACGATTAATTATTCTATGTGGATGACGAACATCATTCGAAAACCAACTAGAATGCATCACATCATCCCTGTATTGGGTACCGCGGCTTTGGTCTCAAAACAGCGTTCTGCATCCGGTCTCCGCACAGAATAATTTCTCCTATAGCACACAAATTGATATTGCTAGCCATTGGACACCTATTGTCAATAAGTCTCAACACTCATTGATCAAAGTTATCGCCATCCATTGCCACTTGTCAGAAATTATATGATATTGCTTGTCATTCGATGTTTATAGTTGACCAACACCAATGCTCAAAGTGCATCGTTGGTCGTACACTGCTTACCATTGATTGACAGAAACATCTGCTATCATCGATCGTCAAACACCAATTGGTTATCAACACCACCCTTCTTCGCCTTCCGATTTTTTATATTGATTGCCGTTAGTGTAGATAGCCCCAGATGATCTAACATGTTACATTTTAATGTTGTTCTCTAATCTTGATATTATCAAATATATTTTAGGGCTGGAGCTATTTTCAACTAAGTTATGTCTCATACTTTTTTTTTTTGGGGTTTTAGATTAAGATTTTGTTTGGAATAACTTTCTTGCTGTTTCTTAAGATTAATTTTTTAATAAAAAAATAAAATTTTAAAAAAAAAATTGCTTTAAAAAATAGTAATAAAATCATCCCATGTAAGTGCAATTCATTAGGCTGATGAAGTTCTATATATATATATATGTGAGATATTAGCTTCAATATTTTATCATTGTATTTTTTTTTTTAGAAAGCAATAATTAATTTATATTATATATATATTATATTTCATGTGATCCAATTTTGAAATAGGTATCAAGTTAAGGGAAGCACATGCGAATCCATTATTAAGAAAATGCATTATTGGCAGTAGCTGGCCAAAGAAAACTGGAAACCGCCCACAGTACCTTTCGGTAGCGGCCTAGCCCACGAGTTGTCAAAACCTATAAGAAAAACTTATTAAAACCACTAATATTTTTTAAAGGACGTTTAAGAAATTTTTTTTTTTTAAAGGATAATCGAATTCAATCATTTTTTGTTGTTATTGAATTTGTCTCGTTGAGCTATTCAATTCGTCTACAATTTTTCTGAAATCAAAATTTAAGTTTTTTTAAGTCAAGTCGACTCGCGAACTGGCTCGAGTTCGGCTCGTTAATGAGCTCTCGAGTCGAGGTTATCAAGCTTGTGAGTCGTGCTCGAGCAAGAATTCAAACTCGTTGGGATTATCGGGCTCGAGTTTGAACATCTGCCGCTCGACTCAATTACTCGTGGAGCGTCTTGTGAAAGGCAAAACAACTAGGGAGGATGAGACACTGAACTGTGTGCGAACAGCAGAAACTTCCGTTGCAACATAAGCTAACGTGCAACTTACCCATCGAAGCATGTGTCATACACGAAAATAGTGTGCAAGTGCTAAACTGTGTGCGAACAACGGAAGCCGCCCACGAATCGAACACGTAGGTTGCTTGACTACTCATTTTTTGGTGACAAGTTGAGCTCTAATTTGACTCGAGTTCAAGCTCATGATTTGGCGCGCAAGTTGAGCTCGAGTCAAACCTAACTTTTTTTTTTTAACAGAAAATTAACTTTTCATTAGATAAGAGAAATCATACAAAATAAGATCAAAAGTTGACCAACGCAAGAAAAAAACAAAGTCAATTTGATCCCAACTCTTTTGCACCCATAGGACAATGAATTAAATAAAATCTCTTTAATTATAATATTAATTTTTCATAAATTCAAAATTTTTTAAAAACTTCCGTTTCAAATGCTTCTAATAAATTACTCAAAATTAATTTTAGAAGCTTTGCCTGGCTCTTAAAATGTTTAAATTGAGTAAAAACCGTTAAAATTTTTATTTATATAAATACATGCATCTCCTTTAATTTTTTATAAAGATGAATTTTAAAATTACTATATTTATTTTAAACGATAACGATTACTCATTCATATCAAATTTTTTTAATCAAATCTTCTAATATACAAAATTTTCCTTAATTAATATACATCTCAATAATAAAGAAACTTAAAATAAATAGAAAAATTATCCCTAACTAGTTAAGATTAGGTAGCAATTTACAGCTTTAATCAACCGCTTCCACATGTCTCCGATCTCTTCACGTTCTGCCGGAAAAGCACTAATGACGTTTTCGACCATTTCGTAGACTGTACGATGCCTTCTCAAAAAATCTCAACATTTCCCACGTGATTTCTCTCCAAACCGGCGAAAGCGAACCGACACCGCTGTTTTTCCTTTGGGAAAAAATTTAAGCCAAGATACTCTAATTAAAATTTTATTCAAAATATATTTTAAAAATTTAAAATTTACTTTAAAATAAGTATAATATATTTTATTTATATATTACATGATTTTAAACATATTTATTAATTTTAAAATTTTACTTAGGATAATTAAAATTTATTATATTTTTAAATTAAAAGTTATTAAAATTATATTTTTTATTTTATTTCCAATACCCATATCTATTATAATATTAATTATTTAATTTTCGCGTGCCGTTTTGGCGGACGGGAGGACCAATTCCAGGAAACACACATCGTGTTTCCATCCCCCACCATATTCAACGAAATATTATTATTTTTTATTTTAATTAAATAAATTTATTATCTTCACGTGCTTTAAATCCGCGCCATTCTCGCCTCACTGGATTCTACTTTATAAATGCGTGGCCGTGTTTGGATGGGAGCGGAAACTAGGCGTGAAGAGCAAAAGTGTATAAAGCGATAGATCGAGGGCAAGGGAAAGAATCGGAGAAAGGAATTTTGTTGTGAGATCGATCGATTTGCCGGAGAAGATCGTGGAGATGGCGAGCTTTTCGGAGATGGGAAGGCGGCCGGAGAAGTCGAGCTTTTCGCTCACTTGTAGTCTTTTGAGCCAGTATATCAAGGAGAAGGGTTGCCCCGCAGATCTCGGCCTGGGAAGGCCTACTCGCTTGCTTGATCCCGCTGTTATAGGTATTTTATTTTTCTTTCTTGTTGAGTTTGACTAGGGGATTCTGAATCGGGAGGTTTTCCTCCGATTTCTTCGATTTTTTTTTTGTTGGAGTCTTCAAATTGTCTTTAAACTTTCCATTCGCCCTGATTTCTTATGCTCTGGTTCGGTTTCGTCGTTTCTGCCTTCTCTTCCGACTTTGATCTTTACTGAATGCGGAGTGTTTTTACTCCTATTTGTTCGTTTTCATGGGGATTTGTTTTCATTTCTCTTGGACTTTCTTCGTTTGGACTTGATTTAGGTTATTTTTTATTCAGAAACGTGGAGGACTTTGGAACTTAGTGAAGATTCTTTCATTTAATAGTATTTTTTTATGATCTGTTTTAATTTCATTTGTTCATGCTTTCTTCCAACTTCGATTAGCGCACGGGCTTTGGTTTTTTCTAAATTTATTGCAGGAATAAGTACTGGATTAATTTTGTTTCTTCGATTCCGGTCAAATTTTATGGAGCAGGGGAAGAATTGTTGCTTGGAATTTTGACGAAGTTTTTTTTTTTGCTACTTTTCAGGTAAACCGGATGCGTATCGTCCACCGACGACCATGAGTTTACTTCCCGGAGTGGATGCCTCCGGCGACGATATGGCTGGCGAGAAGGACGACGTGTCGGCACTTAACTCTACGAAACCCGTTGAACTGTTTCCCCTTCAGCCCGCTAAGTATGTTCGATTTCTCAACTATACCCTTGAAGTTTTTTTTTTTTATTTACATAATGAACCATTCAATTTTACAAGCATCCCTTGACATTTTTTAACTCTTATTATTTGTATTCGGTGGTTGGGTTTCAGGCAGCCGGAGAAGGCCCAGCTGACCATATTCTACGGGGGGGAAGGTTCTAGTTTTCGACAACTTTCCGGCAGAAAAGGCTCAGGATCTGATGCAGCTCGCGAGCAAAGGCTCAGGCCTAGGAGTTCAAAATTTCTCGCTCACGCCTCCAAGCGCCGCCGCTGACCTCCCGAGTTGCCCTGCTCCGTCCAATCCACCGGCGAGCTTTCCACCCCGGGCGCAGCCCAGCTTTTCTGGTGAGCCCTTGTTTTTTTTTTTTTCTGCAGGACTAATTATTTGATTAAGCAATTTGTTATTGATTATTGCTTTTTAAGCAAGTTGGCCGTAATTTCAAGATCGTTCGGTCGAACAGGACTGCATGATATTCATCTATTCACTATCACCTTTAGGGACTGTTTGGCTACAATTAGGAGATCCAAAATTAAAAGTGGTTTGCAGATCTAAGTATTTGAATCAATTTTGAACAAAAAATTTATTCTGGACTTGATTTTTTTCCTTGAAATTTGAAAGTGGTTTGCATCACAAAAATGTTGCTAAGAAATAATTTGACAGGGAGAATTACTCAGATTCATTAAATTCTATAAATAGTGGGATCTAAAACTTACTAGATTTTAGCTAAATCTTGTTTAAATTCTTATTAAAATAGGATACCAAACTGTCCCTTAAAGATAATCCATTAATCAACTGCTTGTGCGATCTTGGTCAACCAAAATAATTGATAGGCTAAGTTTTTTAATAAAATTTTGCTGTCTTGAATAAGTTTATTCGGCGGTCTTGTTTGTTTGATTGATCAAAGATTGACCGCATATTCGTAAGGATTTAGCATATAGAGGGCTCGGTTATTTACTCGGCCTTTTAGTAATTATTTTTAATTTTTTGTTGTATACAGATCTCCCTATCGCAAGGAAAGCATCACTGCATCGCTTTCTGGAGAAGAGAAAGGACAGGTGAGGAGCTTGTTAAAATTTTCATTCAATGATTTATTAAGCTATAAGAAAGTAATTAAGCGTTTAAAAATGAATATTTGATTAATGATGTTATTTATTGGTTAACTATCAGGATTACTGCAAAGGCACCGTATCAGATAAGCAGCAGCGAGGGCTCGAAGAGTGCTGTTTCTGTGAAGGAGGAGGAGATCTGCCAGCCATGGCTAGGTTTGGGGCCTCAGATCTCGAATTGTATCAGATAGTTTAATTATTACTCTAATTTTTTTTTTCGTTGATTAAACTCTTTCAAGATTGTTGTTTTTAGTTGAGCTGTTTAGGACGATTTGTAACTTTATATGTAATAGGATGTGATCTCTGACTTGCAAGTTTGACATTCTATTTGTTATTGCAATTTGGGTGAAGATGTTATCTATTATGTTTTTGCAGTTTCTTGATGAGTAACCTGTTCCCAAATTAGCGCGACCCCCTCCTCCCTTTTAGAAGAAAAATTATTTTGTGCGGAGGTCAATCAGAATGCACCACATCATCCCTTCACTATGTACCGTTGATGTGGCTGCGCTTGATTCTTATCCGGATGTGGAGCTGCGTCTGGTGTCTGTATAGAATAATTTCCACCGCCGGAGGGTAATGCAGTGTAATAACTCAAATTTTTAAAATGAATCTAGCAATCGCAAGGCAGTGCTACGACACCAAAAAAATGTTGTTGCTACATTGATTGGTTTGTTCTACAGTAATTCTAGAATCAGAATGCAGCGCAAATAGCGCTAGGTCGTTAGGCGTCATGGCATCGAGCGTCAAATTAAATTTTACCACCCCATTTCTTCCCTCACTCTTTTATTTATCCATCCCCACCAAGTTTGCCCATATTATGAAAAAAAAGAGAGGATCCAAACCAAAGTACGCAGAACCATAATCATCCCCACTCCTGCAAAATTACATTAGCTAATGTTTATATCATGTAAAATCAAAATAAAAAAGAAAATTAAATTACGCTACAGCAAAAATCTGAAATAAATTTAAATGGATAAAACACAAATGATCATTTATAAGATTTTAAATTCAACGTGTAATTTAATTTTGATGTATTTGAAAATAATTCAATGTGATATATTTCAAATACACTAAAAATTCTCTACTACTATTATTGTTGTCTGCCTTTATCGTCTATTGCCGTCACTAAAACTGTAGTTGGCCGCCGACCATCATGTATTGTTAGGTTTTATACGGCATTCATTTTACTTCAAAATAAATAAAAAAATGATTACCTGATTTATTTTACACTCATCTGAATAATTCAAAATATTTCATATACATTGTATTTTTATATTTAGTTTTACATATATATGAAAGAAATGAGAACTATAGTGAAAAAAAAAAATTAAAATATCTATATGATCGATTTGGTTCATTGTTGACAACATTTTCTTGTATTTTGCATCTTATGGAACGATGGATTCAACCATTTGTGCAAAAAATACAGAGACCATCTAGAGATATTGATCAAGCTTTATCAATAAAATATAAGAGAAAGAAACTAAGTCTTAAAATTTTTCTTTAAGTAAATTGGTCTCCAAAAGACCTCATTGAACATGTACAAATAAATGGCGTAATTAATCTTCTTACAAGCAATTAAAAAGAAAAATAAAAAATAATTTTACAGAGATTACGAGAAAGAATTCAATGAGATGAATAGCCTTGACGATTGAGCGACTTCATGAGTTCTTGGACAAGTTAAATAGTCTGGTTTTGAGGGTTGAGTAAGAACTAACTTATGAACTAACTCCGTGTTATTTATTCAGATCAGTTGGTTTGTTAGTTGGGAGCTTTGATCATTCATTCAGGACGTTGTGAGTTCAAATCTTGTGTATATATGTAATATATGTAAAAAATATCTTAATTAATCCAAATGTCCCTAAAATAAAACTCAATGTTGTTTCGCCAGTTCAAATTGGTTCACAAATGGTTAGAATCTGATTTATGTTCTGCCAAATATAGACAAATATAAGAGCATAGGATTTGATCTTTGACACACAGGTTTGACATTTCAACCGCTATGGGCTATCGCCATCCCTAATCCCTTTCGGTGAAGAGCTGATCCATTTATTTTTTTACAATTTGTGGATAATGAGTCGGTTCCGGTCACCACCAAATTAGCAACTTTGACCTTTATATTTTACCTTCTAAAGTAAACCTTGCTTGTTTGTCCTTCCTTCATAACTTAATTTCTAGTTTTCCACCGACTATTCTACATAGTCTATTCATCTTGATCTATTAGTCGGGAGCTTTAGCTATCAACTAAAAAATCCTGAGTTCGAAATTTACATAAGTGATTGTGTCTGTGTGTTTGCTTTAATTGACATAAATGTCTCAATAAAATGTTGGATTATATCGGAAACCGAAGATTAAAGGTTTATTTGGGATTGTTTTCTAAAGCAGCTTTTTAGTACAAAATTTTTTAACTAAAACAGTGCTTTAAAAAGTAACAAGAAATATGTCCAAACGAAGCCTAAGATAGACACATTTTATACTATTTAAGATTCTAATTATGTGAAAATTATAGATATTGTACTAACTTAGTAGCGGTCAATTTAAGTTCATCTTATAGCTTTTTATTGCTGTGGGGAAAAAATGTTTAAGGTATAAAATAAAAATATTTACAGATATATAGTTGTGATGTGAGTAAATTTAGGGAGATTTTAATAATTTATAATAAAAAACTTGTTGATGAGATAAGATATTGGCAAAATTAATTTTAAAATTTTGAATTTGTTTGAGATTAGTTTAATATTTACATAATTAATCAATTAACTATAATTCAAAAATTCATCATGATCATATCTTATCCCTACTTTCTCTCATAAATTTTATTAATAAACGTTTTTATTTATGTGTGTTAATTATAAATATATTTGTGGTTTAAGGTTTTATTTAGAATAAATTTTAAACTGTTTTTAAATAAAAAATAATGTTTTTAAAATATAATTTTTTATAATTATTATTTCAAAATTATGATTGGTAAAAGAGTTTTTTTTTTTAAATTTAATTTCCTTCAAATAAAACTTAAAATAATAATAAATTATAGATAAGTTGAATAAAAAAATGGATCGAAATTATTGAAACCACCTAACTTTGAAAATCTCGCAGCAACGTGCTGCGAGAAACTTGGGGTTGATGAGAGGTTTTGATTATAAATTAAAATGAATGGCTTGTAAAAGCAGCGTGCATGCCGTGGTGACGTGAGTTGCAAGTGGACACCACATGCGGCATGTCCAAGAAAATTTCCAACATCTCCATTTTTTTAATATTTTCTTCCTTTCATGAGGCTTTCTATTTTACTATTAAATTGATAAAATTAAGTGTGCCAAACATAATATTATGGCAAGCGGATAGCATTCCACCAAAAAACCAAAATTATAAAAGTGATCACATTGGCACATTGACATTTTTTTTATTTTGAAATTATTTGAAATAAAGATGTCAGTGAGATGTAGGGGTGTCAATATTTTGACACGATACAAAAATCAGACCTGAAAATTTCGGGTTGGACCCGACGGGTCGGGTTCGGATTGACCCGACGGGTTTCTGAGTCAACTTGGAAACCCGTTTAGAATGACCTGTCCGAGGTTGCCCGCACCTGCCCCGGCTACCTGCGCAGCTGCCCGCACCTGCAGTGCGGCTGCCAAGGCTGCCCGCACTGCCACTTGCGAGTCGCGCCCGCGAGTTGAGCCCGCGCTACCCGCATGCGATCGCCCTGCCCTCTCGAGCCCGTGCTGCCCAAACCCATGTCCTGCACGCCTACGTGCCTGCCTGCTGGCACCGCGTCCGCGCGACCACTTGCATGCGCCAGGCTTGCTGGCCCTGAGCTCGCGTCCCGCATGCGTGCGCAGCGTTGCGTGTCGGGTCGGGCCCACCCGGCAACCCGACGGGTCGGGTTAGGGTCGACCTGATTGAACTAGATCAGTTCCGGATTTGACTCGAACCCGACCCGTGACCCAAAATTGACACCACTATTGAGACGAATACATTGACATCAAAAAATTCAACTCCAATTGAACCCAAATCAAATAGTTGAAATATAATTAGAAATTTAGGGATATTAATTGTAGAATCAAATGATCTCTTATTTTTTCATGCTAACAGTTAAATCAAGTGGCTCAATGAGAGATCATTATGGCTTGTAAATATTTATAATGATCTATAATTAAGGTATTCAATATGGATCATTCAATAGAGTATTTTGAAAGTTTTAGGTCTTTGACTAAAATAACCAAAATATTAACGAAGAAAACTATAAATAAGCCATCAATCTTCATATTAATGGGTGAAGAGAAGCTAGGAGATTCGTAGCTAGCTAAGATTTGGATCTTAATTTGTAGAGTGCTTAAATAACTACCTAACATTTTATTATACTGATCACCTCCAATTGCAAAAGTCACTTAAACGCTATCACCTGACTGTATTCACCCCTTTCGACCCCTTTCATAGTCGTCAATTCATCATTACTTGACGACAATTATCGATCTGACTATTATTATCAAACAAAAACATATCAACCAAAGTCACATAACTATTGTAGTATGACTACAATCTCCTAATCATCATAACTCAACTAAAATTCTTATCTTTTATCTATTTATATGTTAGATCTTTGTATAAAATTAAGACGTTAAAATCTTTCTCTACTGAAATAAATATTCTAGCACGTAACAAAATTATATGTTTTACATTAAAATTCATATTGATTACTTGATTTTATTTATGATATGTGAAATATAAACCTAAAATTATAAGAAGAATAGTGATTGTTGAATAAAATCCCATAAAAAAAAAAAAAAAAAAACCAAATATGAATTAAAGTTGATAACCAATACGAATGCAAAATTGAATTTGGTGGAGAAGATTCACAATAAGTACTGCTGCACGGCTGCTTGACTCACGCGAATCGCGTGAGAACACCGTGAAACTCGTATAACTGATTTACACGTGGTCTTATTAGTCTAGATAGTTTGCTCCATGGTTGGAAGGACTGCATAATATTCTTCAGTTATTTTGACCGTCGGATGGGTTCTTACCTTGACGACGAACCTATCCACCAAACATGTGAATTTTAAAAAGCTTTTAAACCGCCAGAATCTTATTTATGTTAACCGATGGCCAAAATAACTCCATGAGAGCCCACATCACCACTACAATAAAACATATGGGCCCACTCTGATGAGCCTAATTAAAATACAAACAATATATTTTGTGAGGTTCAAATTTAATCCAAATGAAATAATAAAATAAATTTCAACACCTTTAAATTATTTATGCTTTGGACATCTCCAATCGAGCCTAACGTAATTCGTCTATTGTCTGTTTGCTATTGCCACAAATCTCCACTCGAAGGACCAAAAATTGCATTTTGCATTTTCTCTTTGCTCTGCTATGAGCAATCCGACGCCAATTTGCGGTTCAGAACTCGAAAGTGACGTTCAATTTGGAGTTCAATTGGGTTGTCGCAGCTATTGCAAATCGGAGAATGTTGTTCGGTTGGATATGGCCTTAATGCTACCAATGAATTAATTAATAAGTTATTTGTATTTTAACCCTTTTTAGAGCTTGCTCATAAATCGATTGATAAATAAATGAACTTACATAACTTGATGCTCCATTCTTTAATGATTACAAACAATCTTATTTAAAGCTTGCTATTTGTTGAGAAGCTCAATTACAAATTTATTTAATATTATTTTCTTTTTATTTTTTTTAAAAACACAAATTACATGTGTATGCTCGCAGACATTTTTGTTTATTTGATAGCTAAATTATTTAAAGTTTTATTATTGAGCTCAATATATTAATCATTAATATGCTCAATAAGACTTGATTAATTTACTAAAAAAATTTGATATTTTTTATTGTTAACAAAATCTACAAGGATCATTTGATTAGCAAGTGAGCTACGTGATTGTTTAGCTCTTTATAAGACCGATAAAATTATTTTGACTTGCTGTCAAAGAATAAGATAGTATAGCTTCTTAGTTGACTCGATAATGCTAATATATTTGCCAAAATGAGATGGTAACAGCTTGATAATCATGATTTGAAGCAAAGCTTTCATAAATGGCGCTTGGCGGCGTGACTAATCCTCGGCTAATCTAGAAGAGACACCCACCTCAGAAACCCCCTGGCGCGCACTTGATTGAGCCCCACTTAAGAGACGCTGCCGCTCAAGGGGAATTGAGCACGAG
The DNA here is from genome assembly GCA_019514585.1 of Dendrobium officinale. Classification (NCBI taxonomy): domain Eukaryota; kingdom Viridiplantae; phylum Streptophyta; class Magnoliopsida; order Asparagales; family Orchidaceae; genus Dendrobium; species Dendrobium officinale. The sequence goes on along the minus strand of CM033686.1, from coordinate 6,216,650 downwards.
TTGGGGGTTCCCAACTATACTCGCTCACCAACCAAACTAAATAGTGATGGATATTACACACTTATTATGCCAAGTTACACATTATGTACCCAACTTAATTATTAAAAAAATCTTTATTTCAGAAGCCAACATGAGTGATCTAATCATAATTAATTTCCATATTGACTTATTCACTGACTACACATTTAAGCATTTATTTTCTAATTGATGATTCAAGGTATCAATGGATGACATCAATAAATGATTTTTTGTATTCATATATTTGTTTGGATCAGATTAATTAAATAAATAAGAGGTCTTAATTTTATAAGTAGCTTATTATGAATTAGACTGAACTATTTAATATAACGAATTCATTAAATATAAAGTCATTTAATGAAGGAACTAATCAAGTAGTTTATGAGATATGCAAGAAGATCACTCTTCAAGGACACGCACCCGACATTTTTATATAGAACAAAACTATCGATCAAACTTATCTGCTACATAATTAATTAAACAAAGTCTAAGGTTTCATTTGGGACAGCTTTTTACTATTTCTTAAAGTAACTTTTTAGTATAAAAGTTTTAATTTATGTACTGAAAAAATTGCATTAAGAAGCAGTAAGAAAGTAATCCCAGACGAAGCCTAAATATACATTAGTACTTTATTGTATTCTTATCATATAGTCCATCCATCATATATCAATAATTTTGATCCTCACTTAGAGAGTCATTAGCCAAACATTAGCATAACATAATCCTGTATTGTTAGCCCAAATACTATTCATTCTTTGAATCAATCTATATTTATATCATTTACTGTCGATATAATCTAACATAACCCCTATGTTTAAAACCTACCTATACTATTTATGGATGGTTCTGTTGGTGTTTTTCTTGGGTTATTTTCGACCTTTTGTCCTATGTTCAGTTGGTAGTTTGTGTTGGTGTTTGGGATTCTATAGGGGTTTGGTTTTGATGTTGGGTTATTGGCTTTGGTTTTTTTTATATTCTGTTGGTGTCCTGATTGCCTCTTTTTTTTTTTATGTTGTTGCTTCCTCCTTGCTTTGGAGCCTTGCATCCTTTTGCAAGCTTGTGTTGCGTAGTGATCTTGAAGGCTGGTGCTGCTCGGCTTGCTACTTTGTTTGTTGTTTCTTTTTCAGTTATCTTTTTCTTTCGATTTATTGTTTTTCTTATTGTAATGGATATGATCTCATGCTCATTAAGTTTTTCTTCAAATGGTATTCTTTTAGAATAGCTTTTGATCCTTTAATGACATGTAAGACCTTTTTAAGGAATGTATAGGCCTTGCTGTGGGTTTTATAAAAAAATTAAAATTAAAATTAAAATTCGGAACGTTAATTACTTTTGTTTCCCAAAACTGTGGGCTTAAAACCTGGAAGAAATGTTGTTTGGCCAGGCCCACTTGTATGCTCTAGAAACAGAACTAGTTTGGGCCTTCCTGTTGCAGTTATCGTAAAAAGGCCAACAAGAGACTTTTGGGTATCTGAGTTAAAACAACTGTTTTTCCAGCGGATCAATAGTGGAAGCTAGTGCTCACAATGGCAAGTGTGTAATTTATGAAAAAAACGAGGGTTTATTTTTTTACTAGTTTAATTTTTCAGTGCACTTTTTGTTTTTGGTGAAAATTATGAGCACAGCCCATTCAAAAGATAAGGCATCTCAACTTTTTTTTTTTTCTACCAGGAAACTCTCATAAGGCATCTTAACAATAATTTTTCTTTTTTGAAAATTTTGGGTTATAACATGATTTCATTTATTATAAAGAATAATTATAATAGTTGGGCTATAAACTAAATTAAATCCAAAATCAAAAGACTCGACTCAAAATTAGCCAAAATATATTCCGAAATTAAATATCTATAAAGGAAACAAAAATTCTCATGATTGCCAGTACGACTGTCATGAGGAAAAAGGTTGATAGTATGACTATCCAAGGGGAAGAGGCATGGGTGTTAAACCATTTAATTTATCATAGTTCAAGAGCAGTCAATCAAAGCCCTACGTGAGGTCCTAGTTGGGTATCCATTAGGTACCCACTCTCTGTGCCCGGCGGACTTCCCCCACCCACACCCACCCATGATGACTTTTGGGACATCATACCCACCCATAACTACCAAATTTCCACGATTTTTGAATGCAGCCCATCATAGACTGATGATCTTGAGGCTTTGTACTTTACTTTGACAACAAACTTCCAAGCTGCATATCAAAATTTACTATGGTTGCAACACGGTTTAGTGTTGCGCACTACGTAGTGAGGATTATGTTAACATACTACATACTATGATTAACAATATAAATCGATTTATCCCCCGATGTTGAGTACCCATCCATGAGGCCATATACGTACCCATACCCATGGGTACATGGGTGATACATGGCTGAGTGTGGGTATGGGTACCCCATGTAGGGCTCTGCAGCCAACAAAAAACCCCTAACAGTCAAGAGTGTTCCACAATATCTCGAATATGAATATGCATCAAGGCTATCAACAAAAAAGAATTGATAGTGCTAGCAAAATTCAACAAAACCTAGAATAAAACCAATATCGAACCATAACCAAAAGCAGAGCAATAACCAATTGTGAGGCTCAAACATTAAAAAAAAAAAAAAAATGTATTCGAGGAAGTTAAGCATCATACTAACCTCAATTTCATAGTATGGACATAAATGTGGCATAATGTGAATATAAGAGATTAAGGCTTTATGTTTGGGACGGCTTTTTTATTGCTTTCTAAAACGGAGTTTTAATACAAATTTTTTTATTTTTGTACTAAAACTCCGTTTTAGAAAGCAATGAAAAAGTCGTCCCAAACGAAGCCTAAGAGATCAATCTCATTTATAATCTCCTCTACTTTCTTTAAAATTGTTTTTCATCAGCATGGTATATGACAGCTCATCATTCTCAATATTGTTTATAGGAAATTATGTGATTTTTTTCAAAATATTTTTATTAATTGTTTTTGGTACATTTGGGGTAAGTGCCATAAATGATTTCTTGGATCTCTTTGTGATTGTACATCTTTTGGGGATAGAGTATTTTCTTTCAGACATCTTTTAAGGATATGGTAATTTCAAGGCTATCAAAAAAAAAAAAATGTGAAAATATACATACACAATTTTTTTTTTCATTATATGTTTATTGGGAAGGGGACTCCTATTTGACAAGTATGTATATATATATATATATATATATATATATATATATATATATATATATATATATATATATATATATATATATATATATATATACTATATAATAGAAAAAATGGAAAATTACAAGTCCTTAAAGAGCCTTTAGCTCTCTAAAAATACAACATTCGAAAAACCTACGAGCCGATAATTTTATCTATTACAATTATAACCAAATAGAAAAAAAAAAAAACAAAGCGCTGAAAACAGGCACACGACAAAAAAAAGATAACACAACGGCAACCAGAAGAACCACTGACCGAACAGAAAAACCAACCGAGCAAGTAAAGATGTGTTGTCCACATCACCATAAAGAAGATCACCTACAAGAGAAAATACAGAAAACAACATAACAAACAATAAAAGACCAGCTCGAAATCACCAAAACCAACCCCATAGGACCACAAGCATGCCCCAAAACCACCAAAAACAGCCCATCATGGACAAAGGACCAACAACAACAGACATAAAAACCAAGAACCACCCACAACCCAGTCCAACCGAGGCGAGAGGAGGACCAACAACACTAAACGAAGAACTCGAAAACATAACCAAATTACTTCTTCCTAGACTTTCTCCCACGTCTCTTTCCTCCACTGTGAGAAAAGACTTTAGGAACAAAACAACCGACATCCAAACCATACATCTCATCAACATGATCATCCAACTCATCTCCGTTACCACCACATGGAGCGGAAACAGACCCATCTAACCAATTGTAATGATCAACACCAGTACCCTTCGCATCAAGTCCAATTGAGCAAACAAAGCATCTTTTGAAATAAGAGAAATAAGGACATCGAGAACAAGCACATTAGCAACATTAATCTTAATAGGTGGCACAACTAGTTCATCCACATCAAAATCACTAGGACAAGACACCAAACCACAAGGAGAATCAAACACATCAACCCTATTAACATCACACACCCCCCACATTATCAAGATTCACAAAAATACCCTTAGAAGCTAACACAAAAGGAACATGAGAGGCATTTGGTTGAAGATCAGCCTCAAGAATTAACGATGAACAATTATCCACATCATTAACTATACCCTCACAACCCTCTTGAACAATTTCAGTAACATTAATGGCATAAGAGGCATTAAGATTCATAGGAGAGCTAACCATGGGAGCCAAATCCTTGCCACCACCATCGCCAACACCCTGTAAACTAGGCAGACCCAACGGAATCAGGACATCAAGTCCAGTTCTAGAATTATCCTTAGGACCTTGCAAGTTTAAATCACTAACATTTCCAATTTCACCATTCTCACCCACATTATTCATTTTTCACTCATTAACATCCACAACATGAATAAGGACAAGACCAGTATTCGACTAGGCAGAGACATCAACCTTCCAAGGTTGAGTATTTAGGATTCAAGGAGTTTCAATTATATTAATTTATTTTTGAAAGATGCATATATTAATCAACATAAAAATATAATAGAAATAAAAATTTTATATGAAGAGATGGATAAAAAAAAAAAAAAAAAAAAACATGTTTTATTCATATCATACTTTTATCATAGATAAGAAAAATAAATTTACATAATAAATTTTTGTACTAACAAATTTATTCAATTATTTAAATATATCATGTTGTAAAATTAAATGCCACGATATAATTAATAATAATGGAGAGAGTTTTATTAGGAAATAGAGAAAATGTTTTTATCTCTTTTTGACAAATTAGTTCCACTTATTGAGAAGAGTATGCCATTGAATAGTTTTCATGAAATGATTGAATATTGGTTATCCATTATTTCAAAATTTTAAAAGCTGATAAATGATTTACACAAAAGCAATTTTGTTAGAGTGATTGATATGTCACTGACACCAAGAAAAAGCTAGGCAGGTCATTTAAAACATTGATATCGAGGCTCTCCAATTATTTCATGAGAAATTATTCTTTGTGGACATCGGACTGAAAGAATTGTCCAGTTTTGTCTCTGTGAATAGTAAAAGCGCAATGAATAATCTGAGAGATAAACCGCATGGTTCTTTCTTATTCATAGAGACAAACCGATGTTTCTTTCTGTCTGGTGTCCACACAGAATAATTCATCGTATTTCATTGTTCGTAGCTATGTCAAAATGTGGCAAAATAAGGTCGCCACATGACCAGATTAGTTCCACAGCCCTAATCCAAATGATCTTAAGTGTGTGTGGACTTAGCATGATGTATTGGATCTTGCTTAAGAGTTTTCACATTGATTTGAGCTTGTTTAGTTTCCTATTTGATCAATTCTCAGCAATGCTAAGAGCAAATTCAGCTCATTTTAATTGTTTAGAGATGCGAGCGTTATGTTAAGAAAGGTAAAAACAAACCTATAAAACTTAGTTAAAAGTATTAAAAATAAACTTTTTTTAATTAGATTTAAATGAGAAATTGAACATGAATAGAACACAATAGAGAAAAAGAATTCATGTACCTAATCTCATACAATGGTATAAAAGTTTGCAATTATTATTATAGAGATACTGTGTATTATGTTGAAGTAACTTGTTGATTATATAAGTATTTTATGACCTCATAAAAAAATCCATGAGAATACCCCCTTCTTAGTCTAACATAGAATTAACTAATAAAGATTGTTCAAGCATTCAAGGCTCAACTACAGGGTGAAGATTCTTGGGGAAGTTAACATTAGATTCGGTTGATTATATGCATGTGCAAATTAGAGAGATTATTACGTGTGGAATCCAAATCAGAGAACTATCTAGATTTTGTGAGTGTGCACAGTAAAAGCGTAGTAAAAACACAGTTACTGTGCACCACTATGTTTTTACTGCTCACACTCACAAAAATCAGATGCAGTTCCAATCAGAACTCAACACATAATAATCTATCGTAAAAATGTTACTCTTCCTATCATATTCTTTAAAAAAAAAGGATGATGATTTTTTTCTTTCAATATTCATCCAATCAGATGAGCATAGATGAAATTTGAAAGATTTCTTCATTCGGCCTGGAGAAAGCTGACCGAATCAAATCGGAGCCATGCTGAGCCGGACCAGGCTGGCAACCTCTCACCTGCACGACTGCGACACCACACCTTCACCAGTGCGCAGATGTGAAGAAGAACGGATATAAATCGACAACCTAACTCACGATCTTTCTAAAATAGCCTTCCATCATTTACGTCCTTCCTAAGCTCAAAATAGATTTTTTTTTTTCTGACATTTAAGCAAATTAAAGCAAACAGAGGCACACATCATATTCTTAAGACTTGGATTTAAGATCTTTTTGTTGGGAGTTTTAGAATATCTACGGAGGTAGAGTTAGTAAGTTTTAAAGTTATCTTAGCATTTGTACAAAGTTATAGTAATCACACAAATAAGAGAGGAGTTCAAGAATTATAAGAGACACCAGTTGTTTGCATTGATGCCACTTGCTTGCATTGATGTCATGAGTGAATGATATATGTCATGCTTTGGCAGCTTTATCAACGATAGATGATGAAATAGATGGGCGTTGGTGTGTAACAAAAAAATAATAATTAGAAGATTATAAGTCAGAGAACTGTAACCACAGCTTACAGAAGTCGGTGATGATAGTAGCCGCTACCGCTATGGTGGTTGAAGTAACACAGTCAATCAATGAAGATCTGTGGATCAACGTTGGACTATAGTAGATAGAGAATTGTAGTTGGATGATGGTGATATATATATATATATATATATATATATATATATATATATATATATATATATTAAATTGATTGAAATTTAACAATTGTTAAGCGAATTCTCATTTTGTAAATTTATCATGCTTTGCTTCTCAGACTGAACATAGACCCTATGTACCTATCATGATAATTATAATGATTTAGTTTATTTATTCTACTCATTAACTTCATATATTTAATTGCTATCATGATGATACAGTTTATTCATACAACCAATTAAAAATATATTTTAAATATCTGCCATTGAATCTATCATTCTCATAAGATACCTTTCTAAATTTAATAAATTCAATTTTAATCATTCGTATACATTGAATGATTTAGGTAGCAAATTGAATCTCTAAGATTATCACAGAATAATTAATCCATTCAGAATAATTAATCCATTCAGAAAGGTGAGGGGTATTATGGTAACACGCGGCCACAGTCCTACCCGGCGGGGCCTTTCCCGGACTTGTAGCTTCAAAGTTACGGGAAGCCGGTGCTTACCTTCCGCCCGGCAATGCCGATATGCTTAGAAAAAACTGGGATGCCACGCCAAGTCAAGCCACCAACTTCCGCGCCCATGAGAAGAAGAAGAAGAAGAAGAAGAAGAACTCTTACGACAGTCTTCAAAGGTAATACTTCGCCATTGCTAACTTTCTTCTTCCTGTCTTTTTGTGTTCATTTGTTCAGTTTTTTTTGTGATTTTTTTTTTTGTTGAAAGTTTGATTCTTATAAGCCCATTGTGTCCTTCAAAGTTCAATTTTTTTAGCTATTCTCTGCAGTATCTTCTAGTAACTAATGATTTCTTACCTTAACTAATGATTTCTCACCCCCTTCTAGGTTTGCTTCAACTATAAGCCATTTTGGCGTCCTTTAGCTTTTGTTTTAAGTTATTTTACCAATTATCAGATTAATGTAAAACAAATTGTTTTGTTCATTTCTCATTGGTCTTTACCATCTGATTATGGCTTGGGGAGTGGTGATTGAAAGAATTTTTATTCATGAAAAGGAAGAAAAATGATTTTCCCCCCCTTTTTAAGCATATTGGTAAATCTAGTACAGAGTTGTTCACCCATTTTCCTTGGATATTGATATTTCTTTGTTTTATGAACATGCTTTGTCTTCGTATATATAATGGTCTGTTTTTATTACTAATTAATGTGCTTTATAAAGGTGGCTTTCAATTTCTATCTTGGAATCCTATTTGTTTTCTTTTGCATAATCAATAATCGTCCAAAATGGGTTCAATGCATTGTCTTTATTTATTTTACTGACATTCAGTTAGTATATCTACCAAATTTCTATGCTTTCTGCTTTTTATTTGAGCAAAGGGTAGCAAAGTGGAAAGAGGGAAAATGGCTTCTCTCACACCAGGAGTACTGATTAAACTTCTCAAGAATGTGAATTCTGATGTGAAGATATGTGGAGAGCATAGATCAATTTTGCTGCAGGTCATCAGCATTGTTTCCGGCCATCACCGGCTCAGAGTTCTGGCCAGATCATGGCTTCTTCATTAAGGTTTCAGATTCTTCACACTCCACATATGTTTCCCTATCCAAGGATGACAATGAGCTTATATTAACAAATAAATTGCAACTTGGACAATTCGTTTATATGTCAACAAAGTGGCGTCGGGAACTCCGGTTCCTGTTTTAGTTGGGGTTAGGCCACTCCCGGGGCGGAATCCGTGTATAGGGAGCCCCAAGGATCTGATGCAAATGATGGTGCCTTCTGATATTTCTGAGAATTTATTATCACCTCAAAAAGTGAATACCAAGCAGACTGAATCCTCTGAGAGGAATGAAGAAATCCTGAGAAAGAGATTGGTTATTAAGGAGGAGAAAGCAGTGGTGGCTTCTAGGTACTTGCAAGGTATTTTAGGAAGCAATGGGAAGAGTTCAGGTGTTGAAGGTTCAAGCTTCAAATGGGAAAGTAAATGTAAGTTATGTAATGAGATTGAGCTACCCAAGAAGGTTGGTTTCGTCGAAAGGGGAAACTGGATCCCAAAAACCAGGTAAAGAAGGCATGAGTAAGCCATTTAAATTAAAGCTTCATAAATTTTATGGAATTCTGTTAAGTTTGATTTGCATTTATTGAGCGAGTTGTTTTACTGTTCTGAAATAGGGTTAAATTCAATTTCCATGTTAAATGGCTGAACAGTTATCCTCATCCTTACTATTCATTTAGCTTGGAAGGCTTGGATTGAAGCCCTCATTTTCAATTCAAAACCACTTTATGTTGATGGCTTTGTTGCCAGCTGCTCTAAGACGATTAGAGGGGCTAGGATGGGGGTAATTGCAAGGTGTAATTGGGAGTTATAATTGCATTGGAATTTGATCATTCTTTCAACATTTATGTTTCCTTCATTGCACAGTTTATCAAATTGCCATGTTTTAAATTTTTAGGGGTTAAAACATCTTTTTTGTATTTTTTTTTACACAAAACTATATATATCTTTTTTGCAAAAAACATCTTATTTTGCATTTTTTCAAAAAATCTTTTTTAGTAGTTTTTTTTTTCAGAAAAATCTTTTTTATTTTGAAGAACTAACAAACAAAGAGTTCACTTTGGTTTTTGCTTTTAAAGAGATTGAGCTGACCACAAAAAGCAAATTACATATGTCAGATAGGTTTGTTGATCAGATCTTCATTGAGCCTCTGTTTGAATTTTATTCCCTTCCTAAGGTTATGCATTTGACGGTTTTTCCTCATCTTATTCAATGTTTGTTGTTATCCATTTGTTGATCATTTCTAGCTTAACATCACCGGAGTCAAAGAAACTAGCACTTAAAAGTGCAAATGGCGAAGATATCCTCTTCATAGATTTATCACCGTCTTGAAAATCATTTATGCTAAATCCTTATCATAGATTTTCTTTCAACATGTATTTATTAACTAAGGCTTCGTTTGGGGACAACTTTTTTTTCTGCTTCTTAAAAACGGCTTTTTAGTTAAAAAAACTTTAATTTTTGTACTAAAAAACCGCTTTAAGAAGCAGTAAGAAAGTCGTCCCAAACGAAGCCTAAATGTTTGATAGCTTGTTCTCAGGATTTGATTTCACCTTTTCTAGCTTCTCTAAGAAAAAAAAAAATTAGAAAAAGGGTTGGGTCGTGTGATGTGGGGGTCACCCAAAAAAGTATCCATCTCTTGCTCAAAACTATTTAAACTACAACCTATCATACATGGCCAAAAGCATTACATAAAGATTTGGTGATTTACTTTATACTTTCCTGCCATTGATGATCATGCTTGGTGCTAGAATTACAGGCAGGACCTGCTACTTCTCTCTAGTAAGCAAGGACGAGGCTAAGTCAAAAAGAAGCATGTAGTTTCTGGAGGAAGTATGAAAGATGCATCGCCTTCTGTGAAAAATTCATTGCCAAAGCCAGCTCTTCCTATTAAGAAGTTGTTTTTGCTCTAACTCCCCGCATACTTCAGGAAGTAGCATTAAAAGAAGGATTATTAATGCAAATCCTTTCGACTTCCTTCCGACCAACCTCATCAAACCTGCAAAGGTATTCATGCTATGTTCTTTCCTAAAACATTCTTGGCTAAAATGTTAATGTTTTGTAGCAGTTTTAACATGCATTCATATTTTTTCATAATTGAGTGTTACAGGTCTCTCCTATTGCATGTGAGAAAATTCTCATTTTCTTGATATTTCTTTTACTATCCTATAAAAATGTTAGGGCTGCGTGGTCAAGCTACAAAACATAAATGCTAATGTGAACATGTATTGCTTGCTCTTCTTGTTTTGAAAATAGAATGGGAAGAACCCGTTGGAATTGGGCACTTTCAAAAAAGTTGAGAGGGAAAATTCGCCACATACTTCAAGACAAGATTGTTTATCTGAATGTGTGTTGATGTTTTATATGCTTTAAAACAATGGAGTTTCCGAAATGTAATTTTATTTTGGTGGATTTCCATAATTTACAGTCTTAATTTGTGCTTTTCTCACAAAAATAATCAAGTTTAATCATCTTAAAGTATGGATTTTCCAATTTGACAGACTTAAGCTGGGCCTTGTCTTATAAAATGGTTCATGAAAGAGCATCTTAGAATATGGGATTTAATATTAATATTAGATTGTTCTTATATCTCAATTCTCACATATGTTAACTATTTATATAAAAAAAAATTTACACTATTTATTATCATTTATTATTTTCTCATTATTTGAGATATATTTTTTAATTATATATTATCTTATTGTTATCTTCTCTTGCCCTATTCATAAGGGCATATATGTTTGTACAAAGACGACAATATCCAGCAAAGATATAATAATTTTTAAGTAATTCTCTCTCTCCTTTAACATGATATCAAAGCTATGGTAACACTCCTCAAACTTTTCGATTCTACATTGGTTAACCCTAAAACTTCCCTCTAACTAAAATCCATCAATACTCCAATGACTTCTCCTTTTATAAGTTCTCATCTCTTTTTTGAATACAATCCTCTCCGATGACTTCCACGAGGGTGGGGAGGATTGATCGTTCCACGTCGTAGTCCGAGAATTGATCGTCTATGACGTCCACGAGGGTGGGGAGGATTCGGTTTAAGTAATCTTCAATGGTGTCGTCAAAACCAAACCCGACGTCGAAGAATGGTGATCAAAACGATGTGGATGTCTCCGTAGACGTGCGAAACAACGAATCCGCTATCAACTTCGGGGATCCGCCATGCATCATTTGCGGGAGATGGAGGATCAAGACGGGAGCAAGGAGAAAGGAGGGTGGACGTCGGTGGCCGGCGTGAAGTCTTGGTGGAATCGGCTAGGAATGAAGAGCAATAGGTGCTTGCAGGAAATCTGGAGTAATTTCAAATTCTAGATGTTTGGGGAAAGGATTTATGTTGAAAATTCAAATCAAATCCAATGAGGGGAAGAGAGGGGCGGTAATGGAGGGGAATTTGGGGTTGATTTTAGTGGTGATTAGGAGTTAATTGGGAGAGAGAAAAGGCCCAATTAATGGGGGGTGGCCATAAGGTGAGGGGGGGGGGGGGGGGGAGAGGTTTAAGAATTAAAAAAGTGGGGGCACCGAGGTTTAATAGCTAATTCGTAATCAAATCTGAAATTGTTAAATTTCAGATTTGATTATATTTTAAGTAACTTTTCAATTGATATGAATATGAGAGCAGGAAAAGAATTTGAATTTCAAAATAGGCTTTAATTCTTTAAATGTCTTTCTTAAATAGAGGAATACTAATTAGGAAATTAATTTAATCAAGGAGATTTGAAATTCAAACGGAGATGGATCAAGGGGGAAGCCGGGGGCGGCAAGGTGGAAGGTTGGGGATTCTGATCGGCGAGCTGGGGCTCCACGGTGGCTGCCAGCCGTGGGAGCTGGGGTCGGCAAAGGGGGGGCCGGTGGCTGTTGGAGGGAGTAATTGGCCGGCGGCCAAAGGCCTGGACGGTCCAATGAGGCTGGCGGCAAGGAGAAATGTAGGGAGGGAAAAAACAAAAAAATGCTTGGCGAAGGATAAAAATTTGGAGAAATCAAGGAATTGCTAACCTCAATTACTTCTTCCTCAAGATCTCTCACAAAGAGGTCGTAGGAATGTCGGAACTCACACAGAGATCCACGAAACTCCCTTCTCAAGAACTCACGAAGAGAACTAGGAAAATGTAGAACTCACAAAGAGATCGATAAGTAGAAATTTTTCATTCAACAACAATCTTCATACATAAGAAAATGGTCACATATATAGGCCTCAAAATGACAAAGAAATAAAAGACTAAAATTTGCCCATTTGGGCTACAATACCGACTAACTACCCATAAGGGCAAAAACGAAAAAATGAAATAACATGATTAATACATAAAATGCTCCAATACAGAAAATGCATCAAAAGTAAAGACTATCCATCATGGCCATCGATCTCTTGTGTTGCCTCTGATAAATTACGTCGAAACCTGTCTGTCGATGTCCCCATCACTAGGCCTCCTCAATTTCTCGCTGATAGATCTATCTATCCTTTCAATCCGACTTACGTTCTCTAGTTGAAACAATTGAACCATTCCGTCAATATTTTATTAATACCTATGATTAAGGATTTTATCCGTGCCTTCTCTAATATGGATTTCATTGTTGATTCTCTATCCGATTCACACCTCTCTCTCTTTTATGAGTCGCATGTGGTTCTCTTGCGACACTTACAACCTTTGGGCAACAAAATATTTTACTATTTTCTCTTATCATTGTTTTCCCCATATTCTAATTGAAAAATTCTGTACCTTGAGTTGCCGGAGGGTGCTATTATATCAAAAATGATCTCATATGCTAACTATTTATGATGGGAATCTAAACCATTCTATTGGAGTGAACTTTTTTTTATGCATTTTAATACTCGACACTTACTAATCAAAAAATCTCCCAATGTGAGGTGGATTGTAAAAGGGCTATGTGGGTAGCTTTTATCATGATTTGAAATTGGAAGTGCTTTGTGTAAAATAGTTTTTTTCATAGATATAACTATATTATGCTCAACTTTGACTTCGTTTGGAACAGCTTTTTATTGCTTTATAAAAACGTGTTTTTATAGTACAAAAAATGAAAAAGCTGTATTAAAAAGTAGTAAGAAAGTCATCCCAAACGAAAACCTTAGCGATGTCAAATATAAGGGATATATTTGATTTTGATCTTGAAATTCTTTCCCTCGGATGTTACTTTTTTATTAATTTAAAACAGGGAGTGGATGATAAAAAGGAAAAATCTGGCTTTTCTGATAGCAGCTGAGGCTCAAAGAGAAGCAGCCACATGCAGCTACTGATCTTGTCAAGGGGTCTCTGGTCAGTGTTAATATTTCCCCGAAAATTTTCTGCTTACATTATGAACCAAACTTGCTAAATAACTCAACATAAGCTTTAAATAATATATGCCAACTGTTGTTGTCGTGAAGGCGTGCTTCTGTAGTGTTTTTTGTTAACCTAACAATTTCATGGGGTGAATCTCTATTTTCTAGCATATAATTGCTGATCTTCGCAAGGCCATCTCCACATGAGAGAATCACCATATTTCTCTAAACCAAGTTCTTCACATTATACCAAGCTCATTAAATATTCCAAACACACATTATCCATTAAGGAAAGTCTCTCCTCCCATATCACCCGAACTTAGGTTCACGTTCCAGACCTAAAGATACTCGAACAAAAAGACTTCACCACCTGAAAAATCAAGTGCGCTAACTACTTTCCAAGCTCTCTAAAGAACCTTGTGAAAATGAAAAGCTAGATGGGCAACATTTGACGGTTTTAAGGAGATCCAGAGTGTGAGGGCCACCCTCCTGAAAGAATCACAGTCATGGTTTCTTAAGTTCTTAGAAAATGCCCTTGATACTGGATTCCATTCTGATTCCGATCTATCAAGGAAAGCTACAAAGGACAGAGTTGCAGGGAAGGTACCAAGGAATCAGAGGGACAAGATTGCAGTAACTTTGTCACAGCTGAAAACAAGCTAATGATTGGCTTGATCAGCTACTGAGTGGGGTGGTATTGAAGAGGAAGAAGTACTGTCAACAATCGAAAGGTTGAGCTAAAGGTGTATTTCTTGCTTGCTAGGCAAGTAGAAGAGCGTGCTGCTTCTGCTCTCGAGAATGCCGAACAAGTTCTATTGAAGCTTTATTTTCTACTTCAATCTCTGGCTGGGACTGTCATTAACTTGGTGTTGTTTGGGCCTAAGAGTTTTGTTTGGGATGGCTTTCTTGGTGCTTCTTAAATCAGTTTTTTAGTATAAATTTTTTAATTTTTTTCAGCTAAAAAACCGTTTTAAGCAGCAGTAAGAAAACCGTCCCAAACGAAGTCTAAGTTCTCTATGTTCAAATAGATGTCTAAAAGAAGCATACTTTATGGCGGTTTGATAATGTAGATGTGTGAAATTATTATGTAAATACTTCAATTCTTTTGTAAAGTTGTTCTTTGGCTTATGATTCAGTATGTTTTTGTAGGCAGACCCCTGTTGTGTTTATTTTCCTCTATTGACACGGATTCTTGGCTTGAGTCAAACCAAGTTCTTTCCCTCAAATGATGTGAAGGCGATGATGAAAAATATTTGGGATAGTTTTCTTACTGCTTTCTAAAACAGCTTTACAGTACAAAATTTTTTGAATTAAAATTTTTTTAATATAAAACTACCAAATAAAACAGTAAGAAAGCTGTCCCAAATAAAATCTAAGGTTCAAATAAAATTTGATCTATGTTGAACTAATTTTAAAAGACTTACAACTACAATAAATGTTGCATTAATATAAAAGCTTATGCCTTGATAAAAAAAATATTTTAGAGGGTATTTTTTCAGATAATAAGGGATAATAAAATAAAATTTTCTATTTATAATGAGCCCAATTAATGCCTAAAACAATTTGCAACGATTACCTAGGAAGATGTATTTTTTAATTAATTACTCCATTTCATAAGATAAAGTATAATGGTTGTTAAAATATAATAATTTCTTGGGTCTTATGTGGTTACTTATTATTATAAAAATATGATTTAAGAAATATTGAAATTTTATTATTGATAACTGAATCATTAATATTTATTCAAAAATTTATAATTTTTTCATTTTTTTTTTTATTAAAAGGTTGTATTTCGCATATTGTAAATAAAGAGTAAAAACTGCTTTATAACCTAATAAGTAATAAATAATAAAATCATAACAGTGATTAGTGAAAAAATAACAAATCTACCGTCGATCAATCAAGATCAATTTATAAAAAGAGCTTGTTTTAATGATTAAATTAGATTATGGCTATGTTAAACAAAAAAATTAAAAGGAGCAACTATGAAACTTCATAATAATTTTTCATAGAAATCGAAACTTCATTTTTTGGTTTTTATTCATCCTTATTCATGATTCTCTTTAAGCTGGCCTGCTGTATCTTCCCGCAGAATTTCGTTCACTCGGAATACACCAAGATTGATTGCAGCCGTTGGAGTTTTTTGGATATCATTATAATGATTCATTGGAATTGGTGTGGTTGCGGCGAGCGGTTCTCATATTACGATTTGATCCCCTTGTTGACCATAAGTCGTGCTTTAGGATAGTGGGAGATGTGCGTGTTGCGTATTCTATCTAGAGTCCCCAACCTTTTGTGGGCTAGAAATAATACGACAGTTTAAAGTATTAATTGTTCACATCTTAGTGTTGCACAAGTATCCATCTTCTGCAAACAGAAAAAGACATAACACATAATGTTTTTAGTGGAAAATCTTGAAGAGAAACATATGTTGCGGCGTCGCAGGCCGCACTGTGGCTAATTTAACTGATATGTCTTAGATTGGGCCGATAATCTTAACATTAGTCTAACCATGAGGTTGAAATCTTTCTGAGAACATGGATTATACAGAACGTTCCAGTAGTGTTTGTGGCAAGTGGAAAATCAAGTGAAAATTTGCATTAGTTGGTTGGCTGGGCGGAAGTTAGGAGGAATTTCGTGTAAGAGAACATTGATTAATCTTAGTTCTTCTCTCTTTTATTCTCTTTCTTGCTTCGGTCCCCTTCAATAAAGAACGAAGAGTCTATCTATTGTTGTTTGGGAGTAGCATGACCATTGGATAGAAAGAAGATCAAGGATATGTTGGGAGTGCTTTGAATAGACCGTCGATATCGGCTCCCTTGATCATAGATCATTTATTGAGCATTTGAGTGTCTGAATGATATCGAAATTTGGCGATCTTAGACTCGTTGGATTCGTCGTCGTCGACCTGCTCAATTCAACTATAAACATGTCATATTTGGAAATCGTTTAAATTATCTAATTTACGATTTGAACTTTTAGGATGAGCTTCGGGTCTTCAATTTGGGCCCATTCGGGCTCAGATTGGGTTGAATTTGATGTAAGTGGGTTCATCTTTTCGAGTCATTCAGTTCGACTATAAGTTTGCAGAGATTGGAGATTGGCTTGTCCCAAATTTAATTTTGAAATTTTTCAACTCATATTTATCTTGAGATTTTTGCCCGGTCAAAATAATTTTTTGATGGTATATCAATAATCATTGTAAAAATAATTTCAAAATTTTTATGTGGACATCTTGTCATAAATATTTTCATATTTTATAAGCCTATCGCTTTTTGTAAGGTCAATGAGGAAAGAAAAAAGCCACCCAATCATTTTACATTAGTATCCGTTTAATAATGAGAATTATAAGCCTATCGCTTTTAGTGCTGATATTGAAATGCAATCCGTGAAGCTCGTGCTGAAATCGTAATGAATAGTATAAAAATAAGTGGAGAATATTCTAATTAAATTTTTATAATAATAAATTCTAAAATTTTAAATTTATTTTAGAAATAAAAGAATTTTTAAATAATCAATTAAAACTAAAGTTTATAATTATTTCAAAAAACTACACCAAACTCTTTTTTTTTATATAAGAAAAATATTTTACTAATTGAATTTTGGAGAATTTTTTTGAGAGTGGGAAATGAAGAAAAAATGGCTTCATATATTATAATTAAATTTGAATAAAGATGAATTTTAAAAAATATTTAAATTTAATTTATGATGAATATAATATATGCATAATTAATTAAATTTATAATAATAAATAAATAAAATTTAAATTATTTTGATCAATAATGGGGAGTGCTATTATGCAATAAGACCTACTTATTTTTTGGGCCCATAGGGGATTCGAGCGACAGATCCACGGGGAGAAACAGATTTCATCAACTAGGGGGGGTGTCAAAATCGGGTTTCAGATCAGGTTTAGGTCGAACCTGAAACTGATCCGGGTTCAAACGAGTCGATCCTAACTCGACTCGGGTAGGTAAACATGTAGGAAATTTGAACCCGGACCTGACCCAGCGGGTTGCTGGGTTCACCCGTTTTGACACATGAAGGCGGCTAGGTGGGGGGGGGGGGGGGGGGGGGGGGGGGGGGGGGGGGGGGGTTGGAGGACGTGGGCGGCGGGCAAGCACGAACCCGAGCAGCGGGACTGTGGGCTAGTGTGGACGCGGGCGACCTGACGCAGATGTGAGTAGGCTGGCGCTGGCTGCGCTAGCGGGTGCGCGGGCACTGACGTTCAGGCGGGGTCCACAGGCAACTGTAGCGGGCTCGCGGGCAGCCGCGCGGTAGCCTCAGGGGGGGGGGGGGGGGGGGGGGGGTGGCGGCCGACTGCTTGCAGGCACGAGCAACTTCGGCGGGCGCGGGGGTAGCTGCGCCCACGTGTAGGCAGGGCATGGGTAGCCGCGGGCAGGCTCGGGCAGGTCCGCTGGCAGTCATTTCAAACTAGTTTTCGGGTTGACCTGGAAATCCGTCGGGTCAACCCGAACTTGACCATTTTTCAAACATGTCGAATACGGGAACCCGAATCCGATCAGTTTTGGAAACGGGTCGGGTCTAACCCGAAATTTCTAGGTCGGATTCGGATCGAATTTTCATGTCCTGACAAATATTGACATCCCTACCATCAGCTAAAGAGCCGCAGCTCAATCCACCAATGAGACATACAAAAACAGTCCAAACATGTTTATCGAATAGTGATGTGTGCTTTAAACCGTTATTTATGCTAAAATATTGTCTTGATTTGTAAGGTATATATATATATATATATATGCTAAATTGTTGAATATGAAATGTGGTGTTATTAAATTTGATAATATTTTTGGTAATCTCTTAAGCTTTTGTTACATAAAAGAAACGATATCTGCAATACCAAATTTGATGTGTAGCGTGCGTATGAGCTAATGGAATAAAAACGTCAATTCTATAGTTAGGACCGAAGCTTACCTTTGCCAAATAATGCTTTATATATTAAGCGTTTGCCAGCTCCAAAATAATTCCTAACTTGACAGCACATACAAATAAAAAAGGAAAAGAATTATAAATTAATATACAAATATTTCTTTGAATAATTCAAAGAGGTAAATCCACTTTTCTTTTCTATACCTCACATATGCAAATTGTTTCAATGTGCACAGATCAATCGACCTTGCTGAATAGGGGTTCAAATGAGTCGAGTCGAGTTCGAGCCAGGGGTTATTCGAGTCGAGTTTGACTGTCAAGTACCAAGCTCAAGCTTGAACTCGACTCATCTCAAGTCGAGCGGCTTGTCTAGCTACTTCCCAACCTCCGTCGTCGAGCGTCATCCAGTGCTACGTCGCCCTGAGCTATGTCGACCATCGAGCTCCGTTGTCCTGTTGAGCTCCGTCGAAGCCGTGAGCTCGTCGTCCCGACCAGGCTAGCCCCGCTAGCAGCATGCGAGCTCCGAGCTTCCGACCTCCGTTGTCCCAAGCTACATTGTAGAGCTCAGTTGTCTCGAGTTCAGCCATCGAGCAACACTCGAACTCAGTCGTCATCCCTAGTACCACTGTCGACCAAACTCCGTCGTTTTGATTTTCCCGCTCATCTTTGATTTGTTCTCCCGCATGCCCAAACAGAGGTCCTTTTTCCCGCCTGGTCACCTCCCCGAGCTGCTTGTCGAGCCGACGAATCGAGCACAGCTCTGTTCGAGCTCGATAAGACCTCGAGCTCGATAAGCTCAACTCGTCGAGCCTGTTACCGAGTCGAGTCCGAGCTGACACACGAGTCGGCTTGACTCGATTACATCCCTATCGTTGAATAGTTAAAGGAGATGAGACGAATTCGTCCAAGAGGAGCCTGGCCAAAGAGGTCGGTCATGATGTATTCATGGAGATTACTATATCAAAAAAACTCATAAGGCAACCAATTCAAAAACTCCTTGAGGTTGAGGAAAGTGTAGTATCTTGATTGGGTCTCGAACATGATTATGGCAGAGAAGGCGAGTAGCAAGAGGAGATTATTTATCCATTTTACCAACTTAAACTCAGACATATCCAAAAGATAGTTACCCCTGATATATCAGTAAAAAAATTATCTTGATCAGGCACGAATCTCAAAGCAAAATTGAGTTGAAAGCTTCCGAAATTAAATGAAAGACCATATGAGTTCCAATTTCAGCAAACTTATAGTCAAACTGAACGTCTTAGAAAGACAAACCCATCGACACCAAATTCGACTCAATCCGAGCCCAAATGGGTCCAAATCAAGGGGATGAAGCGCTGTTGAAGGGTTCAAACCACAATTTGGATTATCTAACAGTTTTCGAATGTGTAATGCTTATAGTCAAATCGAGCGGCTTGACGAGACGAATGCAACGAGCCCAAGATCATTTAATTCTGAAATCGTTAAGGCATCCAATTGACCAATAAATGGTCCATGATCAAGGGGATCAATATCGGCCGTCCATTCAAACACTCCCATTTTGCCCTTGATCCTCCACATATTTACAAGCCATGCCACTCTCAAAAAACTATAAATAGGCCCTCATTCTTCACATGAAGGGGAGGAGGAAGAGGGAGAAGAAGAGAAGAAATGGAGGAATTTGGGAGCTCTCTTGCCATCGACCACCACACGAGTTCCTACCGACCACCACCGGGGTTCCTGCCGGCCACCACCGGAGTACCTACTGACCACCACCGGGGTTCCTGTCGGCCACCACCGGAGTACCTGCCGACCACCGCCGGAGTACCTGCCGGCCACCGCCGGGGTTCCTGCCGACCACCACCAGAATTCTAGCCGACCATCGCCGGAGTTCCTTCCGACCACCGCCGGACTTCCGCCAGTCTACCGACCATCGCCGGACTTCTGCTCGTCCGCCGATCACCACCAGAGTTCTTCCAAACCATTGACAAATTTCTGCCACTCCTTCAACCGCCACCGGACTTCTGCCGGAGTTTCATCCCGATCGCCGCCGGACTTCCACCCGTTCTCCGACCACCGACGGACTTCTGCTAGTTCGTCGACTACAGTCCTGCCGAACACCGCAGGACTTCCGCTAGTCCGCCAACTACAGTCCTCCTAACTACTGCCATCCGATTACGGTCCTTCTATCTCCGTCATTTGCAGACTATGGTCCTTCGGATATTCGTCTTCTGCCGACTACATTCCTCGACGACTATGGTCGTCCTGACCTTCGTCGCCTGCTAACTATGGTCCCCTCGACCTTCGTCGCCCGCCGACTACGGCCCTCCCGACCTTCGTCGCCTGCCGACTATGATCCTTCTGACCTCCATTGTCTGCCAACAACGGTTCTTCCGACCTCCGTCACTCGGTGACTACGATCTCCCGACCTCCGTCGCAATACAACGGTCCTTCTGACCTATGTCGCTCACAGACTACGATCCTTCTAACCTCCGTCACTCGCCGAATATGGTTCTTCCGATCTACATTGCTCGTCGACTATGGTTTTGCCACCCCAAACAAACATATCAACATTGATTTTTCCAACTTCCACCACGCAATGCATTTTATATGATGTATATATTTTGCTTCGAGCCAAGGCCTTCCTCCTAAGGATGTGCCTCATTTGTAATCAATTGCAAGCGCTAGTGGATTCATTCAAACTGGGTCAGGCCTTGTGGTTTTTCCCCCTTTTTAGGGGTTTCCACGTAAAAACTCTGGTGTCTCTTATGAACGCTACACCCTCATCTCTTTCATCTGCTTGTGTTCTGAATCTTCGTACAAAACTAAGACATTAATCTTTATATTTCTCTACCGCTGCGAATTTTCCAGGACGCAACAACCCCCTACGGCCCTACCTAGAATCAACACAATGGTTGATTTGGCAGTCAGCTTTACAGTAATCAGCTTCTTTGATGCATTCTCTAACTATCATCAAATCAAGATAAACTTGATTAATTGTAAAAAAAATAACTTTTATGAATAAGGAAGAACTCTTTTGCTACAAGGTGACGAGCCACTTATTAGTGGATAAGGCGGCGGCGAACTCCATAAGACCGATTTTTCACCGAATCGACGCATAACGTTTGAATTTGCCGCGTTTATTTATAGGCTTTCACTGCGGGGCGCAACGGTAAATAGTTGGCCACTGAAGTTCGCAGTTTGACCACAAATTTTCCAATATTATGATATTTACATGGAGATGATGTGCTGCTGACCTTCGAGGGACCATAGGAAATTGCAGCTTTCGAATTAGGAGACGTGCTGCCGCGAAACATCTCCTTGTCGAGCTTATAAATTAAAATATTGAAAAAAGAAAAGAGACATTTTTGCATTTGCAATCCCAGTTTTTCACTCGAGCAATTTTGTGGAAAGAGAGTAGAGACTCATCCTTCGCTAGCGCCGCGTTACGGTCACCTTTTCCTCCTTCGAATTGTCTTCTTTTTCTTCTTCTTTGGATTCGAGGACGAAAGTTTGCTTTTTGGTTTCTTTCTACGATCTGCAAATCTTCTTATTTTCGAGAAAGCAGCAGGCTTTAAGGCGGCTGAAATGCTGTATCTAAAGCAGCCAAACATGGATCTAGGGTTTGAGCTGATTGTTGGCGGCTTGATGCGAGCCTGAGTTGACTCGCCCGAGCCGGGGTCTGGCTCGGGATTGAGATCCGATGGCGGCGGGAGGGGATGGGGAAGATTTGTCCGGAGCAGCGGCGACCGGCGCTAAGAACTTCTATCTGCAAAAGTTTAAACTTTATGAGACTCGATCGGTGAGTGTAGTTATCTATTTTCTCGATTTTGTATTGTTCTGGACTGCTTCGGTTTGTTTTGTCTGAATTCTCAAGAACATATAAGTTGATGTACTTGGTCCTTTCATTTGATCTGAGTGCAGTAATTCTGATTTGTTTGTTTGCGCTTGTTTTGATTGATCTTGGTTTGATAATCTCTGTTTAATACTAAATGTTTTCTTTTTGATAATCTCTGTTTTTTGCTTGATTTTGATTATTTGGAGACCCTTTTTTCAGTGGATCCTTCATTCTAATTGTTATGATAGATTTTCATTTAACTATCCCTTTTTGCTCTTTTTTTTGTTTCATATTCGCCTTTTTTTTAAATTAGTCTTTCGTATGAGAGTTAATCCCTTTTTAGTTTGTATTCATCTTTAGGTGTATCATTCAGGTTCTTACTCTCTCTTGTTCTATTCATTTTATAGATGTTCTTACCATTTGAGGCAAACAATTAATTGCAAAGTTCTTCTTTTTGTTGTTTACATCGTTCAATCTTCTATTAGTGGTTGAAGAGTTGTTGATACTAATTTCCTTAGTAAATGCTGTCCTTTAGGTCCTAACTTCCATCATTATGCAGTTAGTGAAGTCTTATCTTACTATTTGGTCAGTACTCCCTCAATCCCTTCAATTTTACTGTGCAACAGAAATTTTATATGATTGGGTGGGACAAGAGTGGAACAATCTGGAGAGTTTTGTCACTCGACAGACAAGAACCTTCTGAGCTCAATATGCGAGAGGATCCTACAATCTACAAGAAAAATGAGTGTGAAGACTTGCTGAAGAAAATAGATGATGGCAACAAATCAAGTGGAGGGCTTAGATTTGTCACGCAATGTTATGGAATTATTGGCGAGTTCCCTTCAACTTTTCTCAATTCTTGATTATCATTGTTATCAGAAGTTGCACTTTATGTAGCAAAACATCAACTTATTGTTACTATGGCAGGTTTTGTGAAGTTTTTGGGGCCTTATTACTTGTTGCTAATTACAAAAAGGAGAAAAATTGGTTCCATATGTGGCCACACTGTCTATGCCATCTCTAAGAGTGAAATGATTGCAATTCCAAATTCTTCTGTGCGGCATAGTATGGCATTATCTAAGCATGAGGACAGGTACTTTGCTAAATTGGTCTATAAATAAATATTGGTTGTTTTGTGTTGTTAGTATTTGAATAAAATGCCATTTAGTGTAGAAGATATCAAAAATGTATTTGATGTTATGAGTGCAAGGCCGCGCTGCAAGTTTTAAATTCTTTTTTTTTTTTTTTCAAATATCATTTCTTTTGATTCATTAATATTACCGTTTTATATGCCTACTTTTCATCAAAATCTTGTATTAGTCTTCTCTTTTACTACTATAATGTTGCACTTATTTGTTTTTTTTTTCCTTGAAAAATAAGTGATTGCAAATTTTTAATATTCCTTTTAATTAGTAAAATTTGTGTTGAATTGCAATTCCAGTTAACTAGATGATAAAATCATGGTACCTAATGTCAGATTGGCTACATTTTCCCTAAGGTATACTTCATACTTTTGGGGCTTGTTAAGCTATGCTGATAAAAATTTAGGTTATTTTATCATTTTTTTTTTTTCAGAGAACATATCAAGTTTTCATTCATCCATTAAATTTTTATTGATTGCACAGATATAAGAAGCTACTTTGCATGGTGGATCTTACAAAAGACTTCTTCTTTAGTTATTCATACAACATAATGCGTAGTCTACAGAGGAACTTATGTGACATTGAGTCTGGGGACATTCTGTATGAAACGATGTTTGTGTGGAATGAGTTCCTTACACGCAGAATTCGCTATCACCTAAAAAGTACAATATGGTCGATTGCATTGGTGTATGGATTCTTTAAACAGGTATGATTTTTTTTTTCTATTTTGGGATAAGTTGAGTAGCATGCAATATATGAAGCATTAATGTTTAAAATGTTTTTGAGAATCTCATTGGATTCGAGGCTGCATATGATATACTTCTTTGAAATAACAGTTTATTGATTTTACTCATTTACTGAATATCATTGTAAGAGCCTAATCTGTTTATTTCTTCCAAGAGATATTCTGTTTTAGATAAAAACTTATTTTTTCTTCTTAAGATCTAAATCTGGTTTGACTATTTTACATTCTACTTCAACATACCCACATAATGACCAGCTAAAGCTTTTGTTATAGCTAATTCTGAAGGTTTGGGTAATATATAATGATGCTATTCTGCCTTTTTTTATTTTATCTGAATTAACCCACATGATTATCAAGTTTTTGGCTTGAATGAGATATGTTTGTTCAATATTGGATTTATATTTTTCTTGTTAATATGCTGTGTCATTCATTTATTTTTAGTTAGTTTATTTACTCATTTTCACTAAAAAGATATACTCTTTCTTGTTCACTGTTATTTTCAGATTAAACTATCGGTGTCTGGGAAAGATTTTATGTTCACGCTAATTGCTAGGCGCTCTCGTCATTATGCTGGCACAAGGTTCTACTTTAACAAAGGCTTCATTTTGGACGGCTTTTTTATTGTTTCTTAAAGCAGCTTTTTAGTACAAAAATTAAAAATTATGTACTAAAAAGCTGCTTTAAGAAGCAATAAAAAAGCCGTCCCAAACGAAGCCAAAGTTTCAGCTCCTATATAGTGATAAACTTAGTCACCTATAGGGATTTTCAATACAGGTAAACTATGATTATAAAAAATTTGAAGATTATTTTGTCATTTTTAAATTAGGTACTTAAAGCGTGGTGTCAATGAGAAAGGCAGAGTAGCAAATGAAGTTGAAACTGAGCAGATTGTATTTGATGCAAATGCTAGAGGTTCTCCAACCCAGATAAGCTCTATAGTGCAGATTAGGGGATCCATTCCTCTTTTTTGGTCACAAGATAGTTCATGGCTAAATATGAAGCCCGATATCATTTGTAAGCTTTGAAATTTGTAATTGATTACTGCAGCTTACTAAACTAATGAATTCCATTGTTATATGACCATGCAACCCATTTTCAGTGCAGAAAGATCAAAAATATGAAGCGACTCGACTTCATTTTGATAATCTTGTCAAGAGATATGGAAATCCTATTATTATTTTCAACCTTATCAAGGTGAATTTCAGTAACTCGTCATTGCACTGTAATTTCTTGAAGTATGTTGGAATTCATCTTTTATATATTCTATTTGAGCATCAGTGTCATAGAAATGTTTTTTTTTTAATATTTCCATTAACAGACATATGAAAGGCGGCCTCGGGAATCTATTCTCCGCTCAGAATTTGCAAAAGCCATTGATTTCATAAACAAAGACCTCCCTGCTGAAAATCATTTAAGATTCTTGCATTGGGATCTTAGCCAACATTCGCAGAGGTGCTTCAATATTGATTAGTTTTTCAAATGAAAATGTTACACATATTTCTAACTTTTTATTCAAAATAAATAAAACTTTCACTTGTCGCAGAGCTACAAACATTCTTGAGTTATTGGTGAAACTTGGATCTGATGCCTTAAGTTTTGACAGGCTTTTTCTATTGTCAACTTTCCTCTTCTTTAAGACTGCCTGGAGCCATGAGCTCATCTTTCCTTGTGTAAGTCCTGTAAATGTTGATACCATTCTTTAACAATGAATATTGATGTTATTCTTCCCTTATCCTTGGAGTTGGTCATGCATAAATAGATTTGTCTTTTTGTCTAGTTAATTGTTTTTTTCCTCGTATATGTATTTTCCTTTGTCATACTACTAAACACATTATGGCTAATTATGATTATGTTTTACTATCACATATCTCTGAATGACACATTGCGTTGAAATATGGTCTTCCTGCTTTTATCATTTCCAGTTTTCATGAACATATTCTCTTAGGTGAGCCTTTTGAGGTGTTTTCAATGACCTTTTCTACTTCTCACTTTGGATACAATACAGAACTAATAGTGCGTACAAGCTTTTTGATGCAGAGCATTTTAGTTAAATTGTTCCTTAGGCATATGTTAATTAGTTTGTTACAAGTTTGAAATAGGATTCTAGAATGTTCTTGATTTCTCTAGATTTTTTTGCTAGCTTATAACAATAGGAGTTGTAAGAGGAAAGAGGTATGAATATATTTTTGGAATTTAACAGTGTTTTCACTGATTTTGTGTTCTAGCTCTGAGGAACTTTATTTGAAATGCTTCATTGAATGATCTCCCTTTATTAATTTTTTTCTGTGCATATGTTCTTTTAACTACTATTAGTACATAATAAAACCTATTTGATTCTAATGCTCTTAGAAATTTAATGTTCTAATAAATCTCCCCTCTTTGATGTCATGCACTGTAGGAGTGGAGATGGTAGCAATCGATCAATAAATAATCATAGAAAAAATTGTGATTCTATCATCATTGGAGAACAGTGCCAGAAAGATAACAAGGAAAACTGTACTTTCTCTAGGAGAGAGACAACAAAAAACATTGTGGATCAAACCTGTTCTTTGGAGAAAAAACCTTTGCTTCAAAAAGGTGTCCTTCGTACAAATTGTATTGATTGTCTAGACCGAACAAATGTAGCTCAATTTGCCTATGGTTTAGCTGCCCTTTGTCAGCAGCTGCACCTCTTGGGATTTATTGATATTCCAGTTATTGGGTTGGATTCCCCTTTATCTGATGATGTGATGGACCTATATGAGAAGATGGGTGACACGCTTGCTTTACAATATGGTGGTTCTGCTGCTCATAATAAGGTATGTTCCTGTAGTGGATTTTGCTACTAGATTATTTTTAAATAAGACGCATTCATAACATATAATATTTCATATTTTTACACTATTTACTTGTCTAGATAAGATGTCAAATATCTTTTTGTAAATGGTTTTTAGCATTATTTGCTTTACTAAAAATATTTCTTCATTTTATGAAAAATTGATGTTGTTCTCTTGTTCGACTCTTTCTTTGTTTATTAAATTTGTATCCTTATAGCTGTGTGAATGGTCATTATGTTCATATATTATTCGTCCTTTTAATCACATATTTTTTTATGTTGTGTAATTGCAGATATTTTGTGATAGAAGAGGTCAATGGAAGGCAGCTACCCAATCTCAAGAATTTTTTAGAACTGTTCAGAGATACTACAACAACACATATATCGATCCACTCAAACAAGATGCCATAAATGTGTAAGTTTCTTATAACTTCTTCAAATATTTTTTAATGGGTGGAATAGTTTTCTTAGAACCATCACTCTGATGTTTTTTTCTCCAGTTGAAGATTTACTAAAATAATTTGAAGCTATAAGCTTGAATGTTAGTGTGATTGTGCTTTTACCTTTGTACACTTTAGTGTCAAGCAAGTTTAAGAATCTTATGCATTATTTATTTCTTACTATAATGAATGCATTAAGTCTATACCTTAAGTGAAGTACATGTTTCTCCCATAATTGGATAAGCATCCAATATTATTGTTTAGCTCATTTTTTAGGGTACTTTTAAAAAGTAGGTTACCATTTTTGTAGGCATATATTTTCATTTTTATGTTAGCAATATATTATAGTTTAATTATTTGTAGGTATGATAAACTTTAATATAAAGTGATGTCTAGGTGTAATAGATTTACATATTTTAGATCTATCATACAAAATAATGGAATTAATTGTAAGAATATAACTTTTATAGATAAGTTTGGATGATAAAAAATTTAAATTGGAGAAGTATTTTAGGAGTTTTTATGCGTTAAGAAGATATCATCAAGCATCAATGGTAAACTTATAAAACTTCAATTAGATTAAAAATTTTGTATATATCATTCTATTGGCTAGTAAAAAGATTATTTATACTTGAATTGATCATAATAGAGTGAGAATATAAATATGGATGTATGACAAAACTAAGAATGATAGATTAATAAATGGTTATATTAGATGGACAGTTTGAGTGATTGTTGCCTATGTATGTTCTCATGACCAATTCAAGAGAACGCAAGGGTGATAACAAACTAATGCGACATCGTGCAAACAGGGCTTAAAATACCTTGATCATAATAGAAGTAGCTCAAACATCACCCATTTGAGAATGAGTTGCATCAATGCATTCAAAGCATTGAAATTGCCAAAGAAAGCACCTCGTGCAATCAATTCGATCAATCATAGCCAAAATATTGAATCACCAACCCACAAATAGCTTCCTTTCCATCAACCTCTACCTCGTCGACGATCAATGCTCTGAGGAAAACTACTCACTTATATCTCTCTTCTTTTACCTCTTATTGTCTTTCTCTTTCTCCATCTCTCTCTTTTTACTCCCTCTCTACCATCCTCTCTCCATTTCTTTCTCTAAATAGTGAAAACCAAAATAAAAAAAGAGAGGTTTTCAAAAAAATAAAAAAAAGGAAAAAAAGAAAAGAGATAAAACAAAAAAGAGAATATTTTTTTGTGTGTTTCGAATCTCCCAAATTTTACCGTCTCACCTCAACATCATCATGACACATAAGTTATGATGCGAAACTTCAAAATTAAGCACATGCGTGCATTATTTAGATGAAATTAAGTACTCATGCACCTACATGCATTATTGAAGTATGAGGATGCATGTGTGTTAAAATAAAAATAAACTTAAATTTGACTTATCTTAAGAAGCATGCAAGCACACTATATAGGTGCACTGAAAATTGCACAATGTACAAGTACATCACGTAAGTGCATTGCAAATGTGTAAATGAGTCTTACATATGCAAAAAAAATGTGGTGGAGCACAAAAATTAAAATGTTTGCATGTGCTACAAATGTGCTAAATGCTTAAACATAAAGTTTGAAAATGCTGCAAGAATTAAAATATAATGAAATTTGAATTCACCCCACTTTGAGATTGTGTAATCTTTTTTTTAAACGAGCAACTATTTTTTTTAAATTCAAAACTCTCTTTTAAGTACAAATTCATGCCCTTATTTTTACATAATACTTCTCAAGTAGGTTAGTCGCCTTGCCGATAGAACATGGTATTGAGTCCTCTATTTCAAGTTTGACTCTCTTCGCAAGGATAGGAGTTGATAAGACCTAAACCCCAATGATGGTTGTGCAAAGAAAATTTCATCATGAAAGGAATGTGGTTATCAAGATGCCCCAAAATCCCAACATAAGTTATTTTGAGCCTTAATCTCAGAAAAGCATAAATATCTCAAAATTTTTAAAATGTAAATATTCAGAAGTGAAACCTTCCCTTATAATTTAAAAGAAAAACTAATCTATCATTCGCAACTGTTTATTGATATTGACAAATTTGAGAATAACCTTTGCCAAAAAAGTATCAATGTCTTATCGAGCATGCAATTATGATTTACTCTCAAACAATCTCTTGCCAATAAGTGATGTGAAACGTACATGCGAGGATGAATAGATTAAGAAATTTCAAGCTTAATGTTAGAAGCCACAATAATTATTTCTTTATATTAATTTTAAACGACAAAAGAAAACACGAAGAGCGGTAAGACAAGCTTAGGCTAAATCACATGCATAAGAGTTAAGATCGTAAAATAGTCAATTTAAATCTAACAATGCATACATGAATGGTTTTCAACAATAAATCCCAATGCTAACAATAAGATTAGGCACTATGCAAGAGTCCCTCATTCAACTCTCTAGTTATCTAAGCTTTAGCGGGAAACAATTAGCATAATCTTTTGTGAATCAACATATAACCACAAGTGATAAGTGAACTAGGAAGATAAGAGAGTTTGGTGAAAAAGTTTACCCACATGAAGCATATGACATGAAGCTTTGGTGTCGACGATGGTTGTTTATGCAGTGGGATAGCAATCGGGATCCTTCAGAAGCCTGAACAACTCCTAGGAGGGATTGGGAGTTCTTGGATAGTAGGGCGTGGACTCCAGAAGGGCTGGACAATAGTTGGGCTGGCTGGACAACAATGGAGAAGTGCAGAATTCTCTAGACAGTGATCCCGACAACTTGGAAAGCAATTTTCCCAATCTTTGGAGTTCTGGACAGCAGTGTTGACAATGGAAAGTTCTGGACAGCTTATAAAATCTATCCAGAAATCTGGACAACAAACTATAAGGCTTAGATAAGCCTTGGACAACTTCTATAGGGTGTAAGGAGCTTCAAGACAACAAATCATAACTCCCAAGGGTGTTGGACAGCAAGGCACATTGCTAGAATTTCGTGGACAACTTGCAGGAATCTCTAGGGAAAGAGAGAAATCAGAGAGAAGAGGGGCTTGGAGAGGGCAGCTAGGGCTGAGGTGGATTACGGACTTGATTGGAGGATTAATTTGAGGAAGGAATTGTGTTAATTAGATCCCTAATTTACGGGATCTAATTAAATTAATTGGGGTTTATGGGGGCCGACCAAGCAGAGAGGAAGGGAGAGGGGTTGGGTATTATGATGTGGGCCCCAAGCAATTAAGGGGAATTGAGGACTTAAATATGACATTGATTTCAGATTTTAAGTAATTTGGGCTTATTCCTAAATTATAGGAGGATTGATTGAGAGTAGATTTGAAATTTGAAATTTGAATTTTAAATTCTACTCCTAAATTAGTGGGGCTGAATTAGGAAAGCTTTAATGGGAAATTGAGATCACAATATGAGAGGGAAAACAAGTGGCCGACGGCCATGGGGTGGAGGAGGTTGCCGGCGAGTGAAGGGAGCTGGGATGTTTCCGGCGGGCCTGGGTGGTGGGCTGGGGAGCCGGCGGGATGTGGGAGGGGGCGGGTGTGGGGAGCGATGGGTCTGAGAAGAAGGGAGGAGGGGTGATGGGTGGTCGGCTTGGAATTGAGGGGCTGCAGCCGAATGTTTGGGGCAGAGAAGGGGAGGAGAAAAGAAAGATAATAAAAGAGAAGATAAAAACCAAGAGCTCACCTGCCGGTGGGCTGTTGGGTACTTCGTTAGCCTCTCCTAGGCTTCACCACCACTCCCTAGAACTCACAAAAAGATCATGAGCAAAAGCTGAATTTTCATATCAATAATTATCATCCCCAAATTACAAGAGAGCTGACCTATACACATGAAAAGAAAAGAAACAAAGACTAAAATGCCCTTCGGACTATAACACCACATGACCACCCTTAGGGGTAAAATGGGAAAAACATAAATATAAGATAAACTCGTACATAAGACACATCTAAAATAAAATAAACTTCAGATTGTAGCCGTTGATCTTCGGATGTCCTCATCAGTAAGGGTATAGGACATGCACTAGGACAGGTGGTTTTGTTGCTGAATAATGCCACATGTAAATATTTATGACTCGGGCTCCTTGATCAATTGATTCTGCAGCAAAATAGCACCATCAAATAATTATCATGACAATAGCTTGCAAGTTCATCAATGACATTAAAAAACCTTGATTTGTGAATCATATGGTGGATTTGTTAGGGAAAAAAGCTTTCTATTAGTTTAGGTCAAGTTAAATGTGTCTTCTTTGACAAACATACACCCCAGCCCTAAGTCTATAAAGTCATTTTAGACAAAGCAATCCACAACCATCAACAATGATCATTCGATCAAGTTGGGTTGACTATCTTCTTTGGCAAAGTAGACTAGAAATTATGACAATCTAGGATGAAAAATCTTTTGAATCTTGATGATGTTCGTCATCCTCTTACCATCACCCACCTTAAGTTTAAGGCGGTAATTTTTTCAATCTAAAATCAAATTGTTGATATTATATGCTAAGCATTTAGCATCTAATAATTAGGCCTTAATTAAAAGTTCTCTCTCGTTACTGGTAAGATAATTAATTATAAAGGCTTGTACCTATAAGAAACCTAGAATCTGTTCTTAAAAGTTCCGTAACCTAATCTCTGGGTAGTGTCTTACTTGCAATATAATCTGACTTCTTAAAATGAGAAACCCACAGAGCTCTCTCAGCAAAACTAGTGCATGAATTTCCAAGCTCACGATGACATTTTATTGAAGATAAGGGAACTGCAATTAGATTTATATGTTATGAACATCCATAATGCAAGGAATAAAACACTCTCATTAAACAAGTAAACAAAATTAGTGTTTGAGGATTATAAAGAAATAGGAAAAGACCTAAGGTCATATGATCAAAACTTGATCAAAATTATTTGTAAAGAATATGTTTGACACTTAAAACATCACTCAACAAAACTGTACCATTTCATATTTAACATGTTTTTATTTAAATGTGAACTATATTTATATGTGGACATGGACTTTTCAACAATACAGATTCTTAGGGTACTTCCAGCCCCAAAAGGATAAAGCAGCACTGTGGGAGCTTGATTCTGATCAGCATTACAATGTTGGAAGGCATGGCCCTGCCTTTGCTGAGGAAAAAGCCAGGTAGTGATAACTAAAGTTGCTCTTCCCTTTATTATGGATACTCTTACTTTTAAGTTATTATTATCTTGTTTGTTGGTATTTTTTGTGAGACTTCACTGAAAACTGGGAGGTTCTCAAAATATTAATTAGGAAAAGAAATTTTGAAGTTGTTAGAAGAACCTTTAAGGGGCAACGAATTCTGAATATTTGATTTGAACTAAGCTTTTCTTCAAAAAAAATTTCTATTATGGGTACTCTGCAATCTTAGAGATTTTAATGAGATAGTGAGTTCAAAATGTTAATTTTAAAAGGAATTTTGAAGTCCTAAGAAGAAGATCAAATGATGCATGATGGTTTGGTTTTCTAATGTAGTTAGTATGGCACAATGAAGGTAGATCACACAAAAGAGAATAAGATAAGTAGAATAAAGTCCAATAATTATACAAGTATTATCTTTCTTTAGTTGCAAAATAGAAAATATGATAATTATAACATTAACAATAGTACAACGATCAAATAAATCCAGAGAAATCAATGAGAGAATTGAACAGCATAAATTCTACGAGCAATTAAATTTGAACACTACAATTGAAATAAAAAATGTATCAAATTTGATCAAAAAAAAAAAATCTAAATCCAATAAGTAAATATTAAACAAAAGAGAGAAATGAATGGGATCATCAGAGGGAAGAAAATTTAGACCTTTCGTTAGCACAAGAATATGATAGAAATTAAATATTAGATAGCCTTACTTGAACTACACTTGAAGGAATCATACGTTCAACTTGCATACACAAAATTGAAAATTGAAATATGAAAACTTTTTCAATAAAAAGTTATTTATTAAATGCCTAACGTGTTGGTAAGCATCTAGTTCCTGTAACATGCAAATCTCTATCAAATATGGACACCGAAAATTTTGTGGGCCGGCCTCTTCGTGCCAACTCTTTTTTTTTTTTTTTTAAATTTATTTATGTGGGAGAAGAAAGGTTTAACAAGTTTAGGTTTCGGGATAAATTTTCAGAAGGCAGATTGGATTTAAAGATAAGACACTAGACCAATATTTCTCCCTCATTTTGCGAGGACTTTATGATCTGATTTACTATAGGCACAAGCCTTTATAGTTAATTACCCCTCCTGATAAAGAGAGAACTTTCGATTAAGGCTTGCAAAGTCACTATCTCATCGATTTTATAAACATGTGGTTGCTAATCAGATTCCATGGATACTACGGTCAATAATTGTTCGTGTTGATGGGCTGAAACCTTTGGTATACGTAGGATGCCAAAACCATAGGATTTTGATCGAATTTACCTCTATTTTCCCCCACAATTGAGACTAAAACATTTAAAATTATTTATCCTTAATCAAGAGTTCTCTCTTACGTGTTAAGATGAATAATTAACTATGAGTGCTAGCGCTTATAAAAAAGTAAGAACGCGGATCTAATTAAACCCTAACACTACCCTCAGGAAAAATCTAGTTAACTATAATCTGACTTAAGAAAAATGAAATCCTACAGCTACAAAGCAGGATTCATGTCGATGCACCATTTTTCTTGAGCCAACACAAACATTTTGCATGACGCACAAGGAGTCCATCTGTCGTTTGTAAGTAGACTGATTTATTTGGCATGATGACCTGGCACTGTGCTACGAGTCATTTGCTACTTTGCGAAGGTTAGGCTGGTGTGAAATGTAACTTTTGTTGGCAAATGGTGATCATTCAAAAGTCACTAATTGGCACGTTTAGGTAGACTGTATTCAGCATAACTTCTCCAACATTGCCAGCAGGTGGGTTGTAGCGCAGTGCCACTGGTCGTTCATTGTGTCTTATAGGTGAACTAGCATGCTATGCAAGCTTTGTTGGATTAGCTTTATATGTTATTAGCAGACGTTCAAAAGTCATCTGCTGTCATATACATGTGGATTACAGTCAGTGCATACTTTCCAACATTGCCTATAAGTGAGTCTGCTACGTGTGTTTCAAGTCTTCTGTCACTGCCCATAAATGCTTGCATTTATCAGAGGCTTATTATTCTTGCTTGTAGATAATGTGTCATTCTTATTGCTGCCTCATTATTTTTTGCTTGTAGGGGATTCATCATACTTGCAGTATGCCCTCTATAAATATAAGATATTTAAAAGAGATCATTAATAGCCTTGTTTTTAATTTAAACATTTTTAACCTATCCAATTTTTGGTTTTCATATAAAATATGTTTTTTCCAAAATCGCCATTTTCTAGGCTGAGGTGATATATTATTCTATAGCATTTTACTTGTATGAATTTCTTAGCCTTTTCAAGCACTTCAAGTGCCTCGTCCTGCCATACAAACTATCAAGTGTTCTGTACAAGTATTATGTATGGGAAAGATACACCTACAAAAGCATTGCTCTTGTTGACCTGCCGTATAAAACAAAAAAAATTAACTCACCATGTCGGCACCGAACTCCGCACGTCGTAGCCGCTGAAATCCCGTAAATCTAGCGATCGCGTCATTTCTCCACGACGCACGACCTCGTGTCGTTAAAGAGCCAAGGAAAAGAGGCCTTCGGCCTCTTTCTCTCATTCTCTTACTCTCACGCCTGCTCTCTCACGATCCCGACATCTCTCTCACGCTCGCTCTCGCTCTCTTCTCCCTGCTGGATCGGAAGTTACGACATTAGGATCGGAAGTAAGAACGGAGCTCGCCGGCTGTGAGGTAACTTCCTCCCTTTCGAGTCGCTTCTTCGGCTCCTCCTGCTGTTCGACTTCGCTCCTTCGACGATATTCCTGTAGGATCGGAAGGATCGACATTTTGATCGGGAGCAACTACGGGCGCTCGCTGGCTGTGAGATAACTCTCCCTATCACGTGTTTCTTCGGCTCCTTTTGGCTGTTCGACGTCGCTCCTCCGTCGACTTTCCCGTCCAGTGGGATCGGAAGTTACATTTTGATCGGAAACAACCACGGGAGCTCGCCATCTGTGTAGGTAACTTTCTCCCTATCACTCGCTCGTTCGGCCAAATCCCGTAATTCCACTGTGCCGAGAAAAAAAAAATTATTTAATTATAATTATATTTAATTAATGTTAATTAATTATAAATATCATTTTTAATTAATTATAAATATTATAATTAATTATATTCAATTCTAATTAAATTATTATAATTAAGTTAATTAATTATAATTAATTATTATAATTAGAATTAATGTTAATTAATTATAATTTATAAAATTAATTATTATTAATTAATATCAATTAATTATGATTTATTAAAATTAATTAAAATTAATTAGTTATAGTTAATCATGGATTAATTATAATTAATAATCTTAATTAAAGTTAATAAAATTTAATTAATTAGTTTAATTAATTATAATTAATTTAAAGTAATTAATTAAAAATAATTTATTAATTAATTATAATTAGTTAATATTAATTATATTTAATTCAAAAAAAAAGAAAGGAGAAAGAAAGAAAAAGAAAAAAGGACCCTCCTCCCGCCTCGGTCTACGAGCCTACACTGCCAGTCCGCCGGACTTCAAGGTATAAGTTTTGAAACCTTGGCTTTATCTCTTACCTCGTCCCGCGTGTCGAGTCGGCGGTCTGCCTATACACGCTCTTGTAGCGTGGTGGGAGGGGCAACCGGCGCGACACCTACGACAAGGTAGGAGAGTGACCCTCGGTTCCAAATCTTGTCCTCGAGCCTCTTTCACCTCCGCCGGACTTCAAGGTATAAATTTCTAACTCTACTCTCGTCCTCGACGTTTGCAGCAGACCGGAGAACCACCTATACGCGCTCTTGTAGCACGGTAGGAGGGAGCCCGGTGCGATGCATACGACGAGGTGGGAGAACCCTATACACGCTCTTGTAGCGTGGTGGGGAGTCACTGCTGTTCTGGTACGTCACTGCTGTTCTGCTGTACGGGTACTGCTGAAGGCCCCATACACGCTCTTGTAGCGTGGTGGTGGGATGAAATTTTGTACGGCCGCGGTGTCCAAGGACACCTACCATACACGCTCTAGTAGCGTGGTGGGAAGGCCCAGCTCCCCAATTTTCCCCCAAACGGGGGATATGCCGGGGTGCTGCCGAAATTTTCACTGAAATGCATAAGACTTAAACTATTTGGAGACATCATTTGAGCAGCAATACGAAGAACAACAGAAGACTCGTACTCAAACAAAAATACACAGAATTTGAACCAAATGAGCAGAAGACCTGTACGATGAACAGAGGACTTGTGGACCTAAATCAGAATCAAAATTCAAATGATTTCTAAGAAGTTCAAATTCAAACTTGAATAAAATGCAATACGAAATTCAACAT
The DNA here is from genome assembly GCA_019514585.1 of Dendrobium officinale. Lineage (NCBI taxonomy): Eukaryota > Viridiplantae > Streptophyta > Magnoliopsida > Asparagales > Orchidaceae > Dendrobium > Dendrobium officinale. The sequence goes on along the minus strand of CM033686.1, from coordinate 6,179,718 downwards.
AATACAAGGACCTGGCTCAAACTCAAGTGAGATCAAACTCAATTTGAAAATGAAATGGATTAAACCAGACTACTTGAACTTGCATTCTAAATTCAAATCAATTTGAACTCAAGCAAGAGCTTGAGTTGGACTTCAAGAAGACCTGTACATTCTCGTTTGAATCGCTCTTTGTGGCTTTTCATTTACTGAGGTGTTCTTGCTGGTTGTTCTGTGGCATTGGGTTGTATCGATTGAATGTTTAAGATCGTTGAAGGCAAAGCTTGAAGCAGTTTTCACGGTCTTCTTAAAATGTAACCAACAAAGGAGGACCGGCCTCTTAATGTGATGCTAATCAAAGATAACAAGCCTATTTGCTTCATAAGATGCAACGAAGATCCTCCGTTTGAAATGGGATTCAAATAAGGTTCATCAGGAGCCTGAGCCATACTTCAATACAAACAAACAACGGGGGACTCGTGACGAACAAGACCTCGATGCATGAATTCCTACAACAATCCCTACAAGTGCCTGTTGATTGAGAAGGCAACACTACTATTGGATAGTCAAAGACCTGTCCTCTATAAACAAATCCAGACATTAAACCACCTGAGATTGGTGAAAGGTGGTTTCAATACAAAAGCAAGGGCTCTCCTACAAATACCGCTAGGGGGTCGTAGCAAGTACAACGGATCCCCTACAAATGCATATGAATACTTGTGGATAACAACAGTGTATTGCAAGTACGATGAATCACTGTGGGCACAAGTACGGATCCCTTACAAATGCAAATGAACACTTGTGGATAACAACAGTGTATTGTACAACGAATCACTGTGGACACAAGTACAGATATCACCTACGACAGAGTGATCAAAATCTCTAAGTACACCGGGTACAAAGGCAACCCGATGTACGAAAAAAGACATCCCCTGACAAAAGGAAGGACATGTTTGAACAAATTAGAACCAAACTTCCTGGTGTTTTAAAGTCTCTTTTTGGTTATATAATTAAGAAGAGAACAGTTCGGGTGCCCACAAACACCGGAAATAACAAATTCACTACACTGACGACCTCAAAGGGGGTTCTCTTCAAAGCAGCGGACTCCAAAGTCCAGAAAGTCCCGCCCCCGGTGATTGAGAAAGGGGAAGTCAACATCAAAATCCAACGCCACCGGATCTGCAACACTTATGAAAGCAGACAGAAGGCGTGTATAAGCTTTTCAAGGAAATGCTGTGCATTCAAATGACAAATACATACAAAACTATAAATATTTCAAAATACCCCTACAAGTGCACTAGAGAATGTATACACATAGATACACTAAAGGGGATATATAAAAATCACCCGCATGGGCCCCGGCGAGCGTGTTATTGGTACACACGTGACGCCTAGGGATGCTGCGCGGGTCGATAAGTGAATTCTAGTTCGAACCCGATCCTTCTATACGGATCAATAGAAGTCGACAGGCTTCGAACCTTTAAACAAATACACGGCTGTGGATACCAGTGTATTTGTTTCAACACATTCGTATTAGGCATGCTAAGCCTACAATCAAAAGAATTCACTGAACAAAAAGCACGAAGCCTGTGAAACCCGATCCTCCTAAGCATGTAAATGGGAGTAGACAGGGTTCAAACCATTGGATAAATATGTGGTCACGAGGTCGACCAGAATATTTATCTAATACATTCTTTTTAGGCCTTCAAGGCCTAAAATCAAGAAAGTTCATGAACAAAGGCATGAAGCCTAAAGAACCCGATCCTTCTATACGGATCAATAGGAGTCGACAGGGTTCGAACTATCAAATAGATACACGGTTGTAGTGACCGGTGTATTTGTTTAAATACATTCTTTTTAGGCCTTCAATGCCTAAAATCAAGAAAATTCATAAACAAAGGCACAAAGCCTACGAGAAACCCGATCCCCTATCGATAAGTTGATAGGGTCGACAAGGTTTAATCAACAAATGGAAATGACCCAAAACACCCCGATGATGGCCGTGTTGATTGTCTATCTCAACCGGAGGGGTCCATTCAAATTCCACAAATATCTCAAATTCCACTCAAATTTCTATCAGAATCCAAACTCTACAAACTCCAAATTTCAAGATATTTAAAATGAAACAAATCCATCAAAAACTTAAAGCAAAAAACCATCCACCCTCCGCAACAGTCTGCCGGGGTGGACAAATTCAAATAAACTCTAGCTCACAAAGAGCGAAATGCCTAGTCAAAAATATCACTAGGATCCATTCTCAAACAGTCTCCTGCCAGTAAGGACGTGGTACGTGTCCTCTAACCGGCGGTTAGCCGCCAAATGGCACCGCAGGATAAACGGTTACGATGACCCGGGGCCCTCTGAACCGAGTGGTTTTGCCACCAAATGGCACCACAGATAGCGGTTATGGCCAACGCCAATACGCTCCTTATTGGCATCAAATTCTTGAGATATGAATCAATAGGATATGATTGATAGGGCACAAAGCCCTCTGTGAGCTAAGGTGGATTCAAATTTGTCCCCTTAGACAACATCCAACCCCGGTCTACAAGGTTCCCTTGGACGAAGCAACCCATGGCTGCCGACAAGGATCCTTCTGTCAGGTTGGGTCGACTACCTCCTCTGACTAAGTAGACCAGGGACCACGATGGCCCGGGACGACGGAACCATGGGATCTTGATCGGGCCCATCATTCATTCCCCCACCATCCGCTTTAAGTGCAAGATGGTGCAAATTTCTATTTTTAAATATTCAATTCTCCAACCATTTTCCAAACTCAATTCTCAAATCCAAATCCAGTTTTCAAATCCAGACCTATTGCTGCTACTATATGCCAGATAACACGTATTTCTATACGTATCTGATCGATGACTAGCCTTAATCGAAAGTTCTCTCTCGTGATCGAGAGGGGTAATTAACTATAGGGGCTTGCGCCTATAGGAAACCAGAACTCAGATCATAAAGTCCTCGCAAAATGAGGGCGAAATCTCTGGGTAGTGTCTTATCTACAAACCCATCTGCCTTCCAAAATTTACCTCGGAACTTAGTTCGTTAAAACTCCCTCGCCGAATAAGAAAAGTGAGTGGAGGCCGAGGCCGAATTTTCGGAGCCCACAGCTCTCCTCAAAAGTTTTAGTTTAGTTAAGTGAGAAAGATGCACTCTTTTTCAATAGGTTCAAGGTATTCAAAATATCAACTTCTTATAATGATGTTTAACATATACTAGTTAATTTTGATTGATAAATATATGATTTAAATTTGAGTTTTTAAAGGGCTATTGTATATCATTAAATCACAATCATAATTATGTATGGGTCCTTTGATTGTTTAATATTTCAGAAACCTTCTGGTGCTCCTCCCTGCGAAGGGATGTCAGAAGGGCACTTGCTCTTTCTAGTCCACCCAAACAAATATGATTCATCAGCTCAGGACTTTGGGGGAGCGAATCGACCCCATAATTTATCTTATGATCTTCCAAATATGGACGACCTGCTAATTTTAATTTAAAACACCATTTTGTTTCTCTTGAAAATCCAACAATCTTTCGGTGCCTCCTCCCCACAAGAGGAAGTTAGATAGGGCACTTGCTCTTTCTAGTCCGCCTAGCCTGGGGGAGCAAATGGACATCAGAATTGATCTTCTGCTCCTTGTTCACGACACCTGTGTTATATATATATATATATATATATATATATATATATATATATATATATATATATATATATATATATATATATATATATATATATATAATGTAATATATTATTATTATTATTATATTTTTTACTGCCGAGCACGGAGGCTGGAGTCGGGTCGGCTTTGGGCTCGGAGAAGAAGCACGGCCAGCGGAGGCAGGCGGATCGAGTCCGGCGATGATCTCTGCATGCAGACGGCTAGGGCTTCGGGCTAGGATCGAGCGGGCAGAGGTTGGGTCTCGCTGGAGGTTACGTCAACGAGCACGACAGCCGGTCGGGATCGAGAGGTCGGATCCTAGCCCGAATCCCTAGCCGTCTGCACGCAGGCTATTTATTTTCTTAAAGCTCCTCTTCAGCATTTCACTTTTGCCACTGGCATTTTAATCCAAACTAATTTTCAGTTTTCTTAATGTATGTAGCATACACCAATACACGATATGATTGAACACCGTCTTTAAACATGTATGTTCAAGCAATTTCTTCAAAGTTCGTATTAGATTTTAAAGAAAATAAATAGCCTTTCTGTATTTTTAAAAAAATTGGTAATATGTTGGCACCGATTTCTCTTTGTTTCATATAGGTCATTTAAAAGGTCCCTGTCGGAAGGGAATATGGTATGTGAGAGCACAACTGATTCCAGCTCAAATGTAGAAGAGGGAAATTCCCAAAAAGTTCATTTGCCAATAGATGCCAAGAAAGGGGATCTTTCTGAGTTCACACCCGATATTCCTACTTGTGGAAGGGATACATCATATTCCAGGTTAGTGTTCTCAGATTTTTGAATTTCTGAACTTGTTACAAACCCACTAAATAATACTAAATTGATTTTCGGAGTGAATTCTAAACTTTTCCATTGGGTTTAGTTTGTTTGTGCTCTATGTTAGAAGTCAAAATGCAAGTAATTTTTATATCTTAAGTGTATAAGCAAATGAATTATATTAACATTTCTTTCGACTGTAAAAGCAAATGAAATATATTAAAAATTCTATCTTTTGTAGGGTTTCTTGTTCAGTTTTCCATGTTTTTATGTAGCTCATACTGCCGGATTTTTAACAAAATTTTCTAATCTATCATTTCACAATTACCCTAACCTCATTTGCTCTTATGGGCGTGCGTACTCAAATGTTTTGCAGGCAGCTATTTGCAGATAGTGAACATGATTATTTCTATCAGATTAGATTTGATGAGTCGAGCTCTTCAAATTTCCTTGACCTTGACCACATTTCATCTTCAGGAAATTCATGTGCAGAGGAAATCTATGAAAGGTGACAATCTACCCTTCTGCTTGCTTAGAATTATTTTACATCATGTTAATATAAATGCAGGCTCTGTTTAGTTTGAAGGAATTGAAAGAGAGGTGTAAAAAAAAATCAGAGAAGCGTTTGATTATCAAAGCTTGAAGCAAGAAGAGCTGAATCGGCTTCTTCAGGAGAAAAAGAAAAACAGTAAAATGCTTTTTTTGGAAGAAACCGAGAATTGCTTTCTTTGATGGATTTCTATTACATCACAAAGCACTTATTTAAAGAGAACTTGGCTATAGGGAAAGCCACACACAAACAAAGAACCTAAAGAAAGTACTAAAGAAACAAAGGCAAAAAACAATCCTAATAAAATTTGGAATAAATCCTAACAATCAACCCTCTAATCCAGATTTTACAAAACATCAGAATCTGTCCAACCGTCTCCCAAATCTGCGGCTATGGCCAAGCTAACTTCTGGTTCAACCCCTTGAGACAAATTTGGATAAAACCTTTTAATATGCCCTTCTTTATTACAATGATAGCACTCCTGTTTGCATTGATCCTACGTGATTATGATCTTCCTCTAGCGATCAGAATGTTGCCATTCTTGTCTTCCTTTTGATCAGTTTTCCTTTGAATATCTTTTGACATTAAAACGGACTTAACCTCCGTTAATGTCAAAGTTTGCTTACCATATAACATAGTGTCAACTATGTTTTCATACGTCTTCGGTAGAGAGCTGAGGAGTATGATCCCTTGATCTTCTTCGTCAGTCTTCACATATCCACATTTCTGAGGTCAAGAATCAATTTATTGAAATTGTCCAAATGCTTTCGGAGTTCTTGATTTTCTTCCATTTGGAGTGTATACAATTGTTTCTTTAACAACAGTCGATTTGTAAGAGACATTTTCATGTAAATTGATTCTAGCTTCATCCATACCTTCAATGCCGTGTCTTCTTCAGCAACATCTCTTAACACTTCGTCACCGATAGAGAGAAGGATGATACTGTGCGCTTTCAATTGGATTTCTCTCGCCTTGGCTCTGTCGGTGATTGCATCTAAATTCTCTTCAAAGATTGCATCAGAAAGGCCTTGATGAACCAAAAGCGCCTTCATCTTGATCCTCCAAAGACTGAAATCGTTCTCGCCCTTGAACTTGTAGATCTCCAGCCTTTGCATCGACATGACGAAGAAATCAAGTTCTTGAAATCCTCTGTGCGAATTTCTCCTCACTACTTAGATCCCTTTGGCTTGAATCTTGTGTGCAGCTTAACGGTTCAAATAGATGCAGCCAAGACTCACCTCCGGCGAATCCGAGCAGCCTTCTCCCGTGCGATCTCCGCGCCCAGCCACTTCACGAACTGTTCAAGCGCCTTCGCACGCCTCACGCCGCCTACTTGCACCACGCTCGCCGCCAGCCCGACTCCGGCTGACCTCCGTGTGCAACCACCCCGTGCACTTGCTGTCCGTGAGCTCCTCCGGCCCACACAGCCCAGCACGATCACTCCTCTGCGCGTGTCCTGTTCTCGCCGACCTCCCACCTCCGGCGATCTTTCTCTACACGAACTATAGCACTTCCGTTGATCCTTGCTTCATCTAGATCGGATCTTCTTGGCTCCAAGAACTTCTTTCTTCTAGGTGGTTCTCCGGTGAGGAGGGTCGTGCGAATGAAGAAGAAGAAAAAATGGAGTTGGGAAGAGCCAGATCGGAACCCAATGCAAGAATAGGAAGGTAGCTCTGATACCAAATGTAAAATAAAACCAGAGAAGCGTTTGATTATCAAAGCTTGAAGCAAGAAGAGCCTTAATCGGCTTCTTCAGGAGAAAAAGAAAAACAGTAAAATGCTTTTTTGGAAGAAACCGAGAATTGCTTTCTTTGATGGATTTCTATTACATCACAAAGCACTTATTTAAAGAGAACTTGGCTATAGGGAAAGCCACACACAAACAAAGAACCTAAAGAAAGTACTAAAGAAACAAAAGCAAAAAACAATCCTAATAAAATATGGAATAAATCCTAACAAGAGGAAATCGAATAAGAAAATGGAAATGAAAATATCTAAGGAATTGAATTGAAATTAGTTTTCACTTTATTGTTTGGTTGGGGAACTTTTCAACAAAAAATTTTTTTGCTTATTTGTTTCATTGATGGGAACTTTAGGGGTTGTTTGGAATCATTTTATTTTATTTTTAATATATTTTAATACAAATAAAAATACACTTGGTATCCCAAATAAAATTTATTTTTAGTTTTATTGAATATTGCATAAGGCGGATGCAGATTACCATGGTGGCAGCGGCGGTGGTGATCGATGACTAACTAGACGATGGTCGGGTGATTTTCATTTAAAAAAATACTGAAAATTATTTTGTGTATTTAAAAACAAAATATACATATAGTTAAAAAATACAAATAAAACATATTTTAAAAAAATAAAAATAAAAATAATAAATGATTCCAAACAGCCCCTTAGTTTTTATTTCAGTAGGGGGCATATGAGTCTGATGGGTCATAGCGATAAACCAATAAAATCTTCTTTTTGTTTTTTAATGAGCGTTGGACAGGTAAATGTGATTGGTTACTCAGTGATCTTCTTCTTATTTAGTGCCTGCAGGTCATCAAGTGAAAATGTCATTACTGATAAAATTGTTGAAACAACAGCAAGCACTACTTGGGAAGGATCGAGTGACATGGTTTGTATCCTGATTCCACTGTTTTTTTTTGCTTTCTGTTTTAGAAATACTGTGTGGGCATGCATTCAATTTCTTGTAATTTCAATATATTTTGTTTAATTCCGTCATTGATAATTAATATATTGGAATATTTTGTTTAAATCAATCAGTGATACCTAGTATGTTGGAAGATATATTTGGTCCCTTTGGGTCATGTAAAGGAGGGTTGGTGTTGACCTCCACGGAAGCCAGAAAAGCCGAAAAAGAAAAAGAAAAAAAAAATTTGCGCAAATCCCATAATTTCATACCTGTTCAACGCTGCTCAAGTCCCCTCACGCGATTCCTGCTCAAATCCCACAAATTCGCTCTTCACAGCCCTCTTCCACGCTTAACTCCATGCGCAGCCAAACCAACCTCTCCCTTGTTTGCAAACCAGCCACAGACGACTTGACCCCATCCTCCTCTATCCAATTAGAATCTGCATGAACACCGAACTCTTACCTACAACCGATCCACCTGTTGCCCCCATCGCTGGATCTATCGATTTCTTTTGCTGCCGACGAAGCCAAACCCAGTCGGCCCGTGTCCTCTTATATTTGCAAACCCAACCCCTGCTCGATCCACTAACTTAGCTGAACCCGACGTCTCTAAGGCTGGCTCGATCTTCTCGTTCCTGTACCGAGATCCCCTCCCTATTGTCGGCCTGTTGTAAGCCACCTTGATTTGACCTCCCTCAAGCTCTCTGCTCTTCTGCCCGACTCTCTCTCTCTCTCTCTCTCTCTCTCTCTCTCTCTCTCTATATATATATATATATATATATATATATATATATATATATATATATATATATATATATATATATATATATATATATATATATATATATATCGTCACCGTCACTTCAACACCGCCGATCCTTGCTCTGGTATAATGTTCAAAAACCCGCATTTCGTGCTTGTGACGTGCCAGGGGACCACCCTACATGCTCTCGTAGAGTAGTGGGAGGAAACTAGGTGCGATGCTTATGGCGAGGCAGGTAGGCCTCTAAGCTCTCTTGTAGCGTGACAAGGACAAAATTTACTACCTGTGCATGCTTCAGTGTCGGCGGGAAAAAATTGTGCTTATTTTCAAGCAGGCACCTCGAAGACTCCTACGCACTCTTGTAGTGTCGTAGGGCTGAAGACTACGTCCGAGGTGTCACTCGACAGCTGTCCTGCACGCTTTCGTAGCGTGGCAGGGAAGGCCCAACTTCCGGAATTTTCACCAAATAGTGGAGACGTCGGGAGGCTGCCGAACTTTCTAGTGATAAGTGACCTAAACTTAAACTATTGACAGGGAACTTTAATGGACAATAGAAAGCTTGACTTTAACAATTAACAATAACGTGAACTTGGATTAAACTCGAACCAAAGAGAACACAATTTGAATTGAACTACAAAGAACTGGATTTTAACGAACACATGGAACAAAATTATAACTTTTAAAAGAAAAAGAATCAAGCAAGAATAAGCAAACAAATGATTTGTGATTTTCATATGACTCACTCGCAAGTAATGAAGCCAAAGAAAACACATGCTTGCAACCAAGATGTACAAAGTCCCTAAACAATGTTGAAAATTGCATACGAATGATGACAATTGAGGTGTAATGCTCACATCAGTCATTTAAACAAAATTGTAATCCTTGCTAATGGCAATAATAGATGCTTTGCAAGGATAACGATTCCTCTTTGAATATGGGTACACGTGATGTATCATCTACAAACAGAAATGAGATATTTGTAGTGTATACAAACCCCTTCGATATCATTATAGGGGACCCATCATGCATATGATACGTCATTTGCAAGCAAATATAGAAAGGGCAGGAATGAAAGCAAGTGCTTGCGAATTGTGGTAGTTAATATACAATGAACGTGACAATTTTCTAGCTGACGTGCATGAAGGTGCCGACAATGAATGTAGCTTAACTAGTAATCAAAGAAAAATCACAGATGAGCACATTGACTTGCATGCAAACGACGACAGGGGGGCATGCTATAGATATGATGAATCTTCTGTGCACATAGATACTCATGTGAGGTGTCATTTGCAAGCAAAGACGAAAATCTATAATGCATATGGGTAGCTACGACAAAATGCGGAAGACTTGTCATGTATACGGTAGCCCACCTATGGATGTCGATGAACAAAATGTAAAAGGATTACGACAAACGCAAGCTCCTATGAGCTATTGCAGAAGATTCATTAGTTCATGACAGTCTACCTGCATAAAGCTGCAAATGACCTGCAGCACAGCGTCATGCCACCGAATCTGGGACACTCGTACAAGAAGACAAAATGTGCTATACTAAATAGAACGCTACGCATATTCAAATGATAGTAACCCATATAATTGATTAATGCCAAATATCTTAAAATGCCCATCCACATATATCGCAATAGGTTGAAAATATCATTCAAGCATGTCATCCAGCGTTGCAAGATGTATTGTGCTAGCGCATCGCATTTACATGATAAAATATTATACATACATGCATCGCAACGTGCAGGACACATTGTGTGAGCATATCACCCAGTATGTAAAATGCACAACGCACCTTAGCAATATGCGATATGTATCTTATATGCATATTGTACACTACTGTATTTAGGTGCTGCACAACAAGCAAAATATCATGCGGGCAGGATTAAACAACATACAAATGCATATAAATCACGTATGCATATTATGCAAATACACTATATGTTATGCCAGCACGTTAAATCGCTATATCTTATATCAAACATCATGCAAAAATACAAAATATATACATACACCAACATGCATGTGCATATGTAAAATACCCAAGTACATGAGTAAATATGCTTGCATGCAAGATGAAAATATACACGTGAGCATGTAGATATGTCAGATACATCCACTATACATGCATGCATACAACCACTACGTAGATATGTTATGCAAAGTATCCAAAGCTACACCCGCATGGGCCCCGACGAGTGTGATGTGTGCACACACATGACATTTGAGGATGTTGCACGTGTCAAAGAAATGAATCAAAGTTCGAGTAGATAGTAGTAGACACGGCCCGATCCATCATATGAATATACAATCGCGATATCGACCAGAATATTTCTTTCATACATTCATATTAGGCCTTCAAGGCTTATAATAAGAAAAATTCACTAACAGTGGCAAAAGCTCTCGATGGTGGTTGTGTTGACAAAAAACCTCAACCGAAGGGGAACAGAAACATTTAAAATGCCTCCCGAATTCTCAAATGCCGATGCCCATAAAAATCCAAATTTTCAAAAATCCAAAATATTTAAAATTGAAATAAAATATTAAATCTAAAATATTTAAAATTGAAATAAAATATTAAATGTTGGGGAATGAGACGAGGAGTAAACATCACAATGACGAAACACACAAGAAAGTAAAAGCAGCGAAAAGTAAATGACACCATGATTTAACGTGAAAAAACCCAAAAAAAAAAAAAAACAAGATAAAGCATATTTAACCTAAGACTTCGTTTGGGACAACTTTCTTATTGCCTTCTAAAGCAGTTTTTTAGTACAAAAAATTTTAGTATAAGAAATTTCTATATTAAAAGACTTCTTTAGAAAGTAGTAAGAAAGTTATCTCAAATGAAGCCCAAGTCTCCCAATTTTCAAAAAGTGCATGATTTCATTTCGCCTTATATCAGATAACAGATTTATCTGCTTGCGCCAATCTTACAAATCTATCTTGGATTTGATTAATTGCAAAACATTTTGCAAACCATTCTGTATAAAGTTCTACAAAATCTTCCATACTAGTATGAACGAATGAAATTGTGTTAAGTCTTTTAATGAATTGGGTCTGGATATTATGTTGATCTTTAACCCGTCAGTTTACGAGATGAACAAGCTTTTGATGTTATTGCAGGCCACTGTTGGTGTCCAGAATTCTGATGTTGGTGAATTTTCTGAGAGATTTGTGCATTGGGTCAACCATGGAGGAGCTCTTTGCTATTGATCTAAATTTCTGAGTTTAGTATGCGGCCAGAGAAACAAATACACCAACATAACATTTTAGGAGCAGCTGAACAAGAAACTGAGAAACTCTGGTAATTTTTCCATCTGTACATTTTCGCAAGTTGAATTTGTACAATTTTGTTTTTTTCAATTTCTATACTGTAAATTCTATTCTTTTAGTAGATAGATATCTTAGATACAGTCCATTCAAATAATGTATATATGTTTAAGCATTTTTCATGTATTTTAGTTCCTCAGCTTTTGGAATCCTAGTTATATATATGGGGATTATGTGCATATTATTAAATTTTTATATATTTATATATTTAATACATTAATTTTTATATGTATTCATAAAATATTTTAATTTATAAATCATATCCTTTAAATTATAATCATAATTTTATTTGATTATTGTTTTCTTGTTACTTGTTATAATTTAATGTCATGGGAAGTTGTTTTTTTACAATAATTTTTAAAGAAGTTATTGTTTTAGAATTTGTTGTTCCAAATAAAATTGAGCACTAATTTAGCCCTTTTGAATCACCTCCATATTGTTGTATTATGTCATGAGTAGCAATTATTCATATATGAATTTTTATGATCTCCATTTCACTCTTAGTTTGGGATATTTTGTTAAAGTTCAATAATCTCTCTTATTTCAAACGTACTTGCCACATGAAATTAAAAAGTAAAAGCAATTTTGCGACTTGAACCTTCACTAAAAGTCATGGATTAAGGTTTTATTTGAGATAATTTTTTTATTATTTTACCTAGCCGCCGGCCATAGCCCCATCCCCTTGCCTCCAAATTTTCAAATTCCTCATCAATACTTTCCTTTCTTACTTAGCCTCTTTTGGGAAAACTTTTCAATTTCAATTATTCAAATCAATTTTGGATTTTGAAACCTTTCCTAAAATATAATCCTATTTTAGGAAAGTTTCTAAATCAAATCCAAATTAAATTTGAATTAAATTCACTTCCGTAAGTTGAGAATCCCACCTAAGTAAGTATCAAGACCTTACCAAAATTTCCCAAAATTCCTCTTGATGCCGCCAACCCCTCTGTCTCCTCCTCCTTAATGCTTTCCAAAATAAAAACCTCTCATTTGGAAAAGAATTAAATGCCTTCTTAATTTAGATCATCTTAACTTTGGAAATAATTCAAATTTCAAATTCCAATTAAATTGAATTTGAAATCATTTTTTAATGAGACTGGTTTATTTTTGGAAACTCCCAAATCTTCTCAAATCTGAAATTGATTAGAGATTTCTCTCTAATTCTCTTTCCATAATTAGCAACCTAAGATTGGAAGGAATCATAAATTCACCAATTAACTCCCCATGCATGGTCGGCCCACCCTAGCTCCCCTATCTAATTAATTCCCTACTAAGCTCTAAAATCAATTCCCTTAGTCTTTTTCCCAAATCCAGCTGCCACCTCTCCCTATCCCCTAGTCGACTTAATTGCCCCTCCAAGCAAATCCTAGCTGCCAGAAACCTTATTTCCCTGAGCAGATTGTTGTCCAGAATTTCTGGACTGTTTATGGTGGCTGCCTTGCCACCCGGATATCATCGTGTGCTGTCCAAAAGCCTTAGTTTGATGTTTAGAGAAACCAGTTCAAAGGAACTTGCTGCCCACCCGCCAAAGATCATCAAATTGTTGTCCTAAGGCAGTTAGGGGTTGTGTGTTGTTTTCCACCGCTTCCCCAACACCAAAGCAACTACGTCATAGCTCCGTATTTGTCTTTCCCTTGATAAACTTTTCTTCATACTCTTATATCTTCATAATTCACCTTTCAATTGTGGTTATAGTTTGATTCACAAAGATTCTTGTTGATCCCTCCGCTAAAGCATAGTAATTTAGGAAGTTGAGTTAGGAATCCTTGCATAGTGACTAATCTTATTGTTAGCATAGAAATTTTGTTGAAAACCTTCCATATATGCAACATTAGATTAATTGACTATTTTATGATCTTAACTTCTACGCATGTGATTTGGCCTTAGCTTATTTTATCACCTTAGTGTTTTATCTTATCGTTTAAATCAATATAAGATTTTGATTATTATTGTTCTCTAAAATTTAAGCGTGCAAATTTCTTAATCAAATCATATTCATTGCATTTATGTCTTGCATCACCTATTAGGGTTCAAATTCTCATTTAGATATAATAAATAAATGTCATTTCAAATATTGTCTATCCAAATCTTATTAAGCATACCTCTACATTTCTTAATATAGATCAAATCTAATACATCTACTATCCTAAACGGGTCATCTGAAGGCCACTGTTTTATGTGACCAAACAACTTGAAAAAACTCTCTCTAATCTTATATGTCACCAAAACTACAACATTTTCACATGTGCTAGCCATCAAAAGAGACTGAGATAATTGATACCATCAATCCTCACTCTTAACAGTTCAATTTTACTAATGCCATATAAAGAATGACATAAAGTCCCATTTCCTAAAGCAAGTTGACACATTTTCCAGTTGTATCAGTAGTAAGAATATGATGGTCCAATTTAAATTTCAAGATAACATGAGTCAAATCTCCACCTTTTGATTTGACAGGAATATTGAAGAAAATTTTCAAAAAATTTAGGCTCCATTTGAGGCGATTTTTTTATTATTTCTTAAAATAATTTTTTAATTTAAAAATTAAAATTTTTATTATAAAAAATTATTTTAAAAAATAATAAAAAAAAACTCTCAAAGTTTAAAGCCTTGAGTCATTTTTAGATGCTCAAGAAAGAGACAGCATAGCTTATTTTTATTATTATTCTTTCTTTTCTTTTCCTCTGTAGTACAGAGTTTCGGCATTAAATCCATCCACCATACCTAACAATCTTTTCCACTTGCCTAACACATGACTATGGCCATAGCGCACCAACCAAGCATATTTCATTTATTGGAGCCATCCTAGCAATCATGATGAAGAAAATGCAATATAATATTCATCTTTTTTTTTTTTGCTTTGCATAATGTATTCAAATTTACATGATTTGACCCCTTAACATGATAAAATTATTCCATGTGGACGTCGAACGCCGTCTGAAGACCAATCAGAATATACCATTCAACCCGGCTCAGTACTGCTAGGCACCACTGACGTGGTGCATTCTGGTTGGTCTCCGGACTGTGAACGCGTTCGACGTCTGCACAGAATAATCTCTCCTTAACATGACACAATGGAGAAAAATGATTCATGTAATCGATCCCACATAGTTGAATAAAGACTTGTTATTGTTGTATAATGTATTCAAAAGTTCTTGCCTAGACTGAAAATATCTACTACAGTTTCCTCTACAAAATAGGTCAAATAACTTCAAAAACCTTTGGAAGCAGTAATTTTATACTGTAAAACATCTTTAAATTCTGAATAGGCAATGAACAATCAGGGTAATTGAAAGATGTTTCAGATATTCGAAAGGAAAGAACTGATTATAACAGTAGAGTACTAATTCAGATTCCATCAGTGGAAGCCCAAGCCCAATATTAGTAAATAGCAAGTTGCAGAAATAATTGCTAAGACTGCTCTTTAGCCAAAAATTATTTCTTGGAAGTTATTCAACCAAAGACAAAAATCCAAATTTAGCGCAAAGCATACTCTTTGTAAAGCGTATATAGCACACAAACGCAGCATATTCTGTCAAATCAAACTTGCATAGCATTTTTGCAAAGACAAAGCTGGATACACCAACCCTTAGCTCCCACACCTAAAAGAAAATACTAAAAGTTTCTAGCACTTCCTCTAAAAGACAAGTGGGTCCTCTGTCTCGTTTCTGGGTATCACAATTCAATTTGAATTTGGCTTTCCACAATGTGACCTGCAAGAGATTATTAAGTGCGGTGTCCTAATCATTCAGAGGTGAATTCGGACGCGCCACGTCAATCGGATGCACCGGGCCCCGGATGATGTAGTGCGTCCGGATTTGCCTATGAACGAATCCGGACGCCGCACGTAATAATTTTCCGGGACCTGTAGATAATCACTTGTATGAAATTATATCCATATCCCTGAGAGAAGTCGAACAGTTCAGATTTATACAGAATGAATTATTCTTCATTTCTTAATTTCATTTCCAATTCACAATTCATGGAGTAGGAAATATCTGAAGTCCTAAACAGATCACAGGTTAGAAGCAGACAAAGACCAGGTTGAGAGCATTCAGTTCTACATGGAACTCTTCACACACAGCAGCGGGAAGCCTACAAAACTTGCTGAGCAAAATTTTCAATGCCTCCCATCCAAAAGTAGAGAAATACTAGTACTAATTCAGCAATGGAGGCAGAATTCTACCTTTTCAATACAAAAGTCGTGCAGAAGTGATAGAATTGCAGAAAGAAACCAACCACAAATGCTTGATAACATTGCAGCATCATTCTGGGGGCAGTTTTAGTTGCTTAAAGATGCAGAATATATTTTAAAAAAGAAGATTTCTTTTTCAATCATTTTGTGTATGAAAATGAAATCATTGCATTAGAGAAATTTTACTTGGGTGGTTTTAGAGTTCAAATTCAATATTGGTTTTTTAAAGTTTATCCAACCAAATAATGGAACTAATAAAGGCTTCTTTTGAGACAGCTTTCTTATTGCTTTATAAAGCAATTTTTTAGTTGAAAATTTTTAATTTTTGAATAAGAAATTTGCTTTAAGAAGCAGTAAGAAAGCCACCCCAAATGAAGCCAAATTCATGACTTTACAAAACATGAACTTCAAGCAGCCAAGTGTCCCCTCAGAAACATCTCCAGGAACACAAAGAAACACAAATCATGAGAAGCACTGATAAGTTCCAGACAACCACATATAAACAATACATAAATATATCTTCAAGATCTAAACAACGCATCACATATAAACAACAGTATATAAAGTTTTGAAAGATAGAATCTCATATCTGTTTCAAAAAACACAGTTCAATGAAACACATCAGAGCTGGCTAACAATTCTGGTTCTCCATAACTTCCATAAACATAAATCCTGAAAAATAAAATATATCAGTGGATAAACATAATTAATGATAAAATTAAAAACAATCTAAGATTACAAACTGGAATAGAGGGGATTCTTACACTTATCTCGTTATTTACCGAAATCCATTTAGAAGACACTTCCTGACATTGGCACGTCCTCAAAGCTCCAAAGGTTCATGAAATTGATCCCATCTTGAGTCATATCACTACCAAGAAGGAAATCAAAGCATAGATCTGAGCCTCCTTCAAGAAATGGCCCGAACTTCATGTAAGACTCAAAGGCTGATAGCTCCTCAGAGAGTTTCATTGCAGCATCCTCATCAGCTGAGACCACCTCACCATAATTGTTTTTGAGTTTCTTCTTTGGTGCACTTTCTTCCAGGAATCCAGATTCATGATCTTCAAAAATTGAAGGAGGAATTGATGTGATCTCTGGCATATTAGAATCATGGTCCCAGCCAAAGTCTGAGGAATTCAGAGAGTTGCTTTCCTGCTCGGAAAGGAAATTCATGACTTCCTCGGGAGGTGAGAAAGCTTTCAAAGCAGGTGATGAACTAGCTGGTTCAAGCTTCAGGGGCTCCTCCTTCCCAAGCCCTGGACTAGAATTGACATCGTAATATGCATTTTTTGGAAAACCAAATACTTGATTGAAGTTCACCTCCTTGGAAAGGTTAGGTTTCTTTGTTTTTGGTGAGCTCAATTTCACCTGATTCGGCACAGCTTTAGGGGCTTCATCAGGGAAGTTCACTTTGGCTTTCTTACCCCGAATTCTACGCGCTGCAGCATCATAAGCTCTGGCAGCCTCCTCAGGAGTGTCAAATGTCCCCAACCAGACCCTCTCTCCTTTGCGAGGATCTCTGATCTCAGCTGCCCACTTGCCCCATGGGCGCTGACGGATTCCTCTGTACTGGTTCTTTCTCTTCCTTTTGGCCGATTTTTCAGCAGGTCCATCAAATTGTGGGCATTTCCCAATGATTGAACTCTCTTTGATCCCTTGGGGAGTTGATGATAACGATAAAAGAGAATTATATGAAAGAAATCAAGCAAAATAATTTATGTTTTCAACTAAATAAAAGTAAGCATGCAGTCATAGTTTCTTGTATGGACAATTTTCTTCATGAAACAAAGAGGAATTATAACAACATAATTCAAGCAACTTTTATGATACCGCATGGGATCTATGGTGAAGCAAATAGAATATCTCAATTTATGATTTTACCTTCAATTTATTCTTTTTATTGTCTCGCTCAAAGGGGAAAATAAAAACCCCAAAACAGATCTAACTTATAGAGCTCCTTTCAGATAATTTTATCTCAGTGGGAGAGAAAATATCAAATTAAATCCTGATCATCCGTCCCCCTCTTATAACCAAAAAAAAGCTTGGGGGGCAGCTAATCTTAGGAAGAGGGGAGAAAAGAAGTTAAAATAAGCTCCTACAATTAAACAGAAGCTTCTCGTTTCTGTCCTCTCTCAAGTGAAAAGAAAACAAAACTTCAGAAAAGATCTAACTTTCAGAGCTCCCCTTCTTTTTTAGATTATGGTTATCTCAATGAGAGAGAAACTACCAGATTAAACACCCCTGCTCGTCTTCCTCTCTTAAGGAAAAAGAAGTTTTTTACCCCAACAAATGTTAACAAGAGAAGAAATTTATCTTGGGAAAAATAAGAAGTTGAAATTAACTCCTACAATTCAACTGAAACTTCTTCTTCCTCCTCTTTACATACATCTGGCCGTCTCTATTTATATAAGATTAATAATATATCACCAGTCAAAATTCAAATTTATTCTTAATTTGCTAAGACCTTTGGAATTGATAAGCAATCACGATATCAATGGAACAAATCGGACATCAGGACAATTCATGTACAATCGATTAGTAAAGGCAAGCTCACCACACTGCACTCCATGAAAGTTCAATTATGAGAACATCAGTTCCTTAATCTTACAATATACAAGTAAAATCACTAAGAATAAACATATTACACGCTACTCCTGCAGAAGGAACCTTAATCACAAGTGATATAAAAAAATAGATAGGCGCAAGCATGTGAAACATATCAAGTACTAAGATCAGGTCAAACTTCTCATGATGGAGCCTTTAAAACTCAAAAAGTAAGAATCTGAAATATCAAATGATAATTTACGTATGAAAACACGGATGGTTCTTCATCAAAATACCCTATCCGGCAGAAACATTAGCAGACAAAATAAAAAGGTCGAGAGCCCACAAAAATCGCAACGCAAACTTCAACATGCATATCATCAAATCCTTTCTCGCATGCTCCATTTCCAATTAAATCCACAATGAAAAGCCAATTGCTATGATATCCAATAACCGCCCCCATAAACAATATCAAAAGGAAATAATTTATTAAACTAAATTTCAACACAAAAAAAAAAAGGTAATGGTGCTTACCTCGGGATAAATGCGCCCCATTTTGGCGGAATGCGTACGGCTTTAGCTCAATCAGTTCATCTTCGTCGTACTCATCGACCACTTCGCTCACCTCAGTCTCGTCCTCAAACTCCTGGAAATCAGCCTCAAAATCATCTTCGAACTCCGCCGATCGAATCTTTCGGCCTCCCTTCTTCTTCTTCCTCAGATCCGGCCAGAGAGTGTTGGCGGTGACCCTCTGCGGTCTCGCTGTTGCGATGAAATCGGAGATAATCGCGCCTCCGCACATCTTGAAACGAACAAGGAAAACAACTCTCTTCTTTGGCTTCTAAGAAGAAAATTGCAAACTCGACAATCAGCTATAAGAAGTGACGCCTGAACTGGTAAAATCAAAAAAATGTTTTTATACGGGGAAATATATTTTTTACCCCTCCTTGTAATTAGCACTGAGAAATTATTAGGGGTAAAACGGTCCTAATTTGCTGCATACTTATTGAGTATTTATTGTGTATATATAAATACTCAGTTGTGAGTATTAACGAGGTTTTGTAAGTATTTGCTGAGTATTCGTCAAGTATTTTGTGAGTATTCGTCAATAATTACACACCAATTCAGATAGTTTTTTCCGTCCGAACTTCGCACATAATAATCTCTTCTCATCATTAAGGCTCTAATGCACAAAATTAGCTTACTTCTTTAAGACCATCACAATACGGTGGTATACCATATGTTATTCACTCCATTCGAATGCTAAACCGTACATCAAAATTCGGGATGAGAACAGTGCGTCGCCAATACTAACATCACACTATTCATCGATGCTAATTTTTTATGTTAAAAAATAAATATTTAAAATGAGAAAGAATATACATAGAATGTTCTTTTTTATATTAAGAATTGAAATCAGGTTGGAGATAAATTATTACATTTTGAAGTAAAAAATGAGTTTTTCGGCTGGAGACGCCCTAATAATGAACTGCATGCATCAATGAGAATATTTTCAGTCAGAACATAAGCCTATTTCTTATAATAATACACTGATCGCTTGAGATCATTAGCTCAATTGTCTTTAGTTATATGAGAAAAGAATTAAAAATGAGTTGTGATGATATTTTAATTATTGTAATTTATTTGAAAAGTAGTGAGTTATCAATTAGGAATACAAATGAGTTGATCTGAGTTAGACTTATTAAAGATTTAGGCTTCATAAATGTTAATATAAATTTTTATTTGGTCATTATTTTTTTTCTTTTTAATAAATTTTTGTAATAAAAAATTATTTTCTGCAATAGATTTCAAAAAAATCAGTCTCCTTAATAATCGTTCCAAATGAACCCTTAGATAAAAAGAATCAAATTGATGAGTTAAATTTAAGTAATAAATGAGGTTGAGTTTGAGCGGCATGTGACTCAACTAATTTGCACATTTAACCATCTCTTTTATTTATTTGTTGGTACGATTATAAATTCAAAATTTCTAAGGTGGTATTTATCAATATTCTAAGTCATTCTAATAATTTAATGCTATTCTACAATATGTATGCATAAAAATAAAAGCAAAACTAAAATAGTAAAATTTACTTTCTGACTACTAAAATTAAAATATATTTCTCATCTTTTTGAAGTCTAAGTTCTTAATTTTTTTTTAGAAATTAGGTTCAAACATTCCATTACACTCACTCAAGTGAAATAATCCATTTTTTTTTGCTTCACTCATTTACATTTAAAATCGATCAACTTTATTTTTCTCATGATAAAACAAAATATTAAGATTCATTCCCTTTAGTTAGAATCATTAAAATTTGAATTATTATGTGTCAGAATGTTCATAACGATGGAGAGATGGATAGTTTAACTTTCTAGTTTTGCAGCTATATCTGCTATGCACATCTAAGAGACAGGGTTACAAGAATTGTAAGAGACTATAGTTTTTTGGTGAAAAATTCATGAAAGTGAAAAATCATGAGACATAACCCAGTTAAAATAATTCTATTAGTATGTCTATTTGATTACAAGTGAAATACTTGTTCTGTGAAGGAATTGATACACTACAAAGAACACATTAATTAGATGGAGTTGAGCTCTTTGGTAGGAGTCCTACATAAATCCAAGTGCTTAAGTTGATAGTCATAGTTGATGTCGATGACATGTATCAATTTAAAAATTGATGACATGTGTTGCCATTATTAATAATATTAGACGATAGTGTAGTGTAGGCATATGATAATGATTAAAGAGGTCGGTGGGCTGTAATCAGATAATGGATGTGGGAGGATTGTCGTCGGTCGATGGAGGTCATAAGGTCATAGTCAGCAATAGCGACGATAGTTCGAGGGCTGTAGCATGTGATAGTGGTCCAAAAATCATAGTCAAACGATGATGCTTGAAAGATCATAATGGAATGATGATGATCAGAATACTATAGCCGACAGACATAAGAAATTTCAGCTGAACTATAATGATTTAAGGATCATAAACGGATGTGGAAGGAAAATTAATGGGAAGGAAAAAAAATCTCATTTTAAATATTAATTTATTTAGAAAACATAGCACCAGTCAATTATGTGATGTAATGAACATGATGCTTTCCCAAAAAAAAAAAGAAGCATGATGTGATGATGGTCTCTTACGCAGAGTTCCACAAATGTCAAGCTCATGATTAATATTCCTCCAAATATGATAGTTCAAATCAATCGCCATGTTGGCCTACCATGTCCCTTCAGTCGATTCATTTAATCAACCAAGGCAACTACGCTGATTTATTATTATTATTTTAAATTTGGTGGAAATGTCCAAATTTAAATGATATAGCAAAATTTAAAAACATGTGAGACAAATTACTAAAGCAAATAACACCAACTAAGTTAGAAGTATTAAAGATTTTTGAGATGTCACCCAATGGAGACGAAGCAAATATAATGGGCTCAAAACATGGAGAAATTGTTACGTGAGGTCACCAGATCGTTCATAGACCAATTTGAACGTGCCATGCCATCCGATACACAGCAATATATAGTGACAGTATTCCGTGAATTGATGATGTAGCACTTCCTGATAAGCCTCCAGAAGTCGTTCGGTGACCACATGTAATAACTTTGCCAAAACACAAGTGGGGGTACACTGTCAATAATGATGTGAATCGAGCAAACTCTTGTTTCGCTTTATAAATGATTTGTGAGCCGAACAAAATGAGCTAACGAGTAAAATTTGAGCTAATCTTAACTCGACTAATTAGCTCGTTAGCTAGCCAGTTTAAAAAGATATTACAATAAAAAATATTTAAAATATATTAGAATCTGGAAGTTCAGGTATAACCGTATAAAGTTATTATAAATATTTAAAACAATAGCTCATTTTTTTATATGAAGTAATTTTTTATTATTTATGTTTTAATTTCTCATTTTTTTTATAACTTTACTATAATAATAACTTGAATCAGAATTGATGTCATCAAAAAATCATCTTGATTTGGCACAAATCCCGATGTAATATGTGAATCAGAAGCTTCCAAAATTAAAATTGGGCAATCAAAACTCCAATTTATGTAAACTTATAGCCAAATTGAACATCTCATGGGAGATGAACCCAATGACACCAAATTCAGACCAATCTGAACCCAAATCGAAAGACCAAAACATACTTGAAAGCTTCAGAGCATCATTTGGATGACCAATTGATATTTGAGTATAATATGCTTATAGATAAATCCAGCGGCTCAACGAGATGAATCCAATGAGCCCAAGATCGCTTAATTCCAGTATCATTATGGCATATAAATGTTTGAGGGACGCTTCATAATTGTCGGAATTGATATCATACGTTCAATGAAACACTCCAAACTTGCCCTAGATCTTCTTCATATTTCCTAGGCATGTCACTCATAAAAAGTTATAAATAGACCATCATTCTTCACATGAGGGGAGAAGGGAAAGAGGAGAAAACTAAGGAGCTCTCTTGCATTCTCCAATTGACATTGCAACGGTCGGATCTCTTCCCAACCAATGACTATCGCTGAATTTTCTCATGTACGTTGACCACCGTTGGATCTCTTCTCGACCAATAATTGTTGCCAAATATTTTCTCGAATATCAATTGTTGTTGGCCTTCCATATGTTCGTTGGCCTCCTCTAGATCTCCGAATATAGTCAGACTTCCCCCGTATGTTGATTAAAATCAGATCTCCATCCATCACCATGCCTCTGCAAAACATCCTCCGGACTACTGCAACCAAATTTCTAATATCCATCATTCAATCAAGATAAGGAGTAAATGTCTTAAGTTTGATCAATTCTCCAATATATTATATTCTCACTATTTTTAGGTTGAGGGATGAATCGACCTTTATTATATGTTCAAGCACTAGTGGAATCATTTCTACTGGGCAAGACCCTATAGTTTTTTTCCTTTTCAAGATTTTCAATATAAAAGTCTAATGTTTCTCTAACATTTTAATTATCTATTTGTATGCTAAATTTTCACACATCTCTAAAATGTAAAACCATTTCACTCTACCGCCACGAATCTCTTAGCCGGCAACAATAATTATTTATTATCTTTCGTTATAAATGATCCAATTCGAACTCATAAAATTCATCTCAAATTAAAAATGACTTGATATCAACTCAACTTATTTACACCCCTAATCTTCCATTATATCACACCTACAAGGAGCAAAATTTAATACTCTATTTTTTGAAAGCGGTAGTTGCAGCTATGTGCGACTAAAGCGACGAAAAATTAGTACGTGCGGATGCCGAATGCTTTCGGGCGTTAATCAAAAGCCGCCACGTAATCCAATACATAATGCATTGCATGACATGACAGCTCCTAATTTGCTTCCGAACATATTAGATATCCGCACGTAATAATCTCTAAAACGACAAACAAACTTACAGATCTAGACTCCATCCAACAGTGCATTTAAACTGATTGACCGAAGTCATCTACGTTGATTGATCAAGATATTTTCTTGAGCAGCTAAATTAATCGGTAATTCCCCAAAAAAAAAGCTAAATTAATCGGTCAAGGTCACAATCAACAAGATGAACTACGCGAATCATTAGTTATATCTACACGCACCAAACGGCATTGATTAGATCGTACCTACTCTGAGAAGACCAAATAAATGAGCGGCCATTTTTTGAATAAGCTATAGCCACTTGGAAAGTTAGTGCTCAGCTGAAGAAATTATTGCGTATGTAAAATACTTCCAAACTTTGAATTTATTTTATATATCTGTGTATCTATTATACTGTATATAGACTATGCACTAATTCTGTACTGAA
Organism: Dendrobium officinale; assembly: GCA_019514585.1. Lineage (NCBI taxonomy): Eukaryota > Viridiplantae > Streptophyta > Magnoliopsida > Asparagales > Orchidaceae > Dendrobium > Dendrobium officinale. The sequence goes on along the minus strand of CM033686.1, from coordinate 6,155,457 downwards.
TAGTATATGACAAGTAGGCACGTGCCGGACCTGTTATCTCACGTGTAAACTTAAAAATAAATTTAAAAGTATTTGAATTTATTTTATAAAACAGAAGAATAGATACATAAAAAAAAAAAAAAAAAATCTTTGCACAGTGTTTTTTATGTACCAAATAATATTTTTTTCAGTTGGACAGCCGGTCAATTGTTTTACTTTTTCTTGAGAAAGATTACTAAAGTCAAGTATCTATAGAGGGGTAATATATATTCAATATTAGGATTAAATTTTGTCAATATTTTGGGAATGATAGAGATTTTTTATATTGATCCTTGGTAGCAACGGTGGTTGCCGGCAGCAATAGTTGATAGTGGTCATCAATGGCGATTGCTGGAAAATGCAAGAGAGCACTCCCTAATTTTCTATCTTTTTCCTCCCCTCATGTGAAAAATGAGAGCATATTTAATTATTTATAATTTTTTTGGAGTGGTACGTTGCGTAAATATGGAAAAAAATTTAGAGCAAATTTGGAGTGTCCCATTAAACGGTCCATACTGATCATGTTAATCATTAAACATTCGTCAACCATTTTTAAGTTCCTTAGTGATGTTATAATTAAGTAATATTGGGCTTGTTAGATTCGTCTCATCGAGCTACTTGATTTGATATAAGCATGTCGTATTTCGATATTATTTATTTATTCAATTAATGCTTTAAAAGTTTCAAATATGCTTTAAGCCATTGATTCGAGCCATTTGGATTCAGATTGCAGCAATTTTGGTGATGTTGTGTTTGTCTTGTTGAGCCGTTTAGTTTGATTACAAGTTTGCTGAGATTGGAGTTTAGATGGTCCCAAATTTCATTTTTAAAGTCCTAATTTAATTATGCCTTGAGATTTGATCAAGGTGATTTTTGATGATGTCTCAAGCCTTACAGGTAAAGGGTGCGTTAATGCTTTTGGAGATGGAAGACGATAGGTAAGTGGAAGTTGGTGTAGTTCGAGGATCGTAGTTGAGCACTGGTGGTTTAAGAACCAAAGTTGAGTGACAATGGTCGAATAATCATATTTAAGCAACAATGGTCGGAGGATCGTAGTTAAATGATGAGGGTCGTGCGACTATAGTAAGAAAAAGGAGGTTGAATGGTTATAGTCATTTGATAGTGGTCAAAGGATCAAAGCCTGGTGATAGTTATTGGAAGACTATGCTTTGGCAGCATTTGTCATAGGATTATAGTCAGGTGGCAGCGACATTAGTTGGTTGATGATGGTCAGAGGTAGGATTGTCAATATAAGACATGATGCGAAAACCTAACCTAACCAGACCCAAAAGTTCTGGGTTCGGATCGACTTGTTTAACAAACGGGTCAGATTTGTGTTTAAATTTTTGACCCGTTTGATATATTAGATCCAGTTTGGATTAAACTACGAACTCGAAAACAACCTGTTTAACCCGCCCTTGCTCGGTAGGATCTTGCCTTGCTCGTCAAGCTCATGCTCACTACTCTATCTCGCCCACTCATTCTCACGGCCTTGCTCGCTCTTCCTCACGGCCTCGTCTGCTTGCCAGCTTGCTCTCACCCTCGCTCTTGCTCGCCTGCTCACACTCCGTGTTTAGTGGGTTGGGTTGTGTCAGCTGGTTGGTGTCAGGTCATGTTCATGTCTAGATTTTTAACCTGATTGGATAAACTGGTCGGGTTTGAGTCAGACATGCATGTTAGGAGCAGGTTAGGTTCGGGTCAATTTTGGGTTTGACCTGAACCTAACCTGAAAACATGTTTTCACACCCCTAGTTAGAGGTCCGTCAATAGTTGTTGAAGGATCATAGTCGGGTAGTTGGAGGATTGTAATCAGACGACAGTGATCAAATGGCCATTGTTTGATGCAATGATTCAAGGATCATAATCCGTAATGGTACTCAAAGGAAAATGTCAATAGTTTGACGGTGGAAAACAATCAATGATAATATTAAATGATGAAAAAATTATAATATTGATGTAAAATTATGAGCACTCAGTGATGACATTAAATATGAATAAAAATTAGAAACATAACAATGCAAAGGAGAAAAATAAACAATTTAATATTTAAATCATCAAATTGGTTAAGATGACATAACTGTTAAAAAAAAAAAAAGAAAGAAATTTATTCAACGCTCACAAGTTTTTGCAAGAAGAAAATATGGAAGCGGTGACATCGTAATGACGATACAATCGAAACAGTGACTATGCAGGAAATTATATAGTCTAGTAAATCAATGGATTTTGAAAGCAAGCTGAACAATAGGGGTGTCAATTTTTGATCCGACCCGAAATCCTATTCAAATCCGACCTAGAAAAATCCGGGTTCGGGTTAACCCATTTAGCAAATGGGTCGATTTTGGGTTCGGATTTTTTACCCTTTTCAAAAAAAAAAACGGGTTGGATTCGGGTTGACCCAAAAACCCGAAATCAACCCGACACTGACACGAAAGTAGAGTCCATCCCGGTTTTCGCCTGCACTCGCGAGTCGCGATGTCGCCCGCTGCAGTGCTCGCGCATTCCCGCGAAGGCGAGAACTCCGTCTGCACGCAGCACACTCGATCCCAGTCCGCACTCGCGCCGTTGCACAGACCACGGTCCTATGGACTTCGTCCCGGACGCGTGGACCGCGCGGTCCTGCGGACTGCCGGACTCCGTCCGAAGTTCGAACTCACGCAGTCACGCGGTCCAGCAGATTCTGTCCGCAATCACTTCTCCTACAATCATTGTTGCAACTATATGAGACTAAGCAAGTACTCCGAATTTTGAGATCCAACTTCTATAACTTCAATTACATATATATTGAATTATTTTAACTAAGTCAAACCTTATGATTTTTTCCTTTCTTTATTTCTCACCTAAAAACTATAATGTTTCTTGCTTTATTCTCTTTTATCTCTGTATGTTTAATCTTCAACATGGCTACTAAGTAAAACTCATTTTCTATCACGGTGACCTAACACACTAATTTTTTTCTAAACTTAGTTAAAGCTCCAACGATCATAATTTGATATAGTCATCAGTGAAAAAAAAAAAAAAAAAAAGGTTATGTCATACTATCGTGACAGTTTTTTTATCAAGATGGGCTGCTTTAAGCCCTTAGATCACTTTTAGATGAGTGTAATACAAGTTATTTTTGTGTTACATCTATCTCAAAATAATTTGAAAAAACTTTAAAATTCACGATTATGTTTTATTAGGGCATCCTAATATAAATTTTTGTGTTGACATCAATTGAATGAATATGTATATATTTAAAATTTTTATGCATTTGATACATCACTAAAAAATTTTCATGACCGAGCACGAATCTAGAGGCAAAATTAAGTTGGAAACTTTCGAAATTAAAATTGGGACCATCTAAACTCTGATTTTAGCAAACTTATAATCAAACTGAGCATCTCGGAATTACGAACCCAACAACATCAAAATCGACTCAAACCGTATCCAAATGGGTCCAAATCAAGGACTCGAAGAGCTGTTGGAAAATTCAAACAATAATTTGGATTACCAAATGATTTTCAAACATGACATGCTTATAGTAGAATCGAACGGCTTGATGAGACGAATCCAACGAGCTAAAGATCATGGAATTCTGACATCATTAAGACCTTCAAATGGCTAGTGAGCAGTGCACGATCAACAGATTCAACATCAATCATCCATCCAAACCACTCTCCATTTACAGGCCATGACACTCTAGGAAATTTATAAATAGACCCCATCTTTCCTCTTGAAAAGGGAGCCCCTAAGTCTAAGAAAACAAGAGAGAGATCAGAGAATGTTCTTGCCTCCTCGACCACCGCTCGGAGTTCCGCTAGACCACCGACTGATGCCCGAAGTTCCGCCGGACCACCACGTGACATGGGAGTTCCACTGGACCACCAACTGACGCCCGGAATTCTGTCGGACCACCACTTGACGCTGGAGTTTCGCTGGACCACCACTTGAATCCTGGAGCTCTGTCGGTCCACCACCTGATGCTGGAGTTATGCCAGACCACCACCTGACTCCCGTAGCTTTGTAAGACCATCGCTTGACGCCAAAGTTCCGCCGGACCACCACATGATGGCCGGAGTTCCTCCGGACCACCATCTGACACCCGGAGTTCTGCCGAACCACCACCTGACGTCGGAGTTCTACTAGACCACCTGACTCTCGGAGCTCTATCAGACCACTGCCTAACGGAGAAAAAATAGTATAAAAAAACTATCTCAAAAGAACCCTAAATATATAGTGGCTTTTGGCTGAAAAATTAAAGAACTCGATTTTGTCAAATTACTATCTTATCAGCATAACGAATGGCTAAAATATTTCACACCGTGTTTTCAGTGGATGAACTTGCTTGGAAATTGTAGCAACTCACTCATGAAATGGAGAAATTATTACATGTGGAGTCTGGATATAGAGTTACATTTGAATTATGAGTGTACACACTATGTATAAAATAATATTATATAATTTTATACACACTATATATATAATGTGTATACTCATAATTCGAATGCAACTTTATGTGCAGACTCCATGTATAATAATTTCTCCATAAAATACAATATCAAAGAAAAAACATTTACTTTTTTTGTAAGAATTAGGGATGTCAATATTTGGAACGACCCAAAAATCTGATCCGAAAATTTCAGGTTAGAGTCAACCCATTTGAGAAACATGTTAGGTTCGGGTTCAGAATTTCAACATGTTTGTAAAATTGAGTCGGATTTGGGTTTACCCGGAAACCCCATACTAACCCTGTTTGACCCGAGAACGTGAACTGGCACTAAGTCAAGTTGCCATTTGTCTGCCATCACATCATGTCCCGCGTCAATCAGCCGTCCTCCGTCCAATCATTGTCGCGTTAGTCACAGGCGCGTCAATCATCCGTGTGGCCCATGCAACATCTCTAGCGACGCGAGAGCCTCGCTAGCTTTCCTGTTCCGACTTTGGCAACTCTGTGCCTCCGCTCTTCGCCATGCCGCCTGAGCCGCCCAGGTCCGGCACGCCTAACCTGTACTAGCCTTGCCTGCCGCCTACTAACATGTCGTCTTACTGGCTGAGCCGGTGTGCTCATGCTGCCTGGCCTCGCCTGACCCTTGCCTGACCTTCTGCTATACAGGTTGGGTCGTGTCAACCTGAAACCTGCACAAGTCGGGTTCAGGTTGACATCCTAACCCGTTTGTAAAAATGGGTCAGATTAGTGTCAACCCATTTATGCCCAGATCAAATCTAGTTCAGTCTGAACCCGTCTCATTGACCCGAATTGACACTCCGAATAAGAACAATATATATATAGCGAAGTACTGCAATTGGATAAAAATGCAAGATGCCGTGTTACTACTCGATGCTTTCGATTACGAAGATAAGAATGCAAGATGCCGTATTACTACTTGATGATTTCGATTACGCAAAATCACATGATAATTGAACAATAATTTCGTTGATAGCTACAATCAGCAATAAATTCATTGTAAGCAACAAACTTAACAGTACAATCCATTAATTTAATCACCAACCACTAATCGCATGTAAAAGTAAATAATTATGGGCCCACCAATGACCGGCAATTGTAAATGCTCACAATGGGCCCAATTGGTCCTGTAGAGAGAGAGTCACTACATGACGAAAGGCCCAAATATTTGATTGGAGGATGCCAGCTCAGAGATCAAGCTAGATAATAGTATCTTGCAACTTGCCTTAACTAAATGATTTATTGAATGATTATTGTAATCTTTAATCATTTTTTTAATAGAGAAAATCTTTAATTTTCTCGGGGGAAAAAATCTTTAATATTTTGAGCTTCAGATATTTTTTATTTGCTGCTTGTGATAAAATTGACGTGACGGTTGGCATAGAAGATCTTTATATGACATGTCATGTGAATTAGTTTTATACTTTTATTAGAAATGATATATACTAAAAAATGAATTATTTTTTTTCCAAATGGGAGAAATAAATTAAATATTGGATAAGATATAAGCATGTGGAATATAATATATTAATTGTTGATATATTTGAATTTTTATTAATAGGAGAAAGATAAAATTCATCAACTGCTAAATAGTCATGTATTAATAATATAAAATTTTAATATATCTTAAATGTATTTTATAGTAATAATTTTGAAGCGAGCTGGCTCACAAGCTAGCGAGAAGAGTCGAGATTGGCTTAAATTTGATTCATTATCTTGTAGAGCTTGGCTCACGAGCTCTTTATTGACTCTGACTCGAGCTAGCTTGTGAGTTGGCTTGAATCACTTATACTGCTAACTTCTACGGTCGTCTTTTGAAGTTTTAGTTGGAAACTATGCGTAGGGCTCCAAATGGTGTAATGAGCTATCTCTTGGGCTAATTTTTTTTTTTGTTTATTTTGAACATGTTTAAAGTATAAATTTACGCACAATATCGTATATAAAAGATGAAATTATATAGCTGATGAGCTAAATTTTTTAGAGCATTACTAATGATTTTAGTATAAATAAAGTCATGATGACAGTCTCGTATGCATTCTAAGTCAAAATATCCCCGAATTCTTTTGATTGTGTTTCTGACTCTAGGCACTACTCTCTTTCCGTTTATTCCATGCCTTTGAGAATGTTGTAGGTTATGCTGGTACTTAGGTTCATTTTATCATAGGATTTGTTTGCGACCCCGCAAGCCCAAGCCAGCGACCCCGCATGCCCTAGCGCCCGCGACCGCTATCCCGCACGCCTCACGCTGCCGAGCCTTGCCCAACGCTGCCCGCGACCCCGCATGCGACCGCGCTGCCCGCGACGCCGCACGCGCCCGCGCTATCCGCGACCCCTCCAAACACCCGCGTCCGCCGCGTACCAGCCGCGCGCCTCGTGTTGGGTCAACCCGACAACCCGAAGGGTCGGGTCCGGGTCCGTGTTTTCGACCCGTTTGCATACCCGGGTTGGGTTAGGGTCGACCCGATTGAACCCGGGTCAGTTCGGGATTTGACCCGAACCCGACCCGTGACCCGAAATTAACACCCCTACCATACAGCAAAAGGAAATGCCACAATTGTTGAATTAATATGGCTTATAGGATTTGTTTGCGTTTGTTATGGATAAAATACTCTTTAGTTAGGCCCTTCATGATATCAGGTTAGTACCTTTTAGATTCTTTAGCCAATTTATAAACCTTCTTAACGGCTTTCGCCTTCTGGAATGAAGAGGTAAGACATTCTAAGATTTTGTTTGAGACAATTTTTGAACGTTATTTTTTTTTTGCTACTTAAAAAAAAAATATTACAAATGGGCGTAGAGCAATCTCAAGTAAATTTCTTCACCATTTCTATTAAAATTTTCTTTTCATTTCCGCTCTTTCAATTCCTTCAATCAATTAGTTTTTGTTATGTAACAGTGACTTATAAAGATTGCTCATCAAGTTTTTTTTTTTTTTTTTCGAATGGTAGATGGAAGTGCAATTTTGTATCTTCAAATTTGGACACAATAGACTACTACTTGTGACTCTTATTTAGGAGTGTCAATATTTGACTCAATCTAAAAAATTCGACTAATATCTGACCCGAAAATTTTGGGTTAGGGTCAACCCGTTTGTGAATGGGTCGGTTTGGGTACAACAAACTGACCCTTTTTAAAAATCGGGTTGATTTCGGATTAACACGGAATAGCCGCGGCTGCCAGCATTGTGTGCCCGCGTTGAACGCATTGTATCGAGTCACGTTTGCCCGCGTTGCTTGCTCGCCTATCGCGTCTGCTAGTCTACCTGTATCGCCGTCGCATCGACTCGCCCTTTGCCTAGATACAATAAAAAAGGGGGCCCAAATGACCCTTAGTAATTGTTTTTTTCTTCTTCTTTTCTATTCAAAAATAAATAAATAAATAAAGGCACAACCTTTAGTAGTAGCGGTTTAAAAACCACTGAAAAAAAAAAGTATGTTTTAAATCGTGTAAGAAAACTATGCCTTTATCATTCACTCAATTTCATTAAATCTTATCCTTCAATCTTTCACGTCAGTCTATCAATTATACATATCAGTATATCAGTTATAACAATAGTACCATTATATATACAACATCAATAACTGTAATAAAAAATCAGTAGCATCAACCAATATCTATATTAGTACAGTATCTGAAATCAATAATAGTAAGTAGTAACAATATTGATAACAATATCAATAACACTAGCCATTATCAGCAATCATGACAATATCATTTATATCAGATAATCAAATGAGGTTATCTTATATCATGTTCATATACTTATGACTCTCTCATAAGTCGCCTTTAATAACTCTCAATCAATAAAATCCTTACAACTCTCAATCAATAAATCACGTGGACCAGTCGCCCTAGCTTCTGATGACTCTCAACCAGTCTCCAGCTCCTTATAACTCTTATAAGTGAATCAATGGATCTTCAAGATATTACGTGGGGTTACCATATCATATATATTCGATATCAATTAGAACATCATTTCTATCAAATCAATATCAGTTTAGTACATTAATTCAATATATATTAATTACATTAATTATCCTATTAAATCACACTACATTACTTTTTCAACCTATTTTTAGTATACTTTTTCCTACTCCTTACACATAGAAATTTCTATACATATATTTAACTGGTGAAAATACAATATAATCATATTAGGTTGTTCAGAATGATCAAATATATAATATATTAAAAGTTATGCAATCAAAGCTTATGAAATAAGGAGACAATATATTTTTGTTAGACTTAGAAGAGAAAAATCCATAGAAATAAAAATTATCGAAGATAGGAGTAAGAGCTTAGTCATCACTATGAAAAGAACAATTTTTGTAACAAGAACGACAAACAAAAATGACCAAAACACGCTTTCTCTCTCTTTCTTCTATCCTCTTCTTCTCTTTCTCATCTTTCTCTCCACCTCCTCTCCCTTCTCTTCCTTTCCTTCGCCCGTTTCTTCTTGGCCAAGCAACGAAGTGTGGGGAAGAGTGAGGATGGTAGGGTATTTAGAGAAAATATATATTAAAAAATGTTGTTAGTGGCCCAGCGTTGTAGTGCTTTGATCTAGTGCCAAAATGTTAAATTCATAATTACTGTAGGACAGAGACTCGAGCACTGCGGCGGTGATTTTTGACGTCGCTGTGCTCTCAAGCCTAGCACTTCAACGGATAGCACCAAAATGCTCTAATTCAAACAGAATTCAAAACACTTTTCAAATTTTTGGGTTGTTACATTAGAGGACACTCTAAGAATAGAAGCTAATGCCATCAAACTCTTGGAGATCAAAGGGACTCAGCATCAAATAAAATCAGTTACACATAAGGAGGATGAGTATATCAAAAAAACTGAGTGAAGCTCTGGACAATGCTAATGATGATGATGATGATGACGACGACGACGATTATGTTGATTATAGTGATGATGATGGTGATGATCATAATAAATATGATGGTGATGAGTAGTATTTAAGTCCTCTGAAGTTCTTTGCATTTATTGCTAATGAAAGCAATTATTATAACTAAACTATTTTTTATCCTTCTTGCGTATTAAATCTTGTGCTCAACTTATATCTTTTGTTTGAGGTTTAAGCTGTTATAATCTGATTGTAATCATGTTTAAGATTTGAATGGTTTTGTAATCTTCTGAATTGTGTGGCTGCTGAAATTATTTTGAATTGTATATATGTTGCTATAATTTGTTATCCGTTGCAGTAGATTTTTTGTAACGAATTTCGATCAACAAGTTCTTCTATGGGTATTAATCGGTCCCAAAATATTTCGGATGAGAATATTTGTGGTCTGCTTTACAACTAGTCTTGCTGCCACAAATATGTTTGCGATGAGATTTTTCGCTGAATGTGATGATTTTTGTGGTAGTAAAATAACAGTATTCTGGTAGTGAGTGTTAAGGACTCCGACCTCCAATAATAAGTTTTTCAAGATTTAGGTTTCATTTAGAATTTAGTATCCTATTTTTTTTACATGATTGAGGCTGAAGGAATACAATGTTATAAGAGTTAGTTCTCAAGAGAGTGATAACATGTTTATTTGATTGGTAGGATTATATTTGAGAGACAAAGGTCAAATGGATTGTAGTCGCGTACGACAATGGTCAGAAGGACCTTAGTCAGGCGACAGTAGTCAAAAGGATCGTACTCGACGGACGAAGAAGGTTGGAAGGATCATAGTCAGATGACAGTGGTTGGAATGACTGTACTTGACAAGCGACGGTGGTCCGAATGGCTATAGTCGGTAGGCGATAGTGGTAAGAGTAAGGCCCGACAGTGACATCAAGATGGAGGTCCTACGGTGATGGTTGGGCAGAGGTCCAACAGCAATGGTCTGATGGTGTAGATTCGTCGATTGTGATGTCGGGTTGGAGCTCCAAGATTCTTAAAGTCTAAGAGCTCTTCTCTTCTCTCTCCTCCCCTCATATGAAGAATGGAGATCTATTTATAAATTTTTTAGATTGACATGCTTGAGCTGCTCTCTCTCTCTCTCAAGAAGCTCAATCTTCCTCCTAAGAATTACATAACACTTTCTTTTCCACTATATTTTTTCTTTCTTTATTTATGTTCACTGCATGATTTACTTCTCAATAAGTACTACCTATCAAATCCATACTGCAAGCAAAGCACAAATTAGTCGTCAAAACTGGCAAAACAGAGAAACGGATTTAGGAATCAATCTGCTTCAGAAACAGTAGAGCGATTCCGCTAATGAGATTTAACAGAAGAAAAAACGTGAAATAATACCTCCATTCTTTATAAACACAGCGATTCCGATAACAAGAAGATTTAACATAAAGAAAAAAAAAAACGTGAAATAACTCTTCCCTGCTTTAGAAACAGCTTAGCGATTCCGATGAGATAAAAGTTTTAACATAAAAGAAAAATGTGAAATAATACCTCCCTGCTTTAGTAATAGTTAATTGATTCCGATAAACAAAACATTTAACATAAAAAAATCGTGATATAATTCCTCCCTGCTTTAGAAACAGCTTAGCAATCCGATAAGTTCAACATTAAAAGAAAAAAAATAAAGAAACTGGAAAAAATACCTCCTTTCCGACGGGAATCAGATTCCAAAGAAGACGAGCAATATAAAAATTCGAACTTTCTGAAACAATCGCGGGGGTATTTAGTTTGGTTTCAAGGGGATTTAGGCTTCGTTTGATGGCTTTTTTATTTCTTCTTAAAATAATTTTTAGTACAAAAATTAAGAAAGTCAACCCAAATGAAGCCCTAATTAATAATGTTTGAGATATTTAAATTAATCAAGATAAGTTTTGTATCGAGCCACAGTACACATCCCATACAGAATAATTAATCTCAAACTTCTTGATTGGTAATCAGAACTCTCAACCAATAGATCAAGATGAGTCGTAAAGAATAATTAATCTCAAGCCTCTTGATTAGTAATCAAAACTCATACAGAATGGCGTGGAAGCTTCTGGTTCCTGCAAGAGAATCAAACAGAGCACAAAGAAAGAAAAGAAGAACAAGAGCAGAGCTCCAAATACCAGGGTAACTTTCCTTTGATAATATTCAGTGTGTTTAACTCCTCCATACAGTAGAGAAGATATACTAGCTAAAGAGCCGAATGGCTAAAACGGAAAAAGCAGGAGAAAAGGGAAAAACTGTACTATAGCCTAAAGTTAGTTAATATTGTAGCAGTATAACGAAAAGGTGCAGAAGACAAGGTAGTGGATATATGAGCGAGGTCCATGTGGGTGATAGTACGGTGGCTGCCTCAGGACCCACCTGGGTTGAGGTTACTTTGGTGACCTGGGTTTGATTTTGATAAGTTCTCACTTGTCGATCATATAGGTCCCAAACATATCCCATTCAACTCTTAATCAAAGTTCCAATTAACTTTCAATCATCCAATTTTTTATCTACATTTTGATTAATTAACCTTTCAATCATCATCGCCTACAATACGACTTGTGATCGACCTCATTGCTCTTCTTTGAAATCAATATTGAACTATATATACATATTAATTAAGATCGATTTGAGTGCACACATTACATTTGGGGATATCTAGTTCGATTTGAGTCAATTTGAGTCCTATGACGCCGTCGTCAATTGTGAAGTTGAGTTAATTTATTATTATTTTGAGTTGAGCGAAATCTAGATTAATCAAAACCCTTTGAATTTTCTTCAAACAAGTTTAATCAAACGCATTCGAGATAATTTGAATTAATTTTGATGGAAGTTTATTTTCTATGGCTTCGATTGAGTTGATTTTAACATGTCTTGGCCTAATCTATATCTAATTGATATTATTTATCTCTAAACAAACTTTGAATAATTGATTTAAAATACAAATTTATCAAAAACTTCATTGTTTTATCTATTCTTTTAATTCCAATTCTCCTCAAAGTTTTAGATAAATTTCAGCCCTTGATTTATTTAAAAAAAATTTAATTAAGCATTTGATAGCAGCCATATGATCAGCTTTTAAAGGGGATGATGGTCTCTTGATTTGGATATAGCATTAGGGCAAGCCGAGACTCCCATATAGCACACAATCGCCCCATTCTACACAAGCAGCCGCCGAGACTTCCTTTTACATTTTCGGAGATGCTAGGGCCGGCCAAGCTCTCACACACACGATCCCTCTCCCATTCCAACGATTTCCTCTCTTTAACACATTCTTGGAGCTGCTAGGGCTGGCTAAGCAGCTTCTCCTTCATGCTCCCCATCCGTCCAAGGTAGAGGAAGAAGAAGAAAGTCTGCTCAAAAGGTTCCAGCCATCACTCTCCTTGTACAGCCAGTTTCGGCCAGCCTCCTCTACAACAGATTTTGGCCAACAATAAGAGGCAGATTTGCTGTAGATCTTTGGCCAAGCAGGGAGATGAAGAAAAACTGCTTGGTTGTTTGGAGTAGAAAATGGTAAAAAAAAAGGGGCTGCCCTCAACACATAACTCCAAGCCCTAGCCGTCTAGCTCTCATTCCACGACTCCAGCCCTTTGCTGGTCTAGCCGATTCCGCCTCCAGCCGCTCCTTTATCCTCTCAAGCTAAATTTCTCCTTGCACTTGCTGAAGCCGGCCAAGCAAGCTATAACAAATTTTGGTTAAGCTGGAGATGGCATTTATTGGCTAGGGGAAATATGAGAAGCTGAGCTGCTCGAGTAAGAGATTGTGGAGTTCAATCAGCTAGAAAACCCATAACACCTTGCTTCCACCCCATCCGTTCCTCTCTGGGAAGCGTCTGCTTCTTATGCAGCAGCAGCGGATCTTCTACAGCACTAGCCACTTCATGAGTATCAGCAACGTTTCCACTTCAACTCTTATCAAACCTTGGCTTTGGTTCTACTTCAGTTGCTTCAAAAGAGAAGAAAACATAATGTTGAAAGAGATACCAGAATATATAGATACAAGAGGAAGCTTATATTACTCAATACAAGGTAAATTACTAAACTACCTGGTCAAAATAGATGCTCCCAGAATGTTGTTACAGATCTCCATTTATTTATTTTTAGTTAGCATAATTGCATATCATTATGACGGTATACTACTGTATAAAACCTGATATGTGTTCAACGTATAAATTATGCTATCATATACTGTTAGGAATAAATCTTATTTATCATATGGAAACAATAGCCATTGAATGTAAATTTCCCCATTCTAAATCTTTGCTAGTTAAATTTATCTGTAATATTTTAGATTTGGAATTCGTCTCTAGCATTGTGAGAGATATGGATAACATTACTTTCTCAGGGAAGTGATATGGTTTTCCCCATTTAAGATTTGTTTTGAATAACATGATTACGCTTCTATAAGCCGATTACACATTTATGTACAAAGTTTGATTTCATTTGATTTAAACACCTTAAGATGATGTATTGCGTATTTTTCTTTTAGAGCAAGACTTCAGTTTGCCATTAGTTGAGAATCAAAGTTTTCTTCTTCACTCTATTTCTATGGACTTGAGATATTTCAATTGAAATTTGTTCAAGATAATCATGCCTCTGTTCCGAGTACAACTTTCCATTGTGATAATATGAGAACCTGCTCTTGGGTTGTAGTTATTCATTTATGGAATTTGACAACATCGGTATTGTAAAAATATATGAATAAATTATTTATAAGCATTTATATATGCAGTGACCGTATAAGTGGATCAACTATTATCATTACGTTTAAAATTTGGTGCCCTTGCTTTCCGAGAGTTTCAACATCAAAAGTTTTATTGTGACCAAACCTATAAGCAATTCCTAACTGAACTTTCCTGTAAAAGATAAATTTTCACCTTCTATTTTACATCGAGATATGTATTTTTCTTGTCATAAAATTCAATGAATGAATAATTAATGTAACACTTGGGTATATATTTTAATATATGGACATAAGAATGTGGGGTTTATCACTTCAGGATTTTTTTTTTTTTTTTTTTTTGCAATTTTTTATAATGAATTCTTTTTTGAGTTTTCTATCCAGATTTTTATGGTAGCCTTGTAAATGAAGAATTAAGAACTCTCAGTCACATCTTGTATGCTTTATGGTGAACTTCTTTGTTGTGATGCTTGTGCTATGGCTCATATCTTTCAGATTGGGTTGTCTATATGCGTGTCTGAATTACAATATCATACATTCAATTCAAAAGTTCATAGTTCTCGTTAAATATCATATGTCAGAATACCTCGTATCAATATATAATTTGTTGAAAGTATTGTTTCTTTTCACATTGTGTTCTTATTTAATTGTACCGAGTTTAATGACGCCAATTGCTAGAGTGAATCTGTGTTAGCACAATGGTGTTCTATATGTCTATTTATTTGATCTTCAAGATGTATTGTCTTCCACAATCACTATATTCATTCTTAAATTAAATATACACATGTTAATTTATGGTTGATTGAATCCAATGAGATGTTAATTTGAAAATCTATGTTCGTCAGAAAGTTTGTACAAATCTCTAGATGAGGTGATTAATCTATTTTGTTTTATGTCGCTCATCGTACTGTCACATTTACTTGTTTTTCAAATTTTATTTTATGATGTTCTTTAATGAACTGAATTGTTAATATTATTTACCGAAATTTTGTCATGATCCTTATGACACTTCTATGATGCTACTTTAATTTTACCATGGCCCATCTTTAATAAGCTTTTGAGTTTGTTTGTTTATTTATTTTTCTTTATTGAGGCTTGTAGGTTTTTTTCTTTTTGATATAATTCACTAATTTTTTTTTTTAATTTTAATTGACCTTTCTCTTATATTTAATGGACAATAGCAAACCATCAAGCTTTTTCTTACATGATTATCATACATATGTTTACTGTTCTCCACCTCATGTTATTATCAAATTAGAGTTTTTTTTTTTAATGACAACTTCGTAATATTGAAATGGTGATTCTCTCTTAAATTCTTTTACCATTGGCCTTGCATTATTCTTATCTAAGTAAAGATGCCAAACTTCTATCACTCATCAAGCTCAATAAAACTTTTACTATATGTATCATCAGGGATTGTATACACTTTCTAGTCATAGTTTGAATACAACATGTTAGCTCATAGTAGTGCATACGATGGCTATGTAATTGATTTAATATTCTAGTTTCATTGGAAAGCATATAAATGGTCTAGACAGCAACCAATAAATTTGTCTCTTACATATTATTGCTTGTACTTATTCCATTAAAATTGTTTGCGCACATGTTCAGTCCTTATATATATATATATATATATATATATATATATATATATATATATATATATATATATATATATATATATATATATATATATATATATATAATATTATAATATTAAATTTAAATTTTGAATACATGATATTCTGACACCGCTTTCTCTCGTCGCCTTATTTGCGAGGTACTAATGGAGCTAATTGGAGGATAGAGCCAAGGAGCTTCAATCACCCCATTTCTTCTAAACGGGGTGCTACGGCCGGAGTCACCGTTGACTAGCTCCGGTGACCAGGTAAGTTTTCTTAAGACTTAGAAAAGCATAGATCTTCTAGATTTACTTGTTGAGTTATTTCTAGCAGCATTAAATTCTTGCTATAATTCTTGCATTTAGTTAATATCTGCTTTCTTCTTTTTTACAAATTCAAAATTCATCGACATAGCTTTGTTTACATTCTTAGGCATGTCCAAAGGGTTAGTGACATTGATTCAAACCTATTAAACCTAGTGACATCTTTAAGGACAATAATTAAGGACACTTCTAGAGAACTTAGAAAATTTCTAGAGATTAGGAGATATCTCCTATTAACCTAAGACTTGAACAACTTGAAACTAGTGACACCTTAAACCTTAAAAAATTATCTTTTCTTTTAATCATTAAACCAATTAATTGATGTAATTAAAATTAAATCCTTAATTAAGCAAATCAAATTTTAAACCCAAGTGACATCAAATTCAAACCCCTTAAGTTTAGTGATCTTCTCTACTCTAGGAAAAATTATCACTAAATTTTGAACCCTTTAAACTCAATCAAAACCCTTAAGTTTAAACCTTAATTAAACCTTAAAACCTTCCAAAATCTTAATAAATCAAATTTAAGTCCAAAAACTATAAATAACTCCTCTAATTAACCAGATTTGAATCCTTAACACATTAAAATTAAAATCAATCAGATTTGACTTCAAGTTTAAGAATAATTTAATAATCATTAGAATCTGATATTTAATTAATATAATTAATTAATAATAATTTAAAATTTTAGAGAATTCCTAAACACTTGGGAATCTATCCTTGGGTCATTCATGACCTTTGGAATTGATTACAAGGAGTTTGGAACTCAATTAGATTCAAAACATCAAAACCTCTCTAATTAAGACAATTAAATAATTCTTATAAATGGTCAAAACTTTGAAAATTCATGATTAATTCAAATAAACTCTAAATCAATCAAACTTAAAGGCATTCAACTCGTCTTAAGGTATAGTATTTTAATAAAATACAAATTTTTCTGAAAATATTCTTAATCTAAAATTCAAATTTTAACCCCTTGATTAAAATCATTAAATGATTCGAATAATTTTGGAACATTAAATATTTGATTCAAAATCCAGAAAATTTCAATCTAACTTTAAAACTAGCAATCAATCTTAAAATCAATTTTAAATCATTAAATTTTAAACTTTAAATCAAAATCTCCCTTAAAAACCTTTCAACCAATCAGAACATTAAAACAACTTTAACCAATTACCCGATTTAGGATATATCCAAACCACACAGGCCTGCTACACACACCTAGATTGACCCATTAGGACACAGACTCTAGCTTTAGGTTAGGCCGGTGTTCCTTTCTATTTTTCTAGATAGATTGATATGCATACGAAATGAGAGTGGCATCCTAAGTTAGATAACATAGACATAGGTTCACTATCCACAGACCTATGCACTTCCTGTTTGTCAGCCTAGGATTAGGTCCCCAGCCCCTTGGCCTACGAGGTCCCCTTGAATGAGGTAACCCATGGTTGCTAACAAGGATCCTCTGGTCGGCACTCGACTAAGTAGGCTAAGGATACCGATGAACCCGGGACGATGGAAAACCATGGGATCTTGACCGGGGACGTCATACCCACTTGGTAGGTTAGTCTTCACCCTCACTTTCTGGGCATTTTTCCGATCATGTGATCGAGAATATAAGTCCCAATTTTCTAATAAATTTCAACTTGAACATAAAGATTCCTCCTCAATCTAAAATTTAAAGCCCAACATTTAGCTTAGGTTGGGGCACTTCTGAGTTATTTCAGAATCTTTAAGTGCCTCCTACCTCTCCTCCGTTGACTCCGGAAATAAGTGTTCAAAATTTGATCCAATCCCGATTGAAATTCCAAATTCACCTCCTTGATATCATTCCTAGAAAATCTTAAAAATAAAATTTCTGCCGTTATTTTAATCGAGAGTTTTCGTAGGAGACATCGTTTTCTTACGATGTAATTAACTACGAGGGCTTGCGCTCGTAGGAGATTTAGAACCACACACGCACCTGATTTCAAAAATTGATTTTTCAAAACTCAATTGGATTTCTTTGGGAAAACTTAAAATATTAGTGATCATTGTTATCATATTCAAAGAATTATCATCGAATGATATTTCCCCCCTTCGGGGAGATACATCTTTCTTTGATAAGGCTTTGGATGTGAACCTAACGATCACACTTCTCTTTAGCATCCGGTCACAATATTCAAGATGAATTTTTTAATTCTAAATCTGAATGCCGTTATGAAATTTTATTTTCACTTTTTGAGGTGACATACTCTTTCTAACGAGACAATTCGATTTTAGAATTCAATTTTAAGTCCCAAAGAAAACCAATATTTTCAAAATATGCTTTCAAAATTCCACCAACACTCATCCAAAGGAAAATAAGTGAAGATATCCTCAACATTGAAGGTAGAGGGAGTGAGTATGTCCGGTGGCAGGTCAACAACGTAGGCATTGTCGTTGATGCGTTGTTTAATGGTGAATGGCCCAATCTTTCGAGGACTGAGTTTCGAGTATGTTCCCGCGGGGAACCTTTCTTTGCGCAATCGAACCATGACGAGTTCTCCTGGTTCAAAACCCTTCAGACGTCGGTGCTGATCAGCCTTCATCTTATATGCTTCAGTAGATTGTTGTAGCTTGCGTCGGACATCCTCAAGCATGAATTTAAAGTCTTCAGCCAGCTTACCTGCAACCGAATTGTGGCAGTGGGGAAGTATAGCAAGGTCTACGGTGTGGTTTGGCATTTTGGTGTACACTATACTGAATGGGCACATTCCCGTAGACCTGTTTGGCATTGAGTTATAAGCGAATTCGGCTTGACTTAAAACCTCATCCCATTGTTTCGGGTGGTCTTGAACTAAACAACGGAGCATGCTGCCGAGAGTCCTGTTGACCACCTCCGTCTGCCCGTCGGATTGGGGATTATACGCTGAACTGAGCTTTATCTCGGTTTTGAGTTGTTTCCACAATTCGCGCCAAAAGTGACTAATAAACTTCACGTCGCGATCAGACGTGATGCTTCGAGGGAGGCCATGGAGTCGTACTATCTCCCTGAAGAACAGTCGAGCAACACCGAGGGCGTCGCAAGTCTTCCTGCAAGCTATAAAATGGGACATTTTAGAGAACCTATCTACAACAACCATGATGGAGTCAGCACCTTTTTTTGTTCGAGGCAGTCCCAATATGAAGTCCATGCTCAAGTCTTCCCATATAGATATAGGCACCGGCAAAGGCGTGTATAACCCCGCATTCTGTCGAGCACCCTTGCACGCTTGACAGACAGGGCATCTTTCAACGAACCGAGAGACATCTCGTCGCAGATGTGGCCAATAGAAACGCTGTTGCATTTGTTCTACCATTTTCTCTCTCCCCAAATGTGCTGATAAACCTCCGCCATGCACTTCTTGGATCAGTTGTAACCTTACAGAAGAGAGTGGAATACATAATGAATTCCCTTTGAACAGATAACCGTGGCGGAGGGAATAATCCCCCACAGATTTGTTGGCCGAACAAACTTCCCAAGATGTAGCAAAGTCCGGATCTTGGGGATACAAGTCTTTGAGAGACTCTAGGCCAGTGAGCTCAGTTTGCAATTTAGTGATCAGTGCCGACCGCCGGCTCAAGGCATCAGCCACTCAATTCTGACTGCCCGATTTGTGTTTCAACACAAAACTGAATTTTTGCAAGAATATTATCCACCGTGCATGCATACGGTTAATATTTTTTTGAGTGTTCAAATACTGTAGGGCTTGGTGATCACTACACAAAATGAAGTCTTGGTGGAGTAGGTAATGCTCCCACTTGCTTCAACGCCCGAACAACTGCGTACAACTCCTGCTCATATGTGGACCACTTCTGCCTGGTTGGACTCAGCTTCTCGCTGAAGAATTCTATGGGTTTATTGTCTTGAGTCAGCACAGCGCCGATGCCTACCCCTGAAGCGTCAGTGTCTACATTGAAGGGCTTGTTAAAATCGGGCAAAGCCAAAACAGGAGCAGAGCTCAAAGCTTCCTTAATTGTGTCGAAACCGTTTTGTTGTTCCGTCGTCCACACAAAAGATTGTCGCTTTAAACAGTCCGTGAGCGGGGCCATGATGATGCTGAACCCCCCCGATGAATCGTCTATAAAAGTTAGCCAAACCGTGAAAACTGCGTACCTCGGTGATAGAATTCGGTCTGGGCCATTCGCGAACAGCAGCCACCTTACAAGGGTCCATGCTGACTCCTTGTGCCGAAATTATGAAGCCCAAGAAGTGTACCTCAGACATGGCAAATTCACACTTTACCTTGTTTAAATATAATTTGTGTTCCCGCAGCAGTTCAAACACAGCAGTTAGATGACCCCAGTGAGCTTCAGTGGAATGACTAAAGACTAATATGTCGTCGAAATAAACGACACAACATTTGCCAAGGAGTGGTTTTAAGATTTCATTCATTAGTCGCATAAACGTGGAAGGTGCATTGCATAAGCCAAAAGGCATTACCTTCCATTCGAAGAGGCCGTCTCGCGTTTTGAAGGCAGTCTTCCACTTGTCACCCGGCCGGATTCGTATTTGGTGATAGCCACTGCGGAGGTCTAGCTTGGAGAATATAGAAGCACCGGCCAGATGATCTAGCATATCTTCAATCCTGGGCACGGGGAAACGGTATTTAATGGTAATCTTGTTGATCGACCAGCTATCGATGCAGATTCGCCACGACCCATCTTTTTTTGGCACTAACAGCGCGGGCACGGCACAGGGACTTAAACTGGGTTGAATCATTTGTTTTTGAATGAGTTCATCAACAATTTGCTGCATGGCTTTATGTTCCTTGGGGCTCATTTTGTAGTGTGGCAAATTGGGTAGTGAGGCACCTGGGACCAAATCAACCTGGTGTTGTCTAGACCGCAGTGGAGGTAACTCCTGAGGGAGTTCAGCAGGGGAAATATCATCAAATTCAGCCAATAGTCGTTGCAATGCCACTGGATAAGAAGTGGTATGAGTCAACGAATTTTCTTCAGCAATGAACACAGCCAGGACACTCTTAGTTTCCTGTCCAGCTCATAGGAGGGATTTTCCCGTCACGATGTTTAACGCTGGATGAGCTGCTGGAACGGAAGTTGATGAACTGGAAGAGTTGGGGAGCAATCGTAACTTCCTGCCTTTCCACTCGAAGGAGTACGAATTGGTGCGTCCGTCATACACAACTCCTGTGTCAAATTGTCAGGGCCTTCCCAGGATGAGATGGCACACGTCCATGTCAATAACATCACAAAGCACATCGCAACTATAGTGTTTTCCGATGGAAAAATTAACCCTGCACATTTCTGATACGGAAACTTCAACACCCCGTTTGACCCAGCTGATTTTGTAGGGCGTTGGATTCTTGGTAGTCTTCAGCTTCAAGGCATTGACAGCCGATTGAGAAATAATGTTCTCTGTACACCCGTTATCGATGAGAAGGTCGCACACTTTGCCTCCAATCGTGCACTTGGTCTTGAAGATGGCATTTCGTTGGGATGGAGACGCATGTCGCGGTGCTAACAACAGTTTATCCAGGACGCACATTACGGGTTCTCCATCATCGCCCTCAACTTCTTCATATTCCTCTTCGGCATCTCCTTCCGCGTTGGATGGGCGGATCTCGGAATCTCCTTCCAATAATTGGACCTGTTGTCGATTTGGGCACTCATTTGATTTGTGCCCGGGTTGAAAGCACCGAAAACACTTCAAGGTAGTCGGCCTGGAATAAGGATTGTCTTTGCTGAGGCCTTTTGCTCTATCGACCGCTCTGTTTTCCACTGGTGGAGCGTTAGGTCCCTTAAGGGTATTTCCTGCAGGGGCAGGTTTAGTGCTAGTACTTCCATAATTCCTGCCATCCACTATTGGTGTTTCAGAGAAATTTTGCCTCTGACTGTGAGCACGTCTGGGGCGACTTAGCTGAATTTCAGCTTTCAAGGCGAAGTTGACAGCCTGAGATAGAGACCATACGGAATTTAATTCCAATTTGTCTTGAATGCCTTCCTTCAAACCACCAATATAGCGAGCGACGAGCTGATTATTGGACTCGTTGAGATTGTTACGGGCGCACAGACGGTAGAACTCCTCAGTGTAGGCGCTTACACTTCTGTTCCCCTGATTACACTGTTGATATTGCATATATAACAGTTGCTCGAAATCAGTCGGTAGGAAGTGGCTACGGAGCAGCTGTTTCATCCGAACCCAATTCCGGACAGGTCCCTTCCCCTCGCGGAGTCTCGATTGGAGAACTTGGTGCCACCAAGCACTTGCCCCGCCTTTCAATTTGCAGGCCACATACTTCACCTGCTTATCTGTCGGGATGTCCATGTATTCAAAAAATGTCTCGACAGAACGTTCCCAATCGAGATAATCTTCGATGTGTAAGCGTCCCTCAAAATATTGAATATCCATCTTCATTCTATAATCACCCTGATGTTGCGGTCGGTGTGCCGTTCCAGTTCTTCTTGGTCGCCTCAATCGGGTGGTGTCTTCATCAGCGGAGTCAGTCAGATACAGGTGTTGTTGGAACTCAACTTCGACGTCAGATGCGAAGATGTCTGCATCATCGACACGAGCTTCTGGATGGAATCGGCCCAACAGGCGCTCCCTCGGATGACCCTGTCGACGGTCTGGTGAGGTCTCGCGATTCGCCTGAGGATTTCCGGAGCCTAATTTGAGGCTTTGAATTTCAAGACGCATTTCAGTGGTAAATCGGCGAAAATCAGCCTTAAGTTCATCCAGTTGTTGAAGAATCCTGGATTGCGCCGCCCACATTGCGTTCTCGCCTTGATCGCCGTCAAGGGCGTTGTGCCTGCTACTCTCCGCCATTCCCGCAGCTTCGCCGACCTAAGCTCTGATACCAACTTGGCGTGGAAGCTTCTGGTTCCTGCAAGAGAATCAAACAGAGCACAAAGAAAGAAAAGAAGAACAAGAGCAGAGCTCCAAATACCAGGGTAAGGTTCCTTTGATAATATTCAGTGTGTTTAACTCCTCCAAACAGTAGAGAAGATATACTAGCTAAAGAGCCGAATGGCTAAAACGAAAAAAGCAGGAGAAAAGGGAAAAACTGTACTATAGCCTAAAGTTAGTTAATACTGTAGCAGTATAACGAAAAGGTGCAGAAGACAAGGTAGTGGATATATGAGCGAGGTCCATGTGGGTGATAGTATATGCTGGCAGTAGTACTCCCGATAACGTGAGCCCACATCACAGAACAATTAAACGCAAGCCTTTTAATTGATAATTATAACTCTCAACCAATAAATCA
The DNA here is from genome assembly GCA_019514585.1 of Dendrobium officinale. NCBI lineage: Eukaryota > Viridiplantae > Streptophyta > Magnoliopsida > Asparagales > Orchidaceae > Dendrobium > Dendrobium officinale. Next base: position 6,132,260 of record CM033686.1, on the reverse strand, counting down.
ATATGAGTTGGGCTGCATGATTTTACTTAATTTTTAGATACTATTTTAAATATGAGAATGAGAATATTATTAATAATATATGAAAATAATCAAAATATGCATTTCAATTTAAATAAAATGATAAGAATAATATTTTAGAGTGATTTAAGGACTATATAAGTTAATGTAAAAATTTAAATATTGGCGTGTAAATTAAAGCACATTAATTTTTATTAAAAATAAAAACAGGGGCATTCCGAGAATTGAACTCGGGACCTCTCGCACCCTAAGCGAGAATCATACCACTAGACCAAATGCCCGAATGTGACAAAATTCAAATAATAAAAATCTTATTATAAAAACTTTTAATTATTACTAATAAACGCGTATGGATTAGCCAGCTTAAAACGGGAAGGTATTGATGAGTCATAGCCTTATAGGCAAACCGATTGGTGAGAATATCCTAATTAATCAGAAGAAAAAAAATATTTTTTTTCATATTTATTTTACAATAAATAAAATATAAATACTCTAATATATTATAGTATAAAAATAATTTTTAAATTTTTAGAACTTATTTATATCTCAATTTTGATCAGAATATTCTAATCCAAAATTTTCTCTAATTTAAAAAGTTATTTTTTCTATAATTTATATCTGCTAGTTGATAAAAATTATTAAAATTAAAAAATTAAAATATATTTGCATAAAATTATATTTCAGCACTTATCAGACATCACTCAACTTTCCTGTTAAAGAAAAAATAAAAAAAATAAAAAAATATGTTCTTTTTAGGGACTTCTCAACAATAAAGTTTAAAATTTGACCGTTATTGTATCAGTAATTAAACTTTTTTATTAAAAATTTCAAATTTATCATAAAAATAAAGCATTTAATATGTAAATATATTTTGTTAACTTCTAGATATACAGTAAGACCAAAATCAAATTCTTTTAATCAACAAATCAATATACTCTATAGTTTTCAGTTATTATAATATATAATAAAATAATGGAGTATTTACAAACATACTATATTATATCATACTATTTACATATTTTAAAACTTTAAAATTTCATATCTACCACTCATAAATAACTTTAATATCAAATATCTCATTCATATATTTCATTCCTATCAATAAACTTTAATTTTTCATCTTTTGCACTCATATTTGATCTATAGGTGATAGCTGTAAAATATTAAAAAATTTTCGATGTTAGATACATAAATTGCATGATATAAAGTGGTAATTATATAAATTCCCCTAAATTAATTTGAGCTGCCTCATTGCAATTATGAAAAGAATCAAAAAGTTTTTTTTTTTTGTTTTTTTTAAATTAACTGGTGAATTTAATAACGTGATTTTAGGATTTAAATTATAAGCATCTATCAAAAGCAGAAAGCATGTTGGGATAGATCAGGATAAAATCCACGCCATTAACATGATATTTATTTTTTACTTAAAAAACAACCAAAATACCATATCTATCTTCTTTAAAAAATATATAAAAAAAAATTGCATTGTTTTATTTGTTCTAAATTTAGAAACCATGCAGCGATTCTCAATAGGAAATTATTTGGGGAAGGTATATACAATTAATAATAAGAATAATAATAAATGTTATAATAAAAAGGAGAAATAAAGAGCCGAACATTATTGGTTCTGGAATTTGAATCAGATAATGATTCCAAACTGTTGTGATTGCTCCCAGAAACAAACTCCCCAGAAAATATTATCGATTGATTCGGTTGACTCGGTTGTTGACTGACTGATCTCCGCTATAAATACCTCACAAGTCCAACAAAATCATCAAATTTCTCGTCTGTTTCTTCTTTTTCTTATTCTTCTGTTTCTTCTTCTTCTTCTTCTTCAGATTTCTCGCTCGTTTCTTCTTCATCATCTTCTTCTTCTGCTTCTGTTTCTTCTTCTGCAAATCCAGCGTATTCATAGCGATGAATAGGATTTTCATCAGCAACTCTTTGCTTCCCAAAAGGTCAGTAGATATCTTCTTCTAATGTATCTTCACTTTTGTATTTTTCTTCTTCTTTTGTAACAGAAGAATATAATTATTCCATGATCATTTAATTTAAAATATGAAATTTTTTTATTCATATTCGCTTTAGGGTTTAGCAAAAACAATTTATGAATCATTTTTCATTAGTTTTCTTTAAGATTTTATATTTCAAAAGAAGATATCTATATCTAATGGTATGCAGGAACATGTTTTGAAAACCCAATTTATCAATGTATATCTTCGATCAAAATAGTTAAATTTGCTATCCATATCATGAACAATCAAATATATTATTTTCTCATCCATTTTAAATGACGAAATTTTCAATGTGTTGTATTTTCAAACATTGAGATGGAAAAAGAAGAACAAAAAGCATAAAATAAGAAATTTTTTTGGGACACGTATATACACAAGACTCAAATCTAATATCCCTTGATTCGTAGCTAAAGTTCTCAACCAACATGCAGATCAAAATGAGTTGCATTATAAAAGAAGATTTGTAAAGACATTTTAGAATTTTATAATTAATGTTGATCTTTTATGAGCTCGACCCTCACAAAACAATGCATTATTAGCTATCTTTGTAGCTATAGCTCAACATCATATGAATGATAGAATTGTCTTTAAAATGTATGAGATTATACATAACATTAACGGTAATGATGTTTAAAAAGATAAATGTTATAGATGTTGTTGTTGTTGTTGTAGCATTCGAGCTTATAATGTTGTTGCGGTGGAGAGGTCATGCACGACAGAGACGTCGTCAACGCCGATAAAATTAGCGGCGGAGGCAATTCTGGGCTCCGCCGCAGAAGAGAAAGAGCACACAAATTACTGGATGAGAGATCCAAAGACAGGAAATTGGATGCCGGAGAACAGAATCAGCAAAGTGGAAGTTGATCCAGCAATGCTCCGGGCTAAGTTCCTCCCCTCCAAGAAATAGGAATATATGCAGATTTAGCGATCTAAGTGACTTCTTAATGTTCAATCTTCTCTGAGTATCAATATGTACTCTTTCTTAGCATCAAGTGGATGTATTTTGGATATAACGATAATTTGACTTTAAATAAAAGGAATAAAATATTTATTAAATAACAAAGAATCTGTTTGTTCTGATTCCTTAAAGATGGAAAGCATATTTATTCATTTGGATGTCAGGCCAGTGCTGAATGCCAATCAATTTTAAGCATATTTTATATTAATATTTTTTAAATGAAACGGAAACAGAGCTAATGAGTTAAGTTAGGGCTAGCTCAAGCTTCACTCACGAGCCGTTTATTGAGCTGAACCCGAGCTAGCTCATAAGTTGGCTTGGCTCACTTACACCCCTAATCAAGGATCAAATGAACCTCCATAATACCTATCGACATGAAACTTAATTTAAAAGGAAAACAACAGTTATATAATTAAATATTTTAATGTATATATTTAATATCCTATCCAAAATAATAAATCAATAAATTCTTATGTTTGTTTGTCATAATCAATTTGTTAAAAATATAATATATATATATATATATATATATATATATATATATATATATATATATATATATATATATATATATATATATATATATTTAAAATTTCTAAATCTTTCTTGTTGATAATTGTCCAAATATTTTGGTAACTCTTGATAAATAATAAGGTAAAGGATGAGATCATTTGAGGAGAAGTTTATTTTGGCTAGTTTCATGACTTTAGTTGAGGAGTTATAGATGAGTTGATCTTCTCTTCTAGCGAAAACATTTTTTTCCTTATGACCATTCCACCCATTGGTGTGTGGAATATCAGGGGCTTTAACAGCCCTGATAAGGTTAATGGAGTTAAGAAGTTGGTTAGGGACCATAATTTAGCTATGGTCTGTCTATTGGAGAATCGTATTCTTCATCGTAATCTTAACGACCCTTGGTTCATTAACTGTCATGAGATTTTTAATAATGAAAATAGCTGCAATAATTTTCACCTTGCCTCACCGGGGAGAATCTGGATTAAATGGAATTCTGATAGAATTAATTTTGAGCCTCTATTTTTTTCCAGTCAAATGATTTCTGGGAAATTATCTGTCGCTGCTCTTGATCATGTTTTTATCTCTATTATCTATGCCTCTAATTCTCATGAGGAAAGAACCATATTATGGGAGGACATCAGAAAGCTCAATCCTCTTAATAATCATCCATGGATAGTCACTGGGGATTTTAATTGTTGTCGTTTTATCTCTGAAAAAGCTGGGGGTAATCCTATCACGGTTGATAGAATGGGTCAATTAAACTCCATGATCTTTGACACAGCCCTCACGGATCTTACTTCCACTGGCATTTTCTTCACCTGGAGCAACCAAAGAACTGACAACCCCATTAGCATTAAGCTGGATAGAACCCTAGTCAATGATAAATGGATAGCTTCCTATCCTAACTCATATTATAAGGTTCTGAGCACCTCTATTTCTGATCATTCCCCGCTTATCATTAATACTGGTAAACACATTATGTATGCTCACCGTTTCATGTTCAAGAATTACTGGACCAAATATCATGATTTCTGGGATGCTCTTGTCGATATTTTTGCTGTTCAAGTGGAGGGTAATCCAATTTTAAAGCTCTATGATAAGCTTAGAAACCTTAAAGTGAGAATTAAGAGTGCTAACTGGAACTCTTCTAATTCTATCATTAGTCAGATTGATGCTCTGACCCAACAACAGGTGGATATTCAGACTAACATTGATTTGGATCCTCTTAATCTTGAGAACCATATTAAGCTTAAATGCATCAACTCCAAGCTGATGTATTACAATTCCATGTGGACCACATGGTTAAAACAGAGAGCAAAAATTAACTGGCTCAAGCATGGGGAGGAGGATTTAAAATTTCTTTACTCCAGAATTCATAGAAGGAGGGCTATGAAGTCCAGTACTATTGATTGTATTCTCAATTGCCCTTCCCAAGACCGGAATTCCAAAATTCAAGAAATCATTAGCTATTTTAAGACTCAGTTAAATCAGTCTAATTCAGCTTCTGCTGATACTAGACACATACCTATTGGTACTGGACTTCCGCCTCACCTTGCTGATGCCTTGATTAAGCCTGTTACATATGAGAAAGTTAAAAATGTTGTGTTTGCTGGACATTCTGACTCAGCCCCTGGTCCTGATGGCTACAATTTCTTTTTTTACAAAAAATGCTGGCACATCATTGGTTACGAAATTTTCAAGGCTGTTCAGTCGTTCTTCTCTAAATGTTACCTCCCCATTGGGGCTAAAGCCACTGCACTTGTCTTGATTCCTAAGCACAATCATGCTAGTAATATTGAGGACTTCAGACCTATTGCTTTGTGTAACTTTTTTTACAAAATTATTGCAAAAATTTTAGCTGATCGTATGAAGATTGTCATGCCTACAATTATTAATAAGAGCCAAACCGCTTTCATTTCTAACAGACTGGCCACTGACAATCCTATCTTAGCCGGTGAAATCATGAAGTTGTTCTTTAATTCTAGAAAAAGTGATTACTTCTGTGCAAAATTCGACGTTAGGAAGGCTTTTGATACGGTCTCTAGGGAATTTTTGCTCTCTAGAATGTCTCAAAAAGGCTTCCCTGACATGTTCATTAGATGGATCAAAGCTTGTATGTTTAATGTTAACTACTCCATTTGCTTGAATGGATTGTTAGAAGGTTTTTTTTCCCTCATCCACGGGCTTAAGGCAGGGTTGCCCTCTCAGTCCTTATCTCTTCTGTATAATTATGGATAGCTTATCTTGTTTACTTGATGAGCACACTAATCCGAGAGATTTCAAGGGTATTTCATTGGGAGATTTTTATACTTCTCATATTCTTTATGCTGATGATCTGATTGTTTTTGGCGAGGCTAATTATTCTAATTGCTCTAGACTCATTGAAATTTTGGATAACTTTTCCAACTGCTCTGGGTTTCAGCTCAACTGTCATAAAAGTTTTGTTTCCTTATCACAGCACACTCCTAATGCTAATGAATTGGCCCATATCTTGAGAATTCCAAATGCTTCAAACAAATTTACCTATCTTGGCATCCCTATTTCTTCTGAGAAGATCAAAATTGCTGATTTCAATCCCCTTTTGGAAAAAATCAAGTTCCTCCTCACTGGATGGAAAGCGAATACTTTGTCCTTAGCCGACAGAATGCAGTATATTAAGTATACAATTTCTAATACTGTGGCTTATTGGGTTAGAGCTATTTTTATTCCTAACTCAGTTATTAGAAGCATTAATAAAGCTTGTGCTAGATTTCTTTATTTTGGTAACACTATTGGGAAAAGGCTCCATCTCATTTCTTGGGAGAATACTTGTAAACCACTCAGTAAGGGTGGGCTTGGCATCCCCTCTTTGGTGGCTATGAGGTTTGCTTATAATTGTGCTATCATTAACAGAATGTATAATAATGCTAATCCTCTTTCAGCTTTTCTATTAGCTCGTTACTCCTCTCCTTGGAAAAATAATGCTTCTCTTCCAACCATATTTTGGAAAGGAATCTGTGATACTGCCTCCCAGGTTAGAGGATATTTCCTTTTCACGCCTCATGGTTTATGCAAGGCTTCTATTAAATGGGATCACTGGTGTATGGGTGAAAAGCTGTCTAATAGATTCCCTGAACTCTCTTATATTAGTTTTTGCAAGGATAATGAAACTATTGATAGTTGGATTCATAGTGGGAATTGGTGCGTCCCTGCTTTTCTTAGGGACGAAATAAAAAATTACATTGGAAGCATTCCTATAGCTATGGAAACTACTCTTAGCCTTACTTGGGATGGCAACACTAAGCACTAATACAAAGATTATTACAATAGTTTTTTTTGATTCCCATGATAACGTGGATTGGTTCCAGCTGGTGTGGCATAAAAGAAACTCCCCTAGATACTCTATCTATACCTGGATGTCTCTTTTAGACAAACTTAAAACTGCTGAGGTCTTAGCCTTGAGAGGCATTTATATTGATAATCCTAATTGTTATTTCTGTCAGGATTTTACGGAATCCACGCGCCATTTATTTTTTGATTGTGAGTATTCATACAAGATTCTTATTAGGCTTATTCCTACCTTGCAAAACTTTCTGCTTAGACCCAATGTTTCACAAGCATTGGAATTTATTGGTGGCTTACCGGGTGAAAAAAAGGAGAAAGCTTACAGGCTCTTGTTATTCAATGCCACTATTTATCATATATGGCGTGAAAGGAACAACAGAAGGTTTAATGTGACGGCAAAATGTTTTGTCACTTTAGCCACTGAAATTATGAAAGATGTGAGAATAAAATCCTTAAAATGGATGACTAAAAAAGCCCATTCCCAGACTCATTGACGGTAAGGGCATTGATTTTTGAGTTAGCTGGAGGTTTATTTTACTCGTCAGTTACTGGAAGGGATTTGTGAGGTTTCTCTTCAAGATTAGATTTTTCTATCAGGCTTTGAAGTAATTTTTTTTTTAATTCAAAGCGATGATGATTATCCGACTCTGATTACTCTTGGATGGTCTTCGGGCAACCAGAGTATATGTTCCTCTTTTGTTAGCGACAGTTTTAATGAGTTCTGAGCCTGTCAATGGAAACTTGCTCTCTGCTCAGTTTTGCGGATGATTTTCAGACCCGCTAGTTTTTCTTTCTGTTTAAACTGTTGTTTCTGTATTTCTTTAAAAAAAAAAAATCCTTTTAATTTTTCTAACTTTATTTTTTCTCTTTTCATGTTGGGGCTGTTTCTCTCTGCCGGTTTGAGACTGAGAAAATTTCAAGGATACTACACCTGGAGCTTCTATGGATTGTGGATGCTGAAAGTTTTCTTTTTCACCCTGTCGACTGATTTGGTTCTGAAGCGCTCCCTTACTCTGGTTTTGAGGAGTGTTTTTGCTTACATCACTTCTCAAAACTGGGTAGATATGGCTCTCACACCATCCAAATTAGTCACTGATATCTTTTTGAAGCTTCTCTGGAAGCGTGGAACTGGGTTGTACATCCTCAACTCGGTTATGTCGCCTAAAGCCTGTAGCCTGTAGCTTTTTATTAGGCTGTTTCTGTCAGTTTTTGATAGAATTATGTTTAATGCTTCTGGTTTCCACATTCTATTCTTGCTATAGAATGTTGGTTGCTGCTCGGGTTTTAGTTTTAGTTTTCCCTGTTGTTCTAATTATGTTGAACTTTGTATTTGCATTTTATTTCAATAAAATGGGCTATGCCCCAAATTTCCCTAAAAAAAAAAATTTTTTTTTGATAAGTTTGATTTAGGTGACTTTGATGGAACATCTCTTTGGTGACTTTTGGCTATTTGGTTTAAGTGCTTGGTGACTTGTTGCACACAGCTCATAATTGTGATAAGGCTTAGGCTTCGTTTGGGACGGCTTTTTTATTGCTTCTTGAAGCAGCTTTTTAGTATGAAAATTAAAATTTTTGTAGTATAAAGCTGCTTCAAGAAGCAGTAAAAAAGACATCACAAACGAAATCTTAATTAAGTCGATGTATTTAACTTTAGGTATAAATTTGTTATGAAATTCTATTCTCTCTTTGAAGAACAAGAGAATAAAAGCTTACAAAATGAACTTGATGACCATGCACATTGATTGTAAAAATATCTCAATAATTGATGAATATTTGTCTTGAGGTTGATTGAAGAATCAAACAATCTCAAAATATTTTATGTTTAAATCAAATTGAGCATCTCAATGAGAGGAATCTAGCAAGCCAAAAATCATTTAATTTTAACATCATTAAGGCACTTATATGTTGAAAGAAAAATATATAATTAAAGATATCAATATAGTTTATTTGATAGGTGTTTTAGATATTAGCTATATTTACAATGTATGCCACCATAAAAATATTTATACATAAGCCCAAACTCTCTATATGAAGGGTAGCTAGGATCTTGGCTTGAGAATCAAGGGAGCTCAGAGGCTTTAAGAATCTCATAGCACCACCACAAGCACCACCACAAAACCACTATTTGAATGTTGTTGTTTTACCACAACCTTACTGCCATTATCAGACCATCATTATTGGATCACCACCGAATCATCACCAATAGGCCATAGGCCGACAGCTGCTATTAGACCATCATTTTCAGATCACAATAGCATGTACAGCTCAATTATAGTCCTTTAACCACTATAGCATGATTAGATTTTTCAACCACCAACACTCGACGACAATGCTATAACCACCATCATTTAACTATCATTCTTTGACCATCATCATCAAATCTTTATCATTATCATTCGACTATAATCCTTTGACCGCTATCATCCAACTATTGTCACTCAACCACTATTCTGACTTTAATCCTCTGACCACTATCGCCCATATCTAATCCTTGGACCACTAAATCAAGCCTTTGAGCTGCTGGAGTCTCAAACAAATGTCCAAGACCCATTCAAATAGTGAGTGGGGGCAAAAGGGCAATTTATAGTTAGTTTTTTTAGAGTGATGTGCCTATATAACCAAAATTTGAAACCCACCATCATACTTGCTCATATTGATTTCCTTAATCATTAATTATTTTTTCAAATTTAGGTGCTATAATGATCTCAAAATTAGATTGCTTTGGCCTCATTAGAATCATCTTATCAACATGCTTGATTTGATTATAAGCATGCAATATTTATATATCGTTTGGTCATCTAATTAATATCCCAAAATTTCAATTATACTTGTAGAGCTTGATTTAGGCTCATAGGGGATTGAATTAAATCGCTATATTGAGCTTGTTTCATTGAAACTCTAAATTTAATTATAAATTTGCTAGAATCGGAGTTTAGATGCTTCTAAATTTAATTCTAGGAGTTTTTACTACAAATATGCCTTGAGATTCTTACCTCATCAAGTTAATTTTTGATGACACGTCAAAGATGATGAAAGAGTGAATAATGAAGTTATAAAAATAAAACTTATATTTTAAATTTATAAATATTGGTGCTGAAGCGATAGAAATGTGTTAAGAATTTAAGCATTTCTTAATATCAAAGCTCCATATCAGTGCATGCTTACAACTTGAGGTACCATCATGGTATTGAGTTTTGATACTTTGGTTCTTCTGTCCTTCTTAGTTTATGTATGCATGGGACAAGAGAATTCAGAAATTGCTATACATTTTTATTTTGGTTAGACTAATTAATCAGCTTATTATGAAAATCTTGAATTAGATTCAAGAAGTTGAAGCTTATTTATTTGATAGAAACTTTTACAACTTGGAACTCAAAAAAATTGAAAGTTTCTTATTTTCTGGCGGCCCATTTCTGTCGGAATTATTTCCCATTCAAATTTTTCCTATGCGGGTTTTACGGGGTGAAATTTTTCTGCCAGAAAACCGCAAGTAATAGATGATTTTTCTGTAGTGCAAGAGTTACATCTCAAACAAGTTATCTATGTTTGATGCGACATCGCAAAATCATCTTGATCGGGCACGAATCTCGAGGCAAAAACTAGTTGGAAACTTAAAAAAAATAATTTCGGGAGCATATGAACTCCGATTTCAGCGAGCTTACAGTCAAACTGAGCGTCTCGGAAATACAAACCCAACGACACCAAGATCAACCCAATCCGAGCACAAATGAGTCCGAATCAAAGGTTCGAAGCGCTGTTGGAAGGTTCAAACCGCAATTTGAGTTACCAAACGGTCTCCGATTTTGACGAGCTTATACTCGAATCGAGCGGCTCGACGAGACGAATCCAACGAGCCTAAGATCATCGAATTCCGACATCATTAAGGCCTTCAAATGACCAACGAACGGTGCATGATCAAAGGATTCGATATCGGCCGTCCATTCAAACCACTCAATTCGCCCTTGATCTCACACCTATTTACGGGCTATGCCACTCCATTAAAACTATAAATAGAGCCCTCATTCTACACCAAAAGGGGGGCTCAAGTGAAGAGAGAGAAGGGAAGAGAGAGAAGAAGAAGAGAAGGAGAAGGAGAAAGGGGAAAAGGAGATTCCTCACCTCCTCGACCACCGCCGGAACTTTTCCTGCCGCCTAAAGACGCCGGAACTCTGCCGGATTTTCAGGAAATGCAGGAATTCTGCACAACTTCCACGTGATGCTGAAATCCTTCCCAATTAACAACAGAGTTCCCTCCTGACGCTGAAACTCCGCCCAAGTGAAGCCGGAGTTCTCTTTTGTCAACAACAGACGTCGGACTTCTGCCCGATGTTGAACCTTCACTCTTCGCTAAGTTTCTACTCGTCGCCGGACTTCTACCGGTTATCGGACTTCACTAGACGTCTACGCGAAGATGGATTTCTTTCCATTGCTGGGCTTCTCCCTGACGCTGTCATACTGATCTTCGTTGTCAGACTACAGTCCTTCCTACCTCTGTCGCCAGCCGACTACGGTCCTCCTGACTTACGTCACCCGCCGACTACAAACTTTCCGACATCCATCGCCCGTTGAATATGGTCCTCCTGACTTATGTCGCCCACCGACTACAAACTTTCCGACATCCATCGCCCGTTGAATACGGTCCTCCTGACTTATGTCGCCCGCCGACTACAGTATTTTCGACCTCCGTCGCCCGCCGACTACGGTCCTCCTGACTTACGTCGCCTGCCGACTACAGTCCTCCGTCGCCAGCTGACTACGGTCCTCCTGACCTACGTCGCTCGCCGACTGCAATCCTTCTAACAAAGCAAACATGTCAATAGTGATTATTTGTATTTACATCATGTAATGTACTACATAAGATGTACATCAAGCTAAGGCCTTCTCCTAGGGAAGGGCCTCATTTGTAATCGACTGCAATACTAGTGGATTCATTCAAACTGGGCTAGGCCCCGTGGTTTTTCCCCCTTTTACAGGGGTTTTCCACGTAAAAATCTTGGTGTCTCATAAATGCTAGACCCTTTCTCCTTATCTAATTGCGTGCCGGATTTTCGTACAACGCTAAGACGATAAACTTTGTGTTTCTCTACCGCCGCGAATACTCCTGGACGCAACAGTTTGGCGCCGTCTGTGGGAACGTGGTTCCTGACTGGGAGGCAACTTTTGCTCCAATCTCAAAAGATCGCTCTTATCAACTTCCTGACATCAGTCATTGCTGCATCAGATGCGGACTGGGGGGCAACTTTGACCCCAATTCTGGTCAAAAAGATCATCCGATGCTTTCTATATCAAGATGATATTTCAGGAATATCCGAGAAAATGCAAGGATACTTCAAATCAATTACAAGATTTATACAGTCCATTGTTGGACTTCTACTCCTCGAGCAAGGTCTTAACCTCGACCTCAAAAAGGTAGTAACGGTCTAAAAATAGATCATTCTTCACCTTTGATTCGGAATACACGCGGCATTCGCCCCCTCCCAATCAAGGTAAAATCGATCCCAGGGGGATCCGATTCGACCTCTTCCACACAGGTTAACATCGTCGAGCAAAGGCTCCGACATACAACCTCGGAAAGGTCTCACATCCTTGGTGGATTCTCCCGACCTCTTCCACACAGGTTAACGTCGTCGAGCAGGGCTCCGGCATACAACCTCGGAAAGGTTTTACATCCTTGGTGGATTCTCCCGACCTCTTCCACACAGGTTAACGTCGTCGAGCAAAGGCTCCGACATACAACCTCGGAAAGGTCTCACATCCTTGGTGGATTCTCCCGACCTCTTCCACACAGGTTAACGTCGTCGAGCAAAGGCTCCGACATACAACCTCGGAAAGGTCTCACATCCTTGGTGGATTCTCTCGGCCTCTTCCACACAGGTTAACGTCGTCGAGCAAAGGCTCCGACATACAACCTCGGAAAGGTCTCACATCCTTGGTGGATTCTCCCGACCTCTTCCACACAGGTTAACGTCGTCGAGCAGGGCTCCGGCATACAACCTCGGAAAGGTTTCACATCCTTGGTGGATTCTCCCGACCTCTTCCACACAGGTTAACGTCGTCGAGCAAAGGCTCCGACATACAACCTCGGAAAGGTCTCACATCCTTGGTGGATTCTCTCGGCCTCTTCCACACAGGTTAACGTCGTCGAGCAAAGGCTCCGACATACAACCTTGGAAAGGTCTCACATCCTTGGTGGATTCTCCCGACCTCTTCCACACAGGTTAACGTCGTCGAGCAGGGCTCCGGCATACAACCTCGGAAAGGTTTCACATCCTTGGTGGATTCTCCCCGACCTCTTCCACACAGGTTAACGTCGTCGAGCAAAGGCTCCGACATACAACCTCGGAAAGGTCTCACATCCTTGGTGGATTCTCTCGGCCTCTTCCACACAGGTTAACGTCGTCGAGCAAAGGCTCCGACATACAACTTCGGAAAGGTCCTACATACTTGGTGGATTCTCCCGACCTCTTCCACACAGGTTAACGTCGTCGAGCAGGGCTCCGGCATACAACCTTGGAAAGGTCTCACATCCTTGGTGGATTCTCCTGACCTCTTCCACACAGGTTAATGTCATCGAACAAATGTTCTGACATACAACCTCGGATAGGTCTTACATCCTTGGTGGATTCTCCTGGCCTCATCCACACAGGTTAACGTCGTCGAGCAGGGCTCCGACATACAACCTCGGATAGGTCTTACATCCTTGGTGGATTTTCTCGACCTCTTCCACACAGGTTAACGTCGTCGAGTAAAGGCTCCGAAATACAATCTCGGAAAGGTCTTATATTCTTGGTGGATTCTCTCGACCTCTTCCATAGAGGTTAACGTCGTCGAGAAAAAGCTCCGACATACAACCTCGGATAGGTCTCACATCTTTGGTGGATCCAATATATGTTAACAACATCGAGCAAATGCTCTAACATATAACCCTGGATAGGTCTTACATCCTTGGTTAACGTCGCCAGAATGACGTCAAGGGACTTCCATTTAACTTCTTCACCAAGTTAAATTTTTACCCGATGTTGAATTTCCTCCTGTTGCTGAATTTTTGCTTTGCAGGACCGTCGTCGGACTTCTACTTGTCGACGAATTCTCGTCGGTCTTCTACCCGACGTTGAACTTCTATCCGACGTCAGACTTCTTCTCGTTAACGAACTTTCATCAGTCTTCTGCCCAAGGCCGTAGTTCTACCCGACGTCGGACTTCTGCTCGTCGACGAACTTTCGTCGGTCTTCTACCCGACGACGGACTTCTCCCTGTCGTCGGACTTCTGCTCGTCAGCGGACTTCTACCCGACGTCGGACTTCTCCCTGTCGTCGGACTTCTGCTCGTCAGCGGACTCCTACCCGACGTCGGACTTCTGCTCGTCAGCGGACTCCTACCCGACGTCGGACTTCTGCTCGCCAGCAGACTTCTACTCGTCGTCGGACTTCTGCTCATCGACGAATCTTCGTCGGTCTTGTACCCGAAGTTGAACTACTACCTGATGTCAGACTCCTGCTCGTAGGAAGACTCCTACGCATCGTCAGACTTCTGCTCGAAAGTGGACTTCTACTCGTCGTCAGACTTCTGTTCGTCGATGAATTCTCGTCGGTCTTCTACCCGACGTTGAACTTCTACCCGACGTCAGACTTCTGCTCGACAGCGGACTTCTACTCGTCGTCAGACTCCTGCTCGTCGATGAATTCTCGTCGATCTTCTACCCGACGTTGAACTTCTACCCGACGTCAGACTTCTGCTCGTAGGAAGACTCCTACGCATCGTCAGACTTCTGCTCGCCAGCAGACTTCTACTCGTCGTCGGACTTCTGCTCATCGACGAATTTTCGCCGGTCTTTTACTCGACGTTGAACTTCTTCTTGTCGTCGGACTTCTCCTCGTCGGCAGACTGCTACTCGCCATCGGCTTCTCGCTTGAATGCTATTTGCAACGCATTCTCGAACTCTCCCCTTTGGCTCCACACTCGATCGTTGACTTTTAACGGACTTCAACTCGATTGTCCATCGCCAGCAAACCTCTGCTCAGATGGAAAAGAAATCCCGTAGGCTTCTGCGCGCGAGGAGGGGCGCTAGTCGAGCAGGAAAGAATTCCAACTCGCAAATAGCGGAAGCCTCAACCACCAGTAAGCCGGAGGGGGAGGAAGAAATCCCGTTGGTTTCTATCGCCAGAAAACCGGAGGGAGAAGATGAAATCCCGTAGGTTTCTATCGCCAGAAAAACTGGAGGGGGAGAAAGAAATCCCGTTGGTTTCTATCGCCAGAAAATCGGAGGGGGAGAAAGAAATCCCGTAGGTTTCTATCGCCAGTAAACCGGAGGGAGAAGATGAAATCCCGTTGGTTTCTATCGCCAGAAAACCGGAGGGGGAAAAAGAAATCCCGTAGGTTTCTATCGCCAGTAAACCGGAGGGAGAAGATGAAATCCCGTAGGTTTCTATCGCCAGTAAACCGGAGGGAGAAGATGAAATCCCATTGGTTTCTATTGCCAGTAAACCGGAGGGAGAAGAAGAAATCCCGTAGGTTTCTATCGCCAGTAAACCGGAGGGAGAAAGAAAGAGAATGTGCAAGTTTTCTAAAGGCCTAGGGGGCCTATTTATAGGTTTTGGAGAAGACACGAGGGAGTTATAGCAATTTTCAAAAATCCAAAATTTTCTAAATTTTTTTCGAATTTTTTGGAATTTTTTGGGATTTTTTTTCGGAATTTTTTGGACCCAAAAATAGCAAAAAATAGCTATTTTCGTGCATATGGGGCCCACTTAAGTCGGTGCAGCCAACCGACCACGCGAAGCGACGCGGCCAGCGCATCAATCCGCGAGCGTGGCATGCGGATCGCGGCTGGCTCGCGTTGGCCAGCAGCCGGCCACCACCGGCGGTAGCAGCAGCCGCGGCATTGCCGCGCGGTTCGACTCACGCGCGCGGAAGCCAGGCGCGGGTGCGGTCCGGCCTGTCGGTGCGGTTCAGCCCCAGGCGCGGGGGCTCTGGAGCAGCCTGGGTGCGGCCCAGGCGTGGCCGCGGGGTGCGGCCTAGGTGCGGCCCAGGCGTAGCCGCAGGTGCGGCTTAGGTTCGGCCGCAGGCGCGCGCTGCCGCAGTGCGCGGGGCGCGGCCAATGTTCCCGCGCCGCCGGCCGCGCGGTGGCGGCCGGCCGGCCGGTCCGGCTGGTTTGCCGCCCGGACCATTCCGGGCCCGAATTTCGCCCCGACAAGTCCAATTTCGATGTTTTTGGAGTCCCCGGACACGTTTTTCGACATTCCGGACTCAATTTTACAACTTTCATGGCTCAACGAAGTCTCTATGATCAAGCTTCGAGGAAAATTTAATATTCGGAACAATCTTTGGTTTTGGCCAACACAAATTTTTGAATCATATATTTTCGGACTCTTGGAGCTTCGACGTCCGAAAATAGGGGGGCAACTGATGCGACATCGCAAAATCATCTTGATCGGGCACGAATCTCGAGGCAAAAACTAGTTGGAAACTTAAAAAAAATAATTTCGGGAGCATATGAACTCCGATTTCAGCGAGCTTACAGTCAAACTGAGCGTCTCGGAAATACAAACCCAACGACACCAAGATCAACCCAATCCGAGCACAAATGAGTCCGAATCAAAGGTTCGAAGCGCTGTTGGAAAGTTCAAACCGCAATTTGAGTTACCAAACGGTCTCCGATTTTGACGAACTTATACTCGAATCGAGCGGCTCGACGAGACGAATCCAACGAGCCTAAGATCATCGAATTCCGACATCATTAAGGCCTTCAAATGACCAACGAACGGTGCATGATCAAAGGATTCGATATCGGCCGTCCATTCAAACCACTCACAATTCGCCCTTGATCTCACACCTATTTACGGGCTATGCCACTCCATTAAAACTATAAATAGAGCCCTCATTCTACACCAAAAGGGGGGCTCAAGTGAAGAGAGAGAAGGGAAGAGAGAGAAGAAGAAGAGAAGGAGAAGGAGAAAGGGGAAAAGGAGATTCCTCACCTCCTCGACCACCGCCGGAACTTTTCCTGCCGCCTAAAGACGCCGGAACTCTGCCGGATTTTCAGGAAACGCAGGAATTCTGCACAACTTCCACGTGATGCTGAAATCCTTCCCAATTAACAACAGAGTTCCCTCCTGACGCTGAAACTCCGCCCAAGTGAAGCCGGAGTTCTCTTTTGTCAACAACAGACGTCGGACTTCTGCCCGACGTTGAACCTTCACTCTTCGCTAAGTTTCTACTCGTCGCCGGACTTCTACCGGTTATCGGACTTCACTAGACGTCTACGCGAAGATGGATTTCTTTCCATTGCTGGGCTTCTCCCTGACGCTGTCATACTGATCTTCGTTGTCAGACTACAGTCCTTCCTACCTCTGTCGCCAGCCGACTACGGTCCTCCTGACTTACGTCACCCGCCGACTACAAACTTTCCGACATCCATCGCCCGTTGAATACGGTCCTCCTGACTTATGTCGCCCGCCGACTACAGTATTTTCGACCTCCGTCGCCCGCCGACTACGGTCCTCCTGACTTACGTCGCCTGCCGACTACAGTCCTCCGTCGCCAGCTGACTACGGTCCTCCTGACCTACGTCGCTCGCCGACTGCAATCCTTCTAACAAAGCAAACATGTCAATAGTGATTATTTGTATTTACATCATGTAATGTACTCCATAAGATGTACATCAAGCTAAGGCCTTCTCCTAGGGAAGGGCCTCATTTTTAATCGACTGCAATACTAGTGGATTCATTCAAACTGGGCTAGGCCCCGTGGTTTTTCCCCCTTTTACAGGGGTTTTCCACGTAAAAATCTTGGTGTCTCATAAATGCTAGACCCTTTCTCCTTATCTAATTGCGTGCCGGATTTTCGTACAACGCTAAGACGATAAACTTTGTGTTTCTCTACCGCCGCGAATACTCCTGGACGCAACAATGTTAATTCTAATTCAACCCTTCATATCAAGTTAATGAACTTAACCAAAGGACTTATAATGTTAACCATTCATTAAGAGCATTCACCATTCACCTGAAGAGTTTGTCAAGGGTACTCGCTTGCAAATCAAAACTTGTCCATGGTTCCACTGCTTAGAGCTTGCTTATCATGAAAGTTCTCACTAAAAATTAATGCTTTTATTTCATGCAATTCATTCATATTGATTGAACTTTCCAAAGTTTTCAAGATCTCAATAGGAATTAAAATTAAAAACCATTTGAGGCCTTGGCTACTTAAAAAAAAAAAAAGATGAACATTTTTCTTAAAAAATGCAACATATAATTATTTTATTTCCATTAGTATAAATTTGATGTCAAATTCTTCTAAGATTAATTATTATGAATGTTACATAACTCTACTTGCTAAGTCATCCAAAGAGAGACCATTGTTATTTGTGCCATATTTATATCATTCTCCATCGACCTTAATTTGGCTACCTAAAGCACTTTGTTCTGGATGCGGTGGATGTGCAGGTTGGGGCGGAGGCATTTTTGGATTTCAGACTCGAATCCAATCCAAAAATTTGGGTTAGGGTCAACCCGAACCCCAAATAAGTCGGATTCGGGTTCAATAATTCGACCCGTTTCAAAAATCGAGTCGGATTTGAGTGGACTCTTTGACCCGAAATTGATCCGTTCTTGACCTGAAAACCCATACCTGAAAAGCGGAGATTGACCCATTTTTTGACCCAAGAACTAGCAATTTTCTGTTGGCAGCGGGACATTTGGGTTGTAATGGGTTGACCCGAACCCGAAGCGAGTCGGGTTCGGGTCTGGAAAATGACCCATTTGCAAGAATGGGTCGGATTTTGGTTGACCCGAATATTGTCGGGTCAGTTTCGTGTTCGACTCGAATCCGACCCGTGACCCGAAATTGACACCCCAAAAACAACGCATCTCAAAGCCGTTAAGGTTATTTTCTATCTAAGCAATAAGGCCAGGATTTTACAAGAGACGTAGAAGAAGAGATGTTAGGCTTTGGAGCGTTATGGGGTACTCGCGTATTACAGATAGCGAAGAGGAACGATTCGCCGGGGTTGCTATGGAAGAAGATAAAGCTCACGACCACCCGCAAGAACAACGCAAAGAAGCGGCGGGCTTCGCCGCGTCTGGCAGAATGAGGCTGTCTTGCGGGCTTGTGCTGAAGAACCAGCTCCCAATACTTCATCCGGTACTACTTCCAGTCTGAAGAGCAATGACCTACAAAGATGCGAATCAAGAAGTATTTTGTTCTTGAATAATTGACATTTTACTTATTATGATCGATCGGATGCCAAATTATTTTTGAAGATTTTAACTTAAAGTTTTAGTTTATGACGTCTTCATTCTGTAAGCCTATTCATTGGAAAAATTATTCAGTGCGGAAGTAGGACTCGTCCGGATACCTAAGCACGCTGCTCGTTATCACGGTGCCACCGTTTGGTATCGTTGATGTGACTCATTCTAATTGGTATCTATCGTGTTCGATGTCATCACAGAATAATCTCTCCTATTCATGTAATATATGTATGAAGTTATGACAATTTGACCTGCATTTTCTCTTAAGGTTTTTCCGTTCCCAAAAAAAAAAATACATATAACTTTTTCGTTAGAGGTAAGTGCACACGTAAGAGTTATGTGAGATCACATGAAAGTTTAAAATTTGCACTGCGACCGAAAATATTTTCTCTGAAATTGTAGTGGATTTGCGACGAAAAATTTCATTGTTTATTTTGTGATGGATTTGTGATGGATTTGCAGCGAAAATTTTTCCGCAAATTTGAGGCAGATGTTTCATCGCAGATTTTAGATGAATTTTTCGCCGCAAATTCGAAGGAACAAAAACTATCCAATTGGCTAGAAGCCAATTCCTTTCATTAGCTCGACGTTCTATTTTGACTGCGCCCATGAGCTCCTTTGATGAATTTCGCTTGGGACATTACTTTCTCTCGCATCTGAAATCATACTTCTATGTTGTTAGCAGCCATCATGTCTCCTCTCACCGCCAATTGCTCGCGTAGTAACGACATTCGCCACCATCGAGGACATTCCTTCGTGTCATATCCGAAGAAGTTTGTTCTTCTTCACCGTTCAACTCCTTCGATGTTCCTTCTCTCAGTGACCAGTTTGCTCAGCTTTGACGACGATCGACTTGCTCGGCTCCTTCCACGACGTTCTTCCTCTTGGCCAATCGGAGCTTGCTCGTTCAAAAGGTATCCAAATTTTTACTTAAATTTTTATTGTTATTATTTAGATAGAGATATTATTAGTATAATTCATGTTCGATGGTTGAAATGGAGGAATGCATTTGGCTTATTGTGTGATAGATAAAATCCCCTCAAACTTAAGGAAAAATTCTAAAAATTGGTGGTGAGACCTGCAATGCTTTATGGTGTAGAATGTTGGTCATTAAAGTAGAAGCATAATATAAAGTTAAGTGTAGAGATGAGGATTAGAGAGAGTCTCCTTAGATGGTTTGGTCATGTAAAATGGATTCATATTGTCGACCCCACGTAGTGGGATAAAGGCTTGATGTTGATGTTGTTTTTGCAGAGATGAGGATGCATAGGTGGATGTGTGGCTTTACTCTTAGAGTCTATTATTCATGATGATAGTGTAATGGATGGAGATATTAGGATGTAAGGGTTGCAGAGATGAGGATGCTTAGGTGGATGAATGGTTTTACTCTTAAAGTATATTATTCATAGTGATGGTGTAATGGACCGAGATATTACTAGCATAATTCATGTTTGATAGTTGAAGTGGAGGAATGGTTCGTGCTTGTTTTGTGATAAAAAATAAGAAGATTTGTTATAAAAATTAATTTAGATATAAATTTTTTGATAATTGTGAAAGATATAAAAAGAGATGTAAAGAGTCTAAGAGCAATATGTGATGCAAAGATTTTTGCTTTTAATGATTTATATAATATATTCGATACTAAGGATGATGAAAGATATAAATATATATAAGTTAGTCAAATAAAAAGATATGAGTAGTAAGAATTTATTTGATGAAAGATATAAATATATATAAGTTAGTCAAATAAAAAGATATGAGTAGTAAGAATTTATTTAGTTCAAGTGAAGTGCTTGAAGGATGAATATCAAATAGTGCTTTTATTAGAAAATTAAATTCAACAAAGGTGGATGAGATATTTTGCGAAACTTTTTAATATTGTTTTGAAGATTAAAAAGATATCAGATGAGTGGAGAATGAGCGTGTTGATTTCTAATTATAAGAATAAAGGTGATGCACAAGATTGTGTGAATTATAGATGAATTAGGTTCATGTGTCATACTTTAAAATTATGGGAGAGATTTATGGAGCATATGTTGCGGCGTGACACTAATGTTTCTCTAAATCAAATTGGATTCATGCTAGGTAGGTATACTATGGGAGCTATACAGTTATTGACAAGTTAAATGGAGAAATATAGAGAGAATAAGGAGGATCTACATATGATATTTATTGATTTAGAGATGGCATATGACATAATTCCTAGAAGAAATGGTTTGTAGAAGAAATATTTAAAAAAATAAATAAAAAAAAATTAAAAAAAAAATATGACATAATTTCTAGAGAAGTGCTATGGAGAGTTCTAGAAAAGAAAGTGGTAAATAATGCTTATATTCAAGTCATTAAGAATATGCATGTAGGAGTTGTTACTTGTGTTGAAACACAAGGTGGTTTGACCAAGTATTTTCCAATTTTAGTTGGATTACATCAAGGTTCACTCTTAAGCCCTTATCTTTTTTGCTTTAGTCATGGATGTTCTCACTAGACAATTGCAAGAGGTTGTACTCTGGTGTATGCTTTTTGCTGATGATATTCTTCTTGTTGATAAGATTAGAGAGGGAGTTGAAGGTCAACTTGAATTATAGATATCAACTTTATAGATATCTTGGGTCTATTATTCAAAGTGATGGTGAAATTACTGAAATAGATGAGAAATTATAAGTAGAATTCAAGTTGGATGGTTAAAATGGGGGAATGCATTAAGCTTGTTGTGTGATAGAGAAGTCCCCCTCAAACTTAAGGAAAAATTCAATAAGATGATGATGAGACCTGCAATGCTTTATGGTGTAGAATGTTGGCCATTAAAAGAGAAGCATAATATTATCTTAAGTGTTGGGTTTTACTCTTAGAGACATGATACGAAATTTGCATATACGTGAAAAGTTTGGAGGAGCTCCAGTGGAAAATAAGATTTGAGAGAGTTGCCTTAGATGGTTTGATCACATAAAACGGTGATCTTTCGATGACCAAGTTAGGAAAATAGATGTATTAGATTTTGCTTATGTTAAGAAAAACAGGGGTATACCTAAAAAGACTTGTTAGAAAATATTAGAAATTGCGATTTTTCTTTATTAGAATTAAATAAGAAATTTGACTCTTAATAGGACACAATGGAGAAAAATGATTTATGTAGCCAAACCCACATAGTAGGATAAAGGCTTGATGTTGTTGTTGTTATTGTAATATTCTTCATATGTAAATTTGTGCATTTCTTGATTAATATTTTTACCGTATATTTTCAATATTATTGTTGTAAACGTGAGAGAAAAAGAGAATCTAGAAAAAAAAATCTAAAAAATTCACTAGTTTGCTAGAAAATACAAGACTTTAACAAATAATGGAGAGGATTCATTCATGGCCTCTGTATCACACTACTCCAACATCTTGCTTTTTTCACCTTTTTAACATTGAAACAAATTTTCAAGTGTATTCTCATAGCTTTGGTCTTCATCTTCATCTCCATCATCTCCCATTTTGTAAAAGGCTAATTTTTTCCAATGCTAATCATGATGAGACCTTTGTCATCTTGGCAACCCCTTTCTCCTTCACCTCTATGTGGTCCTGGAGTTAGGCCTAAAGAAAACACATCTGACTCCTACAATTATTGTTCTTGTGAATCTAAATTACTAAATTTGTTCATAAAATCTTATCTGTCATAAAATTATCCTGTAATATTGTCTTACTTCCATCCAGTATTCAGTAGCTTCTAGTTTCATTAAGATTTCATTTGGGACGATTTTTTTTACAGTTTCTTAAAGCAGCTTTTTAGTTTCTACTAAAAGATGCTTTAAGAATCAGTAAAAAAAGCTTCCCAAACAAAACCTAAATCGCTTCACAAAAATTTGAAAAACTAAATCGGTTGCATTTAGTTTCAAAGTTCAAACTCTTATCAGCTATGGTAGAGGCTCTCCTCATCACAGAAGAAGATTCTGATTTTCTTAAATTCAAAGCATACAAAGAATGAATTCATATGTAAAACAACTATAACATTTTTAATAGGAAAAGACTCATTCTGCTGTGCATAAATAAATGCTCATGAAACCTCTTATCTTATGGATATAAATAAATAGTCATCATATTCATATAAACAATATCATACATATCAGCATCGCCCTTTCTTTAAACTGGAAAAAAAAAAAAGATCAACTTCAATTCATCCACTTAGTGTTAATCTCCTTATTAGCACCATAACTATACGATCTTCAGTTGATAATTTCATTGAGTTCCAGCCTAGGCCTCTCCACACTGCATCTTCTAGCTTGCCTGCAAAAAATGAAGCCAAGATAACAAGAAGAGATGAGACACACACGAAAAATTATTCTGTGCGGACATCAAACGTCATTTAGAGATCAATCAGAATGCACCACGTCACCCGTTTACTATACCGGGGCACGGTACCGCTGCTGGATACGGCTGCATCCGGACATAGTGTTGCATCCGGCGTCCGCACATAATAATTTTTCCACACACAGTATGATTTTTCTAATTTCTCTGTATATTTTACCTCTTGATTTCATGCGAGTTTTGCCAAGTAAATCTTGGTCCTTCATCATACCCCTCACAGACTAATTCTCCATTCTCATCTCTGTAACAAATTACACCACTCTCCTTGTCTTCAAATACCTGCTCGTTGGAAAACTTGATTGATCATATCATACTACAGATCTGAAACCAAAATATTTTGCTTTAGTGTAAGAAGAAGCTCTCACCTTGTTCAGTTTAGCGAATTTCTTCAAAGAACTTTTTGCAGATTCAAGCTGTAGATGGCCATTTCTAAGCGTTGGAGCTCTGGTTTTTGGCTTGGCTCTGTTGGCCTTCTCTGGAATGCTTCTAGTGAGAAATGAAATTCTGATCGCCATGAAATAATTCTAAGGTCTTTTTTTTGTTAATTTGTTCAGAGAGAGAGAGAGATAGATATGGTTGAAACAGGGGATGGTATAAATTAGTAAGGAGAAGGTACAGAAATCCTTTCTGAAAATAATTTATTATAATAATTATTATAAAATATCTCTTATAATTTCTTCTTATGTTAAATTTGATATTGATATGCTTTCATCATTAATATAAGTTTATATGAAAATGAATTTAATATGGAATAAATTTTTATAGGCAATTATGTAAGGATTTATTGTTGCTATTTTTTAATAGGTTTATAGCGTCTTTTTCTTTAATTATGTCAAGATTTGGCGGATTAGGCTTATATTTTAGTGGTCTTTGTTTCGTGGAAGGCACTATGACTAGATGTGTGGGCTCTGCCTAGGTATTGAATTGATTAACAAAATTTAATAAAAATTCTTATCTTATTATATATCATGATAATTTTTAAAATTTGTATAATTCAATTATAATTTAACCAATTTAAAATAAAAAAAATAAATAATTATTTTTCATTAGTAATTTCTTATTTTCATGATCATCTTTTATTATTATTATTATTATATATTAATACATAATATTATGTTCATGATTATCTTCTTTGTACACTTTAATGATGACTAGTTTTATTGTCCGTGCATTAAATGCACGTTAATAAAAATTTTTATGATTATTTTAGTTATATTTTTATTATTTAAATAAATAATTATTACTAATATTATTTACAAGTGCACAAAATACACATGAATAATTTTTTTTAATTTAAAATTTAATAAAGAATATTATTTTGTTTATTTAAATAAATATTATAAAAATACTTAATTCACATTTAGAAGAAAAGTTATTTGTTATGAGGTTTTTTATTTAGAATGTTTGATGAACTTTAAGAGGCTATGAAATAAACTATAATAAATTAAATGCCCTGATTTTATTTGGATAAAGAATATGAAGGTTAGGAATGAATAGAGGAATATTTAATAAATATGAAGGAAAACTAAGAGGCGTTAGTGAATTTAAAATATTTATTCATTTATTTACTTAAATGAAAAGTGATTACATATTAATTATTTTTAAAATTACTAATTAATTATAAAATATAATAAATCAAAGCTCATAATTCAATTTAAATATTGAAAATGAAAGGCTAATATTTGAGTTAAGATAATGAAAAAAAAAAAAGAATGAAGCCTAAGATGGAGGAATATGAATATGTATTTAAGACAGATAAAGGAAGACTAAGTGGCTTTAGTGAATTTAAATGATTTATTTATTAATTTGTTTAAATGAAAATAATTAAAAATCAATCATTTTTAAAATATTAATTAATTATAACAAGATAATAAATCAAATGACATGATTCTAGTTGAATAATTAAAATTAAACTTAAGTCCATAAAAAAAGGGAATATGAAGTGTAGGATATAAATAGAGGAATACAAATGAGAACTTAATAAATATAAAGAATATTAAGAGGCATTAGGGAATTTAAACTGATATTGCTAACTCAAACTAAAAAAGTAAATTAAATAAAAAAAATTGCATGATCTTAACACTTTGATATCAAAATTATGGAAATTTATTTATTTCATATGTGAAATAAGCACTTCAGACAAAGTAGTATATTGAGTTTAGGCTTCTTTTACGACGGCTTACTGCTTCTCAAATAAGTTTTTTTAGAATAAAAATTAAAATATTTGGAAAGCAAGCAAATAGAATACATTTGTCCATAGAAGAGCAATGATGCGTTCTTAAAATGAGATAATCTCATACACCCATTTTTTTAAGCTTAATTTAAATCAGATTTTAAAATAAAGTGATTTTTTTATGTCACAAACAAAAGAATGATTTTCTTTTAAGCATAGTTTCAAACAGAAATTCGAAAAAAAATTGATTTTTTAATGATGACTAACAGAATAACGAAATTTAACTTTCATTGCTTTATTTTTTTTTAAAGAGATTGCATTAATTAAATCATAAAACAGAACAACGATTGAGAGTTAGTGTGCAAAAGCATCACCAGAGAACATTTTCACATAAAAAAATAAAAAAGGCATAACAGTCACCATTTGCAGCCTTGCTTCTAATCCAGATTCATCAGCTTCATACATTCTCTCTCGCTCTAATTCTTCCCAAGCTTATGAAAACTCGCACAAGTAATTCCTGCATGCCAACCCGACTTGCTTGAGCACAGAACAACCTGTGATAATGTGGACACTCAACCTATCTAATCACCTCCTGATTGCCTCTTTCATCACTTAGCATTGCAAAGCAATCCTTAAACGAACAATATAACTTATTCTTTATCATATGAACACACATAAACTCATACACCAATGATCAAACATTTCAAACACCTTGCGTGCAATCATTGGTTTGCATAACAAAGGGTCAAACGCACCGTTTTTTCATTCTGAAATAGGACAAGCAATCACTGTTAATAAATTCAAAATATTTAATCATATTATTTGAATGGATGTGTTTTTTCATTTGTGTGGATGTGGTTTATTTTCTTAATTAAATGTAGTTAATTGTAAGTGAAAGGGTGTGTGAAGCAATGTTTCATTTGAAAGTGAAAGGGTGTATGTGAAGTGATGTCTAATTTAGATAAAAGAGTTGTAAAGTGTGCATGAGATAATTAATAGAAGAAAAAGTTTGTGTGTTTCTTCTTCTCTCATTTTTTCTCTTCTTCTTCTTCTTCCAATTTTTTTTCTGTTTATTTCACAATTTGGTATCAGAGCGTCATGGCAAATTCTGGAAGTTTTTCGATGGGACAAATACCTCTACCACGACTCACGAAGACAAATTATGATAATTGGAGTATTCAGATGCGGGCATTGTTGGGCGCACAAGATGCATGGGAAGTCGTTGAGAACGGCTTCGTTGAAGTGACGGATACGGCGGGCATGACGGCGAACCAATTAAAGGCGTTGAAAGAGACGCGTGCGAAGGATAAAACGGCTCTCTACTTGCTATATCAAGCAATAGATGAGTCGGGCTTTGAGAAGATTGCCGGAGCGACAACTTCAAAAGAAGCATGGAACACTTTAGAGAAAGTGTTCAAAGGTGCCGATCGTGTCAAGCAAGTACGCCTCCATACTTTGAGAGGTGAATTGGAAGGGATGAAGATGAAAGAATCAGAAGGTGTATCTGATTACATCACTCGTGTGCAAGCCGTAGTAAATCAACTAAAGAGAAATGGTGAGATGTTAACCGATGCCCGAGTAGTGGAGAAGATATTGCGGTCATTAACCAATAATTTTGAGAATGTTGTATGCGCGATTGAAGAATCAAAGGATCTCGGCACACTAACTGTTGAAGAGCTTGCTGGCTCTCTTGAGGCACATGAGCAACGAAAGAAGAAAAAGAAGGAGGAGACACTCGAAGAAGTTCTTCAATCAAAGGCAACAATTAAAGATGATAAGGTACTATATTCTCAAAATTTTCGTGGAAGAGGACAAGGAAGAAGAGGTCGTGGAAATGAACGTGGTGGAAGAGGTCGTGGTTATGGAAGACAATTTGAAGAGAAGGAACAGGCAAATCAACAAAATTGGCGAGGTCGAGGACGAGGACGTGGAAGAGGCGGTCGGCAAAATCATTCAAATGTTGAATGTTACAAATGTGGCAAGTATGGTCACTATGCGAAGGATTGCAACTCTGAAAAATGTTACAATTGTGGCAAATTTGGGCATTATGCAAGAGATTGTTATGGTGAAAAGAAAATTGAGGAGAATACAAATCTTGTAACGGAAGAAGTGGTGAAAGATGGGCTTCTCATGATAGCTCATGATGAAAAGAACAGTAGTGACGAGACGACTTGGTATCTAGACACTGGTGCTAGTAACCACATGTGCGGGCATAGACATTTGTTCAAAGAAATGCGGCTCGTTGAGGATGGACATGTTTCATTTGGTGATGCATCAAAGATTCAAGTAAAAGGTCAAGGTACAATTTCTTACATGCAAAAAGATGGCGCAAAAGGCCTAATTGAAAATGTGTATTTTGTACCTGATCTTAAAAGCAACATACTTAGTATGGGGCAACTCATGGAGAAAGGATATTCAGTGTTCATGAAAGATGAAGTTCTACAATTGAAAGATAAGAAGGGGCGGTTAGTCACACAAATTAATATGGCGAAGAATAGAATGTACAAGATCAACTTGGTTTATGTACGAGAAAAATGCTTGCAAGTTGATGTAGAAGACAAGGCGTCTCTATGGCATTTACGATTTGGTCATTTGCACTATGGAGGCCTACAAAAATTGTTGAAGAAGAAAATGGTGTATGGACTACCAGAAGTAGATTACACCAACAAGCTTTGTGAAGATTGTATATTTGGGAAACATGCAAGAAATTCATTTCAGAAAAAGGCAGAATATCGAGCATCAAGTATTCTTGAATTAGTACACACTGACATTTGTGGGCCAATCACTCCTGAATCTTTCAGTGGTAAAAGGTATTTTTTTATTACTTTTATCGATGATTATTCCAGAAAAACTTTGGGTTTATTTTTTGAAGGAAAAATCCGAGACTTTCAATGTGTTTAAGAAATTCAAAGCCATGGTGGAGAAGACGACCGGAAAGTTTATTAGAGCATTGCGATCTGATAGAGGTGGTGAATACAACTCAGCGGAGTTTACAAGTTTCTGTGAGCAACAAGGAGTAAGAAGGTTTCTAACCACACCATATTCACCCCAACAAAATGGTGTGGCCGAGAGAAAGAATCGGACCATTCTTGATATGGTTCGGTCAATGTTGAAGAGTAAAGAAATGCCTAAAGAATTTTGGGCGGAAGCAGTGCAATGTTCAATTTACATACAAAATAGATGCCCACATATGAAGTTAGAAGATAAAACTCCACAAGAGGCATGGAGTGGTAAAAAACCGACAGTCTCGCATCTCAAAATATTTGGTAGTGTAGCCTATGCACATGTGCCGGATCAACAAAGAACAAAGCTTGAAGATAAAAGTAAGAAGTATGTGTTTATTGGGTATGATGAGCAAACTAAGGGTTACAAACTACTTGACCCAATAAATAAGAAGGTGGTGCTAAGTCGAGATGTTCGAGTGAATGAAGCGAGCAAATGGAATTGGAACAATTCATCGGAAGAACAAATGGAAGGTGGAGAATCACCAACTATTTCACTAACAAATTTTCCTACTTGTTCTCAGGTACCTAGAAATACTCAAACATCTGATGTCGAGCAAGAATCAAGACAATCCAAAATGCGAAGCCTACAAGAGTTGTATGATTCTACAAGCGAAGCACATCTTATTTGTCTTCTTGCTGATGGTGAAAATATAAGTTTTGAAGAAGCGGTGAAGAATGAAAAGTGGAAAGAAGCTATGGATGAGGAGATCAAGTCCATCGAACGAAACAAAACATGGGAACTTGCAGATTTACCTAAAGGAAGTCGACCTATTGGAGTAAAGTGGGTGTTCAAGAAAAAGATGAATGCTCAAGGTGAGATAGATCGATACAAGGCTCGACTTGTGGCAAAGGGCTATATACAAAAAGCTGGGATAGACTATGATGAGGTTTTTGCCCCAGTTACAAGAATGGAGACAATTCGACTTCTTATCTCTTATGCGGCACAGTTTGAATGGCCAATATATCAGATGGATGTGAAGTCGGCATTTTTGAATGGAGTGATAGAAGAGGAGATTTATCTTGAACAACCACCTGGTTACAAGAAGATTGGAGAAGAACAAAAAGTATTGAAGTTAAGAAAGGCACTTTATGGGTTAAAGCAAGCACCTCGAGCTTGGAATACTCGTATCGACATTTATTTCAAGAAAAATGGGTTCACTCAATGCCCATATGAGCATGCACTGTATGTGAAGAAGAAAGGAGGTAACTTGTTATTTGTAGCACTTTATGTTGATGATCTACTTTTCATGGGGAATAATGGCAAGATGATTGAAAATTTTAAATGTGAGATGGAACAAGAATTTGAAATGACAGATTTGGGCTTAATGAAGTATTTTCTTGGTCTAGAAGTTAGACAAGGAAAATCAGGAATTTTTGTGTCACAAGAAGCATACTCAAAAGACATCTTAAAGAAGAACAAGATGGAAAATTGTAATCCAGTAACAACGCCAATGGAATTAGGTGCCAAATTCTCAAGGTTTGATGGTGGAGATCGAGTCGACGCAACAAAATATCGAAGTTTGGTGGGAAGTTTGCGTTATCTCACAAGCACTCGGCCAGATATTTCTTATAGTGTTGGAGTGGTAAAGTCGGTTCATGGAAGAGCCGACCTATACGCATTGGAAGGCATTGAAGAGAATTCTTCGATATGTCCGAGGAACAGAATCACTCGGATTATTTTACTCGAAGACGGATGAATATAAATTGGTGGGTTACTCCGACAGTGATTGGTGCGGAGACATAGATGATCGAAAGAGTACATCGGGGTATGTATTTTTTTTGGGAGATACGGCATTCACATGGCTATCAAAGAAACAACCGATAGTGACACTTTCGACATGTGAGGCAGAATATGTGGCGGCAGCATTGTGTGTGTGTCATGCAGTTTGGCTAAGGAATTTACTCTATGAAATGAATCTCCAACAAACAGAAGCTACCGAGATTCGTGTTGATAACAAATCTGCAATTGAGTTAGCAAAGAATCTGGTACATCATGAAAGAAGCAAGCATATCGATGTCAACTTTCATTTCATCCGTGAACATGTGAAGGAAGGAAGTACGAGAATGATTCATGTTGCAAGTCATGATCAAGTAGCAGATATATTTACAAAGCCATTACCCACAATATTGTTCGAGAAATGCAAAATGGCGATTGGCATGAAGGATGGAAGAGATTTTGAATTTAAAGGAGGAATTTGTTAATAAATTCAAAATATTTAATCATATTATTTGAATGGATGTGTTTTTTCATTTGTGTGGATGTGGTTTATTATCTTAATTAAATGTGTTAATTGTAAGTGAAAGGGTGTGTGAAGCAATGTTTCATTTGAAAGTGAAAGGGTGTATGTGAAGTGATGTCTAATTTAGATAAAAGAGTTGTAAAGTGTGCATGAGATAATTAATAGAAGAAAAAGTTTGTGTGTTTCTTCTTCTCTCATTTTTTCTCTTCTTCTTCTTCTTCCAATTTTTTTCTGTTTATTTCACAATCACAGCCATATTCGCTCCCACTTTCTTTTAAACATAGCAGCCTACACATCTCGAACAGAAACTGCGAGAGCAGCTTTTGAGGAAGGGTAGATCAGAATAAAAAAGCGGCTTGTTTCCCATACAGATGCCGCAGATAAGTTTACTTTAGCCTGATTGGAGATATATACGTGATGAGTCTGAGTTGTCTTGTTCTGTTTCCATGGCTTTAGTATGGTTCTGAAAGTGAGATTCTTCTTTTATATTTCTGGTTTTCTCACACTTTGCCTGTGAATGGGAAAGAAAATTTGTTTTTGATGAAATACTTTGAATAGCTCTACTTCTCTTTCTATTGACAAGTCAAATTAACAAAATTCTTCCCGTTATTTATGTGGTGAAAAATGAAATAAGAGTAATATTCTAAGAAACGTAAAATAAATTTTCTGATTCAAAACTTACCTGAAGAATTTTTAATATGAGATGCCTGAAGAAAAAGAATGAAGGATAACAGTTACAATGCAATTACAAGCAATAACAAAAGTTGAGTGTGAAAGCATAACTTTGAGATTTGAGACAGGATTTGATCTCAAAATACAAAAAAAAAAAAAAAAAAAAAAAAAAAAAAAAAAAATCAAAATCAAAATCCTTACCACTGAAAATATCTAACACGACAAACCATAAACGCTCTATAAAGGATTATGGAAGGTGCATACAATATATAAATGTTTTGAGGAAGCATAAACTGAAAACGAAACGTCTTAATTAAAGATGGCTTTACGTTTCTTCGTTAATCCCATCATTTTGAGATTTGTGAAAGCAGAGAGAAAGAATGTAAATTCCTATATATATATATATATATATATATATATATATATATATATATATATATATATATATATATATATATATATATATATATATATATATATAATTTTTCTGATGATTTACGAACATATATATTTATTTATGCTATAGTTGTGATTGAAACACAGATTTTTTTTATTTATTGGTTGAGAGAGGGGAATACAAAGAGAAGCGATTGGGAATACGAATGTTATGGGTTGGGAGTGGGATACGAAGAGCCACTAATTGCATGTTAAGAAGCATGTGAAGAGGAAGAGTTTGTAATTGTGAGTGGGATACCAAGATGATAAAATTAAATGAGTTTTATTTAATGTGAAATTTTTTGATTTATTTGATTTATTAATTATTTTTAATAGAATAGACGGTCAAGATAATTTAAAAATAAGGTGAATGGATGGACAAGATTTGCTTGGGGAAGGAAACTCAAGCCCCTTTTATAATAGTAGTATAGATTAGGGATTTATAAAATTTAAATCATTTTTAATTGTTAACACGTTTTTATTTTGGTCATCCTTAAAAAGAGATTTAAGCTTCGTTTGTTACGACTTTCTTACTATTTTTTAAAGCGATTTTTAAGTACAAAAATCTTATTTTTTACTAAAATTTTTGTTAAATAAGTAGTAAAAAAACTTTCCCAAACGAAACCTTAGGACAACTTGTGATACTATTTTTGTTGCTGCTTTCAACAAAATTTTGTATTAAAAATTAGTTTAAAAAATAATAAGAAAATTATCCTAAATCAAATCATATTCCCTCTTTGATTTTTAGATATATAATAAAATTTTATACGTCAAAATATTACTTTGGCAATGAGTCTTAACATTCTCAAATATATTTTAAAATGCTTGTAACATTAATTATGCACTCATTTTAAAAATAAAATTAAAAATTTTTAGACTCATTTTTTTCAAAATTTTAGTCCTTATATATTGATTTATTTTTTTCCTATGCCGCATAGAAATTCATTCGATATATAATACTTTTTTATTTAAAAAAATATGGAAGTTTAGGTGCAGTGTTATTGTCATAGGTAACGGAAGCCTACGAACATTATTTATAACAAGATAATGTTCCCAACGATTAGTTATTTCCAATGGATAGTAATGTTTGCTTATGTAGCAAACTTTTGCATGCGACTGGTAATAAGTCCTGATATATCTATACTATCTATACTACTATATAAAAATGGCTTGGGATTCCACTCTTAGCAAATCCTAACCGTTCATCTTAAAATTTCAATTTAATCTGACACGTTAACATCTGTCTGTTCAAATTCTTATTTATCACTATATTTATTAAATTTTTTGCTTTTGGCGATTCTTTAAAAGCAAATCCTAACTGTTAATCTTTAAATTTCAATTTAATCTGACACGTTAATATCTGCCTCTTCAAATTCTTAATACATTTTTAAACATTATATTTATATCATTATACGATTCTTTAAAATCTTTTTAGAAGGAATAAACACTTTTTTACGGTTTGTCTATTCTTTAAAATGTTTTAAAGAGGAATAAATGTTTTATTAACGGTTATTTTTTCTACTCGTTTCAGTTCTACTTCTACCGCTGCAGCTGCCGCATTCCAACCCTAAATATTCTCTATCACTTCCGGCTGAACGCTCGGCATCCAAAAAAGTGCGTCTTCAGTGTTTCAATAGCTGCATCATCCTGCCGTTCCACTTCCGAAAGCAGATCCTCGGCGTTTCATTTCCGGATACCTCAAGTTCCGGTACTGTAATGAATAGAAAAACTTCTCCGTTACCCCACCATCCGCCCTTTCATCGGCTACCATACCCGGGCGTTTCAATTCAACGGCTACCGCTGCCGCACGAACCATTCACCTGGCAGAAAGGTCCCCGATTTAAAGCCCAAGCACTTCTTTTCATTTCTTTCGCTTTCTGGTCTCTCATCTCTCACTCGCCAAACGCAACTACTATACCAATTTTGTCTCTCGCCAAAAGCATCAGCCCACCAGTCAGCTCGACCGATAAGCTCTCCAGTTCGGCTTTTCTAAGCTGCACAGAGAACGACTTTTGTGGTTATCACCTCTGACTGCTCGGCATTTCTAAAGCAGATGTACGTTTTCTTTTAATCATTCTTCTCCTTTAACCTTTTATTGTGTTTCTATGATCCTTATTTTATTCTTTTTGCTATAGCAATTTCTGCTTGAGTTACTGTCTTTAATCTTATATGTTTTTTTAAATTGATTTTCATTGCAAATAGGATGAAAACTGTTTTGAGTTTATTCAAAGTGATGTATGCATAGGGTATTACTCTTATTATATCAGATGCAAGCTACTAATATTTTGTGTCATTTGTGTATTATTACAACAAGCTTGCTATGGTTTTATTCTTCATGCTAGAAATCTGAAGTACTAATTGTATTTAAAAAATTTGTATCGTATATTGCTACTTAGTTTTAATATTTCAAGCTTCAAAGTTGTATTGCCAATTAGTGATGAACTGAAATCTGAAGTACTAATTAAAAAATCTAAAGCTTCCAAACTTTTAATATTTGATTAAAAATATCTAAAACTTTTATTATCTGTGACTTGAATTTGATGACCTTCAAGAAAGAGGAATTGTTTTTCAACGATATTGCTCATATAAATCTTATGCAAATGGTTTTGTTGAATATAGTAATATCCACATGTTTAACGTTAAGCATATTTTGATGCTTGATTATTTCATTTCACATCAATTAAGATTTGTTTCTACAATCTATTTAATAAATTTGAAACAATTTCGAACTAGAAATGTTTGTAATAGAAAGTTATTTTATAAAACATTAAAAAATTACATTGGCCTGCCCGTAGTTTATTGTTCTTTTATAAATTTGAAACAATTTCGAATTAGAAATGTTTGTAATAGAAAGTTATTTTATAAAACATTAAAAAATTACATTGGCCTGCCCGTAGTTTATTGTTCTTTTAGTTAAATTTCCTATTTGTATGCTTGATTCAATCTATTAAGTGGTTATTAATGATTGGATACGATTGAAGTTAAATTGGATACTGGATCCAAGACTGGATTAATTAAAGTTTGATTGATTAAATCCTGGATTGATTTGAGGTCAGGATTGATTTGAAGGCTATATAGATTTGAAGTCTGGATAGGTTTGAATTTGATTGATTAAGTTCTGGATTGATATTGACCTGGAGTTTCGATTGATTGGAGCCTAGATTGATATTGAGCTGGAATATGGTTTGGAAAATTAATTGAAATGTGGTTTGATTTAAGATCTGGTTAATTTGAATTCTGGGTTGATTTAAATCCTAGGTTTGATTTGAAGTCTGGATTGAATCATAAATTGAAGTCTAGATGACTGATATCGGGAGAAAAACTCACCAATCAATAGGTAAGAGTCTTGATGAATCCTATAGACATCATACAAAAATGATGTCATACAATAGCGTAACCTCGATGAGCTAGACAATTGAGACTCACAATGGAGTCATAGACAACAATAGGCAAATTGAAGGTGGTAGCAACCACTTGTAGCGGTGATCATCCCATCACACTATTCATTATGTATTATCCGTTCAATGAATGAGTTCTTAGATCGCGTCACCTATTTGAGGCAAGTTCATTTGTAGAAGGCCAAGTTCCTTTTGTGGTGAAACTCTGTATTCCATTGAACTTTGTTTTGGGATATTTGGTCCTACACTTTACTGAAGTTTTGAAGAGATATCCACCCAAGATATGATATCACAAGAAGAAGTTGAGAAAGGAAAGATGTGGATGAGAACTTCAGTAACTCTAGGAGTCTGCATCAAACATGAAAATCAGTACCCATTTGCTTTCAATGTTTAAATGGTTTTAAAAAGACCATTCACGTATTTTTTTCCCACTCTTATCGGATGACAACTGGCTTTCAATGTTTGTGAATAACCCATCAACATTAAGGAGATACTCCATATTAAAGGACCTTCCAACCTTACAGGCGGTGGAACCTAAATGCCTGATACCATCTTGAAAATTAGATTGAGAAGATAAGAGAAAAAAATTGGAGATTATGAGACTGAATTTTATTTCACTATTCTCTATAAAAAAATATGATTAGAAGTTGAACATTAATAGGTAGATAAAATCAAAGCAATAAACAAATCTGAAAGCAATATTTTTATTTTGGAACATATTAAATCAAAGACTTAGATTAGAAGTAAAATGTAAAGTTTAAGTCCTTAAATACACAGATTAAAACCAATCTTATCTCAACCAAAAACCCTTGCAGATTCCTTCATGAAAACCAAAAAAACAAGACAAAAAAAAATCATCTTAACTGATTTTCCCAGTTTATCTGCATCAAAGAAACCATCCCTTCATATAAAGTTGGATCTCAGATATGAAACGAAAGAAGGCAACCAAATTCCGGATCATCCATCTTTCCCGTATATTCACAACATATGACTGAGAAGCACATAGAATAGTGCATAGCTATAAGAGTTGGACATATAATTGGTTTTCTAAAGTGTTATCATTAGAACCACCTAAAAGTTCATCATCTTTAGAATGCTAAGACACACTCAGATGTTTCAGATAAAAGGGAAATATCTTGGCTTATGTCTTGCAAGAAAATTTTGAACTTACAACAGAGCGTCCAGTTCAACTCTATACCAAATAGAGCATCTATGAAAGTAACAAATAAAGAAACCTTCTTTTAGACACTCTCGAATGGTATCCAGAAGTCAACTAAATGCCACTCCCAGTTATCAAGTAAAAAAATGTATGGCAGAAAATTCTTACTCTAACAGAACAGAAGCAATAGGAACTACAAACTCGTGTCATGATGCAATTTCCGTTGGGCTAGGAGTTGGCCTTTAAATGGGAATCCATTCGGCTAGGCGAACCGGCGAATGGTTCGTGCGGCAAGCTAAACTGAAACGCTTGGGTATGGTTGTCGTAGAAAGGACAATTGGTGAAGTAACGGATAGCGATATGAATGCATATGCGTTGGGGAAGTTTTTCTTTTTCATTACACAACAACAAGATGTGGTAGCGGGAAATGAAATTACAAAGCGTGGCAAATGCCGGAAATGAAATTGTGGGACATTAGACATAAGGAAGCCTAGGATGTCAAGTTTGTAGTGGAAAGTAACCATTATATATATTGCAAACTATCTGTTTTCAATTCGTTGGCTTTGAAAAATTATATTCTCAATCAGGTAATAAATTGTTTGGATCAAAGTAGAATTGCAATAAATTTTAATAAGTTTTGTGTGACTATATTCTAAAATTTATTTGGATTAATAATTGTTAAATTTAATTAAACTCAGATCAATTATTTGTTTATTATTTTAAAAATTTAAGGATTTATATAATTATGAATGTGGATCTAAAGTTAGTCCAATCAATTATATTATTTTCCTGTGTATACCAAAACGAGTCGCTTGAATGAATTTTAGAGTTATGCACCAAAATATATGACTAGCAACCAAGTTAATAATTTTAGTTTGAGAAATTTTAAATAAACAACTACAATTGAAGTAACAAAAACTGCATCTTATTTGGAGCATTATAATGAAATAAATAAGTTTAGTTTAATATTATAATTTCATCCAACACTATGGAAAGTTATTTGTTGATCATATTAACTTCACATTCAGCTTGCTTTGATCTTTTATTAGTGATACATTCTTGTTTCATGCTATGAATATCCATACTAAGGTTGGAATATCTTTGCACCTTCTGGGAATTGGAGGATGTATCATAATATAATATGTGTATGGTGCGCCATGCATAACCTGCAATCTTACTTTCTTAGTTGACATAATATATTTTTTGCACCATGTTATCTATTCTTATATCATGTTCTTATTACACACTTATTTATTAGTGGTTTGTCATCAAATTGAGAAGGTTATTTTCTTTATTTTCTTGAATGTTGGTTTATTTCACATTATAATTTTTTTCTTCATTTATTAAAAACTCAAAATGGTTGATAGTATAATTTATGTTAAATCTTATTTAGGTTTGACTTTTAAATCTGATTATTGT
The DNA here is from genome assembly GCA_019514585.1 of Dendrobium officinale. Lineage (NCBI taxonomy): Eukaryota > Viridiplantae > Streptophyta > Magnoliopsida > Asparagales > Orchidaceae > Dendrobium > Dendrobium officinale. The sequence goes on along the minus strand of CM033686.1, from coordinate 6,094,339 downwards.
TTGTTTTGCTTTATATTATTTTACTGTGAATACTTAGTCCTATCTACATGAACTCCTCTTATTGTTAGGCTTATAATAATCGATTGATTTTTTTTCTTTAATTTTCTAAATTTGACAACTATGAAGTTGTCCCATTCCAACGAATGTTGATGAGTCATTTTCATTTTATTTATATATTTTTTTTACAATTATGGATATCTATTAATATTGTTGACACATTTTTTAGATATATATTTTTATGGAAGATCAAAGAAAAAAAGATTATGACAAGCAAAGATATGCTAAACTATCTGCTGACAAAAAACGGACAAAAATTCAAGCTAACAATTTAGCTAAAAAAAAGAGAAAGCAATTTTCTAATTTAGAAATTGCTTGTTTACCATCATCGTCAAATTCTACAGGTTCATTTTTACCAAACTTCAATAATTATCTTATATCGATTTCATAGTTCTGAATGTTTAATATATTTTATCTTTGAACACACAGATATTGAAGTATCAAATATGAACGATGTTATTATAGATTATGAATCAAGTATGTCAGAATTATATTTTCTCGAACACCCACGTTCATGCATTTACTGTAATGCAAAGATATTTCAATTCGAGCCACCAACCTTTTGTTGTTATAATGGTGAAGTTCAGCTTGCTCCGACAAAAGTTAATGAAGAACTTTATGAATTATTTAATTCTTGTTCATCTAATTCGAATGAATTCAGAAGTAAGATTAGAGCATATAACAGTATATTCGCATTCACATCCTTCGGAGCTCATATAGATAACAATTTAGCAAATGCAAGAAAAGGGATTTATACATTTAGAGCACAAGGACAAATCTATCATAGTTTACCTCCAATTACAAAAAGCTCAAATGGTCCATGCTACTTCCAATTATATATTTATGATACTGATGCTGAAACAAAGAATCGATTGAATGTTCTTGAAGATTTAAATCTTTCAGAGGGATTAGTAAAGAAATTAATGGACATACTTTCTGGAAATCCGTACGCTCAATTCTTCAGATCTTTAAGTAATAGAGGTATATTGGAAAACCTTCAAATACATATTAGATCTGATGTAAGAGTAGATCAAAGAGTTTATAATGCTCCAACTATGTCACAAGTAGCAGCAATATGGATTGAGGGCAAGAGCACAGATTTCATTGAACGTGATATCATATTAACTTCACATTCAGGAACATATCGAAAGATCAAGCATTATTTTGGATGTTACGACCCTTTACAATATCCTATTCTATTTCCAAATGGAGAGGTTGGATGGCATCAAAACATAGATCGAACTTCTAAGTTTGAAAGAATAAATGAACAAACTCCAGTTCAAACTACAAGGTCGTCCTTAATAGAGGAAGAGCTATTTAACCAAGAAGAAAATGGTATGTTATTAAGTGTATTATTTTAATATATAATATAGATAGAATTATTTAAATATCAATTAATGTTTTTTAATTTTTAAAATTTGCAGGCCTTAAGAAGTCATCAAAAAAAAGAGTTTCATGTAGAGAATATTATAGTTACAAACTTCAAATTCGAGAGAATGATAAATCAGTTATTTTGTATGCTGGACGATTACTTCATCAATATGTTGTTGATATGTATGTGAAGATTGAAACAAGCCGACTAGATTTTTTCCGGCAAAATCAACAGACAATACGATCTGATTTATATAAAGGGATTATTGATAGTGTAGCAGCTGGAGAAACACTAACTAATAATACTGGACAAAAAGTTATACTTCCACCATCATTCATTGGCGGACCTCGTGATATGAGGCAAAGATATTTAGATGCAATGGCTCTATGTCAACGCTTTGGAAAACCAGACTTATTCATAACAATGACATGTAATCCTGATTGGAAAGAAATTCAAAATGAGTTAAAGCCTGGTCAAATGGCACAGGATCGACCTGACCTAACAACGCGTATATTTAGGTCTAAATTACAAGATTTAAAGGATCAGTTATTCAAGAAATCTATTTTTGGAGGTGTAGCTGCTCATGTATATGTTATAGAATTTCAGAAAAGAGGGCTTCCACATGCTCATTTCTTAATTATCTTGAAGACTGCATTTAAGATAACAGTTCCAGTACAGTTTGATAGAATTGTATCTGCAGAATTACCTGATCCTTCAAAATATAAGAGGCTACACGAATTGGTTGTTAAGCATATGATGCATGGTCCATGTGGAAACTTAAACAAAAATAATGCTTGTATGAAAAAAGGATTATGCAAGAATAAATATCCCAGATCTTTCTCAAGCCAAACTATAGTTGGAGATGACTCATATCCAATTTATCGGAGAAGAAATGATGGTCAACAAGTCAAAGTCAGAAATAAATATTTGGATAATCGTTGGGTTATTCCTTATAATCCATATTTATTATCTAGATATAATTGTCATATAAATGTTGAGATATGTTCTGGTATTAAAGCAGTAAAATATATTTATAAATATATTTACAAGGGGCATGATAAGATTTCAGTATCAATTTCACAAAAAAATGGAGAACAACCTTTTGATGAGATTCAACAATATCAAGATGGCAGATGGGTATCAGCACCAGAAGCATTATGGAGAATATTTGAATTTGACTTAAATGAGATGTATCCATCAGTGTGTAATTTACAACTACATTTAGAAGATCAGCAATCCGTTTATTATAAAGACAATCAAAATTTGGTTGATATCTTAAAAAGAAATGCTGGAAAAAAATCTATGTTGACCGAATTTTTTCATCTGAATAAAAGTGATTCAGAGGCAAAGAAATACCTTTATAGAGAAATTCCTGAAAAATATGTGTGGGATAAAACAAAAAAAATATGGAAGCGAAGACAAAGATATGATCAAATAGGTCGTATAAACACAACAAATCCATCAGATGGTGAAAGATATTATCTCAGAATTTTATTAAATCATGTATATGGACCAACCTCATTCTCTGATTTATTACAAGTTCATGGAAATCAATGTTCTACTTTCAAAGAAGCTGCGGAGAAGCATGGTCTCCTAGAAACAGATCATTACATATCAGATTGTTTAGATGATGCGTCCAATTATCAAATGCCAAGTGCTCTACGATAATTATTTTCTATTCTTCTTATTTACTGCGAGCCAACTAACGTTCTCCAATTATGGAATGATTACTACATAGATTTGTCTCACGACTATCAGACAAATAAGGAAATTTCTTCTAATGAATGCATCTCAAAAACATTATTAGATATAAATACATATCTCGAGAGAATGGGGAGGACTATTGATGATTTCGACTTGCCAAAATTGCCACCTGTTGAAGAGGACTTTATTGATTATAATGATGAACTTCATAATAGAGAAATATTTGAAGAGCGACATGTTATTACTCCTGTTGAAGATATAGATATGGTACTCACTCTTAATATAGATCAGAGGAACGCATACCAAGAAATTATAAATCGTGTCGATAAGAAACAGAGTGGCATGTTTTTTATAGATGGGCCTGGAGGGACAGGTAAAACATATTTGTATCGTGCATTGCTTGCAACTTTAAGAAATAATGGACACTTAGCGATTGCAACAGCAACATCGGGAGTGGCTGCTTCAATATTGCCGGGAGGTCGAACAGCCCATTCAAGGTTCAAGATACCTATAAATTCAACAGAGACCAGTTTGTGTTCAATTAAAAAAACAAAGTGGACTTGCTCAGTTACTTAAAAAAGCAAGTATTTTAATTTGGGATGAGGCTCCTATGGTTAAACGAACAGCTATTGAATCTTTGGATAGGACTTTGAAAGATATTATGAATAATTCTGTTTATTTTGGTGGTAAAGTGATTGTATTTGGAGGCGACTTCCGTCAAGTATTGCCAGTGGTTAGACGTGCATCAAGATTAGAGACTATTAACTATAGCATGGTTAAGTCATACTTATGGTCAGATATGGAAGTTTTCAGTTTAAGAGAGAATATGCGAGCTAGGACAGATCAATTATTTTGTGATTTCATTCTTAGAATTGGAAATGGAGATGAAGAGGAAAATGAAGATGGCCTCGTGCATATTCCAGATGAGATGATAATAGATTATTTTGATGATCAGACTTCAGAAGATTTGTTAATAAATGTTATATTTTCATCTCTACAAGATAAGTCAACATGTTCAGATTACATTATGGAAAGATCTATTCTAGCTACAAAAAATGAGTATGTTGATAGGCTTAATCAGAAGCTTATTAAAATTTTTCCAGGTGATGATGTAACTTACTTCAGTTTTGATAGTGTTACTGATGATAGCAGTAATCTTTATCAAGTTGAATTTCTTAACTCATTGACACCTAATGGACTTCCTCCACACCGTCTTACTCTGAAGAAGAATTGTCCAATAATGTTATTAAGAAATTTAGACCCTTCAAATGGTTTGTGTAATGGAACACGGATGATATGTAAATCATTTAAAAATAATGTTGTTGTTGCAAGAATTTCAATGGGGCAATTCTCAGGCAAAATTGTTATGATACCTCGGATTCCATTGTGCGTAAGTGATGATGAAGCTCTTCCATTCAAATTTCAGAGAAAACAATTCCCAATACGTTTGTGTTTTGCAATGACTATTAATAAGTCACAAGGTCAGACAATTCCGAATGTTGGTATTTATCTTCCTCATAATGTTTTCTCTCATGGACAATTATATGTAGCATTATCAAGAGGTATATCAATGAGCCAAACAAAATTGCTTATTATACCAGATAAATATACTTCAACTCAAGGTTCTTATACAAAAAATATTGTATACAAAGAGATCTTCAAATCTTTCAAACAATCAGAAGGTATGAACATTCATTTCAATTAATTAATATATTATTACTATTTTAATATAATAATTGAAATTAATCAATTATTAACATATTTGTTATTTTTTACTAACAATTTTTTTCTTTTTATTAATATCAGATAAGGATTAATGGAGGCATCAAGTCTTATCAGGAATTTATCTCTTCAACAACGCTATTGGAGTATTATTGTTGTCTTAACTCAAATTGATATAGTCCGAACATTCAAATCTGGTCAAGGAAAGATCCAAAAACTTACTTTAATGGATAAGGAGGTAATTTTTTAATATTTTTATTTTAATTTAATTAAAATATTTATTTAAATTTGAACATAAACTTTTTTTGTTGTAATTTTATTTTATTTGGATAACTAATATGATATTTTTTCTCATCTTATTTTCAGGGTTCAAAAATATATGCTATCATGTTCAACGAAATAATTGATAGATTCCATGACATTTTACAAATAGGAAAAACTTTTGTTTTCTCAAATGGACAAATAAAAGAAATAAATAAAGATTTTTATAATGTCAATGACAAATTTGAGATAATTTTAAATAACACATCAAACATACAACTCTCTGTCAGTGATACTATAGATTCACCAGAAATCACGTTATCAGTAATTGAAGATATCAAGAGAAATTCAAATTTGCCATCAGGTAAGTAAATTAATTTTTCTTTCTTTTATCATTATTTACTATTTCAATTATTTTGTTATATTTAATTTTAATATTTTAAAATTTATACAGATATCATCTTATTTGTTATAAAAGTTCACGAAGTACGAATGATCTATAGACATGTTGATAAAAAGAAAATTGTCAAGCGAGATTTACAAGTTATTGACTTAAGGTAAATAATATTGGTTGATTTATTTTTAATTATATTTAACTCATATATTGTTTCTTTATTTTATAATAGGTCAGAAGTGTGTACTTTAACTTTATGGGAAACATTAGCGACAGTAGAAGGCAAAAAACTTGAAGAATTAGGGAATGAAAAAAAAATCATTTTAGCAAAAGGCATCATCGGAAAATATTTTAATGGTACATCTATGTTTATCTTTATATATATATATATATATATATATATATATATATATATATATATTACATTATGTTGATTTCAATTGCTTTTCATAATATCAGGTTTCATACTCTCAACAACAAACTCAACGACCATTGAAATTAATCCAAATTTATCAGCATAAAAAGAGATCCTAAATTGGTATATTTTAATTTATGTTTAATTATTATTTATTCATTTTCTTTGTATTTTATTTAATTATTTATAATTTAATTCTACAGGTCTAAAGAAAATATTCATCAATATACGTCATCTTCTTCTAATACATATTTGATGACAAGTTTACAAAAGATCAATACATCCGAACATTCAACAGGAGAGGTAATTATTTAATTTAGTAATTTCTTATCATGATTTATTTTTAAATTTTTTATTACCTTTCAGATAAAACACTATTACACAAGAGTTTTTGCAAAAGGATTAAATCAGGAATGAAGTATATGGTACAATTCTTGTAATACTTGCAAATCGAAAGTTACTATTATTGATGGTATTGTACAATGTACTAAATGTACCAACGAAAATGTCCAATGTAGTTTGAGGTAAAATATTTATATGATGTTATCATATTTAAATTTTATTATATAACTTTGGTTAATATATTTCTTCGTGATTTGTACAGGTATCTTATCAAACTGTCTGTTGAAGATAATAGTTCAACAGCAATATTTACGTTATTTGATAATGAAGCAGAACAATTAATTGGTATGCCAGTTATAGAATTAGAAAAAATCAAGGTAAATATATATTTTGTATATTATTTTATTATATTCAATTTTATATATGCATTATCTTAAAAAAAATTTTTTGTAGGCATCGAAGATAGAAGATTATAATAACACCATCAAAAATATTCTTGAGAAGGAGATGACATTCTTAGTAAAGGCTCAAGATAAAATTTATGGGAGCCGAACATTCCGTTCACTAACAGTTCAGTCTATAAAGATGGATTCAAATGAAGTTGGCGAACTTCAACATAAAAAAATCAAAATTGAGGAAGTTTAAAAAAAAAATATTCATATTTGCTATATATATTTCGTACTGATACTTGATATGGCTTGTTTATTTTTCATTCAACATTTCTTTCAACTCCAACTATCATTTCTTTATAATTAGTTGCCTTTAATTAGTTGTTTTTTTTTAAAATATTACAACTTTCATCATGTGCCATAATTTATTTCTTTGTAAGATTACAAGCTCTGATTTTCAACCAATTATTTTTGTCCCAAACTTGAAATTTGAGTTAATACTAAACTTTTTAAAATATAACTTAGTTATTGTTATTATTGTTTCTTCTTCTTGCATTTCTTACTCCAACTGCACTATCTGATTGCTATGGCTCATCATTGTTTTCATTATCCTTATCTCATCTAATGGTGTTGGCTTTATGATTGGGGCTCCATTCATTCCTACTAGAGCTTTGCATTAAGTGCTAATTTTTCATGACATTTGTGTATTTTACTCTTAAATATATTTATTAAAAGTTTTACTTGTCTAAGAGATGAAATTTTATAAATGGTTGTGGTAGCTGCAATTAGTTTTGCATGAAAGACATTACTGCTTGCTTCAGACAATAGCAATCAAAGATTCAACAAAGTTTAGAGACTTTCTTTCTTCAAAGGAAACGAACATGTATTAAATAAGATCAAGTCCCTCAATGCCCTTTAAAATCTACCTCCATGTTCTTATTATTCATAGAACTTGAGAAGAGAGAAAACAATCATCTACTTTCCATGCATTATTTATATGAAGTTCTAAATTTATTTTTTGAAGATTTTTAATTTTATAGATATATTTTATATTTTTCTGTTTACCTTTTGTTTATTAAAATTTGTGTTGATATATTTATTTTGTGATATAATGCTTGAGATAACATTAAAAAAAAAACATTTTTAAAACCGCCTATGCCGGTCCCAAGCCCGGATGAAAAAGGTTGAGGGTTTATTTTTGTTACAAGAAAAAAATTGTGATGTTATTCTAAATGTTTAGATAGCAGAAAAATATTTTATAAACTTGAAAATATCATCCATTTAGGTGTAGCTGAATAGGTCAACAGCATACCAGTGGTTTACAAAATGTTTTTGGATCCAGATGTGGAAGCAGGTTTGTCTTCGAAGACACCGTCGAGTTTCATGCTTCTTAACCCCGAGAGACTTCCTTGTTCTCTCTTCAGATGACGATAAAGATCACAAATCAGAGAATGAGCTTGTTTTCTGCTCCATAAACACTGCCGTTGGAAGTTCTGCTTGTATTGAAGCGGTCATCAGTGTACGAGAAACTGAAGGTGCCATTACTCCATCTGCATTAAAATCTGTGCCCATAAATTTTAAGTTTTCATTTTTTTTTTCAATAATTAACTGTTGCTTACGACTTGTTTCAAGTTGATATTTTCTTAATGTGAATCTTATCTGTTTGCTTATGTCTTGGGGATACTTAGCAATTAAAATATAATCATCACAAAATGTATTAAAACTTAGCAATTTTAATACAAATTAATGTTTGAAAAAAAAATAATATGACAATTAGGACATAGATGGAGAGAGAGTTTATTTCTGACAGATTTTATAGTCTCATTGCTGATTTATATTTCGCTGGAATTTTCTTACTTCATATCATAAATCATCGGTTGGAAAAATCTTATACTTAATTCATAGCAGAAATTAACATGATTTCTGAGAATTTTAGCTTTTATATATATATATATATATATATATATATATATATATATATATATATATATATATATATATATATATATATATATATATATATATATATATATATATATATATATATATATATATATATATATATATATATATCAATTATATTAAAAATTTAACTTCTGTTTGTTTGTATTTCAGGGGAAAAAGTGAAGAGATACAATTTGCATTACACTTGCTGATGAAACTTGTGAAGAGCCTAAGATTAGAATGAATAAGGTTGTGAGGTCCAACCTTAGGGTGAAGCTTGGTAATGTGGTTTATGTTCATCAATGCTCGGATGTCAAATATGGAAATCGTGTTCATGTCTTGCTTATTGATGGTTCCATTGAAGGTGTTACGGGGAACTGGTTTGATGCTTATTTGAAGCGTAAGTCTTTCATAAACCTTAAACAACTACGGGTCAGGCATTAAAATTTTTGAAGTATCTATTTGTTTTGGGCTTAAATTTTAGCTTGGGTAAGAGTAATTGGTTCTATAGTAGAGGTAAGTGTTTTCAGTCTCCTTAAACTGATTATTCATTTTTTGTTTCTCTAAAACTCATTCAATTAACAGAAAATCCTTTTCAAAGGTGAGGAAGATGATGAAGGAAGAGAAAATTGGAAGCATCCGCGACCGTAGTAGGATAAATATTCTCGATAAAATTTATTACTTTAGAGCTGATGATAGATCTTATTCTTGCAGTTCTGAGTTGTATGTATTTCTTGAGAATTTGATTGATAAAGCTAATGCCTGGGTTATATTCCTTATAAGGATGTGAATGGTTCTGAAGGTGAGGAGGAAAGGATATTGAACTCAGCTGTTCATCACAGCGAGAGATTGGCAGTGGCTTTTGGGCTGCTGAAGTTACCTAAGGAGGCACCAGTTCGCATTGTTAAGAATATAAGTATGTGTAGAGATTGCCATAGTGCTGTTAAGTACTTCTCCATTCTAACCAAAAGAGAAATTGTTGTTCGAGATAGTAAAAGGCTGCATAGATTCAGAGATGGACGTTGCTGTTGTGGGGATTTTGCTCATTGGTAATGGTTTCTTGGATCTGATTTTAAAACTCCTTCCCTACATTTAATGGCTAATTTATGAAAGACAGCTCCTTCTAATCGCTTATTATTTGATTACAGAGGGAGTGAACTGCAGATTTCATTCGTCATAGAATTCAGTTGATTACTTTTGAGATGATTCCTATGATCTTTGTGAATAATTGGTGGTAAGAATTCTGCATACTTTCGGTGAGATTGTAGTCACTGATTATAAGCTTTCGGCTTCGTTTGGATTAACTTTTTTATTGTTTCTTAAAACAATTCTTTAATATATTTTTTTATTTTTATTTTTGTACTTTAAAAACTGTTTTATAAAATAATAAAAAAAAAATCCCAAAAAATTCTTAGAGAGCAATGATTGCTTTTATAAGACCACGTCTTTATCTGCTGAATTATAACGCTTTGAATGGAAATCTGAACTCTTTGGGGCTGTTGGGTAGCACCCAATATTTGATTTAAGTAGGATTTCATAAATCCTCTAAATTCAAATTTCGAAAATCCTGAGGGGCCTAAATCCTGAAAACTATTTGGTAACATTCATGATAAATCCCATTAAATCCCGTGTGACTGTTTGGCTATAGAACGGATTTAACGAGCGGATTCTTCCTCTGGAGCCAATGAATTTCCTAAATCCCGCAAAAAACAGGATTTCAAAAATTTGGGATTTAGCACGAAAAGACATAATTTTCCTTCTATGACAGCTTTCATTTACTGTGAGATTTGGTTTTGCATTTTAGGCCGTTTGGCTGGATTTCACTCAAATCCGCTTAAAATCCGTTTGATTATTAGTTTGTGTTCACTGTTGGGTTTGCCATGGTTTTAATTGATTCAGCTTTTGTTCATTGCTATTTGAAGCTTGTTGTTTTGGCGGTGTTATTCGACTGCTTTGTCTTTTAACTTATTTTGGTTTGCAGGTGCCTTAAGCATGTTTGACATTTTATGCATGTGACTTTGCCGTTTGTTTCCAACACGTGGATTGCGGCAACTGTCTGACTATTATTCTTTTTTAATAGTTAATAATATTGAGTTGATATATCAACTACTACAACAATAAATACAATTATAACTAATTACTTGTGATGATTGTGTTATAAATTGTTAATAATTTGAGAATTAACATGGTTTTTTTTTACATTTATTTTAATTAAATATTATTCACATATTCAAGATTTAACCTCTTAGTTGGTACTAAAACTTTCCAACAAACAGATCAAGATGATCTACATAGACATGTTCATCATTACCAATGTAATGTAAACACCAATAAACTATTTATCTTCTAAATAAATATACAAATTTGTAGATGATGCAAAATGTTTTATTTGAAAGAGATTTTTAGAACTTCATTACCAAAGTCAATTCTGAATAAGGGCATAGGATTTCAATAAGAGCTTCTAATTTCCAAATTTTTCATCACTACATCATTATTATTAATATCACTCAAAATTAACAACTCTATTTGCAATTTTCCATATTTCAAATCATAACATTTTGACATCCAATCGAAGGAATGTGAAACAACAATGATATTAAATACTGCTTAAATTCTACTACCTAACAACCAAATAATTTTTTTTAAAATTTTTTATTTCTTAAACAAATATGTAAACACAATTTATTTTTCTCTCTAAAAGTTTAAACATAAAAAATTTTAAAATTAATCCATTTTTTTTAGGGCTATAAATTATGAAATTTATGATTATAATATTTTTTGCCTTATTGGAATATTTATTGGTGTATAGATATATTTGTTGCTCTATTAAAAAAATTAAAATTTATAAATTATTTTTTATTTTTAAATTTTAAATATAAATTTTTGAGATAAAAGATAAACATTTTCAAAACTTATCTTATATAAAGAGAATAATGTATCATATTGATTATAATCATCATAAAAAAAATCATAAATAAAGTTTACTCTTATCAAATTTATTATATTACCAACTTTCTCATTAGTTAGTTGATTTTCAAATTATTTAATAATAAACATAATTTACTATCAACACTATTCATGAATAATAGAAAACACATGCCATATAAAGATATTTATCTAACCATATAAAACTTATCAATGATTATAATTTTTTATAATAATATAATTTTTTCATCTTAATAATGACAATATAATTAAAATTTATTTAATAATTTTTATTTGTAAATTTTTAGTCACGTGCATTTAATGCACGGGCATTTTACTAGTCATCGAAAAATTCTCTTGATTTCACATTAATCTCGAAGCAAAAATCAAGTTAGAAATTTTAAAAATTAAATTAGAAATTATGTAGACTCCAATTTCAGCAAACTTACAGTCGAACTGAACGTCTCGAAAATATGAACCAAATGACACCAAATTCGACTCAATCCGAGCTCAAATGAGTCCAAATCAAAGACCTGAAGCGCATTTAGAAGATTCAATCCATAATTTGGATTGCCAAAAGTTTCCAAACGTTACATGCTTATAGTTGAATCGAGCGGCTCGATGAGGCGAATCCAACAAGCCCTAGATCGCCGAATTCTGATATCATTAAGACATTTAAGTGCTCAATAAACGGTCCAAGATCAAGGGATTCGACATCAACCGTTCATTCAAACCACTCCCAATTTACCACTAATTTTACTCCTATTTACTGGTCATGCCACTCTTAAAAAACTATAAATAAGTCTCTTATTTCTCATAGAAAGGGACAACAAAGGGGGAAGAAGGGGCCCAAACAAGAAAAGAAGATGAGAAAGAAGAGGCCAAGCAAAGAAGAGAATGAGGAGAAGGAAGAAGAGAAACTCAATTTCTCTTGCCACCAGACTCCTCCTTGATCAATTAACACCAAACTTCTACCCGGCTACCAACTAACGTCGGACTTCTGCTTGACCGCCAACTGATACCAATTTTTCTACCCGGCAACCAACTAACGCTGGACTTTTGCACAGCCTCCAATTGATGTTGGACCTTCGTCGCCCTCTGACAATGGTGATTCTTTCAAGTCCCATCTTATAACACACGTTATATGATGTATATTTGTTACATCAAGCTAAAGCCTTCCTCTAAGGAAGGGCCTCATTTGTACTCGACTGCGATTAATAGTGGATTCATTCAAATTAGGTTAGACCCCATGATTTTTTCACTTCTTAGGATTTTCCACGTAAAAATTTTTGTGTCTCTTTTGAATGATGCACCCTCTCTTTTTTATCTGTATGCGTGTGCAATCTTCGTACAAAGTTAACACTTTAAAATTTATACTTCTTGATACGTCATGCAAAAATTATCTTGATCGTACACAAATCTCGAGGCAAAAAGCTAGTTGGAAACTTCAAAATTTAATTTCGGGAGCATCTGAACTCCGATTTCAGCGAGCTTACAGTCAAACTGAGCGTCTCGGAAATACGAACCCGACGGCACCAAGTTCAACCCAATCCGAGCCCAAATGAGTCCAAATCAAGGGCTCAAAGTGCTGTTGGAAGGTTCAAACAGCAATTTGAGTTACCAAACGGTCTCCGATTTTGACGAGCTTATACTCGAATCGAACGGCTCGACGAGAAAAATTCAAGGAGCCCAAGATTGCTGAATTCCAACATCATTAAGGCCTCCAAATGTCCGACGAACGGTGCACGATCTAAGGGTTCACTATCGGCCGTCCATTCGAACCACTCCCTATTCGCCCTTGATCTCACACCTATTTACGGGTCATGCCACTCCATAAAATCTATAAATAGAGCCCTCATTCTTCACAAGAGAGGATCTAAGCAAGAGAGAGAATAAGAGAAGAGAAGGAAGAAGAGAAGGAAGGAGCTCCTCCTCGACAGCCACCGGACCACCGCCGGACCACCGCAGAACCTCATCGGACCACCGCAGGAACCTCGTCGGACCACCACAGGAATCTCGCCGGACCACCGCAGAACCTCGCTGGACCACCGCCTTAAGGCCCGAAGTTCAGCCCCTACGTCCTACTGAAGACCCGGCATCTTGTTCAAGGCCTGACACTCAGTCCCTACGTCCTGCCGAAGACCCGACGTCCTGTTCAAGGCCCGACACTCGGTCCCTACGTCCTGCCGAAGACCCGACGTCCTGCTCAGGGTCCGACGTTCAGTCCCTACGTCCTGCCAAAGACTCGACGTCTTACTTAAGTAATTGATTGTAATCTGATCACCCTTGGAGGTGATTCAGTCCTTTGTAACCAACTCAAAGTCTAGTGGAATCATTTTCAACTGGGCTAGGCCTCGTAGTTTTTCCCTTTTTAAGGGTTTTCCACGTAAAAAATCTTGTGTTCTCAGTATGTGAGCTAGTTATACGTATACCGTTAAGACGCAGAATTAAATCTCTATCGCCGCGTATTTTCTAGCCCGTAACACTTCTCTACCCTCGTGAATATTCCAGGATGCAATAAGTTTATTGCCTTATTCAACTCTGGTGAGTGAAGCGGTTATCAAAAAGTTTTAAGCATCAATAGATTATTTCAAATATTAACATACATTATAAATAAATTGTCCAAAATAAGATAAGGGAATAGATATAATTTCAATCTCAAATCAAACTCTTCGGGGCTATTTGGTATTGGATTTGCACCTGGATTTAAGCATGATTTAAGGTAAATCCAGCCAACAGTTTTCATATGTCATCTAAATCTGCACCTGCGTTAATCCGGGATTTGCATATTTATGAAGTTAATCTGCATAAATCTAAATCTCATCGAGAGGTGGATTTACAGACTCAGATTTAGAGGAAGAAGCGCGTGAAAGGGGAGAAATATCATTATATTCACAGTCTTAGTCTCTCTGATTTGTGGTTTCCTCGCTCAGCCAACCGTTTTCTTGCACCGGCTATGCTTCTTCGGCCGTAGTCCTACAAGCATATGTTCGAAGAAATGGCGAAAGAGGAAAAGCAACAGTAACAATGAAATGGAGAAGATGAAAACAAAAACCCTACATGGGCTAATTAGTAGGAGAAGAGAAAAAATAATAGTAACTATTAGTATTATTATTAAAATTAATCAAAACTACTTTATTAAATCATTAGCATAAGAAATAGTTATTAATGAAGTTGTTTCAACTATTTAGCTTCGGTACTTTACAACAATTTTATCAACTACTTTAAATCTCTAACTGTCATAAATCTAAGATCTGTTGTTAAATAGTTTCTCCGGATTTAATAAGATTTAACATTTATCATTCCAAATAGTTTTCAAGATTTAACAGCATCGAATTTATTAAATCCCACTGAAGTTAAATCCAACCCAATACCAAACAACCCCTTCTACTGGTTCAAATTCATTGGAGTCTCATAGCATAAGCTTTGAGTATCAAAATAGAAAGAAAATAAAGAAAATGATTATAGGGTGTTTCATTTGTTAATAACCGAATGCAGAATAAAAATAATAGTGTACTTAGAAATATTTGAAGCTGTTTGAATGAGAGTAAAATGAATGAAGGAGATTTTTTGTGGTTTGGCTTGAACTAAATTAATGATGGTTGGCGACTATTGTCAGCGATGATGGTTATAGGTGGGAGCGAGCAGCAACAGCGAATATCAGTGGTTGACAATTAACAGGAGGTACCCGGGTAAATTGGTGTGGGTTGCCTGCTAGATCGATCAGGTTTTACTCGTCGCAAAGCGGAGGGGTTCCTCGTTACAAAAAAAGAGGTCAGAAGTGGCGATAGGCAGCAAGTAACGCGACATAGTTAGCTTGCGATAAAACCTTATCCCCCACCATAAACTGTAGCTCTCTCTTTCACTTGTCTACAAGCTGTTTCATTATATTCTGAATTTATTGTAAATTTGCACTCAATTGTGCTAGTATTTTATCTGTTTCTCTAAGTAACACATTCACTACAATTTTAGAACTATTAGCATCGTAAGAAATTATAGGAGGAGGTGCTCTGCCATATTCTATTTGAAAGGGGTAAGCTAATGTTATGGAAATCATTTCATATCTAATTCAGCATAAATTAGGATTTTTTTTTTTTTTTTTTTTTTTTTGATAAAACCAACATATAGGGGCTTACTCGTTGTCTCGTTGATAATAAAAAGCGTTATAAGTCCTTAAAGAATCAATAGCCCTCTAAAATACATCATTTGAAATAAAACTTACGAGTTATTGATTCAAACTATACAAAGCCAAGCAAATGAAAAGAAGAGCAAACTACGAAGAGGCCCTCAGTACGAAGCCAACCATGACCAATCTACGAGAAGCCAGGAGAGACAGCTCAGACAAGCTCCAAGCTGCAGGAACTTGCAAGAAAAAAACAAAATAACCAAGCAATAAGAAGACAACCAGCATGAAAGAAACCAAACAAGCAACCTTAAAAAGATACCACTCAACAACCGAATCCCAACTTAACTCCTAGCCAACATCAGACCCAAACAACACAACAACAATCAACAGAGCCAAGCCCCACACCAATAGATATCCAACCGAACAAACAACCCCAATAGACCAAGTACAACAGCCAAAAACCAAGATAAAGGAAAGAAAATGCCAACAACAGTTGCGAACAAAACCAAGAAGCTTACTTTCTTTTATGTTGTTGCCTACGACATTTGGCACCCCCAAAGGCCAAAGTATTTAAAACTATACGACCCACCTTCAAATTAAGCATATCCTTGAAATCATCGTCAGGGCCCTCTAAATCCTCCCAACCACCCACACCAGGCAAGGATGACTCATCAAGCTAATCAGAATGATCAAAATAAGGATCCTTCAAAGCCAACCCCAAATGAGCATGCAAAGCATATTTAGATAGAATATAAATAGCAACATCAACAAATGGCTTTCTCGCAATCGCATTAGGAGACAAATTCAATCTGCAAGATGAATCATTCATCACCTTCTTATTAACATCACACTGATCTAAACTCTCGTGAGACAAGCCAAAATCAATTTCAATTGAATTCATAACACAATCCACATCAACAATAACATTAGAAACAAGTGCAACTAACTCATTATGATTTTTATGGTTATGGGCGTCATTGTCGTGCCCCAAATTTAAATCAACCCTAATCTATGAGTTAATATTCTCAACAGCCTTGGCAGAAGACACTATACTAGTATTAATCTTCAAGTCATCATCAACACCCTTCATAAATTCACATTACTCAACAATCAGATTAGGCACAAGAGAAGAGACAACCAAAGAGATTAACCACACAAATCACATTGTATTATTAAATTTGGTTGTATGATTTTCTATTTTTTTGTTGTTTATTTGCTCAATAGCGGAGATATCTGCTCAGTGTTGTTATAAGAAAATTATGTTAATCATGAAAACTGAACCCATTGTAACGGTGAACAATAATAATACTTTACAAAAGCTATTCTAACTTTTGTTTGGCTATCAGTCTATGGGTAATAAGAACTACTATGACATAGTTTTGTTCCAAATCACCAACATAATTCAATTCAGAATGTGTTCATGTAAATTGGGTCACAATTGAAGGCCATTACACCAGTTACTTATGTAAATTATACAAATCCGAAGCAAATATAGTGGCCATTGAAGAAAGTGAAAGACAAAGAGCGGAGTGTTGCAGCACTTCTGAATCCAGCACCTTCATGTCAGAGGTTAATGAGAGAGAGGAGTAGAGGGAGACCGAACGATAATAGAGAAAAAGAAATATTTCATTCACACTTTGCACATGAGACAGGAAATATTTATAACATATTAGATGCAAGAATTGCCATAACGGCTGGATGATGTGGAGCCCACATATGCAAGAAGGTATGGTTCTTGATATCTTATAGGCCCCCGCAAACTGATGAAGACCAAGCGGCAATTAGTTTGTTGCATAAAAAATTTGAACCTACCTATAGGTAGTGGCTTGGTGAAAATGTCTGCGAGTTGGTCGTTAGTACATATGTGATGAACCGACAGTTGTTTGGACTGAATCCAATCTCGGATGAAGTGACAGTCCACATCAATGTGTTTGGTTATGGCATGGTAAACCGGATTGTTGGCAAGTGCGATTGCGGATGTGTTGTCACAGTAAATAGTTGTAGGAGTTAGTTGAGGAATGTAAAAGTCCTCAAGAAGACGGAGTAGCCAAATAACATCAGAAGCTTCAGTTGCCAGGGCTTGGTATTTTGCTTCTATGGATGATCGAGCCACGATGGTTTGCTTTTTAACTTGTCAGGAAATCAAAGATTTACCTAGGAAGTTGTAGTATCCTAAAATTGATTTTTGGTCTTGGGCGTTGTTGGCCCAGTCGACGTCAATGAAGCCTTGTAGTGTGAGATGGTCTCAGTTCAGAGGGATGCCGTTGTCGGTTGTACCTTGAATGTAGCGAAGAAGTCTTTTGAGGGCGTCGAAATTGCTATTGAGGGGGGGGGGGGGGGGGGGGGGGGGGGGGGGGGCGGGCATGTGCATGTGCTGACTTAGTTGATAGACCGCAAACTGAATGTCAGGGCGCATTAAAGTGAGATATTGAAGGTGATCCGATCAGGTGGCGGTAGAGTTGAGGGTTGGAGAAATCTGTATTGTAGCTGGTTGAATTATCAATTTTGCAGGAGATGGGGGTATAGACATATTTTGAGTTTTTCATGCCAGCACATTCCAAAATACGTTTAGCATATTGTTGTTGATGAAGTAGTACACCATATGTTGTGTGGATGATTTGAATGCTGAGGAAATGAGCTAGAGAGCCGAGGTGGCGCATTTGGAAGTGTTCTTGGAGGTTGGATAGTAGTCATTTGATCTCCGTGGGAGACGTGTCAGTGAGTAGGATGGCGTTGATGTAGATTAAGATGTAAAGACTGTTTTAACCCGATTTATGTATGAGAAGAGATGGGTCAGCATTGTTAATAGTAAAACCAAAAGTTTGAAGGTGATTGGATAGAGTTGCGTACCATTCACGTGGAGACTGCTTGAGGCAGTATAGGGCTTTCTTCAATTTGCAGACGTAGGTCGGATGCAATGAGTCTTGAAAGGCTGGTGGTTATTGCATATACACGGTGTCAGATAAGTTTTCGTGTAAGAAGGCATTGGAGACGTCTAGTTGATGAATATCCCAGTTGGAATGTAGCGTAATGAGAATGAAGACGCAGACGGTGGTGATCTTTATGACGGGACTGAAAGTCTCCATGTAATCAATTTTGTGTTCTTGATTGAAGCCTTTTGCGATGAGTCGAGCTTTGTATCGGGCCATAGTGCCGTCCAATTTGAGTTTGGTTATGTATGTACATTTGCATCCGAGACGGGGTGGAACAAGATCCCATGTTCCTTGCATTTGTAATGCCTGAAATTCTTGAGATATAGTGGATCACTAGTGTTCGCTTTTGAAGGCTTGATTGTATGTAATGGGTTCGGTATGGTGAATGATATGGGATAGATTGAAGATTTGTTTTGGTTTTGAGCGGCCAGTCTTGGATCGAGTAAGCATGGGGTGTGTAGTGGGTTGTGCTTTGTGAGCGTTGGTGGGGGAGGCAGAATTAGAATGGGATGGAATGGAGTGGTTTTAGGGGAGATATGTTTCACAGATTGTGATTGTTGGAGATAGGTATTGAAGAATGAGAATAAACGGGTTTGGTTGAGAATGGTAAGTTGATATAATTGCTAATATTATTGCTGAGGGAGGCGGGTAACCCGTTTGTTGGAACAAGAAGTAAAGGAGGGATTATGGGTGACAAGCTGGTGGATGGGTTGTTTTGGGTAGATAATTGAGTGAAGGGGAATATTTCTTCGTTAAAGACTACGTGGCAAGATGTGTAAATCGTGTTGATTGTAGGATCGAAGCACCGATATCCTTTTTGGACCCGTGTATAGCCAATAAAGATGCACGGGTGAGACAGAGGAGAGGATTTGTGGGTGGAGTAAGATTTGAGCCACAGGTAGCAAAGACAACCAAAGACTTTGAGGTTGTTGTACGTGTGTGGTTTTCTGTATAGAATTTCATAAGGTGATTTGTTGAAAGTATTTGGAGATGATAGACGACTGATTAAATATACAACGGTCAGGAGAGTATCGACTCAAAGATATGACAGAAGGGATGCTTCAATGAGCAATGTACGGGTGGTCTCGATTATGTGGCGATGTTTGCGTTTGGCCACACCATTTTGAGATGGTTAATAGGGATAGGTAAATTAATGAAGAATGCCATGAGCGTTTAAATGCGTTTTAATTTTATTGTTGATGAATTCTCTGCTGCCTTATATACGCAGTGTGTGAATATGAGTCTGAAATTGTCTTTCAATCATTTTTTAAAATTCAAGAAATTTGTAAAATACTTGGGATTTTTGGACAAGATTATACACCCATATAAATTTTGAAAAATCATCTATGAAGCTAACATAATAACGATATCCATAGTTTGAAACAGATGAGGAGGGACCCCAGACGTCAGACCCTAGACATCAGAGTGAATCAATTTGAGAGGAAATGTACTATTACTTTGTGACTTTTTAAATGATATTTGATGGCTTTTAACCATTCTACATGAGTTACAAGTTGAAGTCAGAGAGGAAGTACAAATGTTTGAAAAATGGTTTGCAAGTTAGGAAAGCGTGGCCGACGAGGGATGCCCTAGACATCGATGCCAGAGATCGGGAATGTGTTGAATGGAGAGAAGGGCGAACTGATAAGTTACGGTGGTCTTGTGCGGTAGAACATTGAGAGGATAGAGCCCGTTAATACACGGACCCGTGAGAAGAGTTCGGCTGGTCTTCGGATCCTTAATTTTGTAGCCACGGGAGGAAACTGTAATAATGCAGTTGTTGTGAGTAGTGAGATTGTGAACGGATAAAAGATTGAAGGAAATATTTGGCACAAGATTTAAATGAGATAGTTGAAGGCTACCATGAGGTGTGGGTAAGAGACCATTAGCAGTGGTATGAATGGGAGTTGCTGGCCGTTGCCAAGAATGACTTGGTTGGAGTCGATGTATGGGTGGGATGTTTGGAAGTGCGTCGGATCCGAGGTAAGATGGGAGGAAGCTCTGCTGTCAAGGTACCATTCGGGGGGGGGGGGGGGGGGGGGGGGGGGGGGGGGGGGGGGGGGGAGGCAATGGCGAAGTGAAGAAGAGAGCTGTGGATGGTTGTTCACTATTGTATTGATCATCGTGACGATGCCAGCATTTGACCGTAGAGTGTCCGTTCTTGCCACGAATTTGGCATGTGACGAGTGATCTTGATTGTTTTTCGCCTTTGGTGTTGTTCGATGGGGTTCGGTTGTTGTAGGAATTTGACCCACAGGAAGAGTTGGATCGGCCGCAACCACGGCCCCATGTAGCCATAAGTGCGGTGGTGTTTCCAGAAATTTGAAAGGACTATAGCTCATGGGTTGTCTCATGTGCGAGGTTGAGCTCTTCACTGCAAAGAAGAGTATAAAGATCATGCAAGCTCAGCGGTTGGATTGGTACGAATCGCAGTTTTAAAAGCTTGATATGTGGGCGGTAGTCCGTCTAGTGTGTAGTGGATAATGTCTTCAACGGCGATGGGGGTGCCGGAGGCAGCAAGAAAGTCTACTTTAGTTTTGATGTCAAGAAGATATTTTGACATCATTTTATCCTTCATAGTGAGGTAGTGAAGTTCGTGTTTGAGTTGGATGATACTTGAGCGGGTGCTAGATTGAAGTCGGCAATCAAGAATGGTCCATATTTCATTGTAGTGTTCAACAAAGAGGACGTAGGGAAGGATCGTCGATGATATGACAGAATATAAGACAGCGGCAAGATTCTGATCGAGCAAGAGCCAGTTGCTATAGTTGGGATTGGGGGTGGATTGATCGGTTGTCATGGTGGAGGTTCTTGGCAGAGGGGGGGAAGATCCGTCCAAGAAGCCTTGATACCTGTTTGCCCGAAAGAGCTTAAGAACCTGAGATCGCCAAAGAGGATGATTATCGGCGGTAAGCGGTTGAGCAATGATATTTTTAACGTTGCTCATGAAGAATTCGAGGGACATCGGAATCGCCAGAGAGGATGGAGGCTGTTCTTCGGAAGCAGATTGGTCAGGGAAAGATGTGGTTGTGGACGTCTCCATGGGAAAGGCTTGAGCGAAACCTGAGATCTCCAAAGTGAAATGACGGAACCAAAAGGAGAGGGAGGGGAACGTTACTGCTCTAATACCATGTCAGAGGTTAACAAGAGAGATGAATAGAAGGAGACCTAACAAAAACAGAGAAAAAGAAATATTTCATTCACACTTTGCACATGAGACAGAGGAAATATTTATAACATATGAGATACAAGAATTGTCATAATGACTCGATGACGTGGAACCCACGTATGCAAGAAGGTACGTTTCTTGATATCTTACACTTCAGAAAAATTAGAGACAGAGTTGAGCACATTGGCACTTCAAACTTGGCGCCAAGGCGCTTCAAGATGGGCTAGCAATATTTTTCTCATTTTTTTTCATTAAGAGTTACATCCATTGATAGTTGCAATTGGGGGCGGATCAACATTTTGGGCCTCGACGGCACACCCCTCACTAGCCCAAGTCCACCCATCAATTACAAATCAGCTTATTTCAAGTTACATTAATATAACGCTAAGTATATATAAGTAGGGCTGCAAACGAACCGAGCCGAGCCGAGTATGTGAGTGTCCATGTTTGTGTTCATTTAATATCAGCTTGTTCAAGTTTGGTTCATGTTTGTTCGAGCTTTATTGTTTGTGTTCATGTTTGGTTCATTTAAATTTATGAGTGTTCATGTTCGGTTCAGGTTCAGTTCATGTTCGTTCGTTTAGTGCTTATCGAGCTTGTTCGCGAACATGTTTAACGATTTTTTTTAACTATCAAACAAACATGTTCATGAACATATATATGAATAAACATATTTATAATAAAAGCAATTGTCTATGTAACAAAGGCAATGATTATTTATATTTATTAATTTTATAGTCAAATATTAATTATTTTTATCGAGCTTATTCACGAGTTCAAAATCGAACACGAATCGAGCTTTTATCGAGCTTAATGTCGAGCTTGTTCACGAACTTCAAATAATGTTGTTCGCGAACATAAATGAGCTGAACGCATTAGTGTTCAAGTTTGTTTATTTAAGAATCGAGTATTTAAAATATTGTTCAAGTTTGTTTGTTTAGTTAATTAAACGATCACAAACGAGCTTTAATCGAACCGAACAACGAGTAGCTCGTCGAACGTTTGGTTCGCTTGCAGCCCTATATATAAGATTAATTATACATAATTTTAATTTCTAAAGCAAAGTAATCCCTCAGCCTCACTGTGGGAATTTATTTCTTTTTGGCAATCACGTGAGCTCTCTTTTGTATCTCTCAAAATTCTCTTTCTTTCTATTTCTTTCCCCTCTTTTTTGAGAAGAAAAATTTTTTTTTGGGAAAAAGATAAGGCATTGGTGTTTTGTAGAAAAAGGGAAGATAAGATTATGTTGCAATAAGTTAATTAATTAATAAAAAATTTCAATTAATAAATTTTAGAATGCAAATAAATTAATTAAATAATATTAACTTTATAATTTTGTATTATTTATGTTTTTCTTTAACTAAATGTAAACAATTATATCAAATAAATTTAATATATAATTAATTTAGGATAAATTAGAATATTAAATTAAAATAATTTAAATTTAATCACTATAATTATAGTTCAAATATTAAGAATCAATTTAATTCATTCAAACAAAATAATGTGAACTATAAAAGTAATTTATTTGAACTCAATTCATTAACATAATCATATGAGAAAAATATTAATTTCTAAATAAATAATAAGATAGAGAGTGATATATCTATGCTTTTTTAATAGATTAACTATAATTTTGAATGTATTTTTTAATAATTTTTTATTAAAATTTTATCTCAAGATCTATGATTACATTGAAGAAAAATATTATTTGAAGAGTTATTTAATGTCTAGTATTAATTTGTGCCCCTATTAAAAAAAAATCCTAGCGCCACCTTTGATTTTAGTATATTTTCTCTTTGTTTGTTCAAAGAGAATGATGCAAGGGTACTAAAGAGAGATAAGAAAAGAGCTAGCAAGAGAGAAGATATCGCTGTACTATTCCTCTTAAATTTTCATAGTGATTTTTTTAGTATGGTGTGGCTCCATGACTTTTTCTCAATTTTAAGTTTTTCAATGTTAAATCCCGGTATACTTTATTTCCACTGACAAATGCTCTTTCTTGTCTTATTTCGTTGTGTGATTTACTTCCCCAACAGTAACGACTGGAGGAGGCCGGCCAGTAGGTTTTTGGCAATCATAATAAGCTAGAGAAACAAAATGAAGCAGTATATCGCTTCTTTTTTCTTTTTTTTTTTGAGACAGTTAGGTCAATTAAGACAGACTCACACACACTTCGCATACACAAGACTCAAACTCAAGACCTCTTAGTTGATAGCCTTATATAATGCTTCATTTTAGCTAATAAAGTTGTGTCACGACACTTGTCGTCATTCTGAGTATTCCTCGATGAAAATCATGGGCTTGCTGCTTGCAGTAATATTTCTTCAAAATGTTTTCCTTTAATTCTGAAGTGATTGCGTGCACAACTCTGTCTTAAAATATAGAATACTAGAGCTGCACTAATGACTCAATAATAACTTATTAAGTACCTAATAAATCCAATTCAACTCGAATATCTTTTACACAATCAATTTCAGATCTCTATTTATCCAACCCTTTAAATTGAACATACCCATAGGATCCGAACTTTTATTTGGTCCGGTCACCTGATGTAGCTCTACGTTCGGACGCCAGTAAGATAGTGCCATGGGTTCTCACTATTTACCGCGCGGCCCGATAACCCCGAACCGGAACAGAGACGGGATTGCTATGTTCGCGTGTTACTAGGTATTGCTCGGTATTTGCTCGGTATTGGTCGATTTTGCTCGGCAATAACGAGAAATATCATTCTGTGAAGACCAATACCGAGCAATACAGAGTTTTCTCGATATTGCTCTGTATTGCTCGGTATTTCTCGGTATTGCTCGATATTGGTCTTCACATAGCGATATTTTTCATTATTATCATGGAATACCTAGCAATACTAAGCAATACCTAGCAATATCGAGCAATACCTAGTAATACCGAGCAATATCTAGAGCAATACGCGAACATAGCAACCCCGGGTCAAGTCGTCGGGCAGCGCAGTATTGAGTAAGACCACGTAGCGACATGTTATTGACGTCCGAATATAGAGCTACGTCAGGTCACCTTACCTAATAATTGTTCCCAGAAAGTGGTTGTCGGGGCAGGTGGCATTATAACTCACAAATAGAAATATGTTAATCAAAATCTTTCTATTTTTAACAACAATTGTCAATTGCTATGAGCTTTTTAATTTTGAAGTAAATATTATTAAAATTCGAAAAGAAATTAATATAATATTGATATTTCCATGGCATTAAATATATTAGTTGGAGGGTAGAAAGAGAAAGTTTTAGAGAGAGGGAGGGAGTGGCAGTTGGAGAAAGAATCGAAAAAAGAAAGAATATTAAAAAAAGGAGAAAGATTTTATGCAGAAAATTGCATATGATCATATTTTTGTATACTCGCCTTTATTCTATTCCTTTGTTACGTGCATGATTTTTATGAATTGTTTTTGTCATACAACGAAGAACTAGTTTTATTCGATGGAATTATAGGTTTTATATGGGACGGTTATTTTACAATTTTTTAAAGTAATTTTTTAATTTTTGTGCTAAAAATTACTTTGAAAAACAGTAATAAGTCATCACAAGCAAATTCATAGTATATTGAGAGCTTCTTCTTAATTATCTTTGCATATTTTTTGTGTTGAATTCCGAATTGTTTAATTTATCTTATTCTTCAATATAGTTTTCTTATTATTTCTTAAAATAGTTGTTTAGTAAAAATTTAAAACTTGTGTATTTAAAAATTGTTTTAAGAAGCAATAAGAAATCCATTTTAAACGAAACCTAACTTCAAAAGCGAGTGACTCTCCTTATTAATTCATCTTATGCAGTTTGTTTAGCATGTAAACTTACGAATAATATTTATAGATTGTGAATATTTTTATTGACGAGGGAGAGGAAAATTATTAAAGGCAATTATTTTGTGAGAAGTTATAGATAATGGATATTTGCATTCCCACATGCATGCTAAAATTCTTCCAAGTTAACGTACGTTATTTGGTCCGGTCACAGGACGTAGCTCTACGTTCAGCCGCCAATAGAATTGCGCCACGCGTTCTCACTATTTACCACGCGGCCCGACAACCCGACCCGGAAGGGACCCAGGATGGCTCGGAATTTCTCGATTTTGCTAGGTATTGCTCGGTATTGCTAGGTATTGGTCGATTTTGCTCGGCAATAACCAATATCGAGCAAATACCGAGCAATAACAAGCAAATACCGAGTAATACCGAGAAATACCGAGTTGTACCGAGTATTTCTAGAAAAACTCGATACAACTCGGTATTTCTAGAAAAACTCGATACAACTCGGTATTTCTAGCAAATACCGAGTTTTTCTAGAAAAACTCGGTACAACTCGATATTTCTCAGTATTACTCGATATTTGTCTTCACAGAACGGTATTTCTCCTTATTGTCAAGCAATACCTAGCAATACCGATCAAATACCGAGTAATACCTCGCAATACGCGAACATAGCACTCCCGGGTTCTGGTCCGGGTCAAGTCGTCGGGCCGCGCAGTAAAGAGTAAGAGCACGTAGCGACATATTATTGGCAGCCGAACGTAGCTCTACGTCCGGTCAGAGGACGTTCTTCCAAGACAAACAAAAACAAAAATAAAAACTAGCCGTTTGGCCCGTGGCCACACGTGTGATATCCGTCTTTGGAATCCCCTTGCTTACACGTGCGATGGATAGGCAAGGCTACACGCTGGTAATCGCTTAAACAAAAGTTTAATGTGCATTAGGGACTGTAAAAGTAGGAGTTAGAGAGAGAGAGAGAGTAAAAGCCTAAAAGGGTTACTTATAGTGAGTGTCTTTATCAGCATGCTAAATGCAACCTTTTATCACAATAAATGTGCTAAAGTTTGCTCCCAACTCTCGTTTTAGTCCCTTTTAACTCTTTTATTTATAGCAAAGCCTCAAAGGCTTAGCTGCTTATTTACCTTTGTACAACCACTAGACCTTTTGATTTTCATAATTTTTTAAATTATTCTGCCTTAAAGTTGAATTTTTATAACAAATTTACATTTGCTTTTTAGAAGTGGACAAAAAATGTTAATATGTAATTTTAATTTGTAATTAATTTAAAATTTTAAATTATATGGTGATATTAAAATATAATTTTTAATTAATTGATATTTTTGCATGAATCATTCATCTAGCATTTATTGTATATATACATTAGGGGTGTTGAGAGATAGGATATTTGCGGCGGTAAAGAATAATTTTTTTTGTCTTAGTAATGTATAGATATCCAATACACAAACAAAAAGAGAGAAATAAAACACTGAATCTTTTTTGAGGGAAAGCCCAAAGAGGGAAAACCACGGGGCCTCGCTCAGGTGAAAGTTTCCACTAAATTTGAGTGAATTACAAATATTGACCCGTCCCTTGACTTAGGAGCGGTCAAATTACAGTAGTTTGGAGAGTTAGGCGAAGGTCTGTCGACTGTCGGATGAAAGTCTGACGGCTTTAGATTGCTAGGTGGAATTTCAGAGGCTGTCGGCGGTGATCCGACGAAGGTCGGGCTGATGTCCGAAGGTGATTGGCGGCCGGGTGGAAGTCCGACGACGGTCAGTGGCCAGGCTGTGGTCCGACGATTGTCAGGCTAAAGTCTGACGAAGGTCGGCGGCCAGGCGATGGTCCGACAATGGTCAGGGTGAAGTCCGGGGGCGGTCGGCTACCAGGCTGTGGTCCGACGGTGGTCGAGCTGAAGTCCGATGGCGATCGGTGGCATGACAGTGGTCAGAAGATGGTCAGGCTGAAGTCCGATGGCGGTTGGTGGCCGGGTGGTGGTGCTGGAGCTCTTGAAGATTCAGAGCTCTCTCCAATATCTAGCAAAAGATCCCCTTCATGTAGGAAGTGGGGGTCTATTTATAGATTTTTTTAGTTGCATAGCTTGTAAATAAGTGAAAGATCAAGGAGTTACTCTGATGGATAGCCGATCTTGATTCCTACGATCATGCACAGTTTAATGGACCTTTGATTGTTCTAATGATATCAGAATTTGATGATCTTTGGCTTGTTGGATTCATCTCGTCGAGCCGCTCGATTCGACTATAAGCATTTCACGATTGGAGACCATTTGGTAACCCAAATTATACCAAATGGTTGTTTGATCCTTTCAAAAGTGCTTCGAGTATTTGATTTGGACTCATTTGGATTCGGATTGGGTCGATTCTAGTGTCGTTGAGTTCGTGTTTCCGAGATGCTCAGTTTGATCGTAAGTTTGCAAGAATCAGAGTTCGGATGGCCTCAATTTTAATTTTTGAAGCTTCCAACTTGATTTTGCCTCAAGATTTGTGCCTGGTCAAGATAATTTTTTGATGATGTATCAAGGGGTAAAATAATTTTCAATAAAAAAAATGTAAATTATCGGTAATGAATAGCTGTTTGATATTTCAGCAATAATAAAATTTTAACTATTCAATAAAAGACTAATATAATACTCCTAATCCTAAAATAACTTAATATCATAATATTAATATGGTTTTCAATAATATAATGCATGACTAATTTTATACTATCATTTCATTTAACAAATAATATTTTATGTATAGTAGATAATAATAATTTTTCAGGTATTATTAATGTTGCACAATCTAACTTCTTGCTAAAAATATTTTTGAGATTTATTTTGTTATCATTTTTTTACAGAGCGAGTACTCGAATTTGACCCATGTGGTTAATATAGTTCTTTTTTTTTTCTTTATAAAAATGAGGGCATTGCCGAGCTTTCATTGATATAGTAGAATTTCTTAGCAATTTGTGCAAAATATAAAGGAGCTATGAATGGTTACAAAAAAAAAAAAAAAAAAATATGTGGGTTCAAGTTAACCCACCAACTACATTCATGAGATCAAATTATGTGATAGTTGACCTCTAAGGTGGCATTTATAATCTATAACATCTATTCAAAAGCATGATTGCCACCCGAAATATTTTGAAACCAACAGTGAAGAGAAGAAGCAGAAAAAGATACCAAAGTTATTTGAAGTTGGTGAAATATAAGCAAAAGCAATATCAATTTAGGGGTGTCAATTTCGGGTCACAGATCGGGTTCGGGTCGAACCCGAAACTGACCCGGCACTATTCGGGTCAACCCGAACCCTACCCGTTTATAAAATGGGTCAGTTTTCCTGACCCGAACCCGACCGCTTCTGGTCCAGGTCAACCCGACATGACCCGAATGACCTGTTTCCAATAAAAAAAATTGCTAATTTTCGGGTCAAAAAACGGGTCAATCTCTTCTTTTCGGGTCAAAATCGGGTCAATCTTGGGTTGTCAGCTCAAAATCGGGTCACTTTCGGGTCAAAGGGTTAACCCGAACAGACCCGATTTTTGAAACGGGTCGAAATGCTGAACCCGAACCGAACCCGTTTCGGGTTCGGGTTGACCCTAACCTGAAATTTTTTGGTCGGGTTTTCGGGCCGTGTCAAATATTGACACCCCTAAATATCATACATAAGAAGAATAAGACTTTCGTTTGGACAGCTTTTTAATTGCTTTGAAAAGTAATTTTTTAGATAAAAAAATTTTTGAATTAAATTTTTTTCTACTAAAAAGTTCCTTAAAAAAACAATAAAAAAACTGTAACAATCAAAGCCTCACATAAAAATAAAAAAAAGTGCTCAAAATTAGGGTTGCAGGCTTGCAGCAACAGCGAAGCGAAGCAATACGACAGTAGAAAAAGAAATTAAGTGCAACTAAGATCGTTCATCTCACGCAACTAATATTGATATGTTGGTTGAAAATTTTAACCAATAAGTAAAAGATTTTAGGTTTAAGTCTTATATATATATATATATATATAATGGTCCATACCGAGCCGTTTGTTCATTCTGGGAAAATTGTGGGTTTTTGCTGATGTGCTGGGCAATTATTGGAAATCCACTCTTTTTAATGTGGAGTTGGCGCTGGATGGTATTAATTGGCAGGCCATAATTTACAATTGGATTTGCTGGTGGCATTCTCTCTTGCTGCCCAAATTCTTCTGCAGTCACTGTTATGCTGGATTTGAGAATTTTGGGCAGGCTTTTTTTTGGGTCGTGGAAGATGATGAATCCTGCCTCTCCTTTAGGACGGTCTACGGGCAACCAAAGGAGACTGATTGCCTTCATGATTGGAATATCTAATTCTGAGTCCAGGCCAGACAGGTTTACTGTCTGTTTTTTGGGTTCTTCTTTTTGGGGTTTATAGTTGATTATAATTTTGGTTTTGCAGGTTGCCTTCTTTTTGTCCTGGCAACTCTTTTTTTTTTTTTTTTTTTGGTTTTTAGCATTGTAATCCTCTTGATTTTTTTTAATAGAATGGGCTAAGCCCTAATTTCACCCCAAAAAAAAAAAAAAAAAGTCTTTTATATATATAATGTTTGTATGACTTTGTCTGAATTAGTCTTGGCTGTGTTTTTCATCACCAGAAGGGTATGATTCAGTGCTGTCAAATCAATGAATGACTGAAATGGAATCAAATTGTATCGTATTTTATAATTATAAACCGAAATCCAATTCCTTGAACACGAAATCAAATTGAACCGGATTGAACGAATCGGTTCACTATCAATTTAATTTTTTATTTTTTCAAAAAAATCTGCCATCAGATATTCGATATATGAATAATAAATAAGAGATAATTACTCTCTATAAATCAATGTATTTTACTTCATTTAAAATATATAAGAGGCAAAATCAGTTTTTTTTTTTTTTAGAATGGACAAAATAAGATCAAGATACATATAATATTTTCAGGAAAATAGAAATATATATATATATATATATATATATATATATATATATATATATATATATATATATATATATATATATATATATATATATATATATATATTTTCAGCAAAGAGTTTCTTGGTGTTCGAATCAGCACTTCTTATCTATATTTATTATTGAGATGTCAGATAATTAAAATACACATTCTATATAATAAATTTGATAAAAATTTTAAATCTCAATTAAATAGAATAGAAAACAATTGATTTTAAAATGGGAATATAATTTTCTGATTTTTTTATGAGAATTTTGAGTCATTTAAAAAAAATTCACTCACACATCATATACGTAAATTTTGAATCTAAAATCTCTTAATTGATAATTAAAACCTCCAACCAACACATCTAAACTGAGCTGCTTGATTCTAAATTTTTTTGTCCAAATCTATTTGGAATGACCCTCTCTTTCCCGATTAATTATTCTATGCGGACACTGAATGCCATTTGGAGACCAACCAAAATATGCTGCATCACTCCTTGCTCGGTACCGCGGCTCGGTACTGCTCGGTAGATACTGCTAACGTGACACATTATGATTGATCTCCGAACAGCATTCTGTATCCGATCTCCGCACAGAATAATTTCTCCTTCTCTGTGGCCCTTAGTTTCTTCTCTTCACTGCTGACAATGCATGCGGCCCCATCGGGGTTGTGCAAAAGCAAAAGAAACAAGGCGACATCTTCCCACAAGGATCACAGTTCTGCTGGAGTTTGAGTGCAGAATCTAATTGCTTTTGCTTTACAAAGGTCAGCCTCCACACACTTTGACATGCATCAATGTGTCAATTTTCTAATCTCTCTCTCTCTCTCTCTCTCTCTCTGTATCTATTATATTTATTCGTTTTCTAAATTTATATATTTAGCTGTAAGATAAATGATCTGTATTTCATACAGTTAACAGTGCAAAGGGGCAAATTATTGGGTCAGGTGACCGGAGGCGAAAAATAAGTTCGGACATCCAATAAAAATTTGCCGCGTCAGCTTGCGCTTTAGTTGCGCTTTTTGACTTGCGCTTTAGTTGCACTTTGGTTGCGCTTTAGTTGCGCTTTTTGACTTGCGCTTTAGTTGCGCTTTAGTTGCGCTTTGGTTGCTCTTTAAAATATTGAACCGGCCCAGTCTGATTGGGTTTTAAATTTGAGTTTAGAGTGCAAGCCTTCCAGGATTGGCAAATTTTCTGAAGAAAACGCATTAGCAGGAGATCGCATTTTTAATTTAAAAAGGAAAATGCGAATCCTGCTTTGCGTTTTCTGAAGAAAATGCAAAGCAGGATTGCGTTTTTAAATGGAAATGCGAATGACGATTGCGTTTTCTTCATCACTCGAGCCCGGACCCCGGTTTAGTCTATGAAGGAATTCAGGCTTTATTGGTCACGGGTGAGGAACCCGTGATTTCCTCTTGCTAAAGGTCCATGAAGCACTCATTTCATGGGGAATTTTTTTTTTTTAATCCTTTATTTTGCCTATAAATAGCAGCTCATAACGAGAAGAATATTTTGTTGTTTGAGGTTGAGTATAAGGCAACGGTTGCATCCATTAAGGTTAGTCTTTACATTTAAGTTTTTAGATCTTATAATGTTCAATTAGTGTTATTTTTGATATTAAAGAAATACTTGCAATTTGTTATTACAAATTTTGTTGTAATATTTTTTGTATTATTCTACATCGTATTTGTACAGTGTTGAAATTTTTTTTCAAATATTGTTGAGAAGTTGATGTTGAGAGCAAAATATGTTGATATAATGACATGAAAAAATTTGACAATATTGTTGAATAAAATAATATTGTTAGAATAGAAAAATTTATATATGTGTTTATTTTGCTGTTAGTATGTATATTTTAATTTGTGTTAATTTTTCCCATCATGTATATTTATATAAATAGTGCGTTTTAGTTGTGAGAATTGTTGCCATGAAAAAAAAATATTTGGTAGATAAATCATTGAAAAAAAATACATTTTGCAGACAAATTAAGGTTTAAGAGATTATTAAGAGTGAGAATGTGAGTTAGATAATTTTTTTTTTTTTTTGCATAATACGAGACTATATGTAATTTAGAACATGAAATATATTTAAATTAAAAAATAAATTTAAATTATTTAGGATAAATTTTTTATTAGTGAAATGATTAATTTTTTATTGCATTACAATAAAATATAATTTTGCTATAATTTAAAAAAATATTAATTATAAGAAAAAAAACATTATTGTAATTAATAATATTTTATATTAAAGTTATATATTGAACCTAAATATTAAATTTAAAAAATATTAAATATATAATAGGAAGAGAGGGATAGAAAGTCTGAGAGGTGGGCAAATATAAACTTTAAAAAATTTAATGAGTAGACATAAGATTAATTTTAAATCTTTTTCTAATTATATGATATTATATAATTATAAAATCAACCTTATAGTATTTGAAAAATATTTTGATTTAGAGACATGAAATTTTTTAAAACAACCATAAGATATATATGACAATTTTTCTCTAAAATTTTGTTAAAGAGTTTTAAAATTTATATGCATGTGGATTTGACGTTGCTTAATTTAATAAATAATTGTTAACATGAAAATAAACAGAATTGTATAAAAAAAAGATTATAAAGAAATATTATGACAGAAAAAGAAAAAAAAGGAAGTTATAATTTTTTAATTGATAGCAAAAAAAAATATTTAATATTTAATACATATATAATTTATCGATCTAAAAGTGAGATAAATTCAACTAAAATTTAGAAAAACAATACTTACAATTTTAAAATTATTAAAAAGAAAAACAGAATTAATGAAAAAATTTTTAAAAAACTAAAAGTTAATAGCTAATAGTTATAATGAATTTAAAATTCAATTTTTATATCCAACAAATTTTTAATATTTTGATTTAGTTAAATAAATAAATTTTTCAATAATATATGAATAAACAATTATTTAATAAATTTATTTTTTTTATTATCGAATTTTATTACTTTTTAAGTTTAATTTTTTATTGAAATTTAATTTTAAATTTTTTAATTTTTTAATTTGAATTTTTAATTTTTAAATATAATTTATTAATCATAGTTATATTATTTAAATTTAATATACTTTAATTGTTATATATTTAATATATTTTATCAAATTATAAATTTTTAAATAATATTAAAATACTTTACTAACATATTTAAGTTCAAATAATGTTAAAATGCCCCTAGATTTGATTTGGATGAAGAAAACGCCACCTACTATCGCATTTTCAAAGAAAATGCAAAGTAGCTTTGCGTTTTCTTCAGAAAACGCAGTCCTGCTTTGCGTTTTCTTCTGAAAACGCAAAACCCAAAGGATGAGTGCGTTTCTGCTCCTTTTCAAATTAACTTAATATCATGCTCCTATTCCTCAATTTTAAATATGCTCCTAAAAATTTGCAAGGATTTTAAACTCTCTTCACCTCGGTTGCGCATGCTCCCTCCAGGATTTCCAGTGTAAACCGCAAGCCTCTTCTTCACCTCGGTTGCGCAAATACACGAAGCATACATAAAATAAAAAGGACAAAGTAGAAGGGAAAGAAGTATTTTAGGAGGGAAAAGACTCTTTATTTCTCTTTTATTTTTGATTCCGCTGTTCATTGTCAGCGGGTACTCACATGCCTTGCAGCCCCAGCGCCTAAAGCTACCTTCTCCCCTAGCCCTGCCTCTCTCTCTCTTTCTCTCTCTCTCTTCCCCCCGAGCTCTCAACTTTGCTTTGGGCGCTGGATCTTCACTTCTATATTGCTTTTTTCTAAACCCCCACAAGCGCACATTCGCATTTCCCCACCGCTCTCTGTCAACGCAAACAAAAAGAGCTCCTCACGAAGTTTCCTCCCCAAGTCCCCCTGCACTGTTCTTCTTCTCTCCGCCATTACAAAAGGAGAAAGAAGCCATCTTTGATTACCCTGCGTCCTGCTTCCCTCGGTGAACACGCCTCTCAAGAAGGTCATTTCCATTTCTTATTTCCTTTCTTCCCTCTTCTTTTGTGTAGTTTATTCGGCCACTTGATAGTGCTTCGCAAGTGGGGTTATGTCCAACGTTTGGATTTCAGCGGTTTGAGTTACTTTCGGTGGTAATTCGTGATTCTATAATCTGGTTAGAAACGATTAAAAAAAACGAAGTAATTTTTCTGTTCGGTCCTTTTCCTCCTTGGATGCTTGGAAATATAGCTACTTGTTACACTTCTGTCTCAAAGATGGAACTTTTGCCTCCATTTTTGTCAGATGAAGATTTATTTCGTTTAATTTGCGCCTTTTTATTTCAATTTTTCATTTGAAGAGTTAAAATTCGCCTCTTTTGCACGGCGCTCAAGCTTTAATGCTTTGCTTGCCTTCAGTTTTTAGATATGACTTGCTGCTCCTATTATATTTCTATGTTTATCTGAAGTGCTTGTTTTGCATGTTGTATTTGTCTCTTTCTCTCTGAAGATCTAAAGATGGCTTCCTAGTTTTATGTGGTCGTTCTTGTTTGCTACTTTTTTTTTCTTTTACATCAATACCATATAGAAGTTTTTCGCTTTAGATCACGATTCACGAAGGAGTTTGAGTGAAGTTTCATGCAGTAACTGTTTCAATAGGGAGAAAAGTTGTGCTTTTAGGCATCATAAGTAATTTGTTATGAACAACAATGAAATTGTCCACTATTGATCATATTAAGATCTTGCTGCATCATTCTCTAGATGGAGAAGAACGTGAACCTAACTGAAGGAAAGACCAGAAAAAGAAAAGCATCAGATGAAGCTCAAACTTTCCCCCATCTTACCTTGGATGAACTAAACGAAGACCTCCTTGAGAAGATACTTTCATGTCTCCCAGCTTCAAGTTTCTTCCGTCTTCGTTCAGTGTGCAAAAGATGGAGCTCAGTTGCGGCCTCTACAACGTTTCGGATTGCCTGCTCGCAGATTCCTTTCAGAGATCCCTGGTTCCTCATGGTTGATCAGGATCTTGACCACTCTATCATCCTAGACATCAGCGAAAGAAATTGGAAGAATCTCAATAAGCCAAGGTGCGTCAACCAAAGCAACCAAGCTAGTTGGATTGCCGTTGCATCCTCTGGCGGTTTGGTCTGCTTTCGCAGCTCCACAGGGGAATTAATGGCATGTAATCCACTCACTGGCGCATGCCGAGAAGTCCCCCCTGCTCACGAGACACAACCCCTCCTTGCAATTGCCATGAGCTCATCTCACAAGAATTCATCTTCATACAGAATTGTGCTTGTTGCAGGGGAACTCCCCAACTTATGCTACAGAGTTTTTGACTCCGAGAAAAACAAGTGGGAGGGTGAGGTATCGTTATATAGGAAGGCTGAAAGTTCACCAGAAACCGAGTTGGCAGGTGGTGATACAGTATACTTCCTGAACAAATCTGGTGACGTAGTGGCTACAAACATGCAAAGGAACCCATCTAGGCAATTCTTAGCTGTTATGAGTATCAAAGATGGCGAAGAGATTGCCTATTTTCTTAGCCATTCGGGCTCGGTTGTAGCTTGCAACATCACTAGGAGGACCTTCCATGAGTACCCCAGGCTGCTACCTGTCTGCTATGAGTACTCCATTGATGTTGTTATTTGCAATAAGGAAATGGCGGTGGTGGTGCTGTCGGAGTTCTTTGAGACAGCCAGTCTCCGGTTATGGAGATTCTCAGAGGTGGAGAGAGCATGGAAACAGGTTGCTGCCATGCCTCCGGCGATGTCGCATGAACTATATGGGAAGAAAGCTGACATCAACTGTGTTGGCTGTGGGAATATGATCTTTGTATGTATAAACTCCAATGATTTCAGCAGCAGATATGTGATCTATAATGTGGTGACTAATGAATGGTTAGAGCTGCCTAAATGTATTGTGGATGGGAAGGCTAAGGATTTCATGTCTGTCTTCTCTTTTGAGCCAAGGCTGGAGGCTTTTGTATGAGTAAGAAATTGTTTTCATTTATTTATTTGAGAAGTAATGCTTGTTTTGCAGTTCATGATTTCTGTGTGATTTGGATCATTTTATGATCTCTTCCTATGCAGTCTTTAAGAGCATAGAAAGAGCTTAATGAGTATAATATCTTTAGAAGCTTTAGATGGTTTAAAACACACTCTAGCAAAAGAGAGCACTTGCTTTGGAGCCATGGGCAGCAAGGATTCCACTAGGAAGATGTAGCAATTTAAAAGTCTTAAGCAGAATCTATATTTGAATTTTTCTGTAAGGGGGGGCTTCTTAGTTGAGGAGTGACTGGATTCCATTAAAAAGTTGTTCTTAAGCATTCATTTGATAATGTTGTAATAGAAGCTGATATACTCGGTTGATATGGAAGCTTGCTTCTAGATGGATGAATATCTATTTATCAGTATATTTGGCCTAATTTGATGGTAGGTTTGGGACAATTTTTTTATTGTTTTGCTTTTCAGATCATAACTATAATTTCTTATTGGCTATTGCTTTTTCTTTGCTTTCAGTGTTAGGAAATTGCTTTTATAGCAGCTTTTAAAAAAGTTTCTTTGTCAATAATAACTTTATAATTGTCTTTACAAAAAATTGTAGCCGTCTCAAACAAATCCTAGTCTTCAATGTTTCACTTGTTCTTATATTTTCAATAATTACTTTTGATAATGGCCTATATCTAGTGGATTTGAAAGTTTGCAACAATCTAAGAGGATGTGGTGAATTTAGGAGCTGAGCTTAAGTCGCTATAGGCTAAAGCTTGAATTTGATTAATTAATCGAGCTCAAGCTTTATTTTATGAGTTTGAGCCGACTCAAGAATGAGCTTGTTTATTTTGAAAGAGAATATGTTTTATGATTCAAGCAATTATTATGATAAGATGGTAAAAAGAAAGAGAAATTAGAAGAAAAATAATGAAGAATCAGTCAATATAAGAAAGTCAAATATAATTTATTAATATTTTTGTTACTTTATATTTAAATATTTTTATTTCTTTGTATTTAAATCCTTGAATAATAATCCCTCAATGTAAAAAAGTAATGCACTGTAAAAGAAATACTTTGGAGTTGCTTGGATTTGGAGTTGCTTGGATGAATGTAAAATAAATGCATGATTTTTTTTTTATTTGAAGTAAAGTGAATGCAATGTAAAGTGCAAGAAGGTTGTGGCCGGGGTGGCTTGCGAAGAGCTAAGGGGGGCAATGGTCATTAGTGGTGGTTGTGATGGCTGGCAGTGGTGGCGGTGGCGGATATCAGCGATAGCTGAAGGTGGAGGAGGTGGTGGCAATGACGATGTGTTTGGAGTGTATTTGGAAATCGTCCAAATCGGAGGAATTCTAAATACACCCCAACATAACTACTTGGGTTATTCCAAACACTCTCCTTTTAAACCAAACTTTCACTTTGCTTCAAACCAAACACTGAAATATTCAAAACCCCTGCATTTTGATTACTTTACACTCTAAATGCAACAAACCAAACAGCCCATTAAGTGAATTTTATATTCATATTTTTTAAAAGAGCTGGCTCACATGCCAATGAGTCAAGTCTGAGCTAGTTCAAACTTGGCTCGTTAGCTCATCAAGCTCGACTCCCTAGCTATTTATCGAGTTGGACTCAAGCTAGCTCATGAGTCAGCTTAACTCACACTCCTAGGTGAGTTGATAAATTAAAATTTGATTCTATAAATAGAAATATGTTTATAATAATATTTATCCTTCAACAATAAAGTCAGAACATCCAAAAATTTGTCATATCAATATAATTTAACTATTAATAGACTGAAATTTAAATATTGTTATAATTTCTCAAAGTGATATAAACCATTAACAAATCAAATAAATGAATTTAAAATCTTAATAACCTTCATAAGATATTAGAAGCATTGGTTTAAAAAACTCTCTATTTAATGATGAAAATTAATAATAATAAAATTATAAAAATATCATTGTTGCGAGCCGGAACATTCGGGGCAGTAGAGAGACATATTGAGTTTAATGTTCTTGCTTTGTAAGAAGATCAAACACACATATAGAGAGAATACAAAGAATCTATTTTTCCTTATTTCTTGTTGCACTTTATATTTCTTGGAGAGAAAAGAATGATAAAAGATTTGCGGGTAATATTAAATGTGATGCAACTGTAGGCCGGCTTGCTCTTCTTGCTAAAATTACCTTATGGAAATCTTATCATGATATTAAGAATCTGATTCTATGATATTCTTTGTTGTGAGGCATTTGGGTTGGCATTGGTCAAATATTTTTTTCAAGAGTTTGATTATTTTTCTAAGCAATTTTGCTTAGGTTTTTATTCATGATCGGTGTTTTGTTTGCTCTACTGAACTCTCCTGTAGCTAAGAAATTTTATGTCTCTCTGTAATCTGGGAACAATTATTACGTCCTCCGATCGGACGCAGAGAAACGTCCGGTCGGAGGCCAAATCCCACCAAAAAATGAGTTGTACCGAGCAATACCAAACAATAACGAGGAATACCATCATTTGAAGACCCAATACCGAGTTAAACCGAGAAATACCGAGTTATACAAAAGTTGTACCGAGTTATAGAAAAAGAAAAACTCGGTACAACTCGGTATTTCTCTGTACAGCTTGGTATAATTCGGTATTGGTCTTTAAAGAGCGGTATTCCTTGTTAATATCAACTAATACCTAGTTGTACCAAGCAAATACCGAGTTTTTTTGCGGGATTTTGCCTCCAACCGGACGTTCCTCTAGGTCCTTACACCGGACGTAATAAAAGTTTGTAATCTGGAGCTTTGTGTAACCTTGGAAGTTGATATTCTCATGTTCTTATAAATTGTTTATAGCTGAAGTTTTTTGGACACTTTTTCATGGGAATATTTGTGTTGGCTTTCCTCTGCGGGTGGGATTTCGATTGAAGCTCCTGCAGTTTCTGTTCAATTGCTTGGGATTGTTCTCAAAAGTTAGTTTTTTGTTTTTATTTTGAGCTTCCTTGCTTAGATTTTGTTTACATGAATTGTAAGTTTTTTCATATTTTTCTAACTTTTTTTTGAATTCTTTCATATATAAATTTTCATTGTTTTAATAGAAATTGAGCATGACAACACATTGAGAAATACTCTTCTACTTGATTCAATATATTTGAATTATGACTCGCTATTAAATAAGCAAACATTGAGAAACACGTCATGAATGTTGCCATCATTTTTTATAAAAGGTATTTTTAATATGACTTGGATATTGATTAATGCTATTTGTGACATAACCTCTTATAATTGGTTTGAAATACTTCAAAAATTATTATAGAAACATAGAAATGATAGACATGATCGGTGAATATGATTGATATAATTGAGTGGTGAATATAATTGTTATGATTGATATACAATAAGGTTGGTGCTGATATAAATATATAGTGGATGATCAAGAATACAAAAAAAAAAAAAAAAGTGATGTCTCTCTCTCGCTCTCTGGGGTGTGCTAGGGCGAAGCCCTAGCCGCCCCTTCCGGTCCTTCCGGCCGTTCCTCCTCCGCATTTCGTGCTGGGTGCTTCTCCTCGAGTGGCTCAAAAAAGTTTCTTCTCGTTGTTCTGCTCTTCTCATCGTTTTCGTTTTCTTTCTGTTTTTATGGCGCCTCAACGTTTTCAGGATCCTGGTTTTTTGGTTGGATCGTCCTATCTTTCGTTTAAGGATGCTCTTTCTGGTTCTTCGCCTTTTTTCATTGTCTTTCCCGAACTTAATGTTTCTTCTCATAAAGGTTTGCCTGCTCTATGGATTTCGGAGGCGGAAATCTAGTTATTAGTTGCTCTGTTCGAATTTGCTCTGGTTGGAAAATTCCACTGCTGTATGCAATCCCTTGATGCAATTAGGAGTTTTTTTTTCAAGCTTAAGCTAAATGGAGATGTTTCTGTCACTGTTCTGAACCAGCATAACGTTTTGATTAAGCTCTTTAACGATTTGGATTGTTGTAGGGTCTTTGCTGATAGGTCATAATTTGTGAGTAATTGCTATATGAAATTGATTAAATGGTAACCTACCTTGGATATTGAGACTGAATCGTCAGCTATCCCCATTTGGATTTCCTTCCCTAACCTTCAGCCTTATTTGTTTGCCCCACGTATTCTTCATGGATTAGGCTTGATTTTTGGCAAACCCTTAAAAACGGATATACCTCCATTGGTTCATGTCCGTCTGTTGCACATGTTTTAGTTGAACTAGATGTGTCCAAACAGTACCCGGACAAAATTTGGATAGGTACAGATAGCATTGGGTATGTTCAATCTGTTGTTTTTGAAGAATTTTTTCAATATTGTGCACACTGTTTAGCTTTGGGGCATTCGATGATTCTTCACCCTAATCTTGATTCATTTTCCTTGCCTCCTCCTTCTAATTCGTTGGGGTTGGTACTGATTCTGTTGTGAATGGTTTACCTGAGCCCTATAATGGCCCTGTTATTGTTTCAGTGGCTCCGACAGGTATTATTGGTGCTAATTCTGTTGTGAATAGATTACCCGAGCCCTCTAATGTCCCTGTTATTGTCTCTCCTGTTACTATTTCTCCTATTTTTCCTTGTTTGGGAGGTTCTCCTCTTGTGGTCACTGAATCGGGTGATGTCCTGAATTGTGTGGATTCCCCCGGATCTTCTTTGGTTTCTGCTCCAGTTGTCAATGTCCATACTGATTGTGTGGATGATGAATTGGTGGTGTGGATGGGGCTGTTTCCCTTAGTTTGGTTCCTCCCATTGTAGTTGTATCGGGTATCAACTGTTGTGTGAATTTTAATGAAAGTCATAGTCATGTGGAGGATGGGGCTCTGACTGTTGGCAAGTATGGTGAACAAGCTATGGTTTTTGATGGGGAGGCAGGTGAGGAGGTGGCACTTGTTGAGGTACCTATTTCGGTTAACTCAAATGCTAATTTGATTGCTCATTCGGTTAGATGGCAATGTGATTGGTTGCAGGATGACATGTCGATTGACAGTCTCGCTTGATAAGTTCATTTCGCAATGTAGACGTATATCCAAGAAGATATGATTTTCTCTTTTTCTGGTTTTCGTTGCTTTGGTTGCCTTGTCTGATTCTTTTAGTTTCGGTATGGAAGATGAGGAAGCAGCTCTGCTACAAGCGCCGTTGATGGCCAGGGTTGGTTGGCAACCTGGGTGGCTCGTTTTG
Source organism: Dendrobium officinale (assembly GCA_019514585.1). NCBI lineage: Eukaryota > Viridiplantae > Streptophyta > Magnoliopsida > Asparagales > Orchidaceae > Dendrobium > Dendrobium officinale. The sequence goes on along the minus strand of CM033686.1, from coordinate 6,052,756 downwards.
TTGATTTGGCTGCTTCTCGATTTCGATTTTGTTGTCTCCTATGGATGGCCCCACCCTGGCAATTCGGTGTTGGTCTTAGTCCGCACATTTATATGCTCCCCATCCAATTATCAGTTTAGATTGCTTCTTGTCTTTTACTTTGTATTTGATTAATGTGGCCATGTGAGTGGTCTTTTATTATATATTTTCCCTTTAATGATATTTGGTTTGTTTAAAAAAAAAAAAAAAAGTGGTTGAACAAGAATATATGAAATTTGACTGCTACATATTCATATGGTTATATTGCTTAAGCATGCATGTCATTCTGTTTTATGCCTTGATTGCAATTATATATATTTATTGATTGTTGGACTACATGTTCATTATGTGATTTTTTTCATATTGTCAAGAAAGGTGAGAGGTAGGTGGAGTCTATTTCTGGTATTCATTTTGTAATCATGATGTATTATTTTGCTGATGAATTATTCTAGTTGAATATCATGATTATTATATATGTTAATTTGGGTTGAATGAAGATGTAAACATTTGATGAATATAGTCATTATTATGTTTTTTGCCATTTGTAATTTTTGGATGAAATTAATAAGCTCTGGTTCATGCTTAGAAGGAAAAAGAAAAAAAAAGTACAATTCTTCTAATTTACGTCTTAGGGCGTTATACCTCTTACCTCCTTTGTCATACAACGATCACTCTGACCTCCATTGCTCATCAATTACAGTCTCTCCTATAATGACTTCTGAAAAAAAAAATTATTTGATTTGATTAAAATTTGTTCTATTACAATCTACTCACCTTAAAAATATATATTGTCTCTGACATATTCCTTAAGGATTCAGATACAAAATCGATATAAATCAAATTTGTATGATTAATACTCAATCCAAATCAAAATCAAATCAAAAGTCATGGAAGTCAATCAATTTCTATCATTTCTTATTTCTCAATAGAAGAAGCAAAAAATGTCTCTATGTACAATTAAAAGAAAAGCAAAATTAGATAGATACCTTCTTGAGAGGAGAGAATTAATTCTCATTTTTTATGTTTTTAAATACATATCAAATTTCTTTGAGACAGAATATCATCAAGTACTTTGAACTCTAGCTTGTTTCGCTGATGAACTTAAAAAACAGCTTAAATTCTGCTTGTTTAAATTAAAGCTATCTATCAAACAGAAGGCAAACATAATTAGAACCAGTTATTTTACATAAACATTTTTAGGATGATTGATCTTCTGTAAAGTTATACCAATAAGACAAAATTATAAATCCATTAAATTAAAGAGAATAATATCACGATAGCAAAAGTTTAAACTATTACAACTACTTTTTTATAACTACCCCAAAGTAATAGAACTAATTATAAAAGCTAACATAATATCATCATAAAAATTTCTAAAAACCAAAAAGAAAAATACAATTATAAGAAAATTATCTTAAACAGATCTTAAGGGGCTGTTTTGTTAGCATGATTTAGGCCGGATTTGAGTGAAATCCAGCCAAACAACCTAAAATGCAAAACCAAATCTCACATTAAATGAAAGTCGTCATAGATAGAAAATATCACCTTTTCGTGCTAAATCCTGGACTTTCGAAATTATGTTTTTTATGGATTTACTAAACCCATCAGTTCGAGAGGAAGATTTACTCCTTAAATTCGTTATATAGTCAAACAGTCATGCAGGATTTAACATATTTTATCATGAATGTTACCAATCAATTTTCCGGATTTAGGCCGCTCATGATTTCCGAAATCTAAATTTATAGGATTTACGAAATCCTACTTAAATCAAATCATGGGTGCTACCAAATAGCGCCTAAATGCATGATGGGACTATCTATTGAACCTTCTTTTTTACCAAGGAATTATATCAATATATTAAAAAATTTTGAAATTACCATTAAATAAGATGGCATTACTCTTGCTGGAGATGGGCACCAGTTTTTAAATCAATTAATTTCCTACCTACCATTGGGACTCTTAGTTTTTTTTTTTTTTTTTTTTTTTTTTTTTTTTGATTTTTTTATTTTTTTTATTTTTTTAGGGCCTAAATAGAAAAAAAGTGCACAAAAAAATGTATCATACTTGATTTGTAGGGCTGATTTTATGCGCAAACAGTCAATAAATAATGAATGTATCACCCAAAAATGGGAGACCAACTCCTTTTGAATCCGGATAAAGAACATTTAATAAAATTGACTAATGGTGTGAAACATTTTGGAAGGTTTTTTATTATTTTAAAAATATTTTTTTAGTATAAAAGTTTTTAGAATAAAAAAAATTTTGTATTAAAAAGTTGTTTTAGGATGTCCCAAATGGGAACTTTTATTTGGTCCGGACACATGACGTAGCTCTACATCCGGACGCCAATAATATGTCGTCACGTGCTCTTACTCTTTACCGGGCAGCGCGACGACCCCAACCCGGTATTGCTATGTATTGGCTGATTTGTGCAAACCGGGGTATTGCTAGGTATTGCTCGGTATTGATTGGCAATAACGAGAAATACCACTTTCTCAAGTCCAATACCTAGCAATACCGAGTAATACGGAGCAATACCCCGGTTTTGCTAGGTTTTACTCGGCATTGCTATGTATTGCTCTGTATTGGTCTTGACCGAGCGGTATTTCTCGTTATTGTCAAGCAATACTTAGCCATACACGAACATAGAAATACTGGGTTCCATTACGGGTAAGGTCATCGGGCCACGCGGTAAAAAGTAATAGCAAGTGCCGACATGTTATTGGCGTCCGGATGTAGAGCTACGTCAGGTGTCTTGACCTAATAATTATTCCCCAAATGGAGGCTTCATTTGGAACGAATTTCTTAATACTTTCAAAAGCAACTTTTCAGTATAAAAATTGTTGATTTGAAATTATTTTCAAATTCAAATCAGCTTTATTTTGGAAAACTTTGATGTCCAACTAATGTATTAGTTAAGGAGCTGATTTTTTTCTCTAAATAATTGGTTTGATTGGGGATTTGATTGAGGATCATATTAGGAATTTTTTTTCTTATTTTGTTTACCTCAAATCTATAAATAGAGATGTTTGAGTGATGTTGTATGTAAGAGAGTCAAATTGTAATCCTATTTGTTTCTCCAATATAGCTAAATCATCATTTCATACCCGTAGAAGTAGACATATTCGTCGAACTATGTAAATCGTTGTGTTCTTTGTGTTGTTTGTTATGTGATTTCGTATTTATTATTATTTTTTATGTTTATTACACAATAAAAATTTTTAATTTAAAAAAAATATATATTAAAGAACTATTCTAAAAAATTTCTAATTCAAAAAATTATATATCACAATTTGTACTCTTCAATTCTCCTAACATATGTTGGATGACTCTAATTAAGTTTGGTACATCATAAAAAATTTTGCTAATTGGATACAAATATTGTTGCAATGTGTTGGAATTTCCATAGTCAAATTCAGAATCATATGAAATTTAATTTCAGTAAACTTATAGTCAAATAACTTGAATCCAACAATGATTGGATTCGAGCTAAAATGAGCCTAAATCAAACCCTTAGAATGCAATTGAAAACTTTGAAGCTTTAATTTAACTGTCAAATAATCTCTAAATATGACATGCTTATAATCAAAATGAGCATTATGATTAGAGGAACAACACGTCCACTATCACTCGATTCTAGAGCTTATAAGGCACTTAAATAATGAATAAAAATTCTATGAAAACAGCATTCAATATAGATTGATCGGTGGAGTATTTTAGAAATTTGGTTGGATTTATAAAAATGTCTCTCCCAAAATACTATTAAATTAACCACAACTATTCACCTAAAGGGGATCTAGAGCTTAGAACTTAGAGCTAAACTTAGAGTTGGAGTAGGATAGTATTTAAGGGAAGAATACACCATTAAACTAAGGCATCGTTTGGGATGACTTTTTTTCTGCTTCTTAAAGCAGCTTCCTAGTACAAAAATTAAAATTTTTATACTAAAAAACTGTTTTAAGAAACAATAAAAAAGTCGTCCCAAACGAAGCCTAAATCTATTTGAAAACCTCAAAAATAATCCTCCTAAATTAACCACAACTGTTCACCCTTAAAATGATTAAGAGTGAAATAAAATACTTAGAAAATCACTATAACTTTGATTTCAATTCAAGACTTACAAAGAAGTTTCTACTCATACTTTATTATCAACCAACATAATATTCAACTCTAACTAGCAATTAAGGCTTCATTTTTTTAGTAGATTTCAAAATTTCAAAACAAAGCACTTAGCTAAAAGAAGTCTTGATATCTATCAATAAACAACCCAAGTTATGTCATGAGCTGTTTATTGAGGGGAGATTTTGATAGCACCGAAGGATTTACGTAGAGCTGGAGGCAAAAATTGCAAGCACAAGCATAATAACAGGGAAGGAGATGTATGCTCCAAGAACTGTAGTATTGATAAGTGTAGTATGAAAAATTGTCTACAAGTTTTGGTCCTCCTTTTCCTATATGTATTTCTTCTATTAAATTGAAAATGCTATAAAAGAAAACGTAGAATTAAAAACAAACTATTGCATCAGGTACTAAAATAACATGTAAGAGAGTGAGGTAGTGGGAGGCGTATCTGACAGTTAGGGAATCAGTATAGTGTGCTGCCGGTATAGCTTTAGGTACTACATCAGATTTCTTAGTCAAAATGTCAAAAAATCAAAGTGGAACAATTAAGGAGAGCATTTTTACAAATCTTATATAAGCTCTTGAGTCTAATAAATCTACTAAGTCATTAAGAAATCTTTCTTTTCTTTTTATTTAGGATAATCAAAGCTCTCAATCAACAAATCAATGAGAGCTATGTGAAACCGTTCTGTCTTTTTTATCAAGATTTCGTGTATGTTTCTTTTATGTAACAACTCAATCATTTCTCTCATGAACCTAGGCAATCACATTTCCTCCACCAACTCTCTATTTCACCAAATAAAGAGGCGAAAAATAATTCTGCAACCACCTGGCCAGCTTATAGCCCTTGTATATTGCTTTCAATCAACATCCATGGCAATAAGTGCAGGCCTTATTTATTAGCCCCACACCTGGATCATCAAGATCTCAAATAATTCCGGATTCATAAATGACTAGCCCAAGCTCAGTCCATGATACGATTTTTCATTTCTTTCGTGAAACACATGCACATATCACATACGTAAACTTCGAAACTAATACTTCTTAGTTGATAGCCAAAACTCATAACCAACATATCAAGATAAATTGGATGGTGCAAGGTAAGTCAATTTAAAATGTCAAATCCATGTAGGAGGCTCTTAAGAAATTATTCTTTGCAGACGCCGGACGCAGCTCGACGTCCTGATGTCGTGGTACCGAATAGTACCGAGCGGCGGTACCTAGTAGTACCGAGCCGCTGTACAATAAAAGTGTAACGTGACATATTTTTATTGGTCTCCAATTATCGTTCGGCATCTGCACATAATAATTTCTTTAATGTGAAATTAGCATAAGCAGCTTCCGAATTAGTGAACTTTAAAAATTATTATTTTCAATAAAGTTACCAAAACCATGATCAGAACAGAGAAATGAATATAAAAAAAAAAAACAGGGGAATTCAATACTGAATAGAATCGAGTTGATGAGAATATATATACAAGTCACACATTTGACTGTCTTCTGAAGTAAAAGCCATCACTTAAAATGGCAGCTTTGGCATCTCCAACGCCTCAATAGAAGAGAAACTCGTCTCCACCATCACAAAGTACTTTAAAATCAGTTTGTTCTTCTCTTACATGAATCGACTGACTGTTTTCTTCAGATCGAATTCACCAATTCTTATAGTTTCAGATTTCTCAATCAAAATTCTAACTTGATAATCTCTCCTCTCATTCTACTTCAATTCTAGCCACCGCAGCCGCTTCCGACGGCGGCAGCCCCTGCTCAACATCCCATCCTCTTGAGCAGCACCCAGAGCTCACTCCTCTGCTTCCCTCATCTACTATCCTCTTCAACGACCTCACACTCGCCAAAGTCGGCGACTTTACCTCCTCCGACGCTGGAATCTCACTCGATTGCAACGAAAAAGAAGAACTTTCTACCGCATTTATCGGTATCTCTACCTCCAATACACCAGGTCTCCTTGAACACCCTTCTCCTGAACAATCTACTTGCAAAGATCTGGTATTTACAGAGCAACTCTGCTCCGCATTGTTTAAAATTACCTTTTTTGGCAATTCAACTGAGCTCCGGCATACAGGGCAGGTGGAATTCGAGCTAAACCACAAATCAATGCACTCGAGATGGAAACCGTGGCGGCAGCCGGGAAGCAACCGGAAGAGCTCTCCTTCAGTTAGCTCTGAGATGCAAACAGCGCACTCAACACCGTTCTTGAAGTCCACAGAGCTGAAGACGGTTACTGGGAGTGACTTAAGAACGGCAGGGTGGAGAGCTCGACGGAACACAGAGGGGCGATTTCCGCCAGCAAAGTGGTAGAGGAGTTTTCAAGTGTGTGGTCTGCACCGAGATAGAGGCTTGAGCGGAGGTAGAAAATGAGGAAGAGGACAAAGAGCAAGAAGATTACGACGACGGCAGCCACCATGATCGCGCCGGATAGAGTGATGGCGTTGTGATTCATGGCCGGCGCCATTGTCGACATGGTAGTGAACTCGGAAGCTCGAAGAGGTGAGGAAAGGTGATTCCTTTGGTTCAGAAAACTGAGATATATACCCCGACGGCCGTGAAGAAGGAGATGCCGTGGAGGCGAGTTTTTTTTTTTTTTTTGGGAGCGTAATTGCAGGTTTTTATTGGATCATTACTATTTAATATTATTAGTAATTTGCAGTGTAAAATTTAATTTATATTGATTAATACTAAATAAAATATTAACTCTAGTTAGTATTTAAAATAATTAAGGATGAGCTTAACGTATAAATTCGGTTGAAAAAAATTAGAGAAAAAAATTGGATGACTTGCCATTTGCTGTGGGAAAAGAAGCCATTTTTGACCAATTTTGAGTGTGGGATAGGTTGCCTCTAAGGATTTTTCTTCGTATTTTATCATAGGGGGATTAATCTTGAAAAAAATATAAAATAAATGTTAGATATTATTTAAATATTTTTTAAAGTTACTTCTTTTTCTTAAGAACTTTGGCGTATGTTGCCAGGTAAACATGAAGTTAGTGTATTTCACTCTGTTTGGCCTTTTTTTCTTAGATAAAACTCTTATAAGGGCCTTAATGTTAATTAAAAAGAAAATTATAAGTCCTTAAAAAACTAAAAACTCACTAAAAATAAGACCTTTGAAATAAACATATGAGTCGGTGGTTCTTCGTATTACAAAAATTAAGTAAAAGAAATAGCTAATAAGAAAATCACAAGAAGAGCAAGCCGGTCAAAGGAAGCATCAGACATGAGTACATCCACCTAAAATGAAGCCACACGAACAATCCAAACAACAAACTACATGAATAACATAAAAAAGAAACCTGTAAAAGAAGACAAAAAGCCAACAACACACCATGAAACTAATAGAGCCAACTGCGAGCCACCAAACTCAAAGAAGACAAACAACAGCGCACCAAAACAAATCCAGCTAGCCTAGGCAGAAAATAAAAGAACCTCAACCCCAAGAGTCAACAACGAACTAGGCCTAAAATACCCCAAACAATCCGGGAAAAGCACAAAGAGCAAAGAGGTAAACAGACAACAACCCAAGCGAAAGAGAACCCAAAAAGCAAAAATTAAAAGGAAAAAACATCCAAAAAGACGATTAATTCTTTTTGGATTTCCGCCGTTTACCTTTACCAACTTTTTTAAAATAATCATCCTCAGCAATTTAAATAACATTTAAGTCATAAATTTCCCGATCGTCCACCCCTTGCACATCAATTTCCTCCAAAGCATTACAATTAGCTGAAGAATCACAATCAGCTAACCAGTCACCTTGAACCACCTTATCTTCCTATGATTTGAAAGCTAATTGAGCAAACAAAGCATCATTAGATACAAGAGAAATGGGAACATCTATGAGAGGCACTTCAACATTCATATCCAAAAGATCTTCACCATATAAAACAACAACATCAGGAGCATCCAAACATAACCAAACCCAACATCTATAATCTCAACAGCCATGCCAGAAACTAAAACACCCATAGGGCTAACAGTTTCACATATCCTAGGTTCCAACGGAACAAAATTAACATCATAATCCACAACAACAACAACAATAACACCATCGCCAACATTAGAACTAGGTGACGCAATGGGACTAGCTATAAGGTTAACCATGCAAGTGTTGGCTCCCAAAACCTAGCTCATTTGCACCCTCTCTATTTCTACAAGAAAATGCCACAGGCAAAACAACAGTCAACGAAGCAGTGACCTTGTTAGTGTGACCGACAACACCAATACCAACATCCTCCTTATTAACAGTTAAAAAACAATTATCATCATTAACCACCACAATAGTAATCGACAAAACAAGCATCAAAGTTGCTACATTATCCAAAATTTTCAAAACACCTGTTGTATTCCCATCAGAACTAAAATTAACATTACTAGGATTAGTAGCAATAGTATTAACCGTCACCGATACAGTGGTAGGAATGGGGCGACAATCACCCTTCAAATGAGTGATACATTTACATTGAGCACAAAACTGAGGAAAATCCTCCATCACAACATGTTGAATGTACCAAAAATTTTTAATACCTAGCCAAACTCTATCAAGAAATTTTTTTGGTAATGTTAAGCTCAATCAAAACACTCGCTACATAGTGATGAGAGCCAAAAGAAGTAGCATTATCAACTTTTAATGGTTGACCAAACAACAATCCCATACCATGAAGGATACGGGGGGAGAATAGATGTGGCTGCAAGTTAGAGAATGATATCCAAATGAGGATAATCGGAGACTCCACACCAATATCAACTAGGAGGTCATTTGATCAATTTCATGTAGCATTTGCTAACAAAGTAAGATCTATGGAAAAAAAATCGGCTATAGTCAAGATCATTAACCAACTTAATCAATGCATGTGAATGATCCAACAAAATAACTAAGAAATCTCCATTTAGCTTGAGATAAAAAAAAAACTTCTGAGTAGATTCAAGACTAGGACGGCGAGAAGGAAAATAGTCAACTAACATAAATTGAAGAGGAGTCGCAAGCAAAAGAATCTCTTCCTTCAATATCCACAGTGAAGGCAATCCATGAAAGGTAATAGATTTTAGGTCGAGAAAACACACAGCGGAGGAAGTTCCAGATAAAGCATAAAGGAAAGAGCGATATTTGATCGACCCATCTAAAAAATCAAGAGCGACCAACCGATTCATGGCCATTCCGCTGAGCGGAGGTGGACGAATCGAGAAAAAAATGAAAAATCAAAAGCACAAGGGGACAGGAGGAAAATGAAAAATTCCCCAGAAATTAGCACCGGCAAAAGCAGCGACGGCAATCACAATAGGAAGAGGGCTAAAAAAAACCCTAGCAGAGCAGAGCGTATTAGGAGAAATTTGACAAAACAGGAGAATCTGACTCAATGAATACTTTGTATGACCAAAATGATGACAAATCAAGACCATAGTTTAAGGTTTTTATTTGGGACTGAAAATTTTAAAAAAGGATAATATAATTTGTAGAAGGGGCATGATTAAGAGAATATTTAGGAATAAACCAAGATACAAATATGTTTGGTATGGTTTGTAGACATGATGTGTGAGAGAAAATTGTCAAAAGTCTGACATTATTCGCATCCAAGAGGGGAAAATATCAAATGTTTGGCGTAATCCTCAGGCAGCGATCCGCGTGCACTCGGGTCAGTCGTGATTGCGAATCCGGTCAGCCAATGTGGATGGTGGCACGAATTAGGCATGAATTAGTGGAAATAATTCAGTGGAGCCAACTGTTTAATTTATGCTTGAGCAGAATGTGAAATTATTGGGTCCGGAGCACATATGTCGCTAGAGCTTAATGAAAATAAGTCACATCACCCCCTATTCGGTACTGAGCTCGATACTTAGCAGTACCTAGCAGTACTAAGCTCGGTACTGCTCAGTACGAAGCTGAGTACTGCTCGATATTGCTTGGTTCCAAGTTCAATACTGCTTGATACTGCTTGGTACGCCGTCTAGAGTCCAATAACACGACAAACCTTTTATTTAAATAAAAATTCTATTGTCCCATCTTCATATGCAAGATATTATCTTTTTTAACAGTAAGTATTCCTTACTTACATGCAAACGCCACATTTATCATATATCATTTGCATCGATTTGTCTTTGATATATAAAGTGCAACATGAAATATATGAATACATGTAAATGTTTATACTATCTAATAGCTTCAAAAGTCACAACTTTCATTTTATCTAGCGAAATTTAGAAATATTATAGCCAATTTATTTGTGAGGATCATATCTATCATATACAAAAAGTTATACGATAAATTAAGAGAAAATAATTTTTAGTATATGTAGGAGAGATAAAATCTTTAAAAATCAAAACTATCAAAAATATGAGTAAGAATATAATCATTTACTTCAATAGAATAAAATTTGTGATATGAAGGGTAGATGAAAATGACCCAAAGCAATATTCTCTCTATCCTCTTCCTCTCCCTTCTCTTCTCCTTTTTTTTTTCTTTCTTCTTGACGAAGCAAACAACGCAAGAGTGACGCAAAGAGTGAATGGAAGAGATTTATATTAAAATATATAAAAATTTATTTTAGTGTCTAGCATCTAAGGAACCCGGTCAGCATTGTTGTAATGTACGTTGAATCCAGTATTATTGCAGACCAAAACTCTTAGTGACACAACTATATTTCTAGCACCACACAGCTCTCAGTACCGATGCACTCGAAAGTACTACGACACAGCACTCTATGTACATTATCATATTTTTTCATTTTAAAGTATTTTTCAAAATTTTTTGGTATGATTCGTAAATCAGACTTATAATATCTAAAAAATATTTTATATATTGTAGGTCAAAATATGTGTTGCATAATTTAAGAGATCATATCTATAGTGAGTCAAACAATTATAAAATTTTTTAAAGATCAAAATAACTTGAAAATATATATTTTAATTGACATTTTAGAACAAGTTGTGTTTATATAATATATTCAATGAGAGTAAACACATGCGAAGGAGGTAAACACACCTATTTTTTTATATGAATAACTTCTTTGATCATAAAAACAATTTCATGAATATATTTATTTATTTAAGCAAAGCATACATTCAGGTATATCTAAATCACTAAAAAATGTTGAATAAGCTATATATTACAATTATCGCGTTTATAAAAAATAGAAGGTTTTACGGAAAATATATTGGCAAATTACGGGAGGTAAACACACCTCTAGGTGATCGTACCTTTGCATTAGGGTTTCCCATAAAAGGGTTCTCAAAGCCACTCCTTTCATTACCTCCTCGCCGCTTTCTGCTGGAATCCTTTGGCTTACTGTTTTCAACTTTATTTCTTTTTCGTTTTTCCTTCGAAGTGAAGAAGGTAAAAAAACTAAGAGCCGAAGATGGAGATCCTTTTTTATTTTTATTTTTTAGGGTGTTAGATGTTTGTTCAAGGCTTTAGGGTTTGCGATTCTCAATGAAGATAAAGAGACCTTAAGATAGGAAGTGCCGTCTGACAATTTAATCAGCAGCAGATCGATCTGTCGATTGTCGGATCATATCTGCTGCTTGTGTGATTATAATTGGGTCTCTGAGAGTTCGATAACCATTTATGGATTATCTTTTAGTTCTTCCTTTTTCTTTAATAATTTTTCATTTCGATTTTTTTTTCTGCGAATCTAATCAGAGTTAAGCCAATGAGGAATTGCTTATCAAGTTGGAATTACCGGCTGAGGTTGTCAAAACCTAATTCTGATGCGAAACAATCTGGCTTTCTGAGGCTTAGTCATATCCTTGTTAAATCTAGCATTTCGATCTTTAATTAGGTTAGAAAATCGTGTTTCTACTTTTTATTTTTAATTCTAAAGCGCCTGATGCCACATAGCTGGTAGCTATATGTTCTGACCGGTGATGCTATGATCGGGCGTAAAGAAAGCTTCTTCTGCGCTTCGCATGTATATAGGAACCTGTGGATTGGCTTTTTAATCCGTTCACAGAGCCGTTTTGTGCGATTATATTTGTGCTCACGGGTTTCTTTCTTTGAAGCCCTAGCGAAAGTTCATAGATCTTAAATTACAAACATTTGTTTCCGTTGCATTAGCGATTTTTCTTTATGCGTATAACCTGATTGCATTTCCACTGCAACTATAAACTTTTTTTCTTTGTTCGTATTTGTGCTGTGTTTGTTTTCATTTTCCTCGATTCCAGAAATTGCTATAAAATCAATTGATATTTGTCCTAGGATTGAATGAAGAGGCTGCTTGTATTGTGAATCAAAACAGCTGCTTTTACATAAAAAGTTAAATCATCGCAGCTGCTGTGCAGAAATCGATAATGAATTGCTCATCTTGTCAAATTTCCATCTCAGATGCCATGAGTTAGCAGAAATGCCCCCAAATTAAAGATTCAAGGGATTATAATTAATTAGCCATAAGAGGAGAAAATAAACGAAAGTGCCCAAGGCAGCTATCCATTGGAGAAGCTTTGAGAGAAAATCACAGCATGATTATTCAAATTCTTACAAAGATCCAGTTTTTTCTTCAAAGTTTACTTGATTTTAAAGGGTAGATGGATCTTCAAGATTGTCTTAGTTCGGTAGCACTTCTTTCTCTTTAAATATATGATAGATGTAGTTGATTGATAGATAAGTTTCAAAGTTAAAACACCTAAAAAGTTTGTGGAATGATCTATTTGTACAAGAGATTGATAAACTATGAATTGAATGTTCATTAGAATCTCAAGATATTAAGATGAATTAGATGATGAAATAAATAATAATATTATAGAAAATTATTATAATTAATGAAGATAGAAAATATAATGAAATAAAAATTTATAAAATATAAAATGTACATAATTAATCAAAAAAATTATTTTAAAATATCGCAAAAAAATTTAAAACTAATAATTCCATAATAATAGTATAATTTTATATTTAGTTATTTGTAATTATTAAATTAATTTTAATCTTAATTTAATTTAAATTACATATATAACATAAATTTAATTTAAATATAAGTTTATGAATTTAATATAAATTATTATTAATTTATAAATAGATAAAATTATTTTTTATAATACATACAACAAACAAGAATAACATCAAGCCTTCCTCTCACTATGTGTTTTTTTCTTGTGTTATGTTAAGAATTGATTTCACATTTAAATTTAATACATCTATTCTTAAGAGTCATCAGAAGAGCGTGATTTTATGTGATCAAACCATTTAATCTACTGAGTACACCCACTTATCCACCTAAGCATTTTCATCTATACAACATTTAACTAAATATTATGATTCTCTTTTAATGGCCAAAATTTTGTGCCATAAAGCCAGGGGTGTCAATTTCGGGTCACGGGTCGGGATCGGGTCGAACCCGAAACTGACCCGGCACTATTCGTGTCAACCCGAACCCGACCCGTTTTTAAAAACGGGTCAGTTTTCCTGACCCGAACCTGACCCGCTTTGGGTCCGGGTCAACCCGACCCGACTCGAATGACCCGTTTCCAACAAGAAAATGGCTAATTTTCGGGTCAAAAACGGGTCAAACTCCTCTTTTCGGGTTAAAAATGGGTCAAAATCGGGTCAATCTCGGGTTGCCGGGTCAAAATCGGGTCACTTTCGGGTCAATTTCGGGTCAAAGGGTTAACCCGAACCCGACCCGATTTTTGAAACGGGTCGAAATGCTGAACCCGAACCCGACCCGTTTCGGGTTCGGGTTGACCCTAACCCGAAATTTTCGGGTCGTGTTCGGGTCGGGTTTTCGGGTCGTGTCAAATATTGACACCCCTACATAAAGCATTGCAGGTCTAATCATCATCGTATAGAATTTTCTCTTTAGTTTGAGTGATACTTTTCTATCACACAACAAGTTTAATGCATTTCTCCACTCCATCCATCCAACTTGAATTCTACTAATAATATATCATCTATTTCACCATCTCTTATTGACTTGATCGGTCAAAGTTGTAAATACCCCATTAAATCTATTACTATTAAAATTATATTCTATGCATTCAATTTTAGATATACTTAAATGAAAAAAATTTAGACTCTAAGGTTCACCTCCATAATTAAAGTTTACCTTCAACTTTCACTTTAGTCTTATCAACAAGAAGAATATTATCAGCAAAAAGCATACACCGGGGAAAATCTTCTTGTAAATCTCTAATAAGAACATCTATGACTAATGTAAAAAAGTTGTGGGCTTAAAGGTTGATCCTTGATGTAATCCAATTGAAATTGAAAAATACTTGGTCAAACCATCTTAAGAGTGTTTGAGCACAAGTAATAGCTCCAGCATATATATCTTTATTAACTTGAATATATACATTATTAATCCCTTTCTTTTTTTGAATTTTCTATAGCACTTCTTTAAGAGCTTTCATTTACAATTTTCTTTGGCCTATTGGTTGAGAGCTTAGGCTTCCAATTAAGAGGTCCAGGATTCGAGTCCATGTGTATACGTTGTGTGTGTGAGTTTGCTTTAAATGGCATAAATGTTCCAAAAAAAAAAAGAGCTCTCATTTTTAGTGTATAAATAAATAAATTATTATTATTAACTAATAAATAAATACTATTTACATTATAAATAATTAATTAAAATGTTTATTTAAAAAGAAGTTTTATGGACATTATATCATAAATACTTTACATGAAGTATTTATTGTTTATATAGTTTTTTTAGTTTCTTTATGCTAAAAGCAAGCGAACCAAACGTTCGATGAGCTACTCGTTCTTTGGTTTGATTAAAGCTCATTTGTGATTGTTTAATTAATAAAACAAATAAAATTGAACAATATTTTAAATACTCGATTCTTAAATAAATAAACTTGAACACTAATGTGTTCGGCTCATTTATGTTCGCGAACAACATCATTTGAAGCTCGTGAACAAACTCGACATTAAGCTCGACAAAAGCCTGATTCATATTCGATTTTGAACTTGTGAATAAGCTCGATAAAATTAATTAGTATTTGATTATAGAATATGCAACATGTAAGCTTTATTTAAAAACATATTCATATTGATTAATGTTATTTTTATTTTACATAAACAGTTGTTTTTATTTTATTATAAATGTATTTGTTCATAGATATGTTCATGAACGTGTTTGTTTAAAAGTTTTAAAAAAATTATTAAATATGTTTGCGAACATGCTCGATGTAATCGTTTGTTAGGAAGCTCAATAAAGCTCATTTGTTAAGTTAATGAACATCTAAAAGTAGAGCTCGTTTATAGCTCGTTCATATTTGTTTGTTTAAAGCTCGATAAGCACTAAACGAATTGAACATGAACTGAACATGAACCGAACATGAACACTCATTAATTTAAATGAATCAAACATGAACATAAATAATAAAACTCGAACAAATATGAACTAAACTTGAACTAGCTGATATTAATGAACACAAACATGAACACTCACATACTCAACTCGGCTCGGTTCGTTTGCAGCCCTAGCTAAGAGCTCACATGAAATAGCAGGGTCATGTGAATATGTTTTATGGTGGTTTGAGGTAAATAAATACAAAAAATTAAATATTTTAAATATAATATAATTTATTTATTTAAGAAAATTATTTAATATTTAATCTTTAATTATAAATTTATGCATTTAATTATTAATAAAATTTGTAATTGAACTGCCTTGTTCAAAAGAATCAGTTTGTCGTATGAACCAGCAGTTTTGATCGGTTCGATATGGTTTGATGCATTAGCGATTTACAAAGTGGATCAGACCAGCCTTGTAACTGGTTCACAATTGAACTGGTTGGATTGACCAGTCTGATTCGAATTTTAAAACCTTGGTATCAACAATTATTTTGATTTAGGATAGAATTAATAATGAGTTTATAAGTTCCTTTTGTAGAGAGTAATTATTCGAGGAGGATTGCACATTGCTTTCATACGAGTTCAAAAGAGTTTGTAGGTAAATTCTAAGCAGAGAGGGGAACAATGGTAATAGAGGGTTAATGTTGATGTGTAATAATATAAATATTATATTTTGAGTTTGAGTATAAATAATATAGTTTAAAGGGTTGTGTACATATGCAAAATAGAAAAAAAAAATCTCATAAATTTGGACAAATTTATTTATTGAAAGGCTTTTTGGACAAAATTCAGTGACATAATTATATTTTATCTTTTTGCATGTTTATTCAAGAACTATTTGATCCACGAGCATTTTATGAATGAAATTATGAACAAAATATTCGTGGAACAAGTAGTTCTTGAACAAACAAGCAACAAAAAAAAAATCCAACATTGCCTTAGATATTACTATTTTGAGCATTGATATTTAAGTTTATATATATTTTATATACAATATTATTTTAAAAATATTATAATTATACAAAATAAAAAAAATACAACAAATCAACATGTGGTTGTGGGACTTGCCAAGTGCATTCTTCGTTGGCTTGGCGAACATCCACTCTATTCATAGCATATGAGTCATATTATGTAGAAATGTTAGGCAGATGTTGTTCAATAATATGAGCAAATATTTGGTGTACGTTGTTTAATGAATATGAGCAATTTTCCGCCTAGTCATCCCCATACTATAATTATTGACTTGACCCTCACAACCTAACCATCACTAGCCCTAGTCCCGAACAACTTTGCCATTGGTAATCTCACAATCCTCGGCCTAATCATTGCAATCACCTGACTAGTATTGTCCAATCACCACAGCTTGATTATAGTCATTTGACCCCATCGACAAATTACGATTATTTGACCATTATTACCCGACTATGATCTTCCAACCAATGTTACCCCAACTATATTCGTCTAATCCTTATCGCTTGGCTATACAAATGCTCGTTCACTTTGTCACATGCAATTGCCAATAATGTCAACACTAGCCATTGTTCATAAGGCTGACGCACATCATTGATATCAATTATGACTCCTAATGTCATTATAAAATTTATACTTGATTTTTTGGTCTTTGATCTCCCCTCTTTAAAGGAAAATGATAAAATAAACGTCAAACAATTTCTTGAAGACATCTCTTTTTATATCACTTCCACTAAGAAATATGTTATGCATAATTTACATATATTATATTATATTAATAATTTTCCAAACCATAATAAATGATATCATTTGTAAGCAACGAAGAACGCTAATTGAATCATTTTAAGTAGGTTTGTCCTTCGATTTTCTCTTTTTTAATTTTTTTATATAAAAACTATGAAGTTTCTTACAACTCTTCTCTTATTTGTGTACATGATGAACATCTTATTTAAAGCTAAAGCGTTAAACTATCTCACTCTATTGCTATAAAAATTCGAACATGTAACAAAATTAATGATAATTAGATTCTTTTTTAAAATTAACTGTATTTTTATTCATAAAAAATTGAAGGAAATTAATCAAGCTAGTATTAAGCTTTAAAATTATTATGATCGAATATATATATATATATATATATATATATATATATATATATATATATATATATATATATATATAATACAATTAATTAATTTATCTAATTTTTTAAAAAAATATTTCAAAAGTAATCAAATGACATCTCTAATTATTCTAATTTAAATTGCACATATGAAGGCCACTTGTTCTAGCTGCGTTTTGTGGATTGAGTGCGTCTGAAGATAGGGGACCAGGAGCCAAGTATCGCCGGAGACCGGAACCCGCAATGGAAGAGGAGGCGTAAAGCCAAAAACCCCCACTGTTACTGTTTAATCCGAAGTCATATATCTCATTTTCTTAAAAACTCATACCCCTCTCCTCTATGTAAGCTTTCTTCTTGTCAGGAACAAATGCACTCAAACTTGATTGCTATATTGGTGGAAGTATCATCCTCCATGTGAAATTGGTGAGCATCGGTCTTTTATCCTCTTTTTCGTTCTATGTTGCGGAAGTAAAATCTAGTGACAATTTCTCCGGTGGCTTCATCTAATTTGGTGGTCTATGAGTCTCTGTGCTTCTTCAAATTTGTATGTGCTATTTGGCGTGAAAGCTAGCTTCCTTTGAAGATGGAGCAAGCGTAGCTGCTGTTTTAATGAAATTATTTTCTCAAATTTAGCTTCTTGAACTGTTTTCTAAAAACAAGGTTGTAACTTTGCTCGTTTGCTCGCGTTCTGTAATGCAAATAGGTTTGAAGGCTTGAATTCTTCAGCCTGCGTTGTTTTTTTTTTTTTTTTCATTGAGGTTGTAATCTTGAATCTTGATATTGGTTTCAATTTGAGTATGTAACTTGGAATTGATTAATGTTTTTGTAGAGAGGTTTATCTTTTTAGACTGCCATCTGATATTTGTTTTCTCAGGATTCTGGAACCCTAGCCACATGACTCTTGTTGGATTTATTTCTGCTGGGCCTCCTTGTGTTAATCTCTATAAGAAAAGCTCTTGGGATGTAAATCCCGCTAGAAAATCTTCCATTGATGTGGACCCTAGATGGAACAAGTTAAGTGCATCAAGAAGTAGTGATTACATGGGCTGCATCTTTGAAGTTCCAGATCCCTGGTTTTCAAAAGTGAAATCAAACTCTGCAAATGGCTCTATGCAGGTTCTCTTAAAAAAACAGTGTGGATGTTTGCTTTTCTGTAGATATATCTGCGACAGGACCACATTCATTTGTCTGTGTGTAGGTTTTCTGCTCGGATTATCCAAGGCCTGAGCTTGAAAACACCATTAACTTTTTAGAAGCTGCTAAGTTATCTGCATCCTTTCGTGATTGTATGCGGCCCAAGAAACCTCTAGCAGTAGTAATTGCTGGTGCAGGTATAACACTCTACCTGTAAGTTTGTTATTGAATGTCATTTCTGTCTATTCAAGAATACAATTCAGTTTGAAGCTTCTTGATAATGGTTCTTGGCAAAAGTGAAAAGAGTTGGTCTATACAATACAATTCAGTTTTACTGGAGCTCTTGTGTTCCTCTTGATTTTGATTTGATATTTTTTTTCTTTCTGGCAGGCTTGGCTGGTCTATCCACAGCAAAATACCTTGCTGATGCTGGCCACAAACCTATATTATTAGAGGCAAGAGATGTTCTCGGAGGAAAGGTACATTCTTATCATGTTCAAGAATCCCGTTCAATTTTATTTTGGGCTATGCTACTATTAAACCTACCAATAGATTATGTTTCCATCTTTTTTGTATGAAGCTAATGTATTAAAATACTGCACTTTGTTAGCGTTGTGACTTTCATTTTCTTAGAAATGATTAAATGAGTTGTATCTTTGTTCATGTTTATGATCGGTCATACCTAGAAAAAAAACTAATAGGATTCCTATTATATTTGTCCATGGATATGTGCTTAGTAAGAACACAAACTCAGATCATTATAGTGCATTAGTGAATTTCAATGTATTCGATGAAATGCTCCAAAGGATTTCGGTTTGCTCATCTTCCATCTTGTACTCTCGCCACTCGGCATTTGATCTCTCTGTCAAATTATAAGTTGTTGTAATATTCTATCTTTTTAAACTAATAAATTTAATAAACAAAATTTTTAAAACTGTAAATATCGATTCTAATCCCAAATGAAAAAAAATTGAGGGGAAATAAAAAAATTGAAATTATGCCCCTCCTATAAAAAATTTCTGGCTCCGCCACTGATAGCGCTCCATGCAAGTCTTTCAGTTTATTTTAGTTAAAAAAACAAAATGAGCTAGACTATTACTACCTGGGAGCCATCATAAATAGCCCTAGGAGTATTCATAGTAGACCAAAAAACTTTTACTTGTAGCGCTTCATGGTCAGATTATTGTAGTTTATTGTGAATATTATCCATATTTTGAGTTCCATAAAATATAGATGCCAAACCTGCTAATTATGCTCATATTTTGTGATTATGCTTGGTCTACTTTTGTTTTGGATCATACTTTACGTTCATCAAATGTTGTGTTTCGAGATATCTTATGTGCCAATATTATTCTCTTATAGAAGTATACTTTCAGCAACCTACGCAGAAGTCTCAAACTTAAAAATGAGACATCCTAATAGAATTATGCGAATTTAAAAAAATATTGCTAGTACACTTCAATATTTAAGTTCTCTGCTTTTACTTAGCCTTTGCCTTTGGAAATCTAATTTTGTTTAGTAAATTTGTAGATCAAGCAATAATAATGATTGTTTTTTGTTTTAGATTGCTGCTTGGAAAGATAAAGATGGAGATTATTATGAAACAGGCCTCCATATTTTCTGTAAGTTACCCATGGTTGCTTGCATCTAGATACGTATCCTATGATCCTATCTTGATTTCCTGCTTTTGACTTCCATATAGTAACAAAGATATGATTGATGTTGAGGCGATTTTTATGTGATGTTAAAACTACGTGCACCTTCACGTAATGTTCAATTAATAATATTTATTAATCCCTAAATATAATTTTCATCATCAACATTAGCCTCATCCTAATTATTTGGGATCTGATTTATCATCTTCCTTGTCCATTCTTTCTTGTCGAGTGCTACACCAGTTAACTCTGTTTTGTACAATTCTCTTTACTCTAAGCCATATTATTCTTGGTCTATCAGTTATACTTACTATTCTTGCACATTCATGAAGTGTATATGAACCTTATTGATGCATTGCTTGCTTAGATGCCCAAACCACCGAAGTTTATGTTCCATTATTATATCTTCAATTGGCGCTACACATATTTTTCATGTTATCACTTTTTAATTCTACCACACATTCATCTTAATATTTTTATTCTGCCACTCTCAATTTAGCTATAAGTGAATCTTTATTATCCTTCTTGGGGATCTACATTTCATAGCCAATTAAATCATATATCTTCAATATTGATATCAGAATGATGCTTTTCCAATCATTTGGCATTGGCATCCTTTTAGCTTTAAGGATTTGGTAAAAAAAATATATATTTTGGTTACGAAGTTACTCTAATATTTTGCATAGCTATCCTAATATCAATGCATATATCTTTAAAGCTGAAAGTTTATAGTTTGGCTCTTCCTTAATGCTAATCCGAGGTTTGCACTTTAAACTGTTCTATGGAATTCTTGATTATACTATTGATTAAGCTTTTCTAAAATATTCCTTACAATTTTTTTTTTATTTTGCCTTAGTATAATCTTTAACTAAAATTTAATTATCTTGAATTTTAATATGTTTAACCTTAGTTGAGATTTCCTATCTTTTTTTCTTCGTAGCTATTCTCACTTTTTTTTGCTTAATACCTAAGGTATAGTTTATTTCCCTATTTATTTTTCTTTTAGTGATATGAAGTTAAGATAAGTTCTATCACTCCAACTTCTACTTCAAATTTTTATATAGAAAAGGGACTCATGAAGTACAGGATAGATATAGAAAAATTACTGCCTTGGGCAGTGAACTGCGAAATTCTTGCTTCACGAACTAGTGAAGAAATTAAGAGTGTTGGTGAGCTGAATTTGAAGTATGATGCCTATAAACTACACTCATGAAATTCAGATGGTTTTAGCAAATGCTGTTTAATGATTAGGTGTAAAAATATACACATTTCTGATTTTGTAAAAAATCAGACAACAATTGGTCCCAAAATCTGTTTTGATACCAATTTGTTAGGAAAAACTTGAGGACCTCAAGTAATCCTAACAATAGAGACAAAAACAGCTAGAAAACTCCACAATTTTGGAGAAAAACAAAAGAAAACAGTGGTTTTATTGCGAAAATCCAGTAACTGAAGAAGAAAAACAAGATACAATTGATCATCTATTAGATAGGACGATCTATCTCTCCCAAATCTCTAGATGCCGCTAGAGCCCAAAAACCTTAACCTAAGAGATCTCAAATTTCAGCCAAATTCAAGATGCCTTAATCCTAGGAAAACAAACTATTTAATTCATACAATCCAATAGAAAATCTCTAAACAGTGCCTACATTCAAATTTCCCTCCTAATTCCCTAAAAAATCCTTCCTAAACAGTGTTCTTAGACAGAGCGGCTCGGTTGCATGAATAGGAGAGGCGGAACTCTCCGCTTCTGTTCCGCCTAAGCCGGTTCCGTCTGGAACGGCTAGACCGGTCCAGTCGGCCGGTCTAACAAACTCCTGAAAACTTTAAAAACTATAAATAAACAAAAAAATGTATCCATAGATCCGATTCTGATTTGTTTCCATTTTCCTTGATAAAAAAAACTTGGACACCGTCCCCTGATTGCTTGTTAAGTGTAGTGTGATCACTAAATGAGATACTTAGTTTTTTTGCCCAGGTTACACAGTTTCGAACTACAAGATAAGTTTTCTTCATGCTCCAACAGCTGAATTAGTAGTTTTCCCAAGTTTTGCGTGCAAAATAGTTGCATTTGAAACCAAGACTAAAATATTCATCCTTCTTTTATGGAATGTAGTTGGTGCTTATCCCAACATACAGAACTTATTTGGGGAGCTTGGAATTAATGATCGATTGCAGTGGAAGGAGCACTCCATGATTTTTGCAATGCCTAACAAGCCAGGAGAATTTAGCCGCTTTGATTTTCCAGAGTATCTTCCAGCTCCCTTTAATGGTATGCAATTTTACTATCTTAAAAGACTATTACGTTGTTTTTTAAAAAAATGCAACATATGTGAGATCAAAGCATCATTCCATTCTTGTTGTGATCCTGTAACATTGTTTTTGCAGGGTGCTTTTGAGTGATTTTGCATAATTTCCCTTGTCAGTTATCATTCCTATTGTAATAAGCGTATGCTAAATTTGACCAGTATTACTTTGAACTGATTAAATGTAAAATATGATTTTTTTTTTGTCATATTCTATCTTTTGAACAATAATAATCATAACTTATATTGTTTTATGACATCATCAAAGAAAATTGTTTATTTTGAACATATTCTTATGGAGCTGAAACAAAAGTCTATCACTTTACAAACTAAAAATGATTGGCAATTCCATTTTCCTTATTTGGTCTATTACTAAATGCTTGAGGATGCGATTGCTAGGTATATGGGCCATCTTAAAGAACAATGAAATGTTGACATGGTCAGAAAAAGTGAAATTTGCTATTGGGCTTTTGCCAGCCATGATTGGGGGGCAGTCCTATGTTGAGGCTCAGGATAGTTTATCAGTCAAAGAGTGGATGAAACGGCAGGTGTTGTAACCTTATATTGTTCTTGCAATGCAGCAACTTAAATTCTAGTAAAGTTTTGGTTGTAAATAAATGATGCATAATGTAATTCGTAGAATTTTTAACTTTTTAGTACCAAGTTGTCAAACTGTTCTTCTTGCCATTATATAACTTCCGAAGATCCAAATAAATATTTTTAAAATGGAATCCCGCTATAATTAAAAATGGTTGGAATAATCAAATCCCAGAGAAAGCCTTGTAGCAGGTACTTAATAAAGCATCTTATTGACGTTTCTTTCCCTTGCTTGGTCATTTTTAGAGTTCGAAGCTTGCAAAATCATTATATGATGCTATTTCATTCTGATCTTAACCTAACAAATATACTATTTTGGGTATAAAAAATAAGAAATCTATTTGTTCTCTTGGTTATAGGGTGTACCTGATCGAGTCAGTGATGAAGTTTTCATTGCCATGTCAAAAGCTCTTAACTTCATTAATCCCGATGAGCTTTCTATGCAGTGCATTTTAATTGCTTTAAATCGTTTCCTTCAGGTAGTCCTTCACTTTCATTCCATTTTCTGAATCTTGAAAGCAAAATATTTGTTACCGCTATAGACAATCATATAAGAGATGATCCAAATTGGTTTTATTTTTTTAAATTTAATCAGGAAAAGCACGGATCAAAAATGGCATTTTTGGATGGTAACCCTCCTGAGAGGCTATGCATGCCAATTGTTGAACACATTAAGTCACTAGGTGGACAAGTCCAACTAAATTCTCGTGTACAAAAGATTGAGTTGAATTCTGATAGAACGGTTAAGCAATTTGTGCTGAGTAACGGAAGTGTTATTACTGGAGATGCTTATGTATTTGCCACCCCTGGTATGATTTAGCTTCTAAAAGTTTTATCTAGAGTGATTCTGTAAGTTTGAATTTGCAGTTAAAAAAAAAACAATCTTTTTGCAATTCTCAGTTGATATCTTGAAGCTTCTCTTGCCTGAGGAGTGGAAAGAAATACCATGCTTCCAAAGGTTGAATAAATTAGTAGGAGTCCCAGTGATTAATATTCATTTATGGTATATTCCAGCGCCATGTTCACAGCTACAGTTATTTGTTCAATAGTATGAATTGGTTATGTAAGGATTCTCAGCTGTAAACCTTTTTTCAGGTTTGATAGGAAACTGAAGAACACATACGATCATCTTTTGTTTAGCAGGTCTGTATTGCTTGTGCCTGTTAAATATCTTGGAAGATTTAGGCTTCTTTTAATGACATTTTATGCAATCTCTCTTAAATTTAAAAAACTAGTCAAATAACTGTAGGAGGAAAACTTCATGTTTTTCCAAACCAGCTTCAACTTCTTGTGATTGAACAATTATATTTCACATCCACAGTTTGCATTATTTTGCACATGATGCTAAGTCGCCCTTTAAATGGATTAATATTTAAATTTTAACTTGATCATCGATATCACAAATATGAACTGCATCAGTTAGGAGACATGAGCTGCTCACATTTGTTAGGCAAATCAAAGGAACTTCAGTCATACTGTCTTCTTAAATGAAGAAGTTTGATATTTTCTAAATTTTAAGTGTTAGACAACAACTTTTTGACTTTTCTAAATTAGAAAAATCGTTGAAATAATGTTGCATCTATCTTGAGTGACAAATCCTTCTATACTAATGTGAATGAAAAATGTCAGCACAAGAAAATGATGTTAAATTGCATGCTATTTTGCGTTCTTTGTAATTAGCGGCTGAAAACTTATTATTTTTGTCTCCGTCTCATTTTGTTAGGTCTCTTCCTGAAATTATTCTCCGTTTCATTTCCACAATATGCATTCTAACTCTTGATCTCATGCTGCAGACCATAACTTAATAAATGAATTAATCGGTTGCTGAAAATGAAGGATTTATCATTCAATCCAATATAAACGTTGTCTCCATTCTCATCTGTTTCTCTACCAAGGCAAAATATTAATGCTGTTAAAGGGTCTCATGATTTTGTATCCATTGCTTTAAGTGTTTTGAATGCGTATAACATTTTTTCTTTTTCAGGAGTCCTCTTTTGAGTGTGTACGCAGACATGTCTGTAACATGTAAGGTAACAATATTCTATTATTATTACAAGTCTGTGTTCGTTTGATGCTAGCAGCACATGTAGGACCTATTTTGTAAATGTTTGAGACCTGTAATGCTTTATGGTGCCGAATATTGGCCATTAAAAGAGAAGCATAATACTAAGTTAAATATTGCAGAGATGAGGATGCCTAGGTGGATGAGTGGGTTTACCCTTAGAGATAGGATATGAAATTAGCATATATATGAAAAGGTTGGAGTAGCTCCAGTGGAAGATAAGACTAGAGAGAGTCGCCTTAGATGGTTTGGTCACATAAATCGGCTGCCTTCCAATGACCCGGTTAGGAAAGTAGAGGTATTAGATTTGACCTATGTTAAGAAAGGTAGAGGTTGACCTAAAAATACTTGGATAGAAAATATTAGAAATGATCTTTCTTTATTAGATTTAAATGAGAATTTGAATTTTATCTGGCCACAATGGAGAAAAAGAATTCATGTAGCCTACTCCACGTAGTGGGACAAAAACTTGATGTTGTTGTTGTTGTTGTTGTTTGAAACTCAAGTGCCAGTGGATCTGTTTATGCTCGAATTATTCTAGCCTTGAAATTCTCGAATAATTTTTTGAAGTCCAATCTTTCGAAGTTTTGAACCACTTATGCCAGCTGTTTTGTGGAAACAATATCTCTATAATTGAGGGTAAGACTGTATACATCAAGTTCATTCCCCTATCCCATATTGATGGGAACCTCACAAACTGAGTGTGCCCTCTTTAATATTTTTAATATGAAGTGAAAGCTTCAGGGTAGAACTTAATAATTTAATCCTGAAAATTGAGTAATCTTGAGTATTCTTGACAAACTCTTTTAGAATTACTGGGGATAGGAGCAATATTTTCAGGGAATAATGTTATGTAGAGTCCCTCAAACGCGTACACATATTGATAGAAAAAATCTTACTATTTATTTTCTTTTGGTATGCAGTATATTCCAATTATTGCTTTCTTGATGTCAAATTGTGAATGCTTGGGTCTGTCATAAGAACATTTTTGCTACCATACGCAAATAAATTTTGCAATTTATAAATCTGCCTATGATCACTCTTAACAATTTATTTTATCTGAAAATTTTATATCATAGTACCTATTCAGGTTTCCGCATATTCCTTAAAAAAGATGCACCTCTAATGCTAAATAAGAAATTGGATATAATTGTTTCTTTCAGGAGTTTAGTGTTTTTTTTTTATTCATTCAGGAGTATTATGATCCGAACCGATCCATGCTCGAGTTAGTCTTTGCTCCTGCAGAAGAATGGATATCACGTAGCGATAGCGATATTGTTGACGCTACCATGATAGAATTGGCAAAATTATTCCCTGACGAAATTTCTGCAGATCAGAGCAAGGCAAAGATTTTGAAGTATCATGTTGTTAAAACACCAAGGTGAGTACTAAAATCATAAATTAAATTTGTTTGAGTTATACATTTATCCAAAGGATGAATTAACATAAGAAAATGAGACGTTTAGAGAAATGATTAGATTTCCTCCATTGTAATCTGGAGATCACATGCTCAAATAAAAAAATTGCATCTTTGCAATGCAAGATTAATGCGACATACATGCACCTCTTTGCAAATAACAAATTGATGTGTCATAGAATTCATGTGCCCATTTTTTATCATGAATTCAACCAAAGAATTTGTTGTTATATAAATTTAAAATGAAGAAAAAATTGCAACAAGATTTTATTTTTGGTAAGTTTAAGCTAAAATGTAACAGCAATTGATATGGCACAGAACATAATCAAGATGAATTTAATAATTAAATTCAACTACAAATAAGCTACAGGAATGTTGCCTAATGCACATAAAAGTTGTGTTAGAAAATGTGCTAATTAATTGCATCTGGTTGAATATGAAACTAGTTATGGATCATTTAACGCGAAGATTTATGCATTGGTTGCAGGCAAACCATCTTTTTTTCTGTACTTGTCAGTACAGACCGCAACCATGACCGGTGAAATTTATTGATAGTATATTGATATCATATTTGCTAATATTTTCCCTAGTCATGACTATTATGATTAGAGCCTGTTGTCACTACAAACATTATACTATTATTGCTAAAAACCCAGAAGCTTTATATATGCTTCAATGAAAGTTAGTCCATCTTCATACACTATATGCTTTGCCAGATCTGTTTACAAAACCGTTCCAAACTGTGAACCATGTCGCCCATTACAAAGAACACCAATTGAAGGGTTCTATTTGGCTGGTGATTACACAAAGCAGAAGTATTTAGCCTCGATGGAAGGTGCTGTTTTATCTGGTAAACTTTGTGCACAGAAAATTTTACAGGTATGTACATAAATTGGAACTTTGATCTTCTCCTTTTCAAAATTAGCTATAACTTTCTAATGTAGATGTTGCATGCAATATTTACAAGAATATACGACATGCACTACTTGATAAAAATGAATGATGAATAGTGATTCATAGAGCCTATCCAAATTGTTGGGATAAGGTTAATAATGATGATGCATGTCATATGTTTTTTTTTTTCTCGACTGTTGAATGCATGTTTTATCAGCTTTGGGCATGTTTTCAAATAGATATAAGAGAATGACTTTTATTGGAAGAAATTTAGAAAAGCGTGCGTCAGGTGCTTCCCACGAGCGGTTTCTAAAATAAGAAAAACTCTAGTAGAATTTGCAAGCATATTTTCATAGAGTATATTGTTTTTTCATAATACATATAAATTCTAAAATGATTAATTGAATATGAATATAAAAATCAGCTGAAGCAAGGTTAAAGTTGGGCCCCTTTAAAATTTTCTGGCTTCGCCATTGAACTCTGCCCTTCTTTTATTCAAGGTTCCTAGCAAAAAATAATTTCCACTGGATGCGCATATTTCATCTAAATTAATGCAAGCCATTAGTCTCATCCAATATATGAATGATTATTATTATTATTATTTTCCAACTTCCTTGCAGGATTATGATAAGCTGGTTTCTACAACCATGAGAGACCCATCTGCTGAGATGTTTGTGGCCTAGCTGACGATTTTAAACTGCTACTCCAGAATTTATTTCCACATACCGTTTTATTCTTCACAATTGTTTGATCCAAGCTATATAATTTTTATAAGCATGTTGAAAGTCTCAAATGCGCCATAATATATCCTACATTGGTAGCAGTATCGTTGTATTAAAGGAATCAGAATGCTGTGATCATGTCAGCTTCAATCAATTATTTATGGTAAAAAAATGTCACTGGAGCATGACATATTAGCTCATATTATGAGAGAGAGAGCATGCTCATAATTCTTCGTGTTTTTATCGTCACTTGATAGGATTTTTTTTTTAATAATGATGAAATGAGATTGACTGTATGAACGTCTTCATTTTAGGCTTTGTTTAGCAAGGGCGGAACACTTGTGTTCCCGGGGGGCAATTGCCCCCCCTAAAAAATTAAAATAATATGATCTTTAGGTGATTGCCCCTAGTAGAATTATACACATTGTGTAGAGGTGTTATTGTTAGAGAACGATGAACAAAATACAAAGAGAAATAATAAAGAAAATCCAAAAATATCCTTACAGCCCAAATTTGTTCAGGGGGCGCTGCCCCCGAAAACCTCCGTAGGGGCACTGCCCCTGAAACCCGCAACTTGACCGGGCAAGTC
The DNA here is from genome assembly GCA_019514585.1 of Dendrobium officinale. Taxonomy (NCBI): domain Eukaryota; kingdom Viridiplantae; phylum Streptophyta; class Magnoliopsida; order Asparagales; family Orchidaceae; genus Dendrobium; species Dendrobium officinale. Next base: position 6,023,859 of record CM033686.1, on the reverse strand, counting down.
GAACCCCGTCAGGAACACCCCCGACACATTGTTTAGTGGTTTTACCTAATTTTTGTTTAAGAATAATTATCATTATATAAGATATTGATGATATTTTTAAAATGTATTTAAGTACAAATAATCATTAGTCACTAAAATGATATATATATATATGAAAAAAAAAATACTACATTTTTACTTATAAGTTTACCCCCCTGAAAATTAAGGCTGGTTTCGCCCCTATAATGTGTAGGATAATTTTTTTACTGATTTCTAAAGTAATTTTGTGAACAAAAAATTTTTATGTTAGAAAGTTGCTTTAGAAAGCAGGAAAAAAGTTGTCCCAAACGAAGCCTTAATTTGATTCAACGAAAATCTTGAGCCAATAATTTTTTTTTTACTCTTAGCTTTCAACGTGCAAGGATGTAGACACATGACTTCATTGAGGGCCTATAAACCGAAAAACGACTACAACCTGATGATGAAATGAACAAATATGTAATTGATAATTTGATGAGTATTCAAATATCATTAGTTTCAATAATGGCAAAACCGTAATAAATTGATTGCAAAGGGGTTTGTTTGCATGAACATTATTTTAGCAAAAATAAAAATTGATGATATACGTCCTGCATAGGGTTGTAAGTGAATCAATCTGACTTATGAGTCGATTTTAGTAACTTAATAAATGACTCGTGAGTTGAACTCGATGAGCTAACAAATCAAATTTGAGCTAGTCCTGATTTAACTCATAAGTTCATGAATCAACTTGTTTAAAAAATATTAATATAAAATATATTAAATTTTAAAAATTTGAATATAAAATCATTAAAAACATTTAAATTATATCATGTTTTTTTATAATACACAATTCTTTATTATGTTTTATAATTTCTCATTTTTTATCATTTTATTATAATAATTATTAAAATCATAATCATTATCATTTTTCTCTTTCATAATAAACAAGCTAGCTTGCGAACAGGTTCAAACTTTTAGAATAAATCTCGAACTCCAACTCGATTAATTAATCAAGCTAGAATTAGGAATAACTTGAGCTCGACTCGATTAGTTTACACCCCTACAGTCCTGCAGCCCCTAATTATATTTCATTAATCAAATTCTATCCACCATAATGAACAAGGCACCCAGTATTGAAGAGTTGGGTTTAAGTTTACAATTTCCTTTCACAGCTTAGAAGTAGGATTACATTACAAGATGCAGGTAAAAAGACAAATTTTTAGTGTACATGATCAATGATCTGATCATTTCTGAATACAACACTGGATCTCTCGACTTTTTATTCATCTGAAAAATCCTTAAAATGTTCAATGTAAAACCAGCTTCCAGAAATGAAAATTAGAAGACCACACTGCTGTAGATAAATTCCAAAAAACATCTCCCAGCAAAAATGATGTGGAGATGGTAAGCAGATACACTGCTATTTAATTCCTTTGTGCTGATCAAGCTTCAAGGCTACCTTAGGGGGAAATATTCAGAAACCACTAAAAGTATCCAGTTTTGCAGATGGAAACTTTTTTGTTATTTGTGGAAGGCAATGGCTTCTTGCCTACGTGCTGAAACTGGCTGGATGGATTGGTGATTGAATTCTAATTATCATCTGAAAATAAACAAGAGGGGAGGATTATGACATGGAATGTTGTTGCACAAAAATGTAAATAGAATCTGAGAGCAAGGGAGAGGAGTGTATACATGATGAGGCTTTTGTTCAAAAGAGGGGGATAATAATCAGTTGTAATAACCGCATCATGATCTTATTCTTTTTATGTTACAGACATTCGTTGTCCACTACTAATGTGTATTCTGGAATGCAGAGCCGTTAGATACGATTAATTATTTTGTGCGGATGTCGAAAGTTGTTTGGAGACCAACTAGAATATGCCACATCACCCCTATGCTCGGTACTACTGACGTGGCATATTTTGGTTGGTCTTCGGACAACGTTCTACATCTAGTCTCCACACAAAATAATCTCTCGTTAAATACAGGCCTCAGAATGAAGTTGTTGTACAGAGGAAACCTCCGTTTTCATTTTTATTTTCTCCTTTTTTTTTCCCCTCAGAGGACCTTACCCACTTACCTCATGTTTTCTCATAGGCGCTTTAGGTTTGAACGAATTTGAAGGAAATGATAACGAAAATGATAGAAGACCAATATATTAATTATTATATTTTATTCTTCTGATCAGAAATTGAATTTTTGTTTCCATGAGGGCATGCGCGTCACAAAAATGGCTAGAGAAATTTATCTTTCACATTTTTCGTTTGGGCTGGATAGGTAACCATTAATGAAAAGATGCATTTGTTAATACTTATAGTTAAATCCAATTTTCTAGTAACTACATTGAATCAAACAACTAACATACAATTATCATGTAAAATCCAATTATATTCCCACCAATTTCTTAAAACCAAATAGACCCAACAAGAAAAGTAAAAAAAAGTGGGTTAATTATAAGTAGATATGATTCACTCATTACCCATATTGTTTTTGGAACTGTGGAGAAGATTTGTACCGTGGCGAAGAATTGGTTCAGTTTTAATACAAAGGGAAGAAACAAACTAACCTTCAAATTCAACCTGCTGTATTCTTTAATATTTCTAAAAAAATAAGTTAAAAAGACATCTCGAGTTTTTCAGGACTTACTGACAGTAGGATCGATATGCTCGAAGAAACTGGCAGCAACAATAAGATAGCATAGGATAAGCATCATCCCCTTGAAATAGTTGGCGGTACCTTCCTGGAAGAAAAGCTCGCAGGTAAGCATAAAACTCTACTTGTTCAATAGAGATTATTCAAATCTGACCTTGTCTCCAAACAAAGAAAACATATAAGTTACATGTACATTATCATTCAATCTCATATTATATTAGGCGAGCCTGAAGTTTTTTCTTCAGGCCCACAACAAAAATGTCATCTAAGATTGAAATCTTCAGTCAGCTAGGCAGGGAGTATCACAGACAAAAAACCAAAACATGCAGGTCACAAAAACAAACTCAATTTAGGAATCCTCTCAATTTATTGTAGCGGTTTATTCTTTTATGTCCAGTGGTTTATAATAAATTGGGAGATAGAAAAAAAAAAACCATTGAAGCATGTTAGCCGATTTGAAGAATAAATACTTAGAGAGTTTCAAGTGAAATTTCTGCAAGATGGTTATTTGGTACCATAGTGTAGCTAAGAAGTTTATGTTTGTAAACTAGTGAGATTTTTTGTTAAGATTTGCCGGAATGAAGCCAATTTGTAGCTTATTATAGTCTGCCACCACTAGGTGATCTGTGATTGAACGTTTTGGATCAGTGAATAAAACTTTAATCAGCACAATTATGACCTTTGAATAGCTCAGCAAATTGGTCCTTGTTTTGAAAACATAATGTGCATAAAATTTGTCTTCCACTTCAAAACTATTAGATGGTCATTAAAAAAGATAGCAGAAAGAAAATAACATGAAGCTCAATGAACTTTTTGACATCAGCACACTGATCTTCAAAATTGCAAATTCCATCTATACAAGGAGCAGCAGGACATGTTTTATCCAAAGACATCAAGATCAAGAATCAGAAAAGTAGGATTTAGAACCTAACTATTCTATACAGTTTTTTTTTTTTTTTTTTTTTCAATCTACACTACGGAAATATCTTCTGTTTCAAATCTTGATATTTATGGGTAGAGTCCATGCAAAGACAATGTCAGCATGATAAAATATATAAAGAAAAGTTTGTGTGCAAGTGTGACGGCATTATAAATACAGCCTTGAATTTGATTTCGTAATAATGTTTGCAAACATAGAGTCACAATATTCAAACAAATTATGGCCAATTCCACGAAAGAATTTAATGAGAAACTTACCTTAAGAAGGAAAAATGATTATAAGTTCAATAAAATGCCAAACCGAAGAATAACCGTTATAATATATGATGAATACATACCTGCAGCATGAAAGCAACGACAAGTACTGTGATGAACAGACTAGCAGTCTCAAACAACTGAAAATTCAAGTCCATCTCCTTTCCCATGATCCAGCCAATTACCACGCAGAAAGGAATCTGACATTATCAGAATCAAATTACTCACAAGTATTGCTTCACTTGTTGGGAATTAATTGGAATAATATATCACAACGAAAACCTCCAAAAAGGTTTTTCATAATGCATGTCTTATGTTGAACAAGTTGCAACTTCATTTATTTGCTATGGACGTCATTAGAGTGAAAGGAATGTTTTCATAAATAAACAAAACTACAGTGGCAAGAGATGCCTTCCAATGGAACTGGAAGCAAAGCAAGCTGAGGCTCAAGTGCTTATATATGGAACTTGAGAAACTTTCTGGATCCAGTTTTACATGATCAGTGCGATATGTAACGAGCTGCCTTGTTTGATTTGAAGTTTGGATTTGGTATTTAAAAATTTGGAATCCCCCCGCCCCCTCCTTTATTTCAACTAAGTAGATGCAGCCAAAACGAACATTCTACTTCACATCATGGATGAAGCAAAATGAACAAAAATCCCTCACGTCAAACAAAAAATCTCTCCGAAAATCATTTTTTTGCTCCGTAATTTGTTGCTACTCAACAATCACTGCCACTTTCAGGTTGGAGTCATAGTAGACATCGCTCATGGCTCATGACTCTGCATACCCTTTTCCATCTGCGGCTTAAGGCCTCTTGGGTTGCCCGCAAGTAAAAGGAGTTTCCACATCTAGAAGTGAAAATTGAGGACACTTGTAAAAAGATTATTTGGTTATCTATCAGAGAAGTGGGAAATGAAACACCCTACTTTCTATTATTTACTTGTGGAGAAAGTGAAAGTGTCTCACATATATACATAAATACAACTTAAATCCAATTATAAAAATAAAAGCAAATTATAAAATGCCAAAAGGATTTTATACTCCTTTTTAACCCATCCTAAAGTCCACAATATGGAATTTAATTAGGCTAGGGGTGCAACTGTGCAAGTGAGCTGACTTGGCTCGGGACCTAGGTTGAATTTAACTAGTTAACAAGCTCATAACTCGAGCTTATTGTCAAGCTTATACTCAAACTCATACATTAAACGAGCTCAACTTGGCTAGCTCGTAAGCTTGTCAAGCCGTTCAATTAATTTAGAATATTTTGAAATTTAATTATCGAATATTTTTTAACCTTTTTAAATTATTTCTATATACTCCTATTATTTTATTTGTATATTAAAAATAAAAAATTATAAATAAAATTTAAAAAATCAAGTCAAGCTCAAGCTTTCCAAACAAGCTCAAGCATAAATTTTTTTTAATGAACCAAGTTCGAGCTCAGTTCTATTAAGCAAATATTCGACTCAACTTATTTAAACCCCTAAATTAGGCATCAAGGTATGATTTGAACCCAAAATCTCAGCCATAATTTGCAAGACCTTACAAACTAGATTAGACGGGACCACCAAAGGTATTTTATACATAACAATATACACTATAATAATATATTTAATTTTGTTTCATATAAAATAATTTTTATTCATTACTATGAATACCATGCACATACAAATTTAAAATAAATTATTATCTACAACATTATAAATATATACATAGTATACACAATAATAAATTATGCATTCTTTATTCGGGAATACCACACAACTCTTGTGTATTTATATATCTAATGTCTAAATTATGATATAAACTTATGTAACACCAAATTTTTAAATCACATAAAAAATATTCCTAATATTGATATTTCTAAAGTAAAATGTACATTTTCATGTATAGGTTTTGATGTGATCGAAAAACTAAAGTGTTATACTAGTAAATATCAAAATTTAGATGCTACATATGTAAATTCGTAAGAACAGTGTGGTATTTAAATCCCACAATATATTAATACTATTTAGTATTTATATATAGTTTTTATGTATTCCATAATATTTTGTAATAAATTATATTTATTTCAATATGTAGGAAAGTATGTATGAGTGCATGTGCGAGTGGCATTATAATTTTGCAAACAAATAAAAATATCACATTTAATGACTTCGAAAAGTATGAATTTGGTTAAAATAAGCTCATAGTCAAATGGCTAGAAATTATATTTATCAACTCCTCAAAAAACAAGTCACTTCCCACTTCTACCACAAGCCAAACAATCGAAGTGGCTCAATTCCCTCACTTCACACTTCCTACATCCAACCAAACAAATCTTAAATGCACTATATTCTCCTATAAAAACAGCATACAAGTAATTTAACAAACTAGATCAATATATCCAGAAATGAAGTCATGCTCATGCTTCAGCTGCTCTGATAGGAAATACTTAGATCCAAGTATTCCTATCGATTCGGGTGTGGAAAACAGCAAGAGATCTGCTGTTTTCAGCAGGAAAACAGCCCAAACAGCAGGAAATCAGTAGAAAACAGAGAAATCTGTAGGAAAATCTGAGAGAAAACCAAGCAATAGACTTGTAATCCACTAGTAGATGAATAAAAATAAGGAATGTTCTTCAATTCGAGAGGAAGAACAACTCTCCTTATCTCCGGCAATGCCGAGAGCCCAAGCAAGAAACCCTAGATCTCCAAATAACATTCAAATTCTCGATGCTCTTAATTCCCCCCAAAACCTCCTAATTAACAATAATGGATTTCTCCAAAATACCTAAACAACCCTTACATTCAAAATTTCCCCCCAAAAGATTGCATTAAACCCCCCATGGGGCCCACCTTGCTTCCACCCCCCTTCCCTGTTTCGTCCGCCGCGAGTAGACCTGGACAGGTCCGGGCTGGACCGGTCCAGTCGGCCCCTCCTGGGCCGGCACATGAGTATCATTACTCCCCTCCCAAAAACTCACCTTGTCCTCAAGGTGAAAAGAGGGGAATTGCTCTTTCATTCTTTCAAACGACTCCCAAGTAGCATCAAATTCGGGGAGGCATTTCCATCCAATCAGCACTTCTTTTTCTCCCTTTTCATCTGACCTGACACCTCGGAGCTCCAGTGGTTCCAATATCACCTGCAAATCGTCCGTCAGTGTCTCTGGTAACTCCGTACTAACTGTATGCTCCCCAATAGCTCTCCTCAACTATGACACGTGGAAAACTGGGTGTATGATAGCTGATGGGGGAAGCTTCAGTTGATACGCCACTGCCCCAATTTTGTCCAACACTTCATAGGGCTCGAAGTACCTTGGAGCTAATTTCTCATTTCTCCTTCTCGCCATTGTCTTCTGCCTGTAAGGTCGTAATTTTAGAAAAACCTTTTCCCCCACTTCAAATTGCATGTCCCTCCTGTGTGAGTCTGTCTGTTTCTTCATGATTTGTTGTGCCCTAAGTGGATGTTTCTTTAAATCTTCTAGTACCCGATCTCTTTCCCCCAAGTACTCATCCACTGAAGAAACTGGAGTACTACTATTCCCAAAGTGCACTTGGTGAGGGGGTCCCTTCCATACAGTACTTTGAATGGCGTCATCTGTGAAGCTGAGTAAAAGAGGTGTTGTACCATTATTCTGCTCAGGATAGCCATTTGGCCCAGAGCTTAGGTGTCTCCGACACAAAACATCTCAAGTAGGTTTCCAAGCTCCTATTAACCACCTCCGTTTGGCCATCTGTTTGTGGGTGATAAGCGGTGCTCCTTTTCAAAACTGTTCCTTGTAACCTGAACAACTCCCTCCAAAAGTGACTTAGGAACACCTTGTAATATCAAAATCTGCTCCAGGATCGTCCGGGTCGATCTGGATTGTCCCGGGACGATCAGTGGTATGTTTGTTCCAGATTTCTGTACAGAAGCTCCAGAAATGAATTCCTGTAGGTATCGTCCGGGACGATAGGGGCATCGTCCTGGGACGATCGGTTCAGTGCATGATTTCGTCCTGAGAATCGCCCTGTGAACCGTCCAGGACGATGGATTTTGTTCAGATCGTACCAGGACGATATTGCGATCGGCCGGGCCGATCTGTGTATTATAAAGCTGAAATCAGTCGTTTTGAAGAGAGAGAAAATCAAAAAAATAAAATATCTATTTTTTGAGGAGAGAGAAAGTCGAGAAAACTTTTGGAAAAGTTGATTTTCGGGCGACGCGGAGCTGTTTTCGTCCGAAGAGACTGTTCGAGATATTGCTGTACGCAAGGTAAGGCACATTCCGCCTTTCTCAATTTTTAGAACCGTCGTGTTTGACGGTATTTTCTGTCCGGAATTGATTTTTATTCGTGATTTTCGTCCGTATTTTCCGATTGGTTCAGTTTTTACCGCGTAACTTTCTGTATGTTGTTGACGTGCCGAGTGTGCACATTTTGATTATTTTCTGGAGATTTTTGTCCGGGATTTTTGTCCGACGGTGTTTTTCGTCGACTGGATTTTTCTGTGTAGTCTAAAATTTGCTGAGCAGTAGAATTAAAGTCTTGTAATGTTGTTATCTACATTCTGTGCAAATTTGGTATTCTGTGATTTTTCAGGAAAATTGTGTAAATTCCGTATACAGCCGTTGTGCTGCCCGATTTTTGTCTGATTTCTGAATTCGTCCGGATTTCTTATGAATTGATATGCTATCTGTATATGCTATAAAAAGGGAGTTATAAGGGGCCTGGATCCTATGAGATTCAGTTAGTGTCTGGGGAAATCTGAGATGAGCTCAAGTTGGAGAAATATCTGTTCTGTTCCGGATCCGATGAACTCTGTTTAGTTTAGTTTAGCTATTAATTATATATCTGATAAGCACATATGTTCTATTCTGGTGCCGTGAGCACAAGGGAGACATAAGGGTCAGAATCCGTAGTGATTCTGTTTAGTTTAGTTTAGCTATTAATTATATATCTGATATCTGATTTGATATGACATCTGATTTCCGTACAGTTCTGTTTGTTCTGATTGGATATTCTGATCTGTTCTGATTTGCTTCTGATTCGATATATGTTCGTATCTGTTCTGTTCTGATCTGTACCATTCTGTTGACCTGTTTGTTCTGATCTGTCTGATTCTGATTTCTGTACGAATATTCTGATTGGATTTGGTCTGATGTGTTTGGTTTTGGATTCTGAGAGTTTTGATTGGGGGTTTGTCGCTTTGCTGAGCTGTTGAGCTCACCCTTGTTTTCTTGTGGTTTTCAGGTTCTGGGAAAGGGAAGGAAGTCCAGGACTAGATTTCAGAGTCTGATCTGTAGGTATTGTTTTGTACTTTTGATTTTTGTACAGACATGGCTCTTCTGCTCTGTTTCTTTCTGTCTGAGCCATGGCCTGTAGTTGTAGATGATTGTTTTGAGGAAAAGAAAGAAAAATATAGATGTTTTGTTCCGCTGCATTTGATGTTTCATAGTAGCTCTGTGTCTGTGTGTCTGTGTTTGAGTTGACATATTTGGAAGATTCAGTTCTGAAACAAATTCCAAAACCAGATCCTGGTTAGTCTGTTCGTTAAGCTAGTCGCGGCCCGGTGCGAGCGGTATCCGTCCCGGATCGGGTCGGGTCGTGACAATTTTGGTGGTATCAGAGCATTGGTTTTGGAATGTGGATTGTGTAAGACAGAGCTATAGGAAGTGATCTGTAGTGAGTCTGTCTGGGGTAGTTTTGGTTTGTTTGGTTTTTTATTGTGTTGTTTTTGTGATAGTTTTCCGGATTTTTCTAGATTTTCTGTATGGATCAGTCAGACCCAGACATGATAGACGGACAGAGTGCCAGTCAGGCAGCACCAGTGGGGAGTACAGCCCCAGTGGCCGGTGCTGATACACTGTCTCAGTTTGCTACACTTGTTGCTCAGATGATGAGCGAGACTCAGAGCAGAGCTTCTACTGTCAGATCTGAGGACATTGATAGACATATGCAGTTGTTTTTGAGGTTGAAACCTCCGAGATTTGAGGGCGCTGTTGAGCCCAGAGCAGCCGAGGAGTGGCTGAGGAGATTGGAGAAGACCTTCGACGGAATGCAGTGTCCGTCAGATAGGAAGGTTCCATTGGTTGTTTTCCTATTGGATGGAGAGGCTGAGCACTGGTGGGAAGGCCAGCTGGCAGCCAGATTTCAGGGCAGATTGAACTCTTTGATTACCTGGGAAGAGTTCACTGAGGTGTTTCGAGACTGGTTTGTTCCCCCTTCTGCACGACAGCAGATGCAGGAGAGTTTTCTGAGGCTTGTTCAGGGGAGCAAGACAGTGATGCAGTACGAGGCTGAGTTTACTGCCTTAGCCAGGTATGCTCTGCAGTTGATTAGTACTTCTGCTGAGAGGTGCTACAGATTTCTGAGGGGATTACGAGATACTCTGAGGCAGCCCCTGATACCCTTTCATATTTCTGACTTTTCTGAGCTTGTGGAGAGAGCTCGTCTGATTGAGAATGACTTGATGGCTACTCAGCAGCGGTGGACTGCGAGTAGGAAGAGATTTGGGGGCGAGGCTTCAGGCAGTGGTTCCTCTGGGAAGAGGAGATTTGTGGCTGGTTCTGGATCTAGCGAATCCAGGAGGAGTGGAGGGTCGTCTGGTACTGCTACCAGTACGACGAGTTCTGGATCTGTGAGTGGGGCACCTGTGTGCCAGAGTTGTGGACGACGACACCATGGCCAGTGCTACAGGATGGCTGGTCTGTGCTTCCGATGTGGTCAGCCAGGACATCGAATTGCAGAATGTCCACAGGCTGGGTTTGATCGGCGTTCTGAGTTCTGATCAGAGGGCTTTGTTAGACCTGCCGGTTCGGCAGCAGGAAGACCGAGGACTGTTCCTCCACGCCCTGAGGGATTTACTGGTAGAGGTGGTAGTTCTAGTTCTGTACAACGGAGACCACCTACTGTTCAGAGGGAGCAGAGTAGTTCTGTTGCTTCAGCTCCAGCTCCAGTTCAGCCACGAGTTTACAACCTGAGTCAGCAGGAGGCTCGTGATGCTCCAGATGTTGTGACAGGTACGATTTACATTTCTGATCAGCCCTGTCGTGTTTTGTTTGACTCTGGAGCTAGTCACTCTTTTCTATCCGAGCGCTGTTTTGAGCTTTTGTGTTTGGAGTCAGTTTTGTTGCCGGTTTCTCTTTCCGTGATTTTACCGGCTGGAAGTAATTTGATTGCTCGGAAATTTTGTTTGTGTGAGATCGACATTGCTGGCAAGAAGTGGAAATCAAGTCTGATTCTGTTGCCGATTTCTTCTTATGATGTGATTCTGGGCATGGATTGGCTGAGTCTGTATGAGGCTCAGATTGATTGTCTGAAGAAGCAAGTGAGTTTGCTTATTGTTAACCTCTGTTTAAACCAAACAAAAGAGAGGAGAAAACAAAACGAAAATCCCGCATACATACCTTGTGCCCGACGGATCCGCGAATTCTGCCACGATTCCCTACCAAAATCCTCTGCCAAATCCCATAAAATCTGCTCAAATCTTTAATACCTCGGATGCATCGAAGCTGTCCCGTAAAATCCGCTGCACTCGTATCATCTTCCCGAAAACCTTGCGCACTTCCTGCATAAATCCCGTGATCTTGCGCCTTTTCCACGTCTATAAAACGAAGGGGGAGAGGCTCCCGTTCGTCACTTCCCCACTCGATCGCAGGAGCTCCCCAACCCGACGCCTGCTACCTAACCCGAGCTCTTCCTCCTCTCTTCCTTGTCCGACTCCAGCTCCGACACTACCTCAACCCCGTCCTCTTCTTGTCCGAACCAGAGAAGCCGAGAGAGAGAGAGAGAGAGAGAGAGAGAGAGAGAGAGAGAGAGAGAGAGAGAGAGAGAGAGAGAGAGAGAGAGAGCCGAAGCTCCCCTACCTCACGCCGCTGCCGCCCTCTCCATATCTGCCTAGCCGAGACTCTGCCCGTGCCCTCTCCCTAAGCCCACTTAAAGCCTAAATCCCTCTCTACTTAAATCCTACCTCACTCACTCAACTCAGCCACTCACTCAAACTCAGCCCAACTCATCCAACTCATCTCCTCAACTCAGCCCACTCACCTCACTGAACTCATCCCAACTCACTGAGTTCACTCGGCTAACCCTCTCTACTACCCAACCCTTAGTTGATTAGGTATTTAATTTTGCTTTTTTTTTTTTTTTATTATTTGAGATTATTTATAATTAGTTTATAATTAATCTCAAATTAAATTTATTTAATTTATAATTAATACTAAATTAAAATATAATTAGTTATATATTAAATATAACTAATTGTAATTAATTTATAATTAATTATAGGTTGAATATGATTAGTTTATAATTAATCTTAATTTAAGCATAATTAATTACATAATAAATGTAATTAATTATAATTAATTTTAAATTAATTATAATTATATTTGTAATTACTTTTAATTCAAATATAATTAGTTAAAGTTTAAACCTAACTAATTATATTTAATTTATCATTAATTATGAATAAAAAAAGAATGGTTCTTTTCTCGACGCTTGCAACGAACCGGCAAACCCCCGAGGCGCTCACATAGCGTTTAGGGTGGGAAACCGGTGCGATGCTCGCGACGATTTAAGGATCCCTCTTCAAAGCTTGCAACGAGCCGGCAAACCCCCGAGGCGCTCAAGTAGCGTTTAGGGTGGGAAACCGGTGCGGCGCTTGCGGCGAAGGGGATAAAAAAATGTGTCTTTATTTTATTTTTCTTTATGTTCATATAAGTACCCCCGAACGCCCACGTGGTGCAGAGGGGGGAAATCTGTATTTTTCCTAACGACTGTTTTCTTCTTATAATCAACAAACATAAAAACCCTTAAATGCTCACGTAGCAGGCGGGGATAAAAAAATTTCATATGCGACCGCGGTGTCATTTTTGACACCTACCTGAAGCGCTCACGTAGCGTCGAGGGGAAGGTTGCCTCTTGGTTTTTTCCCCTAAACGGGGGAGACGCCGGGAGGCTGCCGAATTTTGGATTGAAAATCCAAGGACTTGAACAAGAAATAAAATTGGACTTGGACTTGTTTGAACAAAAATGAGATGGGTGCAATGAGAACTTGGACTTGAATAAAACATAAACTCAACTTGAACTTAAAATAGAAGACTTATGAACTTACTTTGAACACTGATTTGAACATCAAAGGAGCAAGATTTGAGCTCAAATCTGAACATTATTTGTACACTAATTGAGAATGATTGGGACAATCCGGATTCAAGCAAGGATTTAATCCAAACAACAAAGAATCCATCTTGAACCATACTTGAACTTGAATTCGAATAAGATGAGGACTTGAATGAATAATGCGGAAAGTCAAGCTCTAATTCGTTGAATGTATGAGCACGATAAAATATAAATGTTGACCAATAAATATGATCATGTAAGCAAAGGGATTGAAGACTCATGTTGAAGCCTTAGTAAGCATGATTGTTATTTTGCTCACAAACAACATGAATGTGCCAAACTCCTACGAACACAACTACAGCTCATTTGCAAGTAAATGAAGACTCATAAGTCGTGGTTCAAAGCATTCAAATGAACATCCATCGATGAGACTAAACAAAATTGTCATGTTCTATTAATCAAGCTACAAGCAAGGAGAAACTTGTAACACAATCATTCCTTACATAATTGAAAGCAAAGGCTCGCAATAGCATCAATCACCAACCCAAAAAAATGTGCACGAAGATTATGGTAAGAATAATGACATGTTCAAAGGAGACATGCAACAAGTGAGATATCAATGGGTCATCATATTGATTGGAATACAAATACTGATTAAAGCTCTATATTATTTGACTGAATAGTAATAAGCATGAGAAGCTCAAACTTGGAACTTGAAAGTAACAAGAACTATGAGATGTTAGGTCACACTTACAATATGCAGATGTAGGATGAAATCAAAATTCTCAAGTACATGAAGTGGTTCATCTACGAGTGGTATAGTGATATGTACATAAACGAAATTTGAGAATCTAATAACATCTCTACAATGGACATGGTAAATATAAAGCTTACAATGATTGTTCATACCACCTTGGATAATATCGTGACAATCATACATTCTTATTACCCACAAGCATGAAGGAAGTGATCATTATAATGTTCTGGAGCCAACATTGAACAACACACAAGTGACTAGAGCAGTTCTCTAAGAATGTAGAGACCAAGTGCAAATTAATACTAAGGAAGTACATCAAATCCTCGCAAGCAATGAAAATTGGAAGGGTATATATATTTTTGATTGCAAGCAAAGATCAACAGTATAAATCCACCGTGTTGACCACAAGCAAAATATATAAAAGCTTTAACAAATGCAAGTGATTATAAATTACAATGAAAATCATCGTGCATACAACAAGCTATCAATAAGTCCAAGGCAGGAGATTAGTTAGTGCACTATGACCCGCTTACAAAAATCAACAAATAGTGCACGACAGTCTACCTGTACGAAGCAGCGAACAACTCCATTCAGAAGCTGCTACGCCACGCCACCGGATCTGCAACATTCGTACAAGCAGACAGAAGGCGTCTATTCCAAGAGTGCCCCTGCACGTGCACTATAAATTGTATACACATAGGTACACTAAAAGGGGTAAAAACAATTATAAAACCCGCATGGGCCCCGGCGAGCGTGTTATTGGTACACACGTGACGTCTAGGGATGCTGCGCGGGTTGACAAGTGAATTCTAGTTCTAACCCGATCCTCCTATACGGGTCAATAGGAGTCGACAAGGTTCGAACTCTCAAACAAATATACGATTGCTACGACCGATATATTTGTTTTAATACATTCGTATTAGGCCATCAAGGCCTACAACAATATGAATTCACTAATAAAGGCTCAAAGCCTACAAAACCCGATCCTCTGTCGACAGCTCGACAGAGTTGACAAGGCTCAATCCATAAAAAGAAATGACCCCCGAACACCCCGATGATGGCCGTGTTGAATGAAGATCTCAACCGGAGGGGTCCCCAAATACTTTCAATTGTCTCCCAAAAGTCCATTCCAAATACTTTCAAACTCTACCTAAGATATCCACCAAAAATGCCAAAACTGCACAAAAATCCCAAAACTCCACAAAAATCCCAAAAAATTCAGAAAAATCTCAAAACTCCAAAATCCCAAAAATATTTAAAATTGAAATAAATCCATCAACGCAGTTAAAGCAAAATCCATTCGCCCTCCGCAACAGTTTGTCGAGGCGGATAAATTCGAATAAACTCTAGCTCACAAAGAGCCAAATGCCTAGTCGAAAATATCACTAGGATCCATTCTCAAACAATCTCTCTTGCCAGTAAGGGCGTGGTACGTGTCCTCTAACCGGCAGTTTCGCCGCCAAATGGCACTGCAGGTAAACGGTTATGACCCGGGGCCCTCTGAACCGAGTGGTTTTGCCGCCAAATGGCACCACAGATAGCGGTTATGGCCAGAGCCAATACGCTCCTTAATGGCGTTAAATCCTTGAGATATGAATCAATAGGATATGATCGATAGGGCACAAAGCCCTCTGTAAGCTAAGGTGGATTCAAATTTGTCCCCTTAGACAAACATTCAACCCCGGTCTACAAGGTTCCCTTGGACGAAGCAACCCATGGCTGCCGACAAGGATCCTTCTGTCAGGTTGGGTCGACTACCTCCTCTGACTAAGTAGACCAGGGACCACAATGACCCGGGATGACGGAACCATGGGATCTTGATCGGGTCCATCATCCATTCCCCCACCATCTGCTTTAAGTACTAGATGGTGCAATTTCTATTTTAAATAGCAAAATGTCCAAATATCCAATTTCCAAATCCAATTTCTATCAGTATCCAATCTATTGCTGCTACTATATGCCAGATACACGTATCTCTATACGTATCTGATCGACGACTAGCCTTAATCGAAAGTTCTCTCTCGTGATCGGGAGGGGTAATTAACTATAGGGGCTTGCGCCTATAGGAAACCAGAACTCAGATCATAAAGTCCTCACAAAATGAGGGCGAAATCTCTAGGTAGTGTCTTATCTACAAACCCATCTGCCTTCCAAAATTTACCTCGGAACTTAGTTCGTTAAAACTCCCTCGCCGAATAAAGAAGAGCGAGCGGAGGCCGAGGCCGAATTTTCGGAGCCCACACTTATGGCTGGAGAGAGAGTTGTATTTCAGGGATTACGAGGTGTTCTCTCCAGTCTGATTTCTGTGTTGAAGGTGAGCAGAATGTGGAAGAAAGGATGCCCAGTCTTTTTGGCTTCAGTGCGGGATCTGAACCTGGAGGTTGGTTCTGTTTCTGAGATCCCAGTAGTACGGGAGTTTGCTGATGTTTTTCCAGAGGAGTTGGTTGGTTTACCTCCGGATAGAGATGTGGAGTTCTCTATTGATATTTTTCCGGGTACCGCTCCTATATCAAAAGCTCCGTACAGGATGGCACCGAAAGAACTTTCTGAGTTGAAAGTTCAGCTTCAGGAGTTGGTAGACAGAGGCTTTGTCCGTCCTAGTGTTTCGCCCTGGGGAGCACCTGTTTTGTTTGTGAAGAAGAAGGACGGGACACTTCGTATGTGTGTGGATTACAGAGATTTGAACAAAGTCACGATTAAGAACAAGTATCCTTTGCCTCGGATTGACGACTTGTTTGATCAACTTTCCGGATCTTCGGTATTTTCGAAGATTGATTTGAGATCCGGATACTATCAGGTGAAGGAGAAGGAAGCTGATGTGATGAAGACAGCTTTCAGTACTCGGTACGAGCACTACGAGTTCTTGGTTATGCCTTTTGGGGTAACTAATGCGTCTGCGATTTTCATGGATCTGATGAACCGAGTGTTCAGGGAGTTTCTGGATCAGTTTGTGATCGTCTTCATCGACGATATTCTGGTATATTCTGTTTCTGAAGATGATCATGCCAGACATTTGAGGATTGTATTGGAGACTCTGAGGCAACATCAGCTGTAGGCCAAGTTCTCCAAGTGTGAATTCTGACTGAAGAGCATATTTCTTTTCTGGGGCATGTAGTGCGCGGAGAAGGCATTTCTGTTGATCCCCAGAAGATTCAGGCGGTTGCTGATTGGCCAAGGCCGACTACGGTATTTGAAGTACGTAGTTTCTTGGGCATGGCCGGATATTACAGAAAATTTGTGAAGGGATTTTTACAGATTTCGACGCCTTTGACGAGACTGACGCAGAAGTCAGTACCTTTTGTTTGGACACCGGAGTGTGAAGCTAGTTTTCAGAGATTGAAGGATTGTTTGACTTCAGCTCCAGTGTTAGCACTTCCGTCAGGTACGGAAGGTTTTCAGGTGTTCAGTGATGCTTCACTGAAAGGTTTGGGATGTGTGCTGATGCAGAATGGAAGGGTAATTGCTTATGCTTCTAGACAGTTGAAACCACATGAGAAGAATTACCCGATGCATGATTTGGAGTTAGCTGCTGTTCTGTTTGCTTTGAAGATTTGGCGTCATTATCTGTATGGCGTCAGATGTGAGATTTTCACTGATCATAAGAACCTGAAGTACATTTTCACTCAGAAGGATCTGAACTTGAGGCAGAGAAGATGGCTCGAGTTGATCAAGGACTATGATTTGACTATTCAGTATCAGCCTGGGAAGGCTAATGTGGTAGCGGACGCTCTGAGTAGGAAGTCTTCTGGATTATCAGGTTTGCAGCTTACTTTTGATGATTTCCTTATTCGTGATATGGAGCGCTTGCAGTTGGAGGTGATTTCCTCCAGTGATTTGGATTTGGCTCAGATGAGTATTCAGTCTTCCTTGCTTCCAAGGATTCAGGAAGCCCAGAAGTCAGATTCTGATTATTCGAAGTTGATTGCTCAGATTGGATCCGGTAAGACTCATGAACTTCGAATTTCTGATTCTGGTGCTATTTACTGCAAGAACAGGTTGTGGATTCCTGTGTTTGGAGATTTGAGGCAGGAGATTCTGTATGAATCTCATCATTCAGGCTACACTGTTCATCCAGGCAGTAGTAAGATGTATGCAGATATGAAACTTTTGTTCTGGTGGCCTGGAATGAAGAAGGATGTGGCAGAGTTTGTGTCGAGATGCGAGGCATGTCAGTTGGTGAAGGCAGAGCATCAGCGACCAGGTGGACTGTTGCAGTCGTTGCCTATCCCTGAGTGGAAGTGGGAGGAGGTAACGATGGACTTTGCGATGGATTTTCCTCGATCTAGACAAGGGCACGATGCTATTTGGGTGGTTGTAGATCGATTGACGAAGTCCGCCCATTTTCTTCCGATCAGACAGACCGATCCGGTGGATCGTTTGGCACAGATATATGTGAAGGAAATAGTCAGATTGCACGGTGTGCCTCGAGTGATAGTTTCTGATCGAGACGGACGATTTACTTCCGAACTTTGGAAGGGCATTCAGCAAGGCTTGGGTACGAAACTGCATTTCAGTACAGCCTTTCATCCTCAGACAGATGGACAGTCTGAGAGGACTATTCAGGTGCTGGAAGATCTGTTGAGGCTTTGTGTTTTGGATTTTGGAGGAAGCTGGGAAGATCATATCCCTTTGATCGAGTTTGCTTATAACAACAGTTTTCAGTCCAGTATTGGCATGGCACCGTACGAGGCTCTGTATGGCAGGAAGTGCCGTACTCCTTTGACTCTGACTGAGGTCGGAGATAGACAGGAATTGGGTGCCACTTTCTTGGAGGAAACGGTTAAGAAGATCAGTTTGATAAAAGAAAGGTTGAAAGCTGCTCAAGATCGACAGCAGAAGTATTACAATCAGAAGCACAGGTTTGTTGAGTTTCAAGTTGGTGACTTTGTGTATGTCAAAGTCAGCCCGATGAAGGGTGTGAGCAGATTTGGCCAGGTGAGTAAGCTTAGTCTAAGGTACGTTGGACCTTTTGAAATCCTGGAAAGGATTGAAAAATCTGCTTATCGACTGTTACTTTCTGATTCGATGCCTGACGTGCATAACGTGTTTCATGTATCTACTTTGAGAAAGTGGGTATCCGACTCTGGGAAGAAGCTGTCAGCTGATGAGGTTGAGATTCAGGAGAATCTGACGTACAAGGCAGAGCCAGAGTTGATTTTGGCGTACGACGTCCGAAAGTTAAGAAGTAAACAGATTCCGATGGTTAAAGTCCAGTGGAAGCACCGGACTGCACGGGAAGCGACTTGGGAAAAGGAGTCTGACATGAGACAGTCGTACCCGTACTTGTTTTGACTGAGTTTGGATTATATAATGTCGAGGACGACATTTTTTTTAAGTTGGGGAGATTGTAATATCAAAATCTGCTCCAGGATCATCCGGGCCAATCTGGATCGTCCCGGGACGATCAGTGGTATGTTTGTTCCAGATTTCTGTACAGAAGCTCCAGAAATAAATTCCTGTAGGTATCGTCCGGGCCGATAGGGGCATCGTCCCGGGACGATAGGTTCAGTGCATGATTTCGTCCTGAGAATCGCCCTGTGAACCGTCCAGGACGATGGATTTTGTTCAGATCGTCCCAGGACGATATTGCGATCGACCGGGCCGATCTGTGTATTATAAAGCTGAAATCAGTCATTTTGAAGAGAGAAAATAAAAAAAATAAAATATCTGTTTTCTGAGGAGAGAGAAAGTCGAGAAAACTTTTGGAAAAGTTGATTTTCGGGCGACGCGGAGCTGTTTCAGAACCGTCGTGTTTGGCGGTATTTTCTGTCCGGAATTGATTTTTATTCGTGATTTTCGTCCGTATTTTCCGGTTGGTTCAGTTTTTACAGCGACGTGCCGAGTGTGCACATTTTGATTATTTTCTGGAGATTTTTGTCCGGGATTTTTGTCCGGGTAGTTTTGATTCGACGGTGTTTTTCGTCGACTGGATTTTTCTGTGTAGTCTAAAATTTGCTGAGCAGTAGAATTAAAGTCTTGTAATGTTGTTATCTACATTCTGTGCAAATTTAGTATTCTGTGATTTTTCAGGAAAATTGTGTAAATTCCGTATACAGCCGTTGTGCTGCCCGATTTTTGTCTGATTTCTGAATTCGTCCGGATTTCTTCTGAATTGATATGCTATCTGTATATGCTATAAAAAGGGAGTTATAAGGGGCCTGGATCCTATGAGATTCAGTTAGTGTCTGGGGAAATCTGAGATGAGCTCAAGTTGAAGAAATATCTGTTTTGTTCCGGATCCGATGAATTCTGTTTAGTTTAGTTTAGCTATTAATTATATATCTGATAAGCACATATGTTCTATTCTGGTGCCGTGAGCACAAGGGAGACATAAGGGTCAGAATCCGTAGTGATTCTGTTTAGTTTAGTTTAGCTATTAATTATATATATGATATCTGATTTGATATGACATCTGATTTCCGTACAGTTCTGTTTGTTCTGATTGGATATTCTTATCTGTTCTGATTTGCTTCTGATTCGATATATGTTCGTATCTGTTCTGTTCTGATCTGTACGATTCTGTTGACCTGTTTGTTCTGATCTGTCTGATTCTGATTTCTGTACGAATATTCTGATTGGATTTGGTCTGATGTGTTTGGTTTTGGATTCTGAGAGTTTTGATTGGGGGTTTGTCGCTTTGCTGAGCTGTTGAGCTCACCCTTGTTTTCTGGTGGTTTTTAGGTTCTGGGAAAGGAAAGGAAGTCCAGGACTAGATTTCAGAGTCTGATCTGTAGGTATTGTTTTGTACTTTTGATTTTTGTACAGACATGGCTCTTCTGCTCTGTTTCTTTCTGTCTAAGACATGGCCTGTAGTTGTAGATGATTGTTTTGAGGAAAAGAAAGAAAAATATACATGTTTTGTTCCGCTGCATTTGATGTTTCATAGTAGCTCTGTGTCTGTGTGTCTGTGTTTGAGTTGACATATTTGGAAGATTCAGTTCTGAAACAAATTCCAAAACCAGATCCTGGTTAGTCTGTTCGTTAAGCTAGTCGCGGCCCGGTGCGAGCGGGATCCGTCCCGGATCGGGTCGGGTCGTGACACACCTTGTCTCTATCTGACACTATTGCCTCTGGTACCCTATGCAACCTGATCACTTCTCTGATGAAGGCTGAAGCCACTGTTACTGCGGTGTAAGGATGTCGGAGGGGAATAAAATGAGCATACTTGCTCAGTCTATCCACCACCAGGATCACTGTGAAGCCTTCTGAACGGGGCATCCCATCTATAAAGTCCATGGATATCTCCTCCCATACTCATCCTGGTAACGCCAACGGCTGTAGTAGCCCCCCCTGGTGACATAGCCATGTATTTGTTCCTCTGACAAATCTCACATCTGGCCACCATCTCCTCTACATCTCTATGCATTCCCTTCTAGTAAAGCTCAGCAGCAATCCTCCTGTAGGTCTTCTGCACCCCAGAATGTCCCCCAACCGCGCTCCCATGAAATTCCTGGAGTATGTTTGGGATGTGGATAGAAGTCCTGGGCATCACGAACCTCCCTTGATACAGCAATCTGTCCCCCTCTACTGAGTACCCTGGGTGGCTATCACCTTCCCTTAATAAATCAACCCTGATCTTCCCCAACTCCTTATCCTTCGAGCTCTCTACTTTGATTGCCTCCCAATCTAACATCAAAGGAACAGACACAACCACTTTCTGTAGTTCACCCAAACATCTGGACAAGGCATCAGCCGCCTTGTTTTCCCCGCCTGGTCTGTACTGAATTTCAAAGTCATACCCCAGCAATTTTGAAAGCCATCGCTGATGCTCTTCAGACACCATCCGCTGCTCCAACAAGTACTTCAGACTTCTCTGATCTGTTATGACAATGAAATGCTTACCTAATAGGTAGGGTCGCTACTTCTGGATGGCTAAGACAATAGCCATTAATTCCCTCTCATAGACCGACTTCAGCCTGACCCTGGTTGTTAATACCTGGCTGAAGTAGGCAATAGGTCGCCGATTCTGCATGAGCACTGCCCCCAATCCGTATCCTGAAGCATCAGTCTCCACTATGAAGGTCTGAGTGAAGTCCGGTAGAGCTAGGACTGGTACCGTGGTCATAGCCTTCTTTAGTGTCTCAAATGTTGCTGTGGCTGCCTCTCCCTATAGGAATCCATCTTTCTTTAGCTGTCTGTTAGTGGCCAAGCTATAGTACTGTACCCTTTAACAAATCTCCTATAGTATCCTGTCAGCCCTAACAATCCTCTCAATTCCTTCAGATTCTTAGGTAATGGTCATCTCAACATCGCCTCTACCTTTGACTGGTCAGCTGCCACCCCTTCCCTGGATA
This sequence comes from Dendrobium officinale, assembly GCA_019514585.1. Taxonomy (NCBI): domain Eukaryota; kingdom Viridiplantae; phylum Streptophyta; class Magnoliopsida; order Asparagales; family Orchidaceae; genus Dendrobium; species Dendrobium officinale. The sequence continues at coordinate 6,001,880 of CM033686.1, read as the reverse complement.
CTACATGGCCCAAGTATTCCACCCTAGACTGGCCAAAACAACACTTCTTCAGATTGGCTCTCAGCTGATGCTCCTGTAGAACTTCCAATACCAACTTCAAATGCTTCAGATGCTCCTCCTCAGTTCTACTGTACACCAAGATGTCATCAAAAAACACAAGCACAAACTTCCTGAGATACGGTCCGAACACCCTATTCATCAGTGACTGGAATGTCGCAGGGGCGTTGGTAAGCCCAAACGGCATACCCAGAAACTCATAATGCCCCTCATGTGTTCTAAACGTCGTCTTAGAGATGTCTTCCTCCCTCATCCGGATCTGATGGTATCCTGACTTCAAATCCAATTTCGAGAACATCACTGCTCCATACAGTTCATGCAAAAGTTCATCAATCACAGGAATGGGAAATTTATCTGGAATAGTCTCCTTATTCAAAGCCCTATAGTCCACACAAAATCTCCAGCTTCCATCTTTCTTTTTGACCAGTAATACGGGACTAGAGAAAGGACTCACACTAGGTCTGATGATTCTTGCCTCCAACATTTCACTAATCAACCTTTCAATTTCATCTTTCTGAATCTGGGGATAGCGGTAGGGTCGTACACTAATCGGTGACACCCCTTCCCTTAGAAGAATTGCATGCTCCTGTTCTCTGACCGGTGGTAACCCTTGAGGTGGCTGGAATACCTCCCTGAACTGCTGTATGACTGGTTGAACTACAAGAGGAATGCTCTTCTCCCACACTAACTCTCTCCAATCGTTGCAGCTCCACCAAATATCCACCCCCAACCTCCTGGATGGTTCGGATCATGGACTTGAGAGACACCCCCGTCCTAGACAGGCCGACATCTCCCTGTATCACCATTCTCCTCCCCCCCACTACTAGTTCCATCCGCAATTCTCCCCAGTTCACCTTGGTTTCCCCCAAAGTTTGCAGCCACTTCATCCCCAAAATCACATCTGTACTCCCCAATTCTAAGAGAAGAAAATCCTCCCTCACCTCTATCCCCTGAATGGTCAACACCACTCCCCTACAAACTCCTCTACCCATTTCTACCATCCCTGTACCCATCATCACCCCATAGCCTCATGTATCTACTAATTTCATTCCAAGCAACTCAACAAGCTGGGTGGAAATAAAATTGTGGGTTGCCCCACTATCTATCAGAACCACCACCACGTGGTCAGCTATCACCCCTTTCACTTTCATAGTGTGACTCGAAGTGAATCCCACTACGGAGTTCAGAGAGACTTCTGCCACATCCAAGTGCAACTTCTCCTCTTCCTCCACTTCGGACCTGCCCCCACCTCTCTCTTCGTCTTCCTCGTCTTCGCAAACAAGGAGAACCTGAAGAGTCTGATCCTTGCACCTATGTCCCGGCATGTACTTCTCATCACATCTAAAACACAATCCCTTGGCCCTCTTCTCCTGCATCTCCTTATCAGTAAGCTTTTTAAAATTTCCCCCAGGCCCTCCTCCTCCAATCCTCTCCTTTGGTACTTCTCGTGTACCCCCCGGTGCAGCTCCCTTAGGAGCTAAAAAAGTGGTTGTCATCCTGTAGGATCCCCCAGAGTTGCTGCCTCGAGCCCCCCTCTCCAAATGCTTCTGGTCCTCGACCAACTGTGCCAACTCCATGGCCTCCCCCAGGTCGTGTGGTCTCATCACTCTAACAGCTGTCATGATTTCTGGTTTGAGCCCCTTCATAAAGTTCCCCTCAAGCATAGTCTCAGAAAGACGATCCAACCTGCTAGCTAGGTACTCAAACCGGTCCCGAAACTCTGCTACTGTCCCTTCCTGTGTCAGCGCAAAGAACTGCTCATAGAAGTCTCCTCCCCTGCTGGTTCGGAAACGCTCTAGCAGACAATCCTTGAACTCCCTCCAGCTTCGAATGGGTCGTCTCATGTCCCGCCACTGGTACCATGCCAGTGCCTTCCCTTCCAAACATAGTCCTGCCACTGTCAGTTTCTCCTCCTCTGTTAACCCGTTGACTGCAAAATACCGTTCCACCTTGTAGATCCAGCCATGACCATCCTCGCCCTCAAAGATGGGCATCTTCAGTTTCCTCACCTTGGGATCTCCTCCGTACCCTCGGTATCCTCCATAACCTCCCATTACTTGAAGGGGAGGTGCTCCCCAAGTGTCCCGATCGTCCCTCCGACGATTATACCCAAACCCTTCCTCATATTCCCCACTTATCCCTTCAAAATCAGCACCCCAGCGGTGCGTTTCCCCCCTCCTTCCGAAGAATTCAGCACCCCTTCGTTCGTACCCCTGACTATCTCCTCTCTAAAAAGCGGTTCTAGAGGTGGCATATCGTCTTCCCCCTCAAGGATCTCCACCTCTGGATTCCTCCTCCCCCGGACCGGGTTTGGATTTCCTCCTACGCCATGGCCGTCGGTGGTCTCTCTTACTTCCGATTTCGCCGGATTGGTCTTCATTTCCAGTAGTTTCTTCATCATTTCTTCCATCGCCGTGAACCTCCCTTCCAACCTGTCATTGTTGGTGGAGATTTCCAGGAACTTTCCCTCCAGTTCTGTATTTAGTTTTCTGAACTCGCCATCCAATACTTCCACCTTCTTTCCGGCCATCTTATCTTCCGCGAGAAACCGGAAATCTTCCTTTGAATCCCTCCAAAACCCCGCTGAAATTCCTGATTTTCAGCCGCCAAAGGTCCCACGATGACGCTCTGATACCAATTTGATAGGAAATACTTAGATCCAAGTATTCCTATCGATTCAGGTGTGGAAAACAGCAAGAGATCTGCTGTTTTCAGCAGGAAAACAGCCCAAACAGCAGGAAATCAGTAGAAAACAGAGAAATCTGTAGGAAAATCTGAGAGAAAACCAAGCAATAGACTTGTAATCCACTAGTAGATGAATAAAAATAAGGGAAGATACAATGTTCTTCAATTCGAGAGGAAGAACAACTCTCCTAATCTCCGGCAACGCCGAGAGCCCAAGCAAGAAACCCTAGATCTCCAAATAACATTCAAATTCTCGATGCTCCTAATTCCCCCCAAAACCTCCTAATTAACAATAATGGATTTCTCCAAAATACCTAAACAGCCCTTACATTCAAAATTTCCCCCCAAAAGATTGCATTAAACCCCCCATGGGGCCCACCTTGCTTCCGCCCCCCTTCCCTGTTTCGTCCTCCGCGAGTAGACCTGGACCGGTCCAGCCGGCCCCTCCTGGGCTGGCACATGCGTATCATGCTTCTCTGCAAGGAAACAATTGTTTCTTTCTCAATCTCTCATTATTTGTTGTCTGATTCTATTCTTTCCGGTTCAATATTTTTTTTCTAAACTTGGTCCTTTCCCATCTATATTCTCCGACTTTGTATTTTTCATCCATCTTGTTTTTCTCATTTATATTTTCTCTTGCCCATTTTATTAATCAAACAGTTTACATTAAATTGCTTTTTAATGTATTCTTACAAAGAATTGATTCCTTTACATGATTACTTCCCACCACATTATGTCCAAAACCTTCTTATTTTAGAGAGTAAGCATTATACTCATAGTATTGACGCAATAAGCAGTTGCTTGCTATTGGGTTCAAAGTCAAATTTAAGAAGATAAATCACCTATATGAGAAGTAAACTAAATCATTAATCATCACCGAAGGCAATTTTACCATTTTATTTTGTTAATGTTGTTGATTTCAAATTTTAAATTACACTAAATATGAAAAATATTTGTATTGTATTTACTTTGCATCCAACCAAATAATAAAACAGTCATACTGTATTTACTTGACGTACAACCAAACAACTCTAATACATAGCATTTCTAAAGTACACGACTCTAAATGCATGCAAGCATACAACCCCAAAAATTTCAGCAAATGTTTAGTCCATAATATGGGATAGAGCAAGAAATTCCTCATCATAACAACTAATTAACTGACCAGTTCAAGCAAATGCAATAGAATAGTCACCAATTTATGTCAGAACGATGCAACAACCAACAAATTTGTGAAGAAAGAAAAAAGCAAGGAGGAACTCGAACAAAACAAACTTTCTTCCATTGCATAAAAAACAAAGGGAGGGTACAGATCCATTAAGAAAAGTTAAAATTTGCAATGATGTTTAGAGATTTACCAGGAACATTGATATCTGAGTAGACGATCCTATTGCAACCCCCAAAGTGATATCCTAGAAAGAAGAAACAAATGATGCCAAGTGAAATAGAAAAATTATATTTCTTAGTATATGCACACCCTCAAAACACTCACTAGCTTGTCCTTCATGGCAAACATTATGGCACTTGCATGCTCAGCAGCATTTCCTACAATAGGAAGCAAAATAACACTGATAAATGCCACTGGCATGCTCATTGCTTCAGATGCGCCCTGTAAAATATTAACAACAATTGAATAACACAGAACTTGACATAAATAAAAAAGGAAGAAAGTAGAGAAAGGTATCTAATAGAAAGGAGAAGTATAGCTGCTGAAAAAGATTATAACAACAATTTTAACATGAATAAAAGAGGGGAGAAAAGTAGAGAAATGGGAAAAAGGAGAAATATAGCTGCTAACTCTCCTTCATGTACTTTATTATCATTTCTACGATTGACATACACTGTTAGGACCAAATAGAAGGGATGTAAGGATTTAATTGCCCAAAATATGCCAATATGTTTTCTTGTATTTATCACGTTTGCCTTCGTATGGATGGTTCCCTTAATTATCTTGCGACTATGGTTAGGCTTTTAAGTTAAAAGTTAAGTCAGTTGTATGTAATGAACGTTCGTACATGTTATGACGGAATTATTCCTTTGTGGAATTCCATACAACAATTACAATTCCTATAAAATGATTCATAAACAAGGGATAACTACTGAGGAGTGACCAACGGTAAATATTGCATCACATAAAAGTTGAAATAGCAATTTTAGAAGAGCTAGAATGCAATACGAATATATCTTTAAAAGCAAGTACATTAAGCCTTTAGGAACTGATTAAGGGCGTCAACCACAATACACTTTAGCAACTTTACATCAAACACAATAAAACTGAAAATTTTCCAGCTCATAATGGGAAAAGGAACAAAGGCAAAACTATGAGCAGCATCCCCACAATATCAGTTTCAATACAACTTTCAAACTGAAGGATTTAACATAGTGTCTGGCCACGTCATTGGAATATAGTTATTGTGGTGGTTAGAAGTGACTGCAAAACTGATAGGAAATACTTGAGTTCGAAAGTAATCCTAAGAGAAATACTTGAGTTCACAAGCAAACCTATCACTAATTGGTGAAAACAGCGAGAATAATGCAAAGTCTGGGTGAAATCAGCCCCAAAAATGATGGATTGCAATAAGAGAATCAAAGCCAACAAACACGAAAACAAGATACAAGTGGGCCAATTTTTAAGGAGGAGCTCATTATTTTTTAAAATTAACTAAAGGAGCATATTTAAAAAATAATTTAAAATAGAGCAAAATCGCTAAATATTTTAGCGCGTTTCAAATACGCCAAATTATTTGGCTTAATCTGAATGCCCTTTATACTTTAGCGTATTCTGCTTAAATGGAGAGAAAGAGAAATAAGAGAGAGATAGGGAGGGAGAGAAAGAGAAAAAGGGGAGAGAGAGTACCAATAAGAGAGAGATGAGGAGATACTATTTATTTATTTCTTTATATAATATTATATGAATATTTTTTATATAAGATTTTTAAATATTAGTAATTTAATTTATTAAATAATTGATTAAAAAATTTTTAATTAAAATAATATAAATAAATTTATTTCAATTTAAAATTTAGTCCATTTAATATCTATGCAATATTAGATAAAAATAATATTTTATAAAAAAATTAATTTAATTCTCATCAAAAAATTTTAAAATTAATTTTTAAATAAATATAATGATATTTTAATTTTAAAATATTAAAATTAATTTTAAAATAAATATAATACTTATAAATATGCTCCTTAAACTAATTTAAAAAAATAATGAGCTCCTTGGGAGAGAAAGAGAAACGGGAAGAGAGACAGTCATAGGACAAGTAAGAGAGAGATTAGGAGAAGTTATTTATTTATATAATGTTATATGAATATTATTTTTAACGATTTTTAAATATTATTTCAAATATTAGTAGATAAATTTATTAAATAATTGTTTAAAAAATTTAATTAAAATAAATTATTATACATAAATTTATTTTAACTTAATTTTTAGTCCATTTAATATATATTATTTTGAGATGTTAAAATTAATTTTAAATATCATTTTTTATTATTATAAGTATTATATTTATTTTAAAATTAATTTTAATATTTCAAAAATAAAATATCATTATATTTATTTAAAAAATAGTTTAATTTTTTTTTCATAAAAAATTAAATTATTTTTTTTTATAAAATATTATTTTTATCTAATATTGCATATATATTAAATGGACTAAAAAATTTAAATTGAAATAAATTTATTTATATTATTTTTATTAAAAAAATTTTAAATAATTATTTATTAAATTAAATTACTAATATTTAAAAATCTTATATAAAAAATATTCATATAACATTATATAAGGAAATAAATAAATAGTATCTCCTCATCTCTCTCTCCACACCTCTCTCTTACTGGTAGTCTGGTACACTCTCTCTCTCCCCCTTTTCTCTTTCTCTCCCTCCGTATCTCTCTATCTCCCTATGTCTCTCTCTTATTTCTCTTTCTCTCCATTTAAGCAGAATACGCTAAAGTATAAAGGGCATTCAGATTAAGCCAAATAATTTGGCGTATTTGGAATGTGCTAAAATATTTAGCGATTTTGCTCTATTTTAATTAATTTTTAAATATGCTCCTTTAGTTAATTTTAAAAAATAATGAGCTCCTTAAAATTTGGCCATACAAGTGTTCCTCAATTCGAGAGGAGGATCGTCTCTCCCAAATCTCTAGACAATGTAGTCTAGAGCCCAAGACGCCAAGGAACTTCAAGAGAAATAAAATCAAGCATAACCTAACCGTAAAACACCTCATCTTATTTAATACATAAACTTTCCAAATCATTTTTTCCTCCAAAGCAATGCCCCTCCCCGCCTACCCCCCCCCCCCCCCCCCCCCCCAATTTGAACTCAATTGGAATAGTGGGACCCACTATTGTGGGCGGCAAGCATAGAGGAGGCAAGCCGGTTGGGCCAGTTCAGGAGGAACCGCCCTATCAAAAATATATATGTGTAAGTTTAACCTAGTATTCAATGTTTGGCTAGAAGTCATGCAATATAACTTGTGAAAGCAAGGGTGGAAAGCTCAAGCTGCACTCCACAATAGTAATTGGAGAATAACGATTCATAAAGCCAGCATCAAATAAAAGGATTAGGCAAATGATGATTATGAACCAAGGTTTGTATGATCTAATATCTAGAACCAGTTAGCTGACAACATGAAAATAGGCTAAATTTTCTAAAAATAGGCTAACTTTAGCATTAGAGTGAATGAAATCAAAATATTATCTTCTGGCCTTCCTATCTCAGTCCCGCTTTATTCCTTCTGTACACCGTCACTCACTCCGGACTCTTCAGAAGTTAAGATGTCTTTTGGAGTATATTCTGCAGAAGGCGCTTTTAACAAGCTGAATCCCTTTGCTACATTAATTTCTAACACAAAATAAATAGAATCTAGAAACTCAGATGAAACAGCTAATCAAGAAAACGGAAAAAACATAATTGAAAAGGTCAATCAAGTAAGGAATCATTATTTGTAGTGAATTCAACCTCCTGGTTTCAGCTAAAGAAGACTTTCTCTATTTATTTTGAAGCATATATTACCATCAGCTATCAAGAACTATTCCAGCCAACCCCAAATATTTGGATAAGGCTAATGATAATCATGAGTTATCAAAAAAACTATTTCAGAAAGGATCAAGAGATTTATGTTAAATCCTAGAAGACCTTTGCCATACAAATCACAACGTTAAGACTGCATTTCAATTCTATTATTGATGTCCAGGCCAATAGCAAGAAAATTTCAAGCGGGCATTAGACCACTCGTCTATGGCTTCTATCGCTAAGAAATTCATCAATCTCATGAACAGTTTATCTTTCAGCATATTTTTCTATTTTTTGTTGCATTCTTGATTAACTTTCAAGATCGAAGGAAAATCAAAATGAAAAGTTTGATTAACGAAGAAAAAATAACAGGAATCAAAACAGTTGCTACCTCTATGGCATCAACAAGGTATCCAGAAAGAATAGAAACCCAAGCAGTCAAAACAGCAAGCCATGCTATCGATTCCCACAAAGTTATCTCAGGTGCGTCTTCTTCATCAGAATCAACATCATCATTCTGATTCTCTTCCTACGATGACAGAAATTGCCCAGAAGTATAATTAAAATCATAGGAATAAGAATTAAATGCTGAGGGTTGAATATGCTAGTGGCAAACAAGAATAACAAAAGATGGGAAAAGCCAACTATTTATGGTTCCTGCCAACAGTATTTCTTTCCTAATATAACTAGGTTTCTGCAGATAAAAATTTAAGGAATGTTGATGAAAAAGAATGCCATCATCTGCCACAAACATTTCGAAACAAATTCCAGTTATGTTCATACATATTTCTTTTACTATAATATTACTAAGAGGTGGAGTACGTAACTACGTATTAGTTGCAGCTAACAAAATTCTTTTGAGCAAATTCTATTTTTTTTTTTTTTTCTGTTATCCCCTTGCCCACCACCCTATACAATAAAACTTTGGCCACCGCCTTGACATCTCTACCACTAGTCTTCTTAACCAAATAATTTCCTGTTAATTTCTGAACAAATTCACAAATTTTATGCAAGCTTATTTTGCACTTTCAAACCTTACTGCACATAAATTCTAGGATTCTCATTTTGATAAATATACTTTGTTGAAATGTGCCAAGCAGTCCAATTTAATTACTTCACATACAGCATAAAGCTAGGAAGAATGTCTCCCAGAAGTGAAACAGAAAAGGCCAAATATAAACAGTTAATAGAGAATACAGGTAATTCCGTCTCCATTGAGAATTCAAGAATGGGATGACTTGGCATGGTTTAATTGTAAAAGCTACCATGAAACATCAAATAAATTCCACTTTGTCAATTACTGATATTATAGAACATCAAAGAAATGTAGAATAACAAATGGTGCAAAAAAAAAACGAATCATTCATGTTTAAAAGTTAAAAAAAGCAAACTAACACTCAACACAAGTCATGTGGGTAAATCCTTCAGAAATCATAATATTGCCAATGTAAAAAAACTTCAGCCTAGGATGTGATGTAGCACAGTCATAGGTCTAGGATTTCTAATGCATCCTAGAATGTGATGTAGCACAGTCATAGGTCTAGGATGTCTAATGCATCCTAGAATGATAAACAAGATGAAAATATAACAATAGGTATATAATATGCAGGCTACAAACTCATAATTTTAGCCAAAATTGTTGCTTTTAATATTAGGACAACAAATATGCTTTGTTCAACCCAAAAGATGAGTTAATAATCAACCAAAATCTAAAATTCCGCAAAAAATAGAGATGAACATAAAACCTTAACAATGAATCAAGCTCATGCTTCAAAAAGAAAACCTAGCATGTATCTCACTTCAGAAAATTCAAATCACACACACAAAAAGTAATTAAATAATTTAAAACAAGAAAACAATAATAAAAATCATCTTTAAGTCAGAGACACCTAAACTATGGGCCAAGTGACTATCATGGGCCGAGTATTGGTACAACAGCTCTTATCATTTTGTTTCTCAAATGACCCCATTCAATGTGTTGTACGAAAGGGATCCTCCTCACTTGGTGCACTTTGGGAGTAGCACTACTCCAGTTTCTTCAGTGGATGAGTACTTGGAGGAGAGGGACAGGGTGTTAGAGGAGTTGAAGAGATATCTACTGAGAGCACAACAGATTATGAAGAAATAAGTCAATGGGCATAAAAAGGACATCTAGTTTGAAGTAGGGGAGAGGGTGTTCTTGAAGCTTCGACCATATAGACAAAAGACAGTCGTCAACAGGAGGAATGAGAAGCTTGCTCCAAGGTATTTTAGATCTTATGAAGTATTTGAGAAGATTGGAGTTGTAGCATGTCGGCTGAAAGCCTAAAACTACCACCAACGGCGACTATACATCCAGTTTTTCATTTATCCCAATTAAGAAAGGCAATTGGAGATTATGCAGCCAGCTCAGAGTTACCGGTGACACTCACGGAAGACTTAGAGGTGATTTTGGAACCCTTAGATCTGATGGGGGTTAGCCAAATGGGAGATGGAGCTAAAGAAGTGTTGATAAAGTGAAAAAGCCTTCCGGAATACGAGGCCACGTGGCAACCTTATGAGAAGGTGAAACATCAGTTTCTCAATTTCCACCTTGAGGACAAAGTGGTTCATTGGGAAGGGGGTATTGATACGGTTCTCCCTGAACCGACCAAACCGGCCCCACCTAGGACGGTTTAGTTTTATTGGAGGCGGGCTAAGCCGCCTCCTTAAATAGCCGCCCAAGCTTGTGCCCCCCCCCCCTCTCTCTCCTAGGGCGGCAATTAGAGAGAGGGAAGGGGGCGACTAACACCTAAAGAAACTATTTTGAAATTGGTTTATTTTAGGAAGCTCTTTATTGGCTTTTTATTAGGAAAATATGTATTTAAAGAAGAAGAGAGGCTAGGGTTAGGTATTCATGCTTTGATTTGTTTCTCTTGAAGTTTCTTTGGCGTCTTGGGCTCTAGACTCATGTTCTAGAGATTGGGAGAGAACGATCCTCCTCTCGAATTGATGATCGATTGTATATTGCTTTGTGTTTGCTTTTGTTTTGAGTTTACTACTACAATCTTTCATTTTGAATTGATTTCATTGAGAATATCACATTATTTCCGCTGTTCTTATCAATTATTGTTAGGGTTGCTTGCGAACCCAAGTATTTCCTCTTGGATTACTTGCGAACTCAAGTATTTCCTCTTGGATTACTTGTGAACTCAAGTTTTTTCCTATCAATTCATTACACACTTGAGAGTACAACTGGACATCAAACAAACAATAGGGAATGTTTCTGTCACTTACACAATAAAATGTAGTTTAATAGAACATTTATTGCTTCAAATTAGCAAAAGTGCAGTACAAAATTAAACTACTTTTGATGAACAGAAGATTGAAAGAAATGTTATTGAATGAATGGTACTCCAAATACTAATTTCTTTGGGAACTGATCTATACAGATGACTGACCTCATCAATTGGACTATAGAGGTTGTGCCGACCCTTGAGTTGAAAAAAAAGATAGCTAGCATATGCCACAAGCATGACACAACTGCTGAACCTTGATAGAGCCACTTCAGATTTCCCATATTGAACCTCTGAGTGTGTAAAATGAAGAACTGCTGGGAACATTAAACCCATCACAGCCATCAGCAATAGCCCTGAGTTTACCACAGCAGCAGCCTGTTGTGAATGAACTTTCCACCGTGAACAATAAAGTTACCGTTTATGGCCATGCATATAAGAAAATTACATAATATAGGACAAGTAGCATATTGTTGCAGATACCTTGTTGAAAACCTGATCTTTGTTGGAATGCACAATCCCACCACTTAAAAAAGCACAGCCTAGAACTAAGAGCATATTCGACAATATTGATCCCAGTAAAGATTGCTGTACAACACGAATCATCCCATTTTTTAAAGCATAAATAGATATGATCATTTCAGTAGCATTCCCAAAAGTAGCATTTAAAAGACCTCCAACTGCAATTGCCAACCATATGATTCGATAAAATGATATAACTACTGTAACACAAAAAGAAATATGTATCTAGCAAACAGTAGGGACAAAAGCTTACTAGTAGGCCCAGTATAGTATGCTAGTTGCCTGCATCATCCAAGATAAATGCCAATTAGCCAATTTAATTAGCACATGAACGTAATGCCGGTAGGCTTGAATTGTAATGGTGAGTCATACTTACTCGGTTGCATAACCTAAGCGCTCAGCTAAAGGTATTATACCTACAAGGCTGAAAAAGAAAACCCATCCCTGAAAAGTGAATGAATTATTGTTATCAATGTAGGCTCAAAATCTCAAACAGATAGAAAAAATAAAAGTTATAGTTTTATAATTTTCAAGCTAATGGCAGCTATAAAAGTTATAGTTTTGTAATTTTCAAGCTAATGGCAGCTATATCGGCCTCAACTTCATGATACCCAAAAAAACATCCAAATGGACAAGAAAAATCACAAGTCTAGCCGAAATTCACAGAAAAAAAGGTGGTATATATACATACCACTTTATTTTATACTATTTACATATCTAACACCCAAAATATTAATATTACATGCCTACCACCCACAAAACAACTTTGGCTGCATAGAATGAAATATTAAAGTTTATAAGATGGTATGAATGAATTATATGAGTTGTATATTTGATATTAAAGCTGTATATGGATGGTAGGCATGTAATATTAATGTTTTAGATAAATTTCATATGAACGTACATGTTTTCCCAAAAAAATGTAAATAGCATGAAATAAAGTGGTAAATTTCCCAAAAAATGGAAAAAGCAGTTCAGAAAGTTGCAGTATGAACATACATGTTTTCCTGTAAGGTAATGAAGAACCACAGCTAAAGGTCCAAAAGGCACCAAAACGTTGATTCTCGCTTTGAATATGACAATATAGATACTCATCAAAACTCTACTATGAGTTCTCTTGGGGCCATATGACTGTGCAGAAGCAGCCAATGGCCCAATATGCTCAAATAAGTGCATCTTTTTCACACACACTGGTGAACCATCAAGGCCTTGCTCATTGAGCTCAATATCCATCTTCTCTACACTCTCCATCTGTATAGCATAACCGTTTAGTAAAAAGAAATTAGGATCAAATGGAAAAATCCACCAAACTCAACAATTAAATGACCAAACCTAATGAAAGCAAGATGGGAAGCGAACTTACAGACATTTTAACTGGATGCAGAAAACTATTTGGGCTGTTTGATATCCTATTTTAGGTAGGATTAAAGCAAAAGTTGACTTAAATCCTGCCAAACAGACTTTTAGATTTTAAATGCTACCGTTTCGGTAAATTATATTTCGGCATCATCATTACTTAACTCATGATTCGTTAATTCCCATTTTTCACAATAGTTAACATATTTGAGGATTTCTCCCCCTTCTAAATCTTAAATCCTAAAACCAATAGCTAAATAATTAATCAAAATTTTACAAGATTTAGAAGTTGTCATACCGAATAGTTTTCATCCTCTCAAGATATACAAAATCAGAATTTAAAAGATTTACTAAATCTTAGTCGATGCCAAACAGCTATTCAGTTGGGATCAACAAAGCAAAGTGGTCAATTTTAGACACAAATCTTGCAATCAAGAAACAAATTTTACGCTGGACCAGCCTCTGTATGTACAACCGTAAAAATATTTCGTCTAAAAATAGGAAATGAAAATTTACAAATGACATAAAAAAAAGTGCATAGCACCTCGCTTTCCACACTTTCTGCTCCTCCTCACACTAACAGCAACGACCTTACGTAATCAGATCCAGCAACGGACCCAAATATCCCCGCAAAACCGAAATTGAGTAACCCTCAATTCGTAAAATCCTACTGCCAATTTAAGAAACAATAACCGTAACAGAAAGCAGATGAAGATCCACAAATGGAAAGCAAGGAATCGAAACGATTCAAACCGATTGCGGGTGTCGCGGGAACTAATTCGTATCAATTTACTTTGCTTTTACGGATCTCAGGAAAGGAGGGGAAGATGAAGGAAAACGGAGGCAGACTTGGACCTGAGCATCGCCATCGTGCGAATCGCCCGAGTCCGAATGCCTCGCCTCCAGCCCGTAATTTAAGAGTCAAGAAAGATTTTTTTCTTGCTTTTGGGTTTTCGCTGTAGGATTGATTGATACTTCGCCGGACGTATCGCTCGTCCGAGTGCGCGCCAAATGGTGAGCTTCAAGAAGAAATGGGGGAAGGTACAAGCCTACAAGAACAACGTAGTCGACGAAGTTTTAAGCCAAGCTAATTATATTTGTCTAATCTTATGGAGTAACTAAGGCCGGGATTGTTAAGATGGATTCGGGAAAAGTTTAATGATTAGAAGCCAAGCCTGAGTATTGCCTTGTTAGGCATTGTTAAGAGAAATAAACCAATCTAATGAGACCTCTTTAGGAAAAATTATTCTGCGCAGACATCGAATTTCATCTCGAGATCAATCAGAATGTGACACATCACTCCTGTTCAGTACTACGGCTCAGTAATGCTCGGTATTGCTAATGTGGCTGCACCTGAATCGCCTCAAAATGTAGAGCTATGTTCAATGTCCATATAAAATAATCTCTCCTCCTTTAGGGGCTGTTTGATACGAAGTAAATAGTTGTGAAGTATCTTAAATACAAAAATGTTATTATTTGATTTGAAGTAAAATAAGTATAAAAGTAAAATTTTGAGTTATTTGAAATTTAGCATCTAATTAATTTTGATGTTATTTAAAATTCATTAGATTTAATTATATTTCAAGTACAGCGTACCCTATATGCCAAATGCCATTAACTCCTCAGTTACTGGCATCAACCACTGTCAAATGCTGCTTGTCATCACCAGCTGCTTGCCACCACTGCCCCTTGTCATCTCCTGCCACTATCGCTACTAATCATGCACCGACTACCATCATCATTGTACTTTATATTACATTCTATTGCGGGCTAGAATATACGCGGCGATAGAGTTATAATTCTACGTCTTAGCGTTGCACGGATATCCAGTTCACACACAGAGAACACAATATTTTTTACGTGGAAAACCCGATAAATGGAAAAAACCACGGGGCCTAGCACAGTTGAAAATGATTCCGCTAGTATTTACAGTTGATTACAAATAAGGCCCTTCCTTAGGAGAAGGTCTTGGCTTGATGTCATAAATATACATCATATAGAGCACATCAATATAGACATATTTGTTTGGTTGTCAAGACTATAGTCGATAGAACAAAGGTTAGAAAAGACCGTAGTATGCCACAGAAGTTAGAAGGGCTGTAGTTGGTAGAAGACAAGGGTTAGAAAGACCGTTGTCTTGCGAGGAAGTTCAAAAGGACCATAGTAGGAGGATGATACTCTGGCAGAACTCTGGGCGTCAGGTGGTGGTCCGAGAGAAGTTTGGGCCTCAGGTGGTGGTCCGGCGACAAATCCGGTGTCAAGTGGTGGTCCGCTAGTGACACTTCAGCGTCAAGGGGCACTCCAGCTTCGGATGACACTTCGACGTCCTTGGATGGTCTGGTGTTGGTTTAATAGAACATGGCTATGTTGTATCAAAGCTTCGGTGTTCCTTGGTGGTGCGGCAGAACCCTGGCGTCCCTTGGGGGTCCGGCGGTGGTGCGGCAGAACCCCGACGTCCCTTGGGGGTCCGGCGGTGGTGCGGCAGAACCCCGACGTCCCTTGGTGGTCCGACGGTGGTCGAGGAGGAGCTAGGCAGCTTGAGCTTTCTTCCTTCTTCTCTCTTACCTTCCTCCTTTTTCATGAGGAAATGAGATTATATTTAAAGAATTCTTGAGTGGCATGGCCTGAAAATAAGTGGAAGATCAAGGGTAAGTTTGGAGTGGTTCGAATGGACGGCCGATCTTGATTCCTACGATCATGCATCGTTCAATGAATATTTGACTGTCTTAATGATATCATAATTTGATGATCTTAGGTTCGTTGGATTCGTCTCGTCGAGCCGCTCTATTTGATTATAAGCATGTGATGATTGGAGATCGTTTGGTAACCCAAATTGTAGTTCAATCCTTCCAAAAATGCTTCGAGTCTTTGATTTGGACTCATTTGGGCTCAAATTGAGTCGATTTTGGTGTCGTTGGGTTTGTGTTTCCGAGACGCTCAGTTTGACTGTAAGTTTGCTGAAATCAGAATTCAGATGATCTCCGATATAATTTTTGAAGTTTCCAACTTGATTTTGCCTTGAGATTCGTGCTCGATCAATGTAATTTTTTGATGATGTATCACATTCCTTTAACGAATCAATTTTGCTGGAGTGTAATATTAGGAAAACAATTGGATTAGGATCGTAAACGTAAGATAAAATTTCACATAAGTTTATTTCTCTCAAAATAAATTTAATAATTAGAAACTTTTTTTTATTACCTTTGTTTATTTTTTTCATAGTTTTGATTTTAATTCAATACTATTTATTTAAATACATAAACAAAATATAGATGGGTTGAAATCAAAATTGAATAAGTGTATATTTTATTTATTTATATAAATAAAACTTATTTAAATTATGCAATATTAACGTTGTTAGTTTGATGGTCAGAGTTTGCATTTTGAATCATGATAGAATACATAATTCAAACCAATTAAAATTTTTTTGAATAATCTATAAATATAAAATATTATCTTGCAGTACAAATAATATTTTCTTAAATAAATTTAATTTATATTTTAATACTTAAAATTTTTAAAATGATGAAAAATAAATTATAAAACATAACTTAAATTCATAGTAAAAAATAAAATTTTAATTCATAAATCCTATCACAGCACCTTGATAAAAAAACAAAACTTTAATATTTATGCAAATTGGCTTAAATAGCATTAAATTATAGATTTTTTACAAATTTTATAATTTTTTTATCAACTAAATTACATATTTATTGTTTTTTAGGTGAAATGGAGGACTAATTTTTTTTTATTATTATAATTTTTAATTACTCGGCATAAGCCGAAATGAAAAATGAGAAATTTGGCGGTTCACTTTACTCCAATGTTCTATTTGGGTGATCTGTGCAATAGTAACAGAGTGTGGGTGTACGTGGACAGTGTAGCGCCATTAGAAAAGGACAAAGCTTTTTGTTGTGAGTGGATAAGACATATCGACTAGCACTAGAAACCCTCACTTCCCCGCCACTGACACCGCCACCGCCACCGCCGGTTACTCCCCCTGAAGGTGAGGGAAGCAACGACTTAATTACTATCTGATCTTTCTCTTTTCTCAATTAGTGTTTTTTCGAGTACTTTATGTCGATTTTTGTTGCAGGATCTTGTCTTTTTGCTGCAGATTATCCTATAAGATTGTTTTAAAGCTGTTGATTGCATCTCTTTTGGTATTAGTTAGAGGTTAGATTAGGAAGTTGAAAGCGTCGATCTTTGAGCTTGTTTGGAGTTTGGGATTTTTTTTATGCAACGCATGGTTAAGGTATGATTTGTGTCTTGGGTGGGTGGTGACTGGTGAGTACTATTGTCTGGTTTAATATGGTTTGACTAAATTAAATTTGTTCCGAGTTGGTTAATGTCAAATAGGATTGTAGCTATTGGTTTAGTATTTAACTTTCTATCCATCTAGTTCAAGATCGATCAAGGTGATCTTGAATTTTTAGTTCTGATGAGAGGATAATAACGGTGTGCGAGGTGGATCTGTGGATTTTGATCATAATCTTGGAAAGTTGATTTGGTTAGTTGGCAAATAATGGACAGTCAAGCATGATATTGGTGCTAGAACAGAAAAAAAGTGATTTGGTTTTGTTACAGTTGGCAATCAAGCCATATTAGGTTGGTTGAAATGTTGGTTTAACAGATGGTGTGTGATATCTGATTTTAAATTGTTCGTTGGTTAAATTTGGTAGCTTCATGGTGTTCTTGTTGCTAAAGGTCTTGTAAGATCATCTTTTTTTTTTTTTTTGCTATCTATGTTATAAGTTGTAGTAACTATGGGCATGCAAGAAGAGTTGTGGGAGTGCCACTGGGATGAAGAATGATGTGGCACAAGCTAACATACGAGACAACAACAACAACAACAACATCAAGCCTTTATCCCACTATGTGGGGTCGGCTACATGAATCCTTTTTCTCCATTGTGTCCTATTAAAAGCCAAATTCTCGTTTAAATCTAATAAAGAAAGGTCATTCCTAATATTTTCTAACCAAGTCTTTTTAGGTCTACCCCTACCTTTCTTAACACAAGTCAAATCTAATACCTCTACTCTCCTAACCGGGTCGTCGGAAGGCCGCCTTTTTATGTGACCAAACCATCTAAGGCGACTCTCTCTAATCTTATCTTCTACTGGAGCTACTCCAACCTTTTCACGTATATGCTCATTTCGTATCCTATCTCTAAGGGTAAAGCCACTCATCCATCTAAGCATCCTCATCTCTGCCACACTTAACTTAGTATTATGCTTCTCTTTTAATGGCCAACATTCGGCACCATAAAGCATTGCAGGCCTCACTACCATCTTATAGAATTTTCCCTTAAGTTTGAGGGGTACATTTCTATCACATAACAAGCCCGATGCATTCCGCCACTTCAACCATCCAACTTGAATTCTGCTGATAATATCCCCATCTATTTCACCATCACTCTGAACAATAGATCCAAGATATCTAAAACGTGTACTCTTATTAATGACTTGATCGCCCAAAGTCACAATCCCCTCACTAGGACTATTACTACTAAAATTACACTCCATATATTCCGTTTTAGATCTACTCAAGCGAAAACCTTTAGACTCTAAGGTTGACCTCCATAATTCAAGTTTACCTTCAACTCCCTCTCTAGTCTTATCAACAAGAAGAATATCATCAGCAAAAAGCATACACCAAGGTACATCATCTTGCAAATGTATAGTGAGAACATCCATGACTAAAGCAAAAAGATATGGGCTTAAGGCTGATCCTTGATGTAACCCAACCGAAATAGGGAAATACTTGGTCAAACCACCTTGTGTTTGAACACAAGTAATAGCTCATGCATACATATCTTTAATGATTTGAATATAAGCATTATTGACTCCTTTCTTATCAAGAACTCTCCATAGCACTTCTCTTGGAACTTTATCATATGCTTTTTCTAAATCAATAAATATCATATGTAGATCCTCCTTATTTCCTCTATATTTTTCCATCAAACCTCTGAATAAATGTATGGCTTCCATAGTCGACCTACCCGGCATGAATCCAAATTGATTTTGAGAAACATTAGTATCACGCCGCAACCTATGCTCTATAACTCGCTCCCATAATTTTAAAGTATGACACATTAACTTAATACCTCTATAATTCGTGCAATCCTGTGCATCGCCTTTATTCTTAAAAATAGGAATTAATACACTCATTCTCCACTCATCTGGCATCTTTTTAGTCTTCAAAATAGTATTAAAAAGTTTAGTAAGCCAAGAAATCCCTTCATCTCCTAAGCATTTCCACACCTCTATTGGAATATCATCAGGTCCAACAGCTTTTCCACCCTTCATTCTATTTAAAGCCTCTCTAACTTCAGTTTTACTAATACGCCGATAAAAACAGAAATCTTTACTTTCATTTAGGGTGCTAAGGTCACTATAGTCAATCTTATTTTCACACTCTTCATTAAAAAGTTTAGCAAAATATCTCATCCACCTTTGTTGAATATCATCTTCTAAGAAAAGTATTTTTTGATCTTCATCCTTTAATACACTTCACTTGAACTAAATCCTTACTACTCCTATCTCTTTGTTTGGCTAACTTATACATATATCTTTCTCCCTCCTTAGTATTTAATCTATTATATAAATCGCTAAAAGCTAATATCTTTGCATCGCATATTGCTTTCTTAGAATCCTTACGAGCCACTTTATATAATTCCCAATTATCAGAATTTTTAAAATTAAACCAATTTTTATAACAAATCTTCTTATTTTTAATCTTTTCTTGCACAATTGGATTCCACCACCAACTATTTTTACTATTAGGAGCTTTTCCCTTAGATACTCCAAACACATCTTTTGCAATATTCTTAATATCACTAGTCACTTTTTCCCACATAACATTAGCATCCTCATGCACAGACAAAATCTTAAGATCTAAAATCTTACTCACAAAAATATTTTGGTTAATATTCTTTAAATGCCCCCATCTAATCCTCGAAAAACGTTTTACTTTATTTTTTATTTTATGCCCCTTTTATCTTAAAGTCCAAAACTAATAATCGATGTTGGGTACATAAACTTTCACTCGGAATAACTTTACAATCTTTGCAATCTAAACGGTTTAATTTTCTAATAAGAAAATAGTCAATCTGGGTTGTACTACATCCATTTTTATAAGTGATGAGATGCTCATTCCTTTTCTTAAATAAGGTATTAGCAATTGAAAAATCATAAGCTAAACAAAAATCTAATATGGTCTTTCCACCTTCATTCGTCGTTCCAAATCCATGGCCACCATGAATGCTTTTAAAATCATCTACCTCTTTACCAACATGTCCATTTAAATCTCCTCCAATAAAAACTCTTTCTTCAAGAGGTATATTTTGTATTAATTCTTCCAAGTCATTCCAAAAATTTAATTTAGAACTTATATCCAAACCTACCTGAGGAGCATAAGCACTTATAATATTAACAATCTTATCCTCAACAACAATCTTTAAAGCTATAATTCTATCACCAATCCTATTAATTTTTATGACATTATCCTTTAAAAACTCTTATCTATAATGATACCTACACCATTTCTAGTACGACTCCTACCCGAATACCAAAGTTTAAATCCTAAACTATCGATTTCCTTAGCCTTTCTCTCCAACCCACTTAGTTTCCTGAATGCATAAAATATTTAATTTCCTATGAATCATAATATCTATTAACTCCATTAATTTACCTGTAAGGGAACCTATATTCCAAGTTCCTATCCTAATTTTAGTATCATGGACTAGCTTCTTTGCCCACATCCGTCCTTGATGTGGGAAACCCTTGCCTATTTAACACTGCACTAGCACCCGGGCGCCGGTGCAGCGGCCCTTGCACACTTGTCACTGTATTCAGGCCATTATACAGCGCGTCGCTTCCAGGGGACGCCCTAGCATTAACACAATTTTCTTAAAGGATTCATGTCATTTTTGTTCGACAAGTTTTACGCTGGCTGTCGACTACCTAACGCAAAACTCCACTTTTCTCATCCAGGACTTGGGACCATTTTTGGAGAGAAAAAAAAAAAATTATAGTGGAATGCATCAAGATTTACGTGGTTCGACTTTAACAAGTCTACGTCTATGAGAGCGGAGAGAATAGAGGAAATACGATCCATTTAGAAAAAATCCACTTTTGTGGTGTACAAAGCAATGGCATCAAGTATAGCCACAAACTAAGAAGAAGAAACCCCAAGGAATCTCATACCATGATATTACCTTACATAAATCATTCATCATTCGTGCATGCATCGCTAGAAGCCATCGTGTCTCCAAAAATGCTAGATTTGAGAAGTTATGTAAGGAGCTAAGAGAAATCTTTGTATTGCTTGATCTAAACTTTAGACCATATAGTTGTCAAATTAAATTTCTAGAAGGAAAGTGTTTAGATATTGGTCATAGATAGGGGTGTCAATTCGGGTCAGCGGGTCGGGTTCGGGTCGAACCCGGAACTGACCCGACACTGTTCGGTTTTATGTATTGAAGTATGAGTAAAGCGTGATTGAATGATTTATGGAAGACACTTTTCCCCAGATGAAAGCCTCATCTTGATTGAGAGAGAGAGGTCCCTTTCCCGGAACTTCTCGAGATCTTGACCTCTCGCTCCCCTTTTCCAATTGGGCTTTGGAGAGTGAAACGAAGGTAGTTCACTTGCTTACTCGATAGGGTAAGGAAAAGACGACTCTCGTTTTTGACCATCGTTGTTTCCTAGTTCAAGCCAGTTGTTTTCCAGTTGTGTTGTCTTTTCTCGTAAGAAATCAACCCGAACCTGACCCATTTTTAAAAACGAGTCAGGTTTCCGGACCCGAACCCGACCCGATTCGGGTTCGGGTCAATCCGACCCGACACGAATGACCCGAAGTCGACCTAAAATTGCTAATTTTCGGGTCAAAAATCGAGTAAGTATTCAATTTTTGGGTCAAAACGGGTCAATCTCGGGTTTTTGGGTCAAATATGAGTTTTCGTGTCACTTTCGGGTCAATTTCAGGTTGTTGGGTCAACCTGAACCCGACCCGATTTTTAAAACAGGTTGATTTCTTGAACTCGAACCGACCCGTTTCGGGTTCGGGTTGACCCGAACCCGGATTTTTCCGGGTCGGGTTCGGGTCGTGTTTCGGGTTGTGTCAAAAAGTAACACCCCTAGTCATAGATTTAGGTTTGTAGCTTGTTGTCTATTGTAATAGATTGGTATGATTTAGAAATACAAACTTCGTTTCCTGCTGTCTCCCTCTCCCTTCCATCCCTCTCCCTCCTCCTCTCCCAAGAAGCTCATGAAGGAAGGGCTTCTTCCTCATTCTACATTTTACAAGTGGTATCAGAGCATGGTAGAGGCAATCGAACGAGGTGGAGAATTGTTAGATATTGATTCTAGATTTAGGTTTGTAGCTTGTTGTGTAGCATTTGTGCTTACAAATAG
Source organism: Dendrobium officinale (assembly GCA_019514585.1). NCBI lineage: Eukaryota > Viridiplantae > Streptophyta > Magnoliopsida > Asparagales > Orchidaceae > Dendrobium > Dendrobium officinale. The sequence continues at coordinate 5,979,559 of CM033686.1, read as the reverse complement.
GCAATAGGTTGTAATAGATTGGTATGATTTAGAAATACAAATTTCGTTTCCTGCTCTCTCTCTCTCCCTCCTCTCCCAAGAAGCTCATGAAGGAAGGGCTTCTTCCTCATTCTAGATTCTACAGAAAGCAAACTGACCTAAATCTCAAAATCAAGATTCTCATGATGTATTGCACTTGGTCTTAGGAGGCATGATTCATATGATGGCATGGAAATCATGAAGGTCGTACATATCCCACACTCGATCCAAGGTGCTCGATTCACTTGTTTCCTACGAAAGCATGTATGTTTATTGGGTTATTTAAGTGATCAACAATTCTCCTCATTGATTGAATATTATGGTAAAAAATAAATCTCTCATGTGGTTTCTCTCTAAGCTAATCACTGCTAGCTTCTAAAGTCCCGAAAGACTTAGCGCTGCTTTGAATATTTACAAGAGATCTTTATAACACAAATATTGCATGCTAAATTTATAAACTGAACCTGAACATGCATATACCACAAAATTTTCTTGCTCCATAGGTTATTATCTCTTTTTTCGTAAAGTCCATAATGATATGAATTGATAACGGTACAGATTGTGCAACGAAAATCTAATATATTTATCACGTAAAGCTTTTCCATCATGTAGTGTTTGAATTTGTTCCTAAACTTGTCATGTAGCTTAGAAGTTAGTGCATTTACTTCAAAATGTGATGATTCAACTCAGATATAGAATACCAAATTGAAGTTACCCTTGAGGTTGCACATTCCAATACATACAATCCTTTGCCTCTTTGAGCTCTCATGACAGCTAAAGAACCCCTGCAAACCTTGAAAACCCTAACATCCTCAAACAATTATATACCCTGCATCAATCAGAAGGCATAAAGATATAAAGTTCACCTTGGATAATGTGCATAATTTTACACCAACTAAAATTCTAGTCAAACCATCATGAATCCTAATATAAACTTCATATTGAACTACAGGCCTACACACTATTTTTTCTTATATACATGTGCTCACTGAATGGTTTAAAATAAACACAAAAAGATTTATTATGGCACCTGAAAAAATATGCTTAATGAAGTACTCACTGATCGCTACACCGAACATCACCATAACCTATATCAATTGTATTGTGTTATTGTCATGTCCTCTTGAGGACTGTCACCTACTTGTTCCCTCTTCTTCAATGTCGTGCTATCTGTTGAAAACAGAGGTTTGAGAAGAAAAAGACTTAATTTTATTATAGAAAACTATTTCTATTTATAGATTTATACAAGATATCTTAATAAAGAAACAAATAAATACAGAATAACTCTATTATAATCCTTCCTAAATCAGCTATCCAAATATGGAGAGAATCCAAGGATGACCAAAGATTGATTATATACATTTGTAGTTGAACTTAATTTTAATCGAAGATTTAAACTATAAGTGAAGGTCAAACGTTTAATATCCTTCACCAACATTTTTCAACTATCTAATTTGGGACTAAATTCAGAGTTTCAGATGCCTTAGCAATCTCTTGCTCACATTAGAGTTCTTTATATTAGTTATCATTCTTCTCTCAAATGAAAGCTTTTCAACATTATCATGCTTCATGTACCAAATGTCCATTCAATCATGTATTATTCATCCACTCTTCAATCTTGCTTATACATGGTAGATATGGCCAAAATCCATGAAAGCCATAATCTACATGGACCACATGACCCCAAATTTGATTAACATTTGGTAGTTAACATAGAGAGTAAATAGCTAGATGGATTGATTAAAAATTTAATTGTCACTCATAAAATAATAGAAATAAATGCAGAATTATTATTGTTTATTTTATAAAAAAATTAAGAATATATCTGTTGTTAGTAAAATGATTATTTGTTTAGATAATTGTCATCCTAAATATAGTTAGTTAGAATTGATTAAAGTTTGATTATGGTTCAAACTTGATAATAAAATTAAAAAATAAGTTTTAATAAGATTTTAAACCTTCATTTATGTTTAGACACAAATTTGATATAAAAATAAATTAATGAGATTGAACAAAAATTCCTTGACAACTCTAAGAACGAGAACAACCTGTTAAGCACTGGTTGAAAGCTACTAAAACATGGATATGCACGGAAGCTACCATATTCAAATGCAACAGGAATTACCCAAGTATCACTTCTGACTGGAAGCCTACAAATCTAGCATGTGACAGCAGCCGGAATTAAACTTCCTCAAAATCAGGGAAGTCTAACCTGTGAAAAAAGTTTGGCATACATCTCATAATCATTAGCGTAATGAAGACATTCTGCTTCATCTGTCCTGTTTGATAAATATTTGGCTCTGATGAATTATTTAATTTATATACGCCTAGTGGATCACGGTATAATTATTATATTTCATGCAGAGTAATTCATAAATCATCACATGTAGCTAAGCCTGCTACTGCTTAAGATATGCTTCGATCCATCACAGTTGTGGATAATCTCATTATTTAAGATTTATTTTGCAACAAGTTATGTAAAATTATTTAAAATTATGCTGGATCTGAATTCACGAGGACATAGATAGAGAGAAGAATTCAAAATATTGATTCCAGGTTCATGAATTTAAGGTTTCGTTTGGGACGAAAGTCGTCCCAAATGAAGCCTAAGTTAAACCATACAAGTTGAAAGCTGAATTAATGATGAACTTTTTTAAGTTTCTAATTTAGTAGCATTTGCTGCACTGTATTTTCTCTGTTCTATAAGCCTAACAATAACTTTCTCTTTTGCAAGTTTACCTTTTAAGCAGCGCTCCAGTGCCCTTCTTTCTATTTGCAGTAACAATTTAAGAAGGCAACTTTTCTGTTCAATCATTACGAAATCAAAGCTGACATCTGGATTATTCTCAGTTAGGGATAATGCAAAGGATATTCCAAGCAATCTGCTTACATGGAAATGTGCTCAAATACTCTATCTTGAAACATGCACGTGTTATAGCTCCAGCTGCCCGAACTGTTGTGTTTTCACGTTCTGAGTCAATTGCTGCGTCAAAACTGGAAGAACATGGATTTGAGAGCACAACAATTGCAGATGTATTGAATGCTAAAGGTAAAGGTGCTGATGGCTCCTGGCTATGGTGCTCTACGGATGATACTGTATATGATGCTGTGAAATCTGTGAGTGCATATTTCTATATTCTACAATTCTGTAAAGAGCTCTTTGAATGCCTTAATTGCTGAAGAATTCTCTTTAAATTATTACTTCCTTTTCTTAGGGCATCTCCAACCAAAAACTCATTTTTCACTCCAAAATCCAGTAATACATCAAAATGCAATAACTTGTCTTCAATCGAATTTCATTTTCTAACAAAAAAAAAAGAATATTCCTAGTATATTCTTTTCCATACTTCATTTTATATAATTTTTGAATTAAAAAAAATGACGGGTGAACAATGCTTGGCGTCGCACTGTTCACATGCGATGAAATAGCATCAAAATTGCCGCTCGGTTAGAGCGACGGAAGAACGGCAAACGATTGTTTGTCGTTCCATTGGAGATGCCCTTATAGGGAGACGGCTAGCTCTTGTCCCCTTATTTTTCCCACCTGTTTTCATGCTAAACTCAAGTTCAAGTTCAATTTCAGATGACTCAGCACAATGTAGGAGCTCTGGTGGTGCTAAAGCCTGGAGCAGATAAAGCAATTGCTGGAATCATCACAGAAAGAGGTGTCATAAATCTTCTGCTAATGTTGATTACTAAACATTTTATGAAGAAAACTTTATGCTTGTGATGTTATTTATGACATTTTTCCATGTAAGACGCTTTTAGGTTCTGTTTTCTTTTTTTCCCCTCTAAATTAAGATACAACAACAACAACAACAAGCCTTTATCCCACTACGTGGGGTCGGCTACATGAATCCTTTTTCTCCATTGTGTTCTATTAAAAGTCAAATTCTCCTTTTTCCCCTCTAAATTAAGATAACTTATAAAAATTTTGAGAAGAAAAATATAAGTAGAATGGAAGCCGTGAAGAGAAGAAGTAGATAGAAGTGCAAAACGAATTAGTAGAGGGAAAGTAGAAGTGGATAGCTCGCAAGTTAAAAAACCGCAGGTTCACATTCCAACAATTCATCACAAATCCCTCCATTTAGCACCTACCTTGACTGCATCAGTTCCTTTTATTTATGTAGACATCGGGTACTATGCCGTAGTAGCCACTATCATCCTACGTTGAATCAGATATGATTCTAACTCCCTACAGTAGGCAGGTTGGTGGGAAGGAATGGCACTGCCTTCATTGCTGATTGCCCTAAATGAGGACCTGCCTTATGTTATTTTGAGGAGCCCCAAGGCAATCCCTGCTGCATTAGCAGAATCCTGCCTCGGAGCCAACCATTTGGAGTCAAAGAGTAATGCAGGATGTCTTAGGCCCTGGGTTTCTAAGGCTTATCTAATGCGCAGTTAGAAAAACAAATCTCGTATTTAGACTAGGAGATAACTTCTCTCTGTGATTGTTCATCAACGATCAAAATTTTGGAATAAACGAAGAAGAATCTTTACATTCACAAACACATACATATTTATATATGTCATAAATTCAATTCCAACGACTTGTTTAATTGTTCATCTATTTTTTTTCACTTTGGAAGATATCTTTACTATCTTCAATTCGTATTTATATTATGTTTATAATTATCATAATTAACAGCAATTTTTTTGTTAATAGTTTTATGCAAATCATGCGTAATATTTATGGATAATGAACTTGGATATGAAGCTAAATTATTTGTAAGTGGATATACTATACCTGATTCTTTGAGAGAGAAAAATATGCAGAAATTTTGAATTTTTTAATTATTAGATTCCGTAAAATTTTCTTTTGATAATTAAAATTTTAAATCGACATCTTAGAGTTATTGCTTTAACATATCAAATGACAACTTTTCAAAGCCATATGCGTTTGTTCACACATTTATACAACTTTTTCATGAACAAACTTCTTTACAACCCTAGTTTCTATTGCTTGTAATTTGTGCTTTAATAAATGCACAACAGCCACAAAAAACCTTCATTGCCTTGAAATCACAATAATTCCTCCTAGACGATAGGGTCCCAAAGAGTTTCCATTATTTATTGAGTTGAATTTTGTAGCAGCTGTATTTGGTCATTTATTGAAATATTACATTTTCCGGATAAATCAAGCTTAGACTTGTTCCAACTCTTAAGACTCACGATTGTGAGACTCAATTGTTATTTGATTTGACAAACTGCTTGATGCATCAAAAGTTTTTTATTTTTAGTTTTTCTGAAATATCCTAAAGTAAGGCTTAGTTTGGGACAACTTTCTTACTGCTTCTTAAAGCAGCTTTCTAGTAAAAAAATTAAAACATTTGTACCAAAAAACTGTTTTAAGAAGCAGTAAGAAAGCAGCCACAAACAAAGCCTAAAACTGCAAAGTTTTCAACGATATAGTTATCATTTGGTTGGTTTATTTCAGATTATCTTCGAAAAATCATCGTTCAAGGAAGATCATCGAAGAGCACGAAAGTCGGTGACATCATGACTGAAGAGGTACTTAAGCTATGAGTTTGGATTTGTTAGGATAAATTTTTATTGAATTATTTATCTCATGCTTCGTTTGAGATTGCTTTTTTACTGCTTTTAAAGTAACTTTTAAGACAAAAAATTAATTTTTATATTAGAAAGTTGCTTTAAGAAACAGTAAAAACACAGTCCCAAACGAAATTTTAATATACGTGCCTTCCACTTGCTCCTAGTATAATTGAAATAAATTTGCCAGATTAATTGAGTACTGAGCTACAATGACCCAAATCTGCTCACCTAAAATAACTCTTAACTGAAATGACTAATCTATTATAATGTTAAGCTGCTTCACATCTGTAGCTTGTTTTTGTTTGCACAGAATAAGCTGATCACAGTAAAACCAGACACCAAAGTCTTAAAGGCCATGCAACTCATGACAGGTTTGTGATATCAATCTTCATGCTTTAGGCTTCGTTTGGGACGGACGGCTTTCTTACTGCTTCTTGAAGCGGCTTTCTAATACAAAAATTTTAAGTTTTGTACCAGAAAACTGCTTCAAGAAGCAGTAAGAAAGTCGTTCCAAACGAAGCCTTAATCACTTATTATTCTTTCAGAAACAGCTCATCTCAGCTGTTATTTTTTGGTAGATAATCGAATCAGGCACATCCCTGTGATCGACGACAAGGCAATGATTGGCATGGTTTCCATTGGCGATGTTGTTCGAGCTGTCGTTAGTGAGCACCGAGAGGAGCTCAATCGCTTGAATGCCTTCATACAGGGAGGTTACTAGCCTTAACTAGATTTGGCGTTTGGTAAGAGGTTGGAATGATGTTAATTAGTGATGATGGCGAAAAAGAACTAAGTATCTATTTGCGTTGTAACAGAAGAGGCTTTAGAAAAGCAGCTTTTGGGACTGCTAATAAGGTACATTTCCTGACTGAGAATAGACTTTGCTTACTGTTTGGCTAAATTTCTGGCTGTAATACCTCAATAATGAGTTATTTTATTAAAAACAAAGTAGATGGTTCATTCTGTTACTCTATTTTTATGAGATGCTTTATTTTACTTGGCTCATTGTATTTTTGGGGCAAGTATCTTATTTTGAATATGCTAAAGGGAAATAGTTGAAACTGAAATATGAGAAGTTAGATTTCTGGGTATTTCATTGGTGTCTATATAGATAGATGATACAATTTTTGTTTGAAAAATCATTCATATCTAAAAAATACTACAATAACATCAAACCTTTATTTAACAAAAAGGTTATTTTTAATGTTTTTTTAATCAAGTCTTTTTCGGTCCATCTCAGCCTTTCTTAACATGACCAATTCTGATGCATCTACTCTCCTAATCGGGTTATCAAAAATTTGATGTTTTATTTGATCAAATTATTTAAGACGATTTTATCTGTCATTTGAGCTACTCCAACATTTTCATATATGTGGTTATTTCACATTCTATATCTAAGAGTAAAGCCACTCACCACTTGAGCATTCTTACCTCTGCAACACTTAATTTTATGCTTCTCTTTTAATAGCCAATGTTTTGTGTCCTAAAGCATTGCAGGTTTTGCTACCATCTTATACAATTTTTCTTTAAGTTTGAGGAGTACTTTTTATCACACAACAGGTCTGATATATTCCTTCACTTAAACCATCCAACTTGTCCACTAATATTATACCTATTTATTTCACGATCACTATAGACAATATATCTGATATATCTAAACGTGTACTCTTATCAATGTCTTGATCACTCAAAGTCACAATACTTCCACTAGATTTATTACCATTAAAATTATACTCCATATATTCGATTTTAGATATACTCAAACGAAAATCTTTGGACTCTAAAGTTGACCTCTGTAAATCAAGTTCACCTTCAGATACCTCTCCTGTCTTATCAACAAGAAGAATATCATCAGCAAAAAGGATAAACCATGGTATATCCTCTTACAAATGTTCAGTAAGAACATCCATGGCAAAAACAAAAACAAATATGGGCTTAAAGCTTATACTTAATTTAATCCAATTAAAATATGAAAATACTTGATCAAATCACTTTGTGTTTGAACATAAATAATAGCTTTCTCTAAATCAATAAATATTATATGTAGATCCTCCGTATTTTCGATCTATACTTATCCATCAAGCCTCTCAATAAATGAAAAGCTTCCATAGTAGACCAACACGACATGAATTCAAATTGATTTTGAGAAACATTATTATCATGTCGTAAGCTATACTTAATAACTCTCCTAAAGTTTTAAAATATGAGATATTAACTAAATTCCTCTGTAATTCGTTCTCTCTTGTGCATAATCTTTATTTTTAAATAATTTCGTGGCTTTCTAGTTGCTGAGACACCGTTTGAATAACTAGCGGAATAATAACTAGAATAAAGTTCTGCTCACAGAGATTTATATTTGAGCTGCTTCATTTAGGGTTTATTTGGGGCAAATTTTTCATTGTTCTGATTTTCAGATCTTAATAACGCCACCCGTCTAATTTATGTTTTATTCTTGTTTTTTTATGTTGATTTTCATTTTTTGTTTTTTTTTTTGATAGGAAGTTGATTTTCACAATTAAATTGACTAAAATATGTTCACTATAAGAAAATATTATTTGATTTCTTTTCAATATATTTATAATATTCACAATAAATTTTATATAAATTAATTTTATCAACTTATATAAAAATTAAAATTTTTGTACTTAAAATAATGCTTTAAGAAACAATAAGAAAGCCGTACCAAATGAGGCATAAGGTTTTGTTTGGGACTACTTTCTTACTGTTTCATAAAGCATCTTTTTAGTATAATTTTTTAATTTTTTTATTAGAAAGTTGCTTTAAGAAGTAGTAAAAAGGTCTTCCCAAACGAAGTCAATGATAGCTTTCTTACTGCTTCTTAAAATAACTTTCTAGTATAAAAATTAAATTTTTTTACTAAAAAGTTATTTTAAGAAGCAATAAGATAAACTAATATGCTTTCTAAATATAAGTTATTTAGGTATCATAAGCTCACTTTTCTTTATATGATGGAGTATATGCAACCATGTTTTTTTCTGAAAGTAGATTTATCTAAAAACTTTCTAAGTATTGCTTCATAATTGCTTTATAAATATCACTTATTTAGGTATAAATGACATAATTTCTATGCAAATGAAAGCCAATAGCCAATCGCTTAAAATTAAGCATAATTTTGAAACAACATTCTTACTGCTCCTTAAAATAGCTTTTTTAATAAAAATTTAAGTTCAAAAAATATTTGTACTAAGGCATTGATTTAAAATGTAGTGAAAAATTTATCTTAAACGAAACCTCAAGGTTATATATTAATTAATATAAAATTGTCTTTGTCATCTCAACTCCAGTAAAATAAGAAATTATGATGTGATATCCTGATAAAAATTATAGCAATTAAAAATTATTAAACTTTTAAGATTAATATAATATATTTTTGTATAAATAATACTAATCTTAAAAAAATTTAATAATTTTGAAATTTATCCTCACATATTTTTTTCCACTCCAATATTTGTTTATACCATACTAGCACTATAAAGAGCTTTAAACATAAGACAACAAGAGTATATTTACGGATTTACCCTCCAATAATTTCAATATTTCATTTAAAGTTGTTCATCTAAAAAAATTGATTAAAAAATATTAAACAAGATATTTCTTTATTAGATTTATATGAGAACATGACAATTTCTCCCAATCATTTGAGTATCTTGTTTCATATAACAAAGGTAAGAAGATTTATTTAATGATTAATTATTCTGTGTGAACGTCAAACGCCATCCGGAGATTAATCAGATGCGACACGTCACCTCTCATTGTGTTTGATCTCTGGACGATATTCTGGGTCCGGTCTCTGCACAGAATAATTTCTCTTATTTAATAGAGTAGAAAAGAAAACTTTTATCAGGCAGAATACATGAAAAAAAACGCAATCAATAAAACCAGAACAACCAGAGGTATAAAAGCCAGCATTTTTACTTTCCATTGGGAGAAAAATTATTCTGTTTACAATAATACATTTATGCAACTCTCTACACCCATTTTGAGCATGAAAAAAAAATTCTCATGGCTTTTCCTTCATCTGGAAGGAAGAAAGAGAACACTAAATAAACATGAAGTGCAAGCATGGCCTCTGAACACCAAAAGCATCTTTACAGCTAAAATGGCCGTGTAGATCCTCTTTTACGTCCCCGTCCCTTTTCCTGTTTCATCGAAGAAAGGCGAGAATCACTGGAAGAAGACGCATCTACTTTCGACGATTGTCCTAGTAGTGAAAATGGCTGCTGTGTCTGCATCTGTTCATGTCTGTTCTGCAAAAACATAGCAGGAAGTGCAGAAAATAATGGTGGCTTGGAAGAAGAGGAAGAGCTTAATGGCCTCTTTTTTGACGATTGAAGCTCTGGGTTTGCTTTTGATGAAATTGAATGCGAGAGCTGTGAAGAAGAAGATGGACCATTTGCATCACATTCTCTTGTAGGTAGCATTTGGTGAAGGCCATATAAACCAAAGGTGTGATCTATATCTGCCAACATCTTGTACACCAAACTTGGCTTTCCACACTCTAGAAGATGCTCATTAAGCCTTCCTCGCAAGTTGTAGCAAAGATTGATCTGTAGAAAAGGTATCTCGGTCAATTTAAGAAGAAGTTACATGGCTTAATCATAGGAATTTTTATTGGGTGCGGAGAACGGACGTAGAGCTATGTCCGCTCGCCAGTTAAATGGCGCCATGTAACATTCGACAACCCGATGTCCCGACCCATTAAAATCTCGAAATTTAGCACTTGCTTTGACGATTTTTGCGCGGCCCGACGACCCGACCCGGATAGGATGCGAAAATTTAAAAGCCCCGCCATTTTTTTAGTTTTTATGATTTTTAGCGGACTATTTTAAAGACGTTCTACAGGATTTCACCACAGAAGAGTGCTGAGAAAGAATTAGCGAGGAAGAGATACGAAAATGGAATTATCTTTGGATGACGTGGAAGAGTTCGAAGAGATTGAAAAGAGACCCAAAATGTATGCAATGCAGCCAAGAAAAAAAATAAAAATTGCCTACCAAGTCTTGCTCCATATGACCTTGCATATTGTGAGGAACTGACTCATGATCTTCCATTGAATGAGATGTAAATCCTTCAGTTCGTCTATCATGTTCCGCCTGGAATGACAGTTCTGGCTCATTCACCGCTAGTTGGAGCCTTTGGCCCCATTTTGCTATATGGGCGTGGTGATGCTCTAACCAGTTGATACCGGGCTTTCCTCGAGCATCGATCCGTTCAACGGGCTCGACATCTACTGTTGGATGTTGCTGCATCCCAAATTGCCTCATCACTCGATCAGGGACATGCATTTCCACAATGGCAAAGTGGATCAGTGGAACTCTAGATTGCCATACCCCCTTTCCAGAAGTGCAGATCGCAGGTAGTTCATCAAGGAGGCTTTTAGGATAAGGCTCCCAGATAACCTACGAGAAGGCTACAATCAAAATGAGAAGGGTAATAATAATAACAAATAACAAAAGTTCTCTTCTTCAAAATAAAGCTGGTTCACCCATCGATCGTCGGCAAGATCTAGCTCTCTTCTGTAAGACATCAAGTGGCCAATAGGTCTCCCATGCCGCCGTTCTCCTTGCCACCTAGTTGTCGAGGAACTTATTATCTACTAAGAATTTTGAATATACCTAGGGATGTCAATTTCGGATCACGGGTCAGGTTTGGGTCGAACACGAAATTGACCCGGCACTATTCGGGTCAATCCGAACCCGACCCGAATGACCCGGTGCCAACAAAAAACTGTTAGTTTTCGGGTTCAAAAATGGGTCAATATCCACTTTTTAGGTAAAAAAGGGGTCAATCTCGGATTCCTGGGTCAAAACGAATCAATTTCGGGTCAACCTGAACCCGGCTCGATTTTTGAAATGGGTCGAATTGTTGAACCCGAACCCGACCCGTTTCGGGTTCGGGTCAATCCAAACCCAAAATTTTCGGGTCTGATTCGGATCCGGGCCGGGTCCAATATTGTCACCCCTACCTCTAAGGGGTGAAGCAGACAAAAGGAATTTAAAGGTGTTATACCAACTAAAATCCAGAAGCACGAACCTGATACCTAAAGGTCCAGGGTATGGATAACCACCATATTGTCTCTCTTGCACGAAAGAGCGCCCTACCTTGAGACGTTCCCAAGCCCAGAGCTGCAATTCTAGTACCATAAGAAGATAAGATGATAAAATATAATTTACTATGCATGGATTTTGCTAGAAATTTGTCTGGACTTAACACTACAGTACCTGAAGTAGATGAATATTCCCTGCCAGTCTCTTTATATGATCCCTCGATGCATTGCCAAGCTCTCTATACAAATGGGCTAGGCTTGCAGCGCCAAAAGCCGTCTGACCACATTTTGCAAAGTTTTCTAATAATGGCAGATACTGGCAAGGAACTGCATTGCCAGAGCGATTAGGAAGAACCCAGCTCCCGAGCATGTGCATAATGTATGCTCTTGTGTGAAATGCCACAGTTTGTGAAGAGGCATTTTCACATACATCCTTGAAATTTTCTCTTAGCCAGGAGAGCTTCAACTTTGTTGTCCTGTCTGTCATTTCTCCAGGAGACCTCCCAAGAAGCTCTTGGCAGCAGTCGGTCCAGGTAGCCCATCGAGATTCGACACCGCCCAACGACACGAGTTGTTATCACAGGTAACCCGTCAACGACCAAGCCAGTTAACACCGAGACATCTTGCAATGTGATGGTGATCTCCACATTTCGTAAGTGGAAGGTGTTGGTCTCTGCATGCCATCTCTCACACAATGCACAAAGAAGATGCATATCAAGATGCACCCACTGTAAGGAGTTGGCAACAAGGAATCCAGCTTGGTTAAGCTGGTCAATCATTATAGGATGGATCAGAGGCCAGTCACGCATGGACATCATATGATAGCACTGCCTTGGCAAACCGTTCTTCAAGCAGTTAAGGGATTATGTTAATTTCAATGCTATCAAGAAAATGCAACATATATAATGATGGATAAAAGATACCACACAACCTCGTTTACTCACTTCGTTGGGAGGGTTGCTAGATTTGAACTGTTGGCCCAGTAGAGAGTGCCCTTTATGGCACACAGGAGTAATAGCATCTCCTAACTGCCCAGTAGTGGCCTCAGGGGTACAAGACTCATTCCCCTTAATCGACTCCTCTCTGTAAGCAAATTTTATTAATTTCATTAATTTAACACAAAGTAGCCAACGAGCGATGCGAGTATATAATGCATACTAACATACAAATCCAATACCGGCTCAAGGATTTTTCAGTTTGATCTGTATATGTATAAGCTAGCCAAATAAAAAGATAGTAGTAAAAATTTAGTTCAAGTGAAGTACATTTAGGATGAAGATCAAAAATTACTTTTTTTTTTAGAAGAGTATATTCAATAAATGTGGATGAGATATTTTGATAGGTTTTTCAATGAAGATTGTGAAAATACGATTGACTTTAGTGACCTTAACAGATTAAATGAAAATAGATATTTTTATTTTTATTGTCATATTACTAAAACCCTAATAGGACACAATGGAGAAAAAGGATTCATGTAGCCGACCCCACGTAGTGGGATAAAGGCTTGATGTTGTTGTTGTTGTATATTACTAAAACTGAAGTTAGAGAGGCTTTAAAGAAAATGAAGTTTATGAAAACTGTTAGACCTGATGATATTCCAATAAAGGCGTTGAAATGCTTAGGAGATGAAAGAATTTCTTGGCTTACTAAACTTTTTAATATTATTTTGAAACTAACAAGATGCAAGATGTGTGGAGAATGAGTATGTTGATTCCTATCTTTAAAAATAAAGGTGATGAGCAAGATTGTGCAAATTATAAAAGAATTAAATTGATGTGTCATACTTTAAATCTATGGGAGAGAGTTATGGAGCAAAGGTTACAACATGATTCTAATGTTTCTCAAAATCAATTTGGATTCATTCCAGGTAGGTTTACTATGGAAGCCATACATGAATTGAGAGGTTTGATGGAGAAGTATAGAGAGAAAAAGGAAAATCTTCATATGATATTTATTGATTTAGAGAAAACATATGATTAAGTTCCAAGAGAAGTGCTATGGAGAGTTCTAAAAAAGAAAGAGATTAATAATGCTTATATTCTAAGTCATTATGGATATGTAAGCTAGAGTTGTTACTTGTGTTCAAACACAAGGTGGCTTGACCAAATATTTTCCAATTTCAGTTGGATTACATCAAGGGTCAGCCTTAAGCCCATATATTTTTTGCTTTAGTCATGGATGTTCATAATATAGATTTGCAAGAGGATGTTCCATTATGCATGATTTTTGCTGACCATATTCTTCTTGTTGATAAGACTAAAGAGGGAGTTGAAGGTAAACTTGAATTATGGAGGTCAACCTTAGAGTCTAAAGGTTTTCATTTGAGTAGATCTAAAACCAAATACATTGAGTGTAATTTTAGTAGTAATAGATCTAGTAGGGGGTTTGTGACTTTGAGCGATCAAGTCATTAATAAGATTACATGATTTTGATATCTTGAGTCTATTGTTCAGAGTGATGGTGAAATAGATGGGGATATTATTAGTAGAATTCAAGCTGGATGGATGAAGTAAAGGAATGCATTGGGCTTGTTGTTTGTAGAAAAGTACCACTCAAACTTAAGAGAAAATTCTATAAGATGGTGGTTAGACCTACAATGCTTTATGCCTTTATGGCGCAGAATGTTAGCCATTAAAAGAGAAGCATAATATTAAGTTAAGTGTTGCAGAGATGAGGATGCTAATGTAGATGAGTGGTTGTAATCTTAGAAAAAGGATATGAAATGAGCATATACATGAAAAGGTTGGAGTAGCTCTAGTGGCATATAAGATTAGAGAGAGCCGCCTTAGATGGTTTGGTCACATAAAACGGCAACCTTCCGATGACCCGGTTAGGAGAATAGAGAGATTAGATTTAACCTATGTTAAGAAAGATAGATGTAGACATAAAAAAATTTGGTTAGAAAATATTGGAAATGACATTTCTTTATTAGATCTAAATGAGAATTTGACTCTTAACCAGAAAAATAGAGAAAAAGGATTCATGTAGTCAACCCCACGTAGTGCGATAAAGGCTTGATGTTGTTGTTATTGTTGTATCTGCAGCATAAGAAATACTGTTAGGGCAAGTTGCTTCCTGGGCAAACGAGAAGCCCAATACTCCCAAGCCACAACTAAGAATTTGCATTATCATATAAATGATTCAGTACTTTGGATTTGAGCAAATAATTATAGATACCTAAGTGTGCTATATATAATCCAAAATTAGAAGACTCTGTGAATCATAAGATCATATATAGAGGAGTCACCCTTGTGCTTGGTTTACATGGCCTTCAACTGGCTTGTCAATCAGCATTCTGCCAGTGGGTTCTGCACTTTCCTCTATCATTGCAGTGCATGTGCCTGTATTAATGTGATTGCTAGTTTGTCTAAGAATAATCTCCTTCTCTACATAAAGCTCAATGGCCCCTCCCATAGAGGATTCATCAAGCATGCAGTCAACTATCTCATCATTGCTCAAAGTCACAGCTCGATAGACACCCCCGTGAATAGGATACTTGCAAGTCAATAATAGTGAATGCAGAAGAGGATCTATTCCCGTGGCTTCATAGACTTTTCTCTTCAGACTTTCCAATGTGCTCGATCTTTCAACCTTGATGGGTCTCTGTGTCCCATTAACATACTTAGGCACCATATCATCTCCGTCAACAACCAACTTTCCATCAAAGCAGCACAATAACTTGACCATGTCTGATTTCATCTGAAATTACATGCACTGTTTGACAGATTAAAAACATAATTTGAATCAATCAATCGCCAGAAGATTTTGAATAGCAATGTACATTAAAATGGCCAATCTGCAACTTAATTAAGTATTTTCATATTTATCATAACTTACTTTTGAATTGCTCAGTTATTATTTTTCTGGCTATTAAGAAAAGACAACGGTTGAATTTAAACAGTGTCTTTTATATACATTTGTATTGTACAAAGCATAAGAACCTTTAATTTGTAAAAAAATTATTTAGTGGATGTAAATTAAAAGAACGACGCATCCATTTTTTTACTCGAGAAATGAATAGTGTAAAAATGATCACAGTTTAACAATGACTATGAATACGAAGTAAACCAATCGTTATTTGGGGTAGAGATCATAAGTGCATCATTAGAACATGCTAATTAACATATAATCATCATCATTAACCTGATCCCAATAATTTAAGGTTGAATTTATGAATCCTTATTTTCAATTGTTCTTACTAAGTGTTGCTTGAGAGGTTAAGCCACCTCCTCAAAATTTATTTTGAATAATTTTTATCCATGTAACCTCAGGTCAAATTTCTTTATTTTAGTTCTTTAAAAATATTTTTATTTACTCAGCTAATGGGGGCATTGTTTTGTCCTTCATTGTAGATTTCCTCTCCTAGGTCTATTTTCAACTACACTATCTTCAATATATGTCGAACCAATCATTCATCTAATATAAATAGTTCCTTAATCTATTGTTCTTAGTAATTAACATATAAGGCCCTCACATCCACACTCTAATTAATAATTAATTGGAGGGCCAAACTGTCCTAAACCAAAGGGTATACACAATGGATATCGAGTGTGCATGACTCATATATTCACTATATGATTTTTAAAAGAAATAAAATTCCCTTCATAAAAGTATATAAATACCCTCATGAAAGTTAGCAGTCCACTTTCTATCACCTTCTCATTTGCAATAAATTTTTTGATGATTTGTTTTAAGATTTAAGCCATCACTTCAAGGTCAATTAAAACAGAGCAATTTGTTCCACGCATAAAAACGCTAAGAAAATGTTAAAAGGAAGCTTTGGATTCCAACTGAAAATAACTGCAGCTCAAAAACTGTGGCTAGAAACCATAAATTCAGTCCTAAACAGTGGGAAACATATATAACGGTTAGATACAAACCGAAAGATGACTGACGATAATCCAATTGTGGAGCTCGTCGCCGACGAGCCTTGAAGAGTATCTTCTACTGCGGCCAAGAAAATCGCTGCGATCCCCGCAGCAGCTTTTGTCAGCCGATAGATCTCCGCTTGATCACAGCTCTCCAGCCGACGGACAAAACCGAATGCTCTAGGGCACAGCAAGAGTCGGCCTCTCCAAGAGAAGAAATGGAAGACCAAACCGAGCCGACTTGTCGCAAATTAAGTAGCGAATTAGGGCCGGCCGGGGCCGGCCAGAAGCGTACGAAGCAGTCGGCCCAGACAGTTAGCTTACCAGTTGACGCATACTCTCCCTCGAGCAAAGTACCTGGAAAGGCCAAACGTGCATGCATAAGTTTTGAAATCAAAAGCATCATAATAATAAAAAAAAAAAAAAAAAAAAAAAAAACCGAGAAGGAGATGCCCTAGCCGCCTCCTCTCCTGCGTCTGTTTCTTCGTCTTCGCCTTCTTCTTCCCGTCGCCACCGGCCTAGGCCGGTGGCCTTAATGGATTTGAGTGACACTAATCTGTTTCCCGCCATGTCGCATGTTGCTGCTGGTGCTCCTGCTCCAGCAACCCGATCGTTAGACCGTCTTTGGTCGAACATAATCTCAGATCCTGGTCCATCTGCTCCGCATATTCCAGTCTCCCTAATGGAAACTCCGGAAGAGATCATTCCTTTGATAAAGATTACACTGAGCCAGCAGCGGTGGAATGGAATCTCTGCCTGGTTGGCTACTCGGTGGGTAAGCGCCCTTACTATGAAACTTTGAAAGAAACTGCTTCGCATATTTGGAAGCTTAAAGGTAATTTTCAACTTTTAGTCCTTACTGATGGATTTTTCTTGTTCAAATTCTCTTTGTTGGAAGATTATGATATGGTATGGTACAAAGGGGCCTGGTTCTTTCATGGAAAGCCATTCATTTTTCAGAAATGGACAAAAAATTCCAGCCCTACCAGGAAAAAATTTACTTTTGTACCCATTTGGGTAAGAATACACAATCTTCCCCTTATCTGTTGGAACTCAGAGGGAATCTCAAAAATCGCTTCCAAAATAGGAATTCTGATAGCGGTAGACTCCTTAACTGCTGCAAAAACTAGGCTTACTTATGCCAGAGTTTGTATACAAGTCTCTATCTCTTCCTCCTTCCCTGAAAGTGTCGCAGTTGCTATTGAGGGGGATGTTATCAGAATGCAAATCCAGTATGAGTGGAAGCCTGTTCCTTGTGCTACTTGTGCCTCTTTAGCGCACCCAACTCCAAACTGTCCTACTGCACAGACTGATAAGCAAAATCACACAAATCAAACTAGGGGGCGTAGCTCTTCCAGAAATCCTAGGAACTCTAATCAAGCCAGAAAACTTTCAGCAAATAATATTAAGGCCAACGTGGCAGGATCTTCTTCAGATATCCCAAAAATTACTCCCAATGCTAATCCATCCTCTGCAGCCACTCTGGCCTTAGTGCCTTCCCAAGTCATATGGGTTCCTAAAGATAAGGGGATAAATGATATAGTTACTGATAATGATGAGACACCTTCCGAAGAGCAATTTGAGCATCCTAAGAATATTGTGTCTAATGATCTGAACACCCAATGTGATCCTCCTCATGTTGACAATATTCTAATCCCAAATCTTAATTCTCCTAATAAGGCTGATTGTGGTGAGGCTGATATTTCTCATATCAGCTCTCCTCCCCCTCCGTCCTTACAGATGGGCAATAAGTTTTCTTCTCTTCAGAGATTGGATGATGTCCCGATCACAAAGCCACCAGCAGGATCTCTTCTACCTTCTACCTCTGAAATTGATAGTTCTTCTTTCTCGGAGCAAGTGTCTAGCTCTGGGGGTAGTAAGAGTAAAGCTAAAAAGAATCAGGGAAAAAATACTAAGGGGAAAACTTCTAAAAAGCCTCCCACCTCCTCTGCCAAGCGTAAATGATCTGTCCCTCTATAGCTGCTTGGAACATTAGAGGATTCTCCTCCTCTAATAAGGTGTCTCAATGTAAGATTCTTACTCAATCTCTTCGCTTGGATATGGTTTGCATACTAGAGAATAGAATACAACTATCTAGTCTCTCTGATCCGAGCTTCCTCAACTGTCATAGAATTTTTGATTTAGAATCAAGTTGCAACAACTTTGAATATGTTAATCCTGGTAGGATTTGGATTAAATGGAATTCAGATAAATTGGTTTTTCATCCCAGTTTTTTTCTCTTCTCAAATGATAGCGGGTATGGTTTCTTTTGGTCCCAGCACCTCTTTTCTGCTCTCTGTGATTTATGCCTCTAATCACTTGTCAGATAGAAAAGTTTTATGGGATGATTTAAGGAACATCTCACCTGCTAGGGGCATTCCTTGGATTGTTATGGGTGATTTCAACTGCTATAGGTTTGCTTCTGAAAAACTTGGTGGGAATTCTCTACTGCAAAGTCATCTTCATGATTTTAATAGTTTTATTTTTTATACTAATCTTTGTGAGTTAGCTTCTTTTGGGCCTTCTTTTACTTGGTATAATCAGAGAATAGATAACCCCATTCATATTCGACTGGATCGTATGCTGGTTAATGAATCTTGGTTATCTACTTTTCCTGATTCTTATTACTTGGTGAGAAATTCTGTTGGTTCTGATCACTGTTCTATCACTCTTAAATCCAAAGATATGACTGCTTCTAAGCACAGGTTTTTATTTAAAAATTTCTGGGTTAATTATGACCAATTTTGGCTCCTGCTTATGGGTATCTTTGGTACTAAAGCCACTGGCAATCTTTTAGTGGACCTTGCTTCTAAACTCAAGCATTTGAAATTAGCTATTAAAAGCAAACCTTGGGCAAATTCCAATCACATGGCTGATCATATCAAATCGTTGCAGGATAAGCAACTTGATTTCCTCCTTAAGCTTAATTCTAATGTCAATTTGCATCAGGCTTCTTTGGAATTAAAAAATACGAGCAATCAGCTTGAGGAGGCTTCCTCTATGTGGTATTCATGGCTCAAGCAAAGAGCTAAATCTAAGTGGCTCAAACAAGGAGAAGAGGACCTCAAATTCCTCTATTCTAAAATTCGGATAAGGAGGAGTTATAGGAATGCTACCATTACTTTAGCCATGAGTAAATCTGGGTCTTCCATCTCTGATGCCATTCAGGACTCAATTTTGTACTTTCACAATCTATTCAACTCTAATTGCCAAACTGCCTTTAATCCTGAGCATTTTCCTTCTGGTGAGGTTATCTCTGATGATCTGGCTGATTCACTTGCTTTACCTTTTACTGATCAGGCTATTAAGAAAGCGGTTTTTGCTGGTTCTTCCAACTCTTCGCCTGGCCCAGATGGTTTTAATTTTGAGTTTTTTAAAGCTACTTGGATTTTTATTGGTAATACTATCTGCAAAGCTATTAAGGGTTTTCATGGTAATGCTTATATTCCCCGTTCCTCTAAAGCTACTGCTATAACTCTTATACCGAAATCTAGCAATGCTGAAGGCTTGAATGATTTTAGACCCATAGCTTTATGCAATACTTCTTATAAAATCATTGCTAAGGTGTTAGCGGATATGATGAAGCCTATCATGACTCAAATTATTAAAAACAATCAGGCTGGGTTTATCTATAAAAGAATTTCTACTGACAATATTATTCTAGCTAATGAAATCCTTCAGTTTTCCAGGAAATCCTCTAAGTTCAAGCTCATGTGTGTTAAGCTTGACATCAAAAAAGCCTTTGACAGTGTTTCCCGAGAATTCCTTTTGGCAAGGATGAAACAAAAAGGTTTTCCTGATATCTTTTTGGGTTGGATTAAAGCATGTATTAAAGATGTGTGGTATTCTTTATGTATTGATGGTGCTTTAGAAGGCTTCTTTCCTTCAAACAATGGACTTAGACAGGGTTGCCCACTAAGTCCTTACTTGTTCAGTATAGTTATGGATGCGCTTTCTTGTTTGCTGGATTACAACTTAAGTGATGATTGTTTTGAGGCCTTTTCTTTGGGGGAGTATAGGCTCTCTCATTTATTATATGCCGATGACTTAATAATTTTTGGCAAAGCTGATCTCAACAACTGTGTTAAACTCAATCAAATTCTGAAGGTTTTTTCTGAAGCGTTTGGGCTTTTTATTAATTATGAGAAGAGTTCTATTATCTTACCTCCCAACTGTAATTTTGCTGCCAGTATATGTGAGGCCCTCAACATTGCCAATTTTACTACTTCTATGTCCTACCTTGGAGTGCCTTTATCTTCTTACAACCCGAAAATTGCTAATTTCTCTTGTTTGCTAGAGAATGTTATTAGAAAGCTATCAGGATGGAAAGCTAAAGCTTTGTCTTTTGCGGGCAGGTTGCAGTTTTTAAGGTATACCATTTGGAACACTATCACTTATTGGATTCGAGGTGGGATTATACCTAAAACTATTTTTAAGCAAATTGATAAGTTATGTGCTAAATTCTTATATTTTGGAGATGCCAGTGCCAAAAAGTTGCATCTTATAGCCTGGAAAATTACCTGTAAACCCATACAGTTTGGTGGGATTGGCCTCCCTTCTTTACAATCTATTCAATTCAGTTTTAACTGCTCACTTATTGCTAGAATTTATAATACTCATAGCCTCTTAAGTGAATGGTTTTTTAAAGTTAATATATCTCCCTGGAAAGAGCCCACTTCTAAATCCTCCAAATTCTGGAAACTTGTCTGTATGGATGCTATTTTAGCTAAACAGAATTTCCATTTTAGAGTTAACACCTCCTCTTGTCTCTCACTTTATTGGGATCACTGGTTTAAAGGCAAAAGGTTAAACGAAATTGTGGAGTTGATGCCACTGCTTGGTTCATTTCCTATTAATGACAACATTTCTGTTATTATTGCTGGTGATAATTGGGTTCTTCCTAATGATATGCCTCCTGCTGTGCATGCTGCATTTTTTTATGTTAATATAGGAAATAGCTCTTCTGATACCTTATACTGGGGTGAGGGTAAGGTCTGTAATCACAAGCTCTATAGAGATTTTTATTTTAGGGATCTTCCTAAAGTAAATTGGTGGAAATTTGTTTGGCACAAAAGATTTGTGATTAGATATTCGTCTTTTTGTTGGATGGCTATAAGAGGAGGTCTTAAAACTGCGGATTGTCTTATTGCTAGGGGCATTCATGTGAGCAAAACCTGTGCTCTTTGTCACAGCTGTGATGAAAATATTAGTCATTTATTCTTTGAATGTGACTATTCCTTTGCCACAGTTTCCTCATTACTTAAAAACCTGGGGTTTCTGCTGCTAAGACCGAACATTCTGCAGCTGTTTGAATTCATAGATGTTGTACACACTGAAAATAAAAACTTGTATTTTCTATTGGTATGCTCTGCGGTGTATCATATCTGGCGTGAAAGGAATGAGAGAAAATTTGGGGGTAATGTTTTATCTTCTTCTTCTCTAGTTAATAAAATCAAAAATGCTGTTTTGCCCAAGATCAGAAAGTGGAAGGGTGGTATTATATCAGATCTACTGTAATTTCTGGAGGCGTTGTTGCTTGGTTAAGCTGGTTTCTGTCTATTGGCTGTATCTGGAGCTTTTCTCTGTTCTGCTGGTAGTAGGTTTTTTCATGAATGGTGAAGGTTTTATGTTGAAAGTAGGCAATGATGTTAGAATTGCCACTATCTTCCTAGGATGGCAGGAATTTTGAGATACTTTTTTTGCAACCAGATTGAGAGAGCGACAATTTCTGAGCCCTTGGATTTTTGTGCTCTTTCCCCTTATCTTCTGCTCAGTTTTGCTCCTGTCATTTTATTTCTTCAGTTCTTAGCTTTGGAATTTTGTATGGGGGTTTTTGTTCTTTGCCCGGTTTTTGGATCTTGCTGGTTTAGGCAAGATCTTTGCTTTTTAGTTCTCTTTTCTGATAGGTTTTTCTTCTTCATTACATGTAACTAGTTTATATTAATGAAAAGGCTATGGCCATATTTCTCCCAAAAAAAAATAATAAAAAAAAACAATTAAACTTAAAAAGTTCATATTCTTATATTTTAATTTTATTTTGACTTCATTTTATCTTATAAGATAGACGAATATTAAGGCTTCATTTGAGACGACTTTCTTATTGCTTCTTAAAGCAGTTTTTAGTATAAAAATTAAAATTTTTGTACTAGAAAATAACTTTAAGAAGCATTAAAAAAGCCGTCACAAACGAAGCCTAAGTAGATGTTGAACCTTCATGATTTTATAAAAAAATCAAGTAAAAATATCATAAATGTTGTAGGCTAGTATATACGCGGCGATGAAATTAGAAATTTTCTTCTCAGTGTTGTACGGATGTCCAGTATGCAAACAGAAGAAAAACAAAACACTATAAATTTTATGTGGAAACCCCTAAAAAAGAAAAAAAATCACAGGGTCATGCCCAGTTGAAATCATTCTACTAGTGTTTGATTATATTACGAGTGGTGGTCTCATTCCTGAAATTGAGGATGATCAAATTACAATAATCAACCGTCGGGTTGAAATCTAGTTATGAGCTGAGATCAGAAATCCGACAATGTTTTAGTGAGCAAGAGGAAATACGGGTTCAATTGACAATCTAGTGGAAGTCTGGCTTCATTCGGGCAGAAGTTCGGCGTCGATCAACTGTCAGGCCAAAGTCCGAAGTCAGTCTGCATTCAGGAAGAAATCAGGCACTAGTCGGCCATCGAGCAAAAGTATGGCATTTATTGGGTGCCGGGTGGAAGTCCGGCAACAATTAGTGACCGTGCTGAAGTCTGACGATGGTCGAGAATGAATCTGATGGCAAAATAACTCTTTTCTTTTTATTTCTTTTCTTCTTGCTTAGGTGCCCTACCATGTTAAATGAGATGTCTATTTATAATTTTTTTAAGAGTGGCATGATAGTAAATAGGAGGAAGATCAAGGATAAATTGAGAGTGGTTTGAATGTATGACCAATAGTGAATCCCTTGATCGTTGACCGTTTATTGGGCATTTTGAATGTCTTGATGATATCAGAATTCGTCAATATTGGGCTTGTTGGATTTGTCTCGTGGAGCTGCTTGATTCAACTATAAGCATGTCACGTTTGGTAATACAAATTATGTTTTGAACCTTCTAAATAGGCTTTGGATCTTTGATTTGCACATATTTGAGCACGAATTTGGTGTTGTTGGGTTCTTATTTTTGAGACGTTCAGTACGACTGTAAGTTTATTGAAATTAGAGTTCAGATGATCTTGGATTTAATTTTTGAAGTTTTCAACTTAATTTTCTTTGAGATTCGTGCCCGATCAAGATAATTTTTTGATGATATATTAATGATATAAATTATATGAATCTTAAATAAAAATTTATATATATATATATATATATATATATCTTAAAACAAATTTAAAAATATATTATATTTTTTAAAGATATTCTATCACATTTTTATTCAATATTATACATTATCAAATAAAAATTTTTGGACCATTGCTAATGCAAATTCTTAAAAATTTTAGTAAATTAAAGTTTCATTTGGGACTATTTTTTTAATACTTTCTATAGTAGCTTTTTATTACACAAATTTATTGAACTAGAAATTTATATTTGAAAGTTGTTTTTGAAATATTTTAAAAAAAATTGTCTCAAATGAAATCTAAGTTGTTGAACAAAGCACTTTGAAATAAGTTATAATTTTAAAAATTTTGATGGTCGAATTTTTATAGTTTTTATATCTCAATGATATTACAATTCTTCAAATGAAGAAAATTTGAAGATACTTTTTCAATCATTTTTAATATAGAGATTAAAGAGAATGTCTCTTTGTCTCCTTCCAAAATGAATTTTAATTAAGATGGATTACCTTAAGATAATAATGTCAAATATATTAATAATCATAATTTTTTAAAGAAAAATATTTAGGATTCCATTAATAATGTGTCAAAATATTTGTAATAATACAGCACTTTGAATTAAAATAACAATAATTTGAGAAAAATTATGTCTAGAGCTGTCACAATTTTACAATTATTTCTTTTTCTTATTTATTCACTTCTAATTATTATTCTCAATTAGAAGAATACTTTAATATGATGAGCAAGGAATGAAAAATTGTTAAAAATAATAATATCTATTGAACACCTCTTTTTAGAAATTGATGATTTATACGATGAATTAGAAATAACACTCTTAAGTAAACTTATCAAAAAAACATCATCATTGAAAATTGTTTTAATATTATAAAGCTACACAACTTTACAAATATTTACTTAAATTTTGACTAATCATTCCTTCAAAGTTTAAAGAAAAAATGATAGCATTTACTTATATCTTTAATAATTCAAAATATATATACATATATAGTAGTAAAACAAGATATAATTAGACATCATCTTACCATTTAACCAACTCCCTCATAATTATCTCTTAATACATGGACTATCCTTAATGCCCCTGTACGTCATCTGCTAATTTTAGACTATTTAGCCATACTCTCATTTTGGGATGGATAACACTATTGCTTTTTTGTTCAACCCCCTCTCTTGAAAGTATAACTATTCAATCACCCCTCCTTTTTAAGGACAAAATTTTTTTACTCCCCTTCCATCACGATCAGAAGAAACACCTTCAAATTCCTTTTGTCTGCTTCACCCCTTTGAGGACCAACTAGCTATCTTAAACCTTCCTATGTTGTCTCATATTTAACTTTAGCTCATGTCATCTCAGTTTCAAGAAAGAGGGATTATTTTGATTGACTATAATCACATCTATTATTCTTGCACTGCCTTACATATTGCCTTAGGGTACCTTCTCCATAACATTCATATGCCACTTTTATCACTACCTTAAAGTCATGTAATTTTTAACTTTAAGAGATGTTTGATTCAATTTTCTTTAGTAGCTTCTATGACCTTCTTACATAGAATCACTTCCTTTAGGTTATGTCATTCTACCTCTTAGGAAGGTCTTATCAAATCAACTTTAGTGACCTTCATGTCCTTTTAGTTAGTTATGTTTCACCCTTCGCCTCCATGTCTTACTATTTTCGCTTCCAATAAAAAAGATCATCTTAATTGTTCTCATTCGCCTATATGACCTTCTTATATCACCTTGTTTGTACCCTACATGTTGTGATGCATAAATCTCAAAGGGAGGGCTTATCTAGCCATCTTTGGTGAACTTTATAACCTTTTCAACTACTTTGTTGATCCCTTCAGGTATTGTCTATACTATCTCTAAGGGAGCACCAATACATCTATCTTTAATGATAACTATGGTCATCTTACATTACCTCATCACCGCCTTCATGTCATGTAATGTCTATCTCCATGGAAGGACTAATTCGACTATCATCAATAGCCTTCTTGATCTTCCTTTACCACCTCATTTGACCTCACAAGGGCATGCCACCTTCACCTCTATTATGAGGATTAATGCAATATATAGCCTATCTTTATCTCACCGATTTTCCTATCTTGCATCAATAATCTACTTGCAATTACCAACTTCTATATACTTTACATTGATGATTTCTTCAATGTCAAATAGCACAATCCTTTACAACTCATACATAATGCTAACTAAAGCTATTTTACCTAAAAAAAATGCATAAGTTTCTTTCTATTTCAAATTTTCACATAAAAACTCATATGTTCTCTCATTACTTCGTTATTGAACATGAGGTGCGATATTTAGCTAAAATGATCAAATTATATCTCTATCAATATAGTTTCTAGTACAAAATAATTCTTATAACTTCTTTTAAAATTTTCACTCTACTAATTTCTTCAATTCTTAAACAAAAAGTCTCAATCAAGTAATTAAAATACCAAAAAAAAAAAAGGTCATGCTTACCTTACACAAGACAATGCTAAAGTCAACCTATCATATAGGCTTTGAAGCTTTACAATATAAAATTAATCATTACATTATTTAAAAAAAAAAATTCTCAAGCTGGCCTTTAAGCATCAACAATTTGTGGCCATGCTTGCCCTTTGATGTTACATCACTTCCAAAATTTTATTCAAATAAAGAACTGAGGGAAAAAAAAAAGTCAATGTAAACCAAAACACATACCTAATCATATTGTCATTAAATTAATGAGTAGGTAGCAATAATCCCACAATCTATTATTAAGCTTTTGCCATCATCCTCTTCCTAATTCACCATAGCCGGTTAAATAGTGGACTACAATATCATAACATAATTAAAAAATATGAATACAATAATAGGTTAGAGAATTCGTGGCAGCAAAGTAAAAGAGTTTTCGAAAATTCAATACGAAAAAGAGTATGACTGACATAAGAGTTTTAAGTGGAAAACTCGAAAATGAGAAAAAATTATGAGGGTTGACCTAGCTGAAATGATTTCACTATATCATGGTTGATTACAAATGTTTGCCAGTCTCTTAACTTAAATATGATAAGCTCACCAAAATATGAAAAATTGGTCGAAAATATAACGGAGTTGGTATAAGGTGAAAGTTGTTTGAATGATTTTGGTGCTTGAGTAGAGCTCTGAAATTCTTCAAGCCTTCAAACTCTCTTGAATCTCTACAACAACAACAACAACAACATCAAGCCTTTATCCCACTACGTGGGGTCGGCTACATGAATCCTTTTTCTCCATTGTGTCATATTAAAAGTCAAATTCTCGTTTAAATCTAATAAAGAAAGGTTATTCCTAATATTTTCTAACCAAGTCTTTTTAGGTCTACCCCTACCTTTCTTAACATAAGTCAAATCTAATACCTCTACTCTCCTAACTGGGTCATCACAAACTCTCTTGAATCTCTTAAAACCACCTGATCACAATCATAAATTCTTCGATCAACGAATGTGAATAGAGCCCTAACATTGCCATCTTCAAGCATATTATCAAATACATTAACAAAGTCATCTTATACATTCCTTGGATAGCAAAGGGAGGCGTGTGTTGCAATTAAAGAGGTGCGATAGATTTAATGTTGGGTCAAAGTTGAGGCAAAGCTTAAACAAAAAAAATAAGATTTGGGTAATTGGAAAGATATTTAGACTTACCTATTTGAGCATAGATCCCCATATGGTACATTTGTTGACTTTCAATCAATTGCTAGATTTGAATACTAACTTGCTCATCTCATTTGGTGGAAAAAAAATTATAAATTAAGCTGTTGTTTTTTTTTAATTATAAGATATTATAATTTAGGCTTCGTTTGGGATGGCTTTCTTACTACTTTATAAAATGACTTTTTTTGTAAAAAAAAGTATAATTTAAAAAAATTATATGCTAGAAATATGCTTTAAAAAACAATAAGAAAGCAGTCCAAAACAAAGTCTGAGTCATTAGTTTGTAGATTCAAAAAGTATATTATTGATTGGAGAGAGCAGGAGGAAATTATCATTTTCCCCCTAACAAATTCACATTTGACATTCCTACATCCATTATGATGGCCTAGAAAAAAAAATTCTATCTCTATTATAATCTATTTTATTTATTTTTAGATGAATAACCTCTCCTATAATTTAAGGGAAAAAAATATCTTCTCATAATTGGACAAGACTTATGCCTTGCCACTATAGTTTTTTAATAATATTATTATGTGCAAGAAAATTTAAGGAGCCAAAGTGTGTGCTTAATATCTTAAATTTATACAAAGATCCAACATGCACAAATAGAAGTTGTAATAGACCAAAATTTTAAAGTGAAAAACCCAAATAAGAACAAATTATAAGCTCTAGAATATTTGCAATAATATATAATTATAAGTACAAGAATTGACATTCTTCATAATTGAAAAACACATGATTACATAATTAAAAATAATGGTTTGATTATCGTTGTGTGGATTAAGGATGCCCAATGTCCACTCGTAGAAAATTAAAGTCTATTAATGGGATTCGGTGTTAGTCGTCAAGAGACAATAGTCAGATGACATAAGTCAAACAATGATGGCTATATTTGCTTATGGGGCTCATCAGTATTGGACATCTCACATAGACAAAATATATAATAGAGTTTTTTTACTATTAACTCTCAAAGCTCTCTTACGTTTATGCAGCATTTGAGTGACTTAATCATGTCATAATCCTTGAGTTTGTTGGACTTGTCTCCTTGAGCCACTTGAGTTGACCATAAGCTCGAAAGATTTGGAGATTATTTTATCTTTCAACTAATGTCAAAGTTTTCAATTATGTTTCAAAAGCTTGATTTGAGCATATAGAGAGTTGTATCATATCCCTTTTGGTACTATGAGTTTGTCCAGTCTGGATGTTCAATTTGACAATAAGCTTGTTAAAATAAGAGTTTGAATGGTCTTGAATTTAATTTCCGAAGTTTGTAATTCAAATATTATCTCTAGATTTGTGTTAATCAAACAAATTGTCTAGGGATTTATCATGTGCCCTCTATTTTCAAACGTAAAAACTTAAACCGTACTAGAATATGATGCTTGAGAATTGCATTAGTCAAAGTTGAAGATTCTTGAATGTTGCGATAAGATATAAATTGTTTTCTTTTCCTCGAAGGAAATTATTCTTGAATAAAAATTGTTGACCATAACATCACGATTGGTGTTAATAAGATGATGCTGATTTAAGTACTCCATGAGGATAATGGATTAGCAGGGCAACATGGGGAATGAAGTATTGCTCTGGCAGTATCCAAGAGACTTTGATGAGGCTTTGGTAGAGGGAAAGTTGCACCATAAGAGCCACTTCAGTGGCATCAAATGGATTAGCCCCAAATTATTATTGATTTTATTACGAAAGAACTTTATCACAGTTTGATGGTATTTTTTGTTGTCCAACCTTTTTAAAAATTATAAGAGTTGAACTTTGATGTTCTTCTTCCCTTCGCATACAATCCTCCAAAGTGAGATATGTGTGACATTCACCATATAGGTCGTGCTGCTCTTAATTTAGAGATTGTTTGTCATCAACTAAAAAAAATATTTATAGTTTGCTGAAACGTCTCACAGATATGATATCAAACTGTTACGTATTTGAAATTTTGTGATGGTAGAGTGTGTGTTTTATATTTTAGTTTTACAAAGATCTAGCATGCATAAATAGAAGCTATTAGAGAACTTTTTTTTACGCAAAAAGCCTAAAAAGAAAAAAAAAAACATAGGGACTGACCTATTTGCAATAATCAGTTGAATATATAATTGAACGTAATAGAATTCTCTCTCTCCATAATTGAAGAATGCAAAATTATTCAATTAAAAACTATTGGGTGATTAATATTGTAAGGATTATGAATGTTGGGTGTTAACAGGTGAACAATTGGAATTCAATTAAGATGTTAGTAGTCAAGTGACAATAGTCCATTGACGGATGTCCAACAATAATGGTGCCTATTGCTGATGTTGGTCCTCAGTAGTGATCGACAAAATATATAAAGGAGTTATTTAGCTCTCTTGATTCCCAATCATCTGCCACATAGAAAACGATGACTTATTATAGTTTTTTAAGAGGGGTATTTTATTAAACTTGACCAAAATCTAAAACACTCAATCAAATAGTCCATAATGTTCTTCATGATCATCACTCACTGATATAGCATTTAAGTGTCTTAATGATATAAGAATATAATGATCTATGACTTATTTGATTTCTCTCGTCGAGTTGCTCGATTTGACTTAGATATCTTATGGTGTTCATGTGTTCATCTCATCGAGACGTTCATTTCAACTATAAGCTTATTAAAATTGAAATTTGAATGGCCCTTTATTTGATTTCATTAGTTTTCAATTTAAATATTACCATTAATTTCCTTTTGATCAAGTGAAATTTTAGGTTGCCATATCACATATAAATATTAGTTCAGAATATATTATTTTAATAATAATCAGATTAATAATTTACTTAAAAATAATCAAAGAATTAAAAAGTGATTAAGCAAGCATTTAGAACAATTCAACATATTTTTTAATTACACAATACCCTCAAAATGGCATAACCATTATAAATCTAAATAAAACTGTAACCAATACAAAAAATTACTTCACCTCCTGTTCCCAACCCGCAGTCAACCAAACAGAATCTGAACATATATACACCAATCACCAATCTCAATACCCTTCCACACCTCCTCCCCCAATGTCCACCTCCGGCGCCTCAACCGCCGGCCTCATCCCTGGCGACTCTCCCGCCACCGTCTTCAGCTCCGAAAGGATCGGAAAATTCGGCTACGGCGTCGGCATCTCCGTCGGCATCCTCCTCCTCATCACCACCATCACTCTCATGTCTTACTTCTGCACCCGTTCCTCCACCGCCGCCAACTCCTCTTCTCCATCCCGCCACCGCCGCCACTATCCCGATGATGATGAAGATGACAACAATATCGAAGCCGGGCTCGACGAGGCCGTTCTCAAGAGCTGGGCGAAGGTGACTTATGCGGAAGCCAAGCGGCGGGACCCACGGGCCGGCGACTCCGGTTGCTCGGTGTGTTTGGCAGACTATGCAGATGAGGAGATGCTGAGGCTGTTGCCGGAGTGCGGGCATCTGTTTCATGTGAAGTGCGTTGATCCGTGGCTCCGGCGGCACCCGACTTGTCCGGTCTGCCGGTCATCGCCGGTGCCCTCCCCGCTGCCGACGCCTTTGGCTGAGGTGGTTCCTCTCGCGGCGGCGACAAGGTAGTTGCAGGAATATTTTCTTGTTTTCGAAAATTTATATATCTACATAAAGAATCAAAATAGAGAATACTGCAGCTTCGTTATAAGAATTTTTTTAAAAATTTTGGAATTATGAAATAGAAGTCGATAATTGTCTGTTGTTCGAACATTGCTTTCAACTGGATTGTTTTGTTAGATATATAGATTTTGTGATTCGGACCGATATAAAATAGAAATGTATATCAAGTTTGGATTTTGAAATTCTCTTCAAAATCTAAGATTTTAATAATAATAATAATAATAATTATTATTATTATTATTATTATTGAAATTAATATAATAATATTAATCAAATCATACTTAATCATATTAATCAATCTTTATATATTCATATCCTAATTAATTATAAATTAACACATTATTAAATAAATAAAATGCTGATACATGAGTTTGGAATTTCGAGTAAATGTAATTTTTTTTGCAAAGAATTTACAATCCATAAAAAATCTCAATTTTATTGGAGTCTAAATTCGTTTAAATTTGATGCAATAATGCATTTTTATTTTTGTTTATTTTATTGGTTTTGTCAAATTAATGAAAGCCGTTCAGTTAGGGAAAAAAATTCAAAGAGTACTACTCACATAATTGAGTTCATGTCATTTAAAATAATCATAATTAAAAGAATAATGAAGAAAGTAAACTCTTTACATAAATTTTAAGTTTATTGATTGGGCATGATTTTCTTTAGTTGCTTAATATCTTAAGTTTTATTTTTAATGACAATACTCTTAGCCTTTCTTTTCTTAGAGTTAAATGGTGGGTGAAAATAATATCTATTCACAATGGTAAATAACATTATCTCATTAAAAAAATAAATAAAGAGTAAAATTCACGACTAAATGGATTTACTCTGATCCGAAATTTTTGGGTTAGTGTTTTACGTGTAGTGTCGAATATTGACACCCGTACCCTTAACCTCAGTTGTCCAACTACGGCCCCTCCGACCTCCTTTGCCTAATTACGATCCCTCCTATTATAGTTGCCTGCCAACTACAGTCTCTCTGATCTTTATCTCTAGACAACTATAATCCCTACAACCTCAATCATCTGACTATGATCCTTCTGATCAGTGTCGTCTGACTGTGATTTTATCTACCAATTAAACATGCAAACATTCTCTTGAGAATATATCTCATGGCATTGGATTCTTCCAACCCTAATCATGTAATTTGCTACATTGAGCCAACAACTTCCCCGAGGAAGTGCATCATATGTAATCAACGATAAATACTAGTAGACTCATTTTAACACTGTCAGGCCCCAAGATCTTTTCTTTTCCTGTGTTTTCTACGCAAAATTTTTGGTATCTCTTATGATTGCTACATTCCTCTCTCTTATATGTATATGTGTTAAATCTTCATTCAAAGTTAAAACATCAAGCTCATAATCTCTCTATCGTCGCCGTGAATGTTCGACATCAACAACCTTTAGGGTTTTGAATGGCCCAGGCCCCCAATCTTATTTTATCCACTATCAAAATTTGAAGGTTTTCTCCTTCCCTATTTGAAAATATAATATCTTTTGCAAGTTAGCTGGTTTGCACATGCCAGTGCCTTCTATGCATATATAAACCAATAAAATGCAAGCATGAATCTGTGTTTAATTTGCTTGCAATTTTTCCAATTTCTATAGCTTAAAGAAAGTTTCTTCGGATCTTCTTCATTGTTTGATAGGTAAATGATATGGTATTATTATTGTTTTTATTTTTTTTTTTTCAAGAAGAGAATATACTAATTCATAAATCAAATGTGGATCCAGTCGCAACTTGTCGAATAGGTATGTCAATAAATGAGATAAAGGGAGGGGTGCTGCCATTTGGCTTCCACCCCAACATATATTTCAAACATTCTAAGCTCAGATCATCAGAATGCGAAATTTGCGCCTTAAATTATTCCCATTTTGCTGAAAAAAAACTGAAAAGACAGCCTAATCCTCTGACCAACAAGTTGAGTTTGCTTGGAGGCATGTCAAAGGATTATTTTGGATCTGAATGATTCGATGAGAGATCTATTTGGAAAGAGAATGCTAACAATTTGTTAGGATATGGGAGAGCATTAGGTTTAAGGCTTCATTTGGGACGACTTTCTTACTGTTTCATAAAACAAATTTTTAGTACAAAAATTAAAATTTTTATACTAAAAAACTGCTTTAAGAAGCAGAAAGAAAGTCGTCCCAAACGAAGCTTAAATTTTGTTTGGAACGACTTTCTTACCGCTTTTTAAAGAAGCTTTAAACATTGTTGTACTAAAAAACTGTTTTAAGAAGTAGTAAGAAGAAAGTCGTCCAAAATAAAGTATTAGGTTTCATTTGAGCACTTTTCTTACTTCTTTCTAAAGCAGCTTTCTAACTCATAAATTTCTTGAAAACAATGAAAAAATAGTGAGACTTCATTTGTGACAACTTATTGTTTTCTAAAACAACTTTTTAGTAAATTTTTTATAGAAATTTTGGGACTAGAAATCTGCTTTAGAAAGTAGTAAGAAATATATCCCAAATAAACTCTTAGTCTTTTGCTCATATTTATCGAATTATTATTTTTTTACGAAAATGTGTTAAACACTCAAATTAGGGGTGTCAATATTTGACACAACCCGAAAATCCAATTTGAATCCAATCCGGAAATTTTGGGTTCAGGTTGACCTGAGACCAAACCAGGTTGGGTTCGGGATGACCCGGAAACTCGAGATTAAGCTGGAATGACCCGCATTGCGTGCATTGATCGGACCTGGCCGCTCACATCTCGAAGCCTTGCATCGCTTCCCGGACCTGCCCACTACGCTAACCGCTGACTCGCCTGCTCGCCATCCCCGCGTCCTGCCATCAGTCGTTGGCCCGCTTCCGTTGGCTTTCACTATCGCCTGCCGCTGGCCCATCGCTACTGCTGACCCGCCACTAATGGCGTTGCCCTGTCTGCGGATCAGGACAGGTTGACCCGAACCCAAAGCGGGTCGGGTTGACCCAAATAGTGCATACGGGTCAGTTCTGAGTTCGATCTAAACCTGCTCGTGACCCAAAATTGACACCCCTAACTCAAATATCATATGCCATGCTTAAGCTAATTTTGTCATCTTTAGTTTACCCTGCAATTGAGTCTAGAAGGAATAACTTTTTATAAATTTAAGATGGTAATTGGCTTAGGTCAACAAACCTTTTATACACAATAGTAATTGACAGAGTATGACTTCACCTAAAGATAAAAAATATATATTGAAATTGGAGAGGTGAGGCATCTCATTAGCAAAGATATGAAGAGCTACAAGAAAATTTCTTATTTAATTAAAATCTTCATTAATTTGTTTTCATACTCATTTGTGAAGCTCGTAAGTAGTTGCAAAGATGATGTTTATTATTTAATTAAGTGAAAACTTAAATATTTATTTCATGATTTTCTTTAAAATATTATTTATTTTTGCAGAAGATTAAGGCTTCGTTTGGGACGGCTTTCTTACTACTTAAAGCAGCATCTTAGTATAAAATTTTTAATTTTTGTACAAAAAAGCTGCTTCAGGAAGCAAGAAGAAAGTCGTCCCAAACGAAGCCTAAGATTTCATTTAGGACAGCTTTCTTAATGTTTTCAACGCAGCATTTTAATACAAAATTTATTAGTTTAAAAATTTTTGTACTAAAAAACTGCTTTAGAAATCAATAAAATAGTTGTACCAAACGAAGCATAAAATGTCAAATAGAAAAGAGACATCTCTTGTGACCTCTTGCATCAATTATAATAGAGAGTGTTAGCCTAATCCTGCCTTGTTTGGATTGGTAAAGAAAAAGATCTATACAATAATCAATTGTGAATGTAGATATTTTTTATTGTTTAATAATTCAGTTATTTAGGGCTTCTTTGGGATATTTTTTTAATATTTTATTTTTGGGATCACAATCACAATTTTTATTTGACTACTAGTTGTATGTACGTGTTTTCAAAAAAAAATTGCATCGGGAAGCTACTTTTTACAACAGCCTTTAAAAAAGTACTTTTCTCTAACAATTTTACAATCACTTTTACGAATAAATTATAGCCGTTCCAAACAAACTCTTAATTTATTATTCTCCATCATGATATTGCAGTAACAACTTACAAGCCAAAATATAAGGAATCAATATCACTAATAAGTTTAACTGTTTAATGCAATTAATGGATTCCACTAAAAGCAAACTACTTAAGAAAAAAATTAAAAAAAAAATTGGTTTAAAAATTTTAAGAAGTCTAATTTTGATAAATATATATTTTAGGCAACTGCTTTGAAGGGCAAATAAAAATTACAAGGCATAATCACCAAATTAAGAAAACCAGCCTCAAAAGGCAAAATAACCAAAAGTTAGTGTTAGACATTATGTAAGCAGCAAAAAAAACCAAGAACCAGTCAAGACGGCCAAGATGCCTGCTGGACTCATGAAGTTCACTACCCAGATTAAATGTAATATCAAAAAACTGCTCCAGGATCGTCCAGGACGATCTGGGATCGTCCTGGGACGATCAGTTGAGAAATTGCTCCAGAATTTGTCCAGATTTGTTCCAGGTGTTTTTCTGTAAGCATCGTCCAGGCCGATCGAGGCTTCGGCCAGGCCGATTGGCACTGTTCAAAATATCGGCCGGAAAATAGTTCTAGGAACCGTCCAGGACGATCCAATTTGGTCTGATCGTCCTGGGATGATCTGGCGATCGGCCGGGCCGATCTGAGTTTTATAAAGCTGAAATCAGTCGTTTTGAAGAGAGAGAAAATTTAAAACGAAATATCTTTTTGAGGAGAGAGAAAGTCAAGGGGTTTTTGGAAAAGTTGATTTTCGGACGACGCGGAGCCGTTTTCGTTCGACGAGACTTTTCAGGAAATTGTTGTACGCAAGGTAAGGCACATTCCGCCTTTCTCAATTTTCAGAACCGTCGTGTTTGACGGTCTTTTCTGTCCGGATTTTGTTTCCGTTAGTGATTTTCGTATGTATCTTTTGATTGGTTCAGTTTTTACCGCGTAACTTTCTGTATATTGTTGACGTGCCGAGTGTGCACATTTTGGTTATTTTCTGAAGATTTTTGTCCGGGTATTTTTGATTCGACGATGTTTTTAGTCGACTGAATTTTTCTGTGTAATTGAAAATTGTCTGTGCAGTAGAATAAATGTTCTGAAATATTGTTATCTACATTATGTGCAAATTTGGTATTTTGTGATTTTCAGGAAAAATTGTGTAAATTCCGTATACTGCCGTTGTGCTGCCCGATTTTTGTCTGATTTCTGATTTGTCCGGATTTCTTCTGAATTGATATGCTATCTGTATATGCTATAAAAAGGGAGTTATAAGGGGCCTGGATCCTATGAGATTCAGTTAGTGTCTGGGGAAAATTTAGATGAGCTCAAGTTGGAGAAATATCTGTTCTGTTCCAGATCCGATGAATTCTGTTGTTCTGGTGCCGTGAGCACATTTAGCTTAGCTATTAATTACTCAGAGAATTTCTGGTGCCGTGAGCACAAGGGAGACATAAGGGTCAGAATCCGTAGTGATTCTGTTTAGTTTAGTTTAGCTATTAATTAAATATCTGATATCCGATTTGATATGGTTCTGATTTCCGTATCTGTTCTGTAAGCAAATCTGATTCTGATTTCCGTACGATATGAATCTGATTCCGATCTGTATGATATGATTCTGATGTGATATCTGTTTCGTTCTGTTCTGTTCTGATATGATCTGAATTTCTGATTTCTGTACGATTCTGACTCTGTTGATTTATTCTGTTCTGATTTGTATTCTGATGTGACCTGATCTGTACGACTCTGATTTTGGTTTGATATATGTCCGTATAAGTTCTGATTTGATTCTGTTCTGATTTGAGATCCGATTCTGTTCTGATTTCTGTACGGATTTGTCTGATGTGTTTGGTTTTGGATTCTGAGAATTTTGATTGGAGGTTTGTTGCTTTGCTGAGCTGTTGAGCTCACTCTTGTTTTCTGGTGGTTTTCAGGTTTTGGGAAAGAGAAGGAAGTCCAGGATTAGATTTCAGAGTCTGATCAGTATAGGTATTGTTTTGTACTTTTGATTTTTGTACAGTCATTGCTTTTCTGTTCTGTCTTTCTTTCTGGTTAAAAGCCATGTACTGTATTTGTAGATGATTATTTTGAGGAAAAGAAAAGATAGATGTTTTGTTCCGCTGTGTTTGATGATTCATAGTAGCTCTGTGTCTGTGTGTCTGTTTGAGTTAAATTATTTGGAAGATTCAATTCCGAACCAAATTCCATAACCAGATCCTGGTCAGTAAGTCAGTCTGTTCGTTCCGGTCGCGACCCGGTGCGAGCGGGATCAGTCCCGGATCGGGTCGTGACATTAAACCCCTGCAATAACTAGCATTTCGCATTATCTACCCCAACGGTCGTAAAACCGTGGCAGAATATCTTTGCAGCGCATTGTTATCACGGACTTGCAGCGGTTTGCAAAGAAATTTGTAGCGGTTAAAACCGGCATAAAAGGTCCATATTTATGCTGCCATAGCACAATTTTCTGATAGTGTTAAAGGATAACCACAAGATAAACCAGCATCATCCCACATCAAACTACTGAAAAATATTTGAGTTTAGATGAGTTATTTATTGTCTTATTGCAGTAAAAATCTCGCTCATACACATATGAATATGGCTCGACGTATACAGTTACACTCTTTTTTATGCAAAAACATCCATCGTCACAAAATATTTGATTAGATTGATGAAACTTACAAAGTGTTTGATGAACAAAGCCTGACGGAAGAAGGATATATCTTTAAGCAGCTGTGGTCCTTTTAGTTGAAGAAGAAGAGGAAGAAGAAGTGGAAGAAGAGAAGTCACTGTTGCTTTAGATTATTTTCTAATTATCTATATCACAATTAGATTGTCAACCAGTAAGCCGTCGGAAAAATCTGCCAGTAATTGACAATTTTCATGTAGTGACCCTCAACCTTAGTTGTCCATCTACAGCCTCTCCGACCTCCTTCGCTTGATTATGATGCCACCGACCATGGTTGCTTGCCAACTACGGTCCCTCCGACCTCTGTCTCTAGCCAACTATAATCCCTATGACCTCAATCGTCTGACTATGATACTTCCGATCAATGTTGCCTGACTATGATTTTACCTACCAATCAAACATGACAACATTCTCTTGAGAATATATCTCATGGCATTGGATTCTTCCACCCCCAATTATGTAATTTGTTTTATACAATGTATATTTGCTACATTGAGCCAACAACTTTCTTCCATGAAGTGCATCATTTGTAATCAACAACAAATACTAGTAGACTCATTTTAACACTGCGAGGCCCCAAGATCTTTTCTTTTCCAGTGTTTTCTATGCAAAAAAACTTGGTGTCTCTTATGATTGCTACACTCCTCTCTCTTATATGCATATGTATTGAATCTTCATTCAAAGTTAAGACGTTAAGCTCCTAATCCCTCCATCGTCGGCGTGAATGTTCGACATGCTACAACATTTAGGGTTTCGAATGGCCCAGACCCTCAATCTTATTTTATCCACTCTCAAAATTTGAAGGTTTTCTCCTTCCCTATTTGAAAATATAACATCTTTTGCAAGTTAGCTGGTTTGCACATGACAGTGCCTTCTATGCATATATAAACCAACAAAATGCAAGCATGAATCTGTGTTTGCTTGCAATTTTTCCAATTTCTATAGCTTAAAGAAAGTTTCTTCGGATCTTCTTTATTGTTTGATTGGTAAATGATATGGTATTATTATTGTTTTGGATCCAGTGGCAACTTGTCGAATAGGTATGTCAATAAATGAGATAGAGTGCTGCCATTTGGCATCCACCCCAACATATATTTTAAACATTCTAAGCTTAGATCCTCAGAATGCGAAATTTGCGCCTAAAATTATTCCCATTTTGCTGAAAAAAAAAATCTGAAAAGACATGCTAAGCCTCGATTAATTATTCTGTGCGGACGTCGAATGTCATCCGGAGACTAATCAGAATGCGCCACATCACCCCTTTGCTGTGTACCACGACTCGATACTGCTCATTACCGCTCGGTACTGGCTCTGACTAACAAGTTGAGTTTGCTTTGAGGGATGTCAAAGGATTAGTTTCGGATCTGAATGATTCGGTGAGAGATCTATTTGGAACTTGATTAAATATATATATACAATAATGATAACAATTTGTTAGGGTATGAGAGAGCATTAGGATTAGGCTTCATTTGAGACTTTTTTTTTTTTTTACTTCTTTCTATACCAGCTTTCTAACACATAATTTTCTTGAAAATAATGA
Source organism: Dendrobium officinale (assembly GCA_019514585.1). Taxonomy (NCBI): domain Eukaryota; kingdom Viridiplantae; phylum Streptophyta; class Magnoliopsida; order Asparagales; family Orchidaceae; genus Dendrobium; species Dendrobium officinale. The sequence goes on along the minus strand of CM033686.1, from coordinate 5,940,181 downwards.
AAAAAATAGCGAGGCTTCATTTGGGACAACTTTTTTATTGTTTTCTAAAATAACTTCTTATTACAAAAAATTTTTTGAACAAAAAATTTTGATACTAGAAAGCTACTTTAGAAAATAGTAAAAAATCTATCACAAACAAAATCTTAGCTAATCTTTTGGTCATACTTATCGAATTGTTATTTTTAGATGAAAATGTGTTTAAACACTAAAATTAGGGGTGTCAATATTTGACCCGACCCGAAAACCCGATGTGAAAATTTCTGGTTTGGTTTGACTTGAGCCCAAACGGGGTCGGGTTTGGTTAATGTTTTTGACATGTTTTAAAAATCGGGTCGGAATTGGTTGACCCGGAAACCCAAGATAGACCCGGAATGACCCGCATTGCCTGTGTTGATCAAACCTGCCTACGCTGACCGCGCCTGACAAGAGCTGCCTAGCCTGCCCGCTCGCGTCCCGAAGCCTCGCGTCACAGCCCGGACCTGCCCGCCGTGCTAACTGCTGACCCGGCTGCCCTCCATCCTCGTGCCCTACCGTCGATCGTAGGCCCACTGCTGTCAGCATTGTCGTGTCCTCCGGTCCAGTCGGGTTGACTCGAATAGTGTCGACGGGTCAGTTCTGAATTTGACCCCCTGACCTGAAATTGACACCCCTAACTCAAATATCATATGCCATGCCTAGCTAATTTTGTCATCTTTAGTTCACCCTCCAATAAGTATAGAAGGAATAATCTTTTTATAAATTTAAGATGGTAATTGGCTTAGGTCAACAAACCTTTTATGCACATAATAGTAATTGAAGGAGTATGGCTTCACCAATGCAGACGTAAATAGATGAAGAAATATTGAAATTGGAGAGGTGGGGCCTCTCACTAGCAAAAAGATATGAAGAAGAGCAAGAGCTACAAGAAAATTTCTTATTTAATTAAAATATTAATATTTTTTTACACATTTGTGAAGCGAGTAAGTAGTTGCAAAGATGATGTTTATTATTTAATTAAATGAAAACTTAACCATCTATTTCATGATTTGCTTTAAAATATTATTTATTTTTTCAGAAGATTAATGTTTCGTTTGGGATTACTTTCTCACTATTTTTCAAAGCATCATTTCAATATAAAAAAAAAATAGTTTAAAATTTTTTTGTACTAAGCAATATTAAAGTAATTTAGTTAATAGTTTTTTTGAATGAGTTTTGAGAGTAAGATGATTTAAATGTAATCCTAAGCTCAATAAGCTTAGGGTTTGGGATAACTGATTTAGAAAGCAATGATATAGCTATCCCAAACGAAGCCTAAGAGCAACTCCAACCTAAAATCTCATTTTTCACTCCAAAATGCCATGAACCTACAAAATGCCGCGATTCATCTCCAATCGAACTCCACTTTTCACACTTTTGCAGGTAACGGTCCTCTCTTCTTTCCCGCGTCAAGTTCGGTAGAGAGGTAAAAATGGCGGATATGAACAGTGCAACGCCAATATTGGCGTACGTTCCATTGTTCACCCGCAGCCAAATATGGGGAAATTTGCGGTTTGACTGGAGCTGGCCAAGGACGCCATTCAAGCGATTGGAGATGCCCTAAGATGTCAAATGAAAGAGAGATATGGCTTGTGACATCTTGCATCAATTATAATAGAGAGTGTTAGCTTAGTCTGCCTTATTTGGTTGGTAAAGAAAAAAGATCTACAATAATTAATTATGATTGTAGATCTTTTTTATTGTTTAATAATTCACGTATTTAGGGCTTTATTGGGATAATTTTTTTATTATTTTATTTTTGAGATCATAATCATAATTTTTATTTGGCTACTACTATTATGTGCTTTCAAAAAAAATTTGTGCTATAAAGCTATTTTTTAAACCAACTTTAAAAAATTATTTTCCCGGCATCAACTTTATGATGACTTTTACAAAAAATTATTGTCACAAACAAACTCTTAATTTATTATTCTCCATCATGATATTGCAGTAACAACTTCCAAGCCAAAATATAAGGCATCAATATCATTAATAAGTTTAATATTATTAATGGATTCCACTAAAAGCAGACTACTTTAGATAAAATTTTAAAAAAATTGGGTTAAAATTTTTAAGAAGTCTAATTTTGACAAATTTATATTTTAGGCAGCTGCTTTGAAGAATAAATAAAAATTACAAAGCATAATAATCAAATTAAGGAAATCAACCTCAAAAGGAAAAAGAACAAAAGGTTCTATGTAAGCAGCAAAAACAATCAAGAAATAGTCAAGAAGGCCAAGATGTCTATTGGACTCAGGAAGTTCGCCATCCATATGCCAGGCGAGGACCATTCATTGAAGTCAGCAGCCCAAAAACCCTACAGAGAATAACCATAAGAGAAACAAGCATTATCACACATCAAGCCACTGAAAAATATCTTAGTTTAGATGAGTTTTTTATTGTCTTATTGCAGTAAAAATATCGCTCGTACACATATGAATATGACCCAACGTATAAAGTATGCACTCTTTTTTATGTAAAACAAGCATTATCACTGTTGCTTTAGATTATTTTCTAATTATCTAAATTACAATTAGATTGGCAATGATATATGATTTTAAGAGTTAAATGTAGGGGTGTTAATATTTGACACGACCCGAAAATCTGACTCGAACCCGAACCGAAAATTTAGGGTTATGGTCAACCCGAACCCGAAACGGGTCGGGTTCGGGTTCAGCATTTCGACCCGTTTCAAAAATCGGGTCGGGTTCGGGTTAACCCTTTGACCCGAAAGTGACCCGATTTTGACCCGACAACCCGAGATTGACCCGATTTTGACCCCTTTTTGACCCGAAAAGAGGAGATTGACCCGTTTTTTACCCTGAAAATTAGCCATTTTTTGTTGGAAACGGGTCATTCAGGTTGTGTCGGGTTGACCCGGACCCGAAGCGTGTCGGGTTCGGGTCAGGAAAACTGACCCGTTTTTAAAAACGGGTTGGGTTCGGGTTGACCCGAATAGTGTCGGGTCAGTTTCGGGTTCGACCCGAACCCGACCCGTGACCCGAAATTAACACCCCTAGTTAAATGATAACGATTAATGAAGCTAAGGATGTCATAAATATGGTAAAAGTAGAAATTTTGATAGCCTTAGAAATAGTTTTATTAAAAAGATAGAAGAAGATCAAAATAGTCCCATGATTTTTTATGAATGATTATTATGATCTCCAATGATTTAAAAGTCTTATTTCACTATAGAAAAAAATTGTACATTACCGGCAGATTTTTTCGGCGGCTTTCCGACGGTTTACAACGAAATATGCCCGACTATTTTTTTTTTTAGATTTTCCTACGGTTTTTTGGCGGCTATTTGACGGATTTTCTTATTACATTTTAAATACAAAAATGTGACACTTTAACCTTTTGGCTCTTCCAACAAATTGGTTGGACTTTGAAGCATACTCACTTCAAATCCCATAGAAGGGGGCGGCTTCTTTTTAATAATGTTTTTTAAATTTCCGACGGCTATGCTGGAAAACCACCAGAAATATTTGATGCTGGAAAAAAAACCACCGGTTTTAGTTCTTACGTGGTTTAAACCGGTGGAAAAAGCCGTCGGATATATATAAACATCTCAATAAATATTAAATGAAAAAACTTTAAGTGTTCATTGAAAGTTGATATACCTAATCTTACAGATAAGCATTTCATTATCAATTATTAATTGCATGTCATAATTGTTTATATGATGTTTATCACTCTAATCCTTAGATTTTCTACAAATCTCATAAAGTATTTAAATCGAATTAAGCCTCCAATGGTTATCAAGGCTTATATAATATAATCATAATATTTTAAGTGGATGTCCACCTCCTCGGTCTCCTTCATTCCTCTCAAAGGCATCAGAGATAGTTGCAAAGTCGCAACTTGTGCAACTTAGGCTTCGTTTGATTCGGTTTATGCTTATATAAAAAGGAGTTTTAGAAAAGGAGGTTGAGAAAAAGCCGTTCAATAAAATGGAGTTTCAATAATGAGATATGTTTGACTAATATTTTTAAAAGTACTTATTAATACTTGAAAGTAATTTTAAATTGTTTGTTTAGGAGTTCTGCTTTTGAGATTTTATTATAAAAGACATAATTCGCTTCCGAAACTCCGTTTTGTGACCGAAGAAGCAGATACGAAAAGAATTTTGTAACCGCCGAAAAAACGATGTTTATTAAAAAGGAATTATTGTTAAGCTTTGATTCCAAACAGTAAATACTAATTGATTTCGGCGTATTCAAACGAAAATGGAGAAAAAAAGCCTAATCAAACGAGGCCTTAGTATGGCCTGTCTTCTTTCCCTTTTGTTCATATTTCTTGTTTATGGGGCCACTGAAATTTAGTCTTTAAAAAATGTGTAGAAAATAAAGTAAAAAAGATTTTTTTCAATTGTAAAATAAATACAAATAATTAAAGATTTCTCTAATATTATTTAATGCTTTCATCTAAATATTAAAATTCACAACAAAACCTAACAAATATTTTATTAATTTCATGAATATTTGCAAATATGTACGTTGTTATTTCCTTTTGTAAGTCAAGGCGCCAGAGGTCGCAGTTGACGCACTTGCTCATAGATAGTTAGGGAATGTATTGATACAATATATTAGATATACATGAATAGTGGAGGATGACTTCCATGATGAAATTTGAAAGAGCATTCGAGTTATCTTTGAAAGATTGTTAATGGTATGTTCAAATATTCTCCTTAAAGGAGGGCTAGAAGCCAATTAAAGTGTAACATAAGCGAAGGCGTTGATGTTGATTGCTGAGCATCAGGGTTGATCATTACAGGAAAATCAACATTTACCAGCTGAAATTTTTCGTGATCTTGAAATAGAGTGATGTTAGGCTTATTGCATTACTCTTGTCGAGACACTCCATTTGATTGTATGCATGTAAGATTCTAAGATCATTTGATCATTCAATTAATATCTTAAAGTTTTTAATTGTATTTCAAATGCTCGATTTAAGCTAATTTAGAGTTAAATTGACTCACTTTTTGTGTCGTTGGGTTCATTTTATTGATATGTTCAATTCAATCATAATTTTTTTGAAATTGAAATTCGGTAAATCCAAATATTACTTTGAGATTCATGCTTAGTCTGAAGAGATTTTTTGTAAGTATAAATTTTAGATTTTAAAAATATGCTCTTATATGGTTATAAAACACTATCAAAGTTCCATTTTTGTAGTTTTCCAAGTGATTTGGATTACATATTAGATTGAATGTGGTCCTCATATGGATGTGATTTTAACATTATTAAAAATTGTTATTCAAGCCAAAAAATAAAATAAAAATAAAACGTTGAGCTTGACCTTTAAACTACAGCATTAATGGTTTGGATCTGTTCGAGTAGAAAATTAACGTTAATCTAAGCATAAATTAAGCTCAGATTTTTTTTCCTTATAAAATGATTACATACACGAAAGCGAATTAATATTGTTTGATAAAAATTTTCAAACTCCAAACATTGGGCCATTTGGCTTCTGCCTTTTTTGTTGCTTTCTAAAAATTTTTGTCATGAGAAGCTTAATTCTTTTCATAATCAGAGTTATTAATCTGTGGTGGATTTAAGAAAGCGGTTGTTCAATAAATAAGAAAAATCTATAATATTCACAATAGTTTTCAAAAAGTTACTATCCCTATAACAACTTCTTAACCACCTTTATAGAACGGTGTAGTTGTAAAGCTATTGTGAGAAAAGTACTTTTTTTAAAGCTATTTTAAAAAATAACTTCCATTCGAGATCTATAAGATCTCTTTAGACGACTCAACACATGGCTATCAACAAGATGCTTTCGATCATGTTGGGTAGACTACCTCCTATGACTAAGTAAATGGGGGTTTATGACAACCCAGGATGATAAAACTATGAGATCTTGATTATGTTTTATCATCATTCCCCCACTAACAAATTTAAATTTCGGGTGGTAGATTTCTCAATCTAGAAATTAAAATTGTTGCTAGTAAGCACTTAGGACTTAGCACCTATCTAAGGATTGGGTTTAATGGAAAGTTCTCTCTTATCATTTAGAGGGATAATTAAAAATTGGGACTTGCGTCTATGAGAAATCTGGAATCATATATTGTAGTCTTTGTAAAATGATGATGAAATCTTTAGTGAGTGTCTTATTAAAATCAGTGCAAAAATAATAGCCAAACAAAATCATAATTGCATCTAAAAATTAAAGCACAAAAAATTTAGAGAAATTATTATTGTGGAGTTCGGACGTAGCTTTTAGTATATACTCCAATCACGTGAAGATACGTGAATTTTCTCTCTCGTATACACCATGTCTTTACTCCTATCACTTGAATTTTTTTTTCTCTTTCATACATATAAGAGAGAGAAAAATCACGTGTCTTCAAGAGTTGGAGTCCGTCCAAACTCCTTGAGTAATAGCTTTTCAAAAAGTTGTCTTAAATAGACCCTTAAGGTCCATTTTAGAGTGGTGCAATTGTCAACGAAAATAATTATATAATTATTTTAAGAAAAATATATATTACTTTAAAATTGTTTTAGTTATTATAAACTTTATTGAAAAATCTTATTTATATATATATACTCTAGTTTTCATACAATTATCTAAGAATCACAAAACCTAATAATCCATCTCTACAGCTCTTTTAGTCAAAAAGAAGAAAAATAATATTTTATTTAATAATATAATATTATGTTTAATTATTGTAATTTTGTATTCTTTAGAATAAACATTTCATATTAACATCAATAGAAAATAACACTTTATCTGTAAAAGTTCTTATAATATAAAAATATATCTTACAAAAACTCATGAAAAAGTTGTTATATTTAATTACAATATTTTTATTTGAAAAAATATATTAACTATCAACAATCTACATCTCAGTCAGAAATTCGTTTATAATATTATTTTATATTTATAAAATTCAACACGATTATAATTAGTTAATTACTAATATGAATCCATTTTATGAATTTAATTTATGGGAGAATTATATTCATAATATTACAATCTTGCCTATTTATAAAATGGACACTGATGTCAATAATGTATAAAATAGAGGTGAGAAAAGGTTAGTTTTATAAATTTCTAAAATTTGAGTGTGATATATATAATTATCCTTATATTTATCAAGGGGACTATAACATTGATAATTTTTTCTTGAATGATTTATTTCTCAAAACTAAAATATATGAATGGTAAAAAAAACATAATAATGGTATCTCCAATAATTTTTAATAAATAAATAATGTGTCATTATTATAATTTTTAAATATAATAAATATTTATTACGTCATCCAGTTCGATCCCGGTCGAATCATCAAACCACTAATCCTCATTCTTCCGGTTCATTGACCGATCCGATTTTAAAAGCCTTCGACTATTCTCTATGTTCGGAATCCGCACAGAATAATTTATCCTGAATTGTAGAACTGCAATTACAATTATTTTTCTTGGAATTAAATGAAGCATAATTATGGGTACAAACATATGCAAATCGGCAAAAGGGATATATTTGCTATTACAGGTAATGGCAGTTTCGTAAATTGCATCAGTCCCACCGGCTTATCTTCTGTTTGAAAAAAAAAAGTCGACTCGCACAGCACTGTTCCAGTATCCGCTTCTGAAAAGGCTGAAGTGAGAGCAGTGAGGAGTGGACTTCGCCGGCGGGAAACGAGGTTTCCGGCGTGGTAGGTCCGCGTTAAAGGCTTGATCTCGTAATCTTGGTATCTTGATCCCTGAGTAAAGAAATTCGTTTGCTTAGAAAGGGTTTCGATCATGGAAGGTTTTTCTTGGCATTTGAATCGATCGGAGCATCTGGTTGCGGGGCACTAGCTCTTTAATCTTACGCTGCGGTGGTATGATTGTGTTAACTCATCCTCGTTTTTCATTTCTGTAGCTTCTACGTTTGTCGATCTTTTCTAAAGTCGCCGGGTTTTCGCCATGGGCGTTTCGCTTTTGTATGAGATGTTTTTATTGGCTCCGGATCTCCATATTTAAATAGAAATCTATTAAGATCTTTGTGAATAGTGTAGCCCTTTATCTTAGATCTAGTTTGACAGGCTTTTTAGATTCTCTATCACTTTGCTGATGTGTTGATTGTGCGGTTCTTGCAAGTTGCGTTCTGTAGCGGAGTCTGGAAAGAGTTAATAGAACAACGACAAATTGGTTGTTTTACCTATGTTTGTCTGTGGATTTTATATTTCACGGTGTTTACCTGACGAACAATTTTGATTCGTTGCAGAAGCTAATTTGTTAATGCTTCTGAGTTACATTGTATAATGGATGCCGCCGACGGAGTTGAAATGGAGCTCTCCAACGGGGATTTTGAGAAAGCTCCGATTGCTATTATGGTCGGATCCTATGGAAATAAAGATAATAAAATCACCAAAAATGGCACAGATGAGTTGGAAGAGAATGGGGCTGACGCCAAACAACCAAATGAAACTTTGGAAGTTCAATTACAAGCTAGAGGCGCTAATGGTTCTGAATTGGTGGTTGAAGTCTCTTCTGCTATGTCTGAAAATAAAGTTTCAATTCTTTCAACGGTACGCCGTTGGAACCTTTTCCGATATCCATTATAGGAACTCTTAAGCTGTCTATGAAATGAACTCTTTGGTTTGCAGAAAGCTGGAACTGATCAAGATGATAATTTGGAAAAAAGGAAGGCCCAAAAACTTAGCAAGGATGGAGCAGGTAGGAATGATGCGGCAGTTAATTACAAGAACCCAAAGGCCGGCCTTTCACAGAGCCTTTCTTTTCCGGCTAAGTGCTTTTCTGCATTTGACCCAAGGAAGAGTACAACAGCTGTGAAGCAGACAAATGTAGATCTGAATAATCTCAGTGCAAATAATTCAGAAATTGCTTCTAGTGGTCTGTTCGATTAATCTTAATAATTCCTCACTGTGCATTTATCTTATTCTGAACTTTATTATGTTGACTAATTACAGGTGGACCTACTGCTAGTAAATTGAGTTTTAAATCTGCAGGAAGTGCGCAACAATCATTGGTATTTCTCTCAAAAGGATGATGACAAACTTCTCTTTTTTCCTAACATATTTCCTGGTATTGATGCTGTCCAAATTGTGTGTTTGTCTTCAGCCTGTTGATGCTGGTTCAGTGGATGACTATACTTCTTCTGCAGCCCAGTAAGTTTTTAGTTCTATTTCTGATCTCCTTTTTACTTTTTTTTCTTTTAGTTCATGAGCAGAAATTATTAAATTTTCTGGATGTTTATCCTTCCATTTTGAAAATGCTTAATTCCACTTGGTTTATGCTCTCATTGAACATATCCATGCATGAGAAAAGTAATCTATTTAAGCATTTTCTTCCCCAATTTTCAAATTTGCATCAAGCTTGAATTTTAACAAATAAAAAAATTTGTAGTTAAGTTTAGGGGCAGTTAATTGTTATGATTGATCGAATTAGCCCGCAATTTGATAAAATCTATGCTACCTACTTGTTTGCCCATAACTATTATGTCTGTTTTCTTCATTATGTTTGCAACTATTAACACCTCATAGCAGGTCATATGGTGGCTCATGAAAGCCTTTGTCAAGTGTAGTTCAACTTGGTTATGTTTTTATCGCATTTTCAATACAGTCATACTTCTCACACGGAAGTTCAGCGAAGGAGTGCTTCAGGATTTTCTTTCAGGTTGGATGAGCGTGCAGAGAAAAGGAAGGAGGTTTGTCAGTTTAAATGACTTTGGATGATCCTTTTTATTTTATGTTATTTTATGTACAGGTATTAATGCCTAATGGTGTTAGTTCCTCAGTTTTTCATGAAGCTGGAAGAGAAGACCCATGCAAAAGAATTGGAAAAGAACAACATGCAGGCAAAGTCTATGGTAAGGTGCTATGTGTATGAATGTTTTTCTCCTACTTCAATCCTTTATTGGAAATTTTAGGTTCTGAAAAATAATTATAGGAGACCCAAGAGGCCGAAATCAGGCAGTTGAGGAAAAGTTTGACCTTTAAGGCTACACCGATGCCGAGTTTTTATCAAGAACCTATTCCTCCAAAAGTTGAATTGAAGAAGGTAATTTTCTCTCTTGCTAAGGGCTTGTTCATCTTTGCGAAGGAGCATTCTGTCACAAATTCTTATACACCATCTTCTAACAAAGGAATGCAGAGGAAAATCAAAGTGTTTTTGATTTGTAGTTATTTTAAGAAGAAATTTATGTTCACGTTGTTTAGTCAATAATTATCACTTTTGGAAAGTATTTACCTATGTTGCACCGATACGGATACGGCGACACGGATACGACACGATACGGATACGGGACACATCAATTCTTATAAATATAGGATACGGGTACGGCGCGGACACGGCATTATAATTTATAAATCATACATGAAAATTAAGAAAACAATCAAAGCATAATATTTGAAATTAGAAGAAAAAAAAAAGAACAACAACATCATTTGTAGCCTTGTAGCTTATAATATCAAAATATAAGTAAGCATTAAATGTCTAGTACAACAACAAAAGCATAAACATAAATTATATAGCACATGAATTTTCAACTATTCAATAGAAGGAATGATATGATTAGCTTCTTCATTGGTTTGTCTTTGAACTTTTATATCATCTTCAATAAATATCATAGCTTCTAATTCAGGCTCATCAAGTGAAAGATTAGTAATTTCTAATATTCTCATATTATCAAGAGACTCAAATCCATCTCGGAAATGAGAGAACCTTGCTCGCAGCCCCGGAAGTAAATACAATGCGTCTTTTTTTATTTCTTTTTGCTTTTCAACGGACACACGTATCGGATACGCGTGTCCTTTTGAAATTAAATTGTATTTTAATTGGATACGGCTTTGGTGTATCCGACACGTATCGGTGGCGTATCGGAGGAGTATCCGTGTATCGGTGTATCGAATACAGCACGCCTTCATAAATAGGTGTATCGGTGCAACATAGGTATTTACATATTGAGTTTCAACTGTTTAGTTTGTTTTTGTAGGGTTTGCATGCTTTTTTAAAAGTTTATATGCAGAATTTTCATCCAAAAAAGGCTTTACGCTATTATATTTTATGCCTCTAGAAATTTTCTCGTAGAATTACGTGATATTCAATGATGAGAGGTTTCTTCCTCATGGAACTTGTATCAAGGTTTTACATGGAATTTTATATTGCAAGGGCTTCTGCTTCCCTTAAGGTAGTGATTAATATGTTTTAATGGTATCATTTATCATGGCATCTTACATATGAAACCGTCTGAAGAAGAAGACTAAAGCACTCTTGAGTTCCTATTGATGGCTCAATCAATTTGTTTTGTTCAACCACAATAATTTGATGTAACGAACAGAAATATCCACACATACAAAAACCAAAAGAAAAATTAAGGAACGGAAAAGATGGAATGGAAACTAAGACATCACAGTTCCTATCATTGCCTCCCCCACTTTCTACCCCATTGTCGTTCAATGCAAATTATTATTCAGCATTTTGCATTTGTGATTCCGAGGCAATGGGGGTGACCTTAGTTGGATGGCACTCTCAAGTACTGTTGAGATGGATAAAAATCATGTAATATAATGTTATGGAACTTGGCAATGATGTTAGATGCATGATGACTGTGTAAATTTGGCTTGAAGGGATGAGGACATATGGTCGTGAAGACTGGTGGTGGCGGTGGATTTCGATGAAAGGTTTTAGACCAAGTTTACTCTACTCTTTTGCCAACATATAGTTTAATACTAGTAATAACCTATAACTAAGATGATATGATAATGAAAAGTAAAGGAAAAGAAACCACACAAATATTACATGCATGTATGGATAGACAACCATTTTCAAGAAAATCAACCCAAATGGCTTAAAATTAGTTGTAATAAATCATACATTTTTATGGTAGATTAGATATATAGAGTTTTAAACTTCATGTTTTTTATTAAATAATTTTCTGTTAACAAATGCGTTTAAATGTTGACACAATTTATTCTTTTTTTTTTTCAACTTTTCTTTAATGAATTTGCGAGTCAAGAACCAAGAATTAAAAATAAAATTGCCTTTAACAAAAAAAATAAAAATAAAATAATTTCAATTTGATTTATGAAAATAACTTCATTCAGAAGCTTTCTCAATTATTTAATCAACTACAATAACCATGATTTGTTTTTTTTCACATTTATGGATAGGTTTAATTTCAATTAGAAATATAGATTCATATGCAATAGTAGATTTAGTTTAAATTAGAAGTTGTGATACACAATCTAAGCTAGATTTTGATTTTAATTGCAATTTAGGTTCAGATATGATCATTGGTTCAATTTTAAATTGAAATTCAATTTGTTATTTAGTCTTAAATTCAAAATTCAGTTCACATTCAAATTTTATTTTAGGCTCAACTCTGAATCTTGCTCAAGAAGAAGTTCATTTTCGTTAATAGGTTCTGAAGTAGGATTGTATCAAATTCAACAACATCAAAGAAATCCATTAGTAATTGTAATATTCATCTAATTCTTCTTTTAAAGGGTATTCATGAATTATAGTTTCTTCAATAAAATCATATTTAATTATGAATGATTCTTGTGTCAATGTATGCTTGCCTAAATTAACAGAAGATGCTATATTTTTCTTTAGGGAATTATAAATCTATCTAATTGCTCTAGCACACAGGTTATTGTCTATCTTAATAATCAGTGATCTAGTTGGTGAATTATAGTTTAATTCTTTCCTAATTTATCACCCAAAACCTTTAAAGAAATAGATATTGACAATAGAGTAATCTAAAAAAATGACGTTTAGTTATGCCACTCATAATTTTATTTTAATATTCAGAAACACCATGGATGTTTAAATTTTTGATGCCATTGATCCTTGTATTTATGAATGACATATATTGCTTTTTAATTTTATGTTTTAGATCATCTTATGTAGGTTTTGTTTCACTTGCAACTCTTTGACAAAACGACTGTGTATGTCTTATTAGCTATGTTGCACCGATACGGATACGGGACACGCCAATTCTTAAAAATACAGGATGCGGATACGGCGCGGATACGGCATTATAATATATAAATAATACATAAAAATTAATAAAGTAATCAAAGTGTAATATTTGAAATGACAAAAAAAATTGAAATAAAAGTAAGTATTAAGTATTGAAATGTCTAGTACAACAACAAAAACAAGAAGATAAATTGCCCAGCACATGAAATTTCAACTATTCAATAGAAGGAATGATAGGATTAGCTTCTTCAGTGGTTTGTCTTTGAGTTTCTATATCATCTTCAATAAATATCATAGCTTCTAATTCAGGCTCATCAAGTGAAAGATTAGCAATTTTTAATATTCCCATATCCTCAAGAGATTCAAATCCATCTCCAGCAACATCCCACATCCTGTTGTCTCCTTCCATATAAGTTGGAGTTTTCCTTGAGAGAAGTCGAAGGTTTGTATGCACGTAAACTAAATCTTCAGCCCGTTGTGGAGTAATTTTATTTCTCTTCATTGATTGGATGAATGAGTATGTGCTCCAATTTCTTTCACAACAGGATGAGGATGAAAACTTGGCCAAGCAATTTTATGGCGATTGTTTGAAGTAGAGGTGCTGAAGCTCCATGTATAATCCACCACATTTTCGGATCAATTCTCCACCTATCACGCAATGACTCTTGGTCACCAAAGTCCTCCAAATAACCAAAAAATTTAGCAAGCTCAATATTGACACTTCTTCTCTCCTCCTCATTTGGAAAATAACGCTTCAAACATGTCTTCCTCATATTTGAAATTTCTAAATCTTTCTGTGGAGAAACTCTTTGAGAATCCTCTTGAAGCCATTCTTTAGTTGAATATCTTCAAATAACATTAAAATGAAATAATGAAAAAAATGTTGAAATTACAAAACAAACAAATTGTGAATTCATAATAAAAAAAATGTTGAAATTTACCTTGGATTTAGTGAGTGAGCCAAGCAATGTAAAGGTGTATTACTTTTGCTCCACCTATCTTCTAGAATAACATAGATAACATCCAAAAAGCTTGAGTCTTCATGAAGTGTCTTCCTCTCATGTCTATATATAATTTCTTTTACTTTGGCTATATATTGCGACTCTGCCGGGGGTCAAGGGGCAGCGCCCCTGCGGGGGTTTTAGGGGGCAGCGCCCCCGAAAGAAAATTTTTTTGTAAGAGTAATTTTGAAGTGCTGTTTATTTTTAAAGTTGTTTTTATGGAAAGATACCGAGCGATACCGAGCATATTTTAGCTTCTCGGTGCCGCTTGGTACCATTCGGTACCCCTCCGAGCAATACCGAGCGATACCGAGTAATACCAAGCAATACCAAGTTACAGTACCGAGCGATACTGAGTTCCAATACCGAGCAGTACCGAGTTCCAATATCGAGCAGTACTGAGTTCCAATACCGCTCGGTACCGAGTAGTACCGAGCAATACCGAGTTCCAATACCGAGCGGTACCGAGTTCCAATACCGAGCAATACCGAGTTCCAATACTGCTCGATACCGAGTACCGAGCAACACCGAGTTCCAGTAACGTTCGGTACCAAGCGGTACCAAGTTTCGATACCGAGCCTATGATTAAGAAAACGAAGAACGATGAAGAAAACGAACCTACACTGCTCACGTCGCCTTCACTGTTCGCGTTGTCGAGCCGCTTCGTCGACGAAGGATGATCCTATCGACTTTAATGCTCGCGTCGTCAAGCCTCTTTGTCGACAAAGGATGATCTTGTTTGCTTCTATGCTCGCGTCATTGAGCCGCTCCTTCAACTATAACGAAGAAGATGAACATGTGTGGAAACGAAAAACCTAGCTCTTTGAAATGTTGCTCCGTGTTTTGAGCGGAAACGGTGGAAAGTCGAAAAGAAAAGGGTAAATCGTGGCTCCGTGTTTTTTTTTTTAATAGGACACGCGTATCCGATACGCGTGTCCAGTCAAATTTAAATAATATTTTAATCGGACACGGCAAGGCCGTATCCGACACGTATCCGTGCCGTATCGGAGGCGTATCCGTATCCGACACGTATCCGATACAGCACGCCTCGTAAATAGGAGTATCTGTGCAACATAGCTTATTAGTTTATTTAGGCAAATTTAACTCTTTTTGAATCAATGAAATGATATCGTTCAAAGAAATATTTTAAATTGTCAATTTAGTTTGAAAACTCTCTAATGTAAAACTCCCATCAAAATTAGGAAAATAATTTTTATCATAATACTAATGTTCTCATGTAGAATTATATCTACTTGATTTTCTTTATGTTGCATCTTTTGTTGTTTTATTAATTGATCCAATTATTATCGCCACTTCTAGTTGACATGACGATACAATCATATACTCTATTATCAAATTTGCTGAAGAACGTATCAGGTTCTAGGTTCACTTAGGTAAACCTAGGATGGAATGCATAAAAGCATGTACAAAGAACAAAATTTGCAGTTTGATAACTTTAGTTTTCGGCTACTTTTATTCTTTTTTTATATGAAATTGGAAAATACATAAAACTTTCACTTAACAATAATTTAAAGTTTGCTAAAATCTAAAAGTAGCAAGAAAGTCTGTGATCAAATGAAAGCCATGAAACGAATGAAATTCATACCACAATGAGAGCATCTAGATAGTATCAAACGTGACCACATCTCGATCACACACATATCAATAACTAAAAAATAGGAAAGAGAGCTAAAAGAAAGAAATCAATATAGTGTTAATCCAGGTCTCTCCTTGATATAAGGAGAATACTTTCATCAAAAGTAGTTATGAGGACTTACTCTGTAATCAAATAATGTACATGAAACCACACAAGTTTGAGAGGAAGCCAAAATTATACTGAATCAAATGAATTTTTACATATTGTAGGAGTCTTATTTATAGCTTTAAAACCCTACATTTAATTCTCTTTGAATCATAGAATTTGACCTAAGATTAGTAGTTTCAATTTCAGGCATCATAAATTCCATCTAAAACAAGGTTTCGTATTCATCTAATCAATGAGTATTAGATTGTTACTTCAGTACAGAGATGCATGCAATCAGGGCTTTGCCAAATCATAACTATAATAAATGTTAATAATATAAGGAAACTAGGCAACCCCATACGAGTAAATAAAGTATCTTGGCCATACATAGAAAACACTGACTTCATAGTTTGGATATTGCTTGCTAGCAAATAAGGAATCAACAGTTGAATACAAGCTACAATGCCAATAACGGACCGACTCTAACGTATATGTGCTGTAAAAGGGAATTGGAAACGAATATCCTAGGGAATTAGATGAGGATAGAGTCAAAATAGCTTCCAGTAGCAAACTAAACTCATCAAGATAATCAAAGTATTAGAGAGCATATCCCATTTTTATAGGCACTGTTACCGCGGGCATGTTTATAGTGAAGTGAACTAAAAAAATAAATAAAAACAACTTGAGCAACTTGCACACAATTTGCATATCCGATAAATGCGGTTTCTCCTATATGCGTTAATAAAAATCGTGATAAAAGATGAAATCCTACACAATTAACATATATAATTTAGAAGTTAAGATGGATGAAAACAATACATATTTTTTGGCATGCAAGGCCAACGATTTCAATTTTGGTCTAGTGTTCAAAGTTTGAGTGGTCTTGATGATTTTGGTTTTAATATTTTATTATTATTATTCATTAGATAGATGGATGAGTATAATATTTTAACTTTATAAATCAATTTATAATTAATAATTGCATTCTGAAATAATATTACCTCTTATTTGTTTTTGTTATATGTATTTATAGCCTTTATATATTATAAAATGTTGCTTCTCTTCGTGGTGGCTATCTTTTTCATTAATCTCTAGTGACTTAGATTGAAATTTAAGGTATAGGGACCCAATGGAAACTTAAAAACATGTTTGGAACCTAAAAAAAACCGAAAATGTCTTTTCAAAAATTTGAAGTCAAAAAAATTATTTTTAACCAATCAGAATGAAACTAACATTAGGTGTGAATGATTTAAGTTTGTTCACAAGAGTTGGAGAGATCATGCGTCAAGATTTTGAGAGTATGAGTTGGGAAGTTTCACATATGGATTACTTTACAAGGCGGCAAAGAGAAAGCCATAATGCGAAGAGAGGCATATTGTTTAAAGTGGTTCAGTTGAATGATCTACGTCGACTGTGGAGTTGCCCGAGGGGAGATTTTTACTATCCGAGAATAGTAGAGTACAAACATGCTAAAATGTTGCATGATATTCTTCCAAGAGAAATAAGGTGGAGGGAGATTATGTTAGTGAGATAGTTATAGATTAAGAGACAAGTAACAGAGAAGATTCTTGGTCCAAGTTGAAAGAAGAATGCAGAAGAGTCCTCTCAATGAGCTTATGTCTTGATATTTTTAGAGTTGATCCTACTCAGAGCACGAGCCAAGTCATAAGGACGGTTGAGCAAAGGGATAGGAGGAATACGCTGAAGGGATGGCATTCTATATTGAATTAAATGGGCAAACTAATCAAAGTGCTTAGGTGAAAGCTAAAATTCTTGTCATGTTCATAAAAAATGGTGCAATAACTGGACATGTACTGAAATCTTTGAAATGCCTTGATAAAATCTATAGGAACTCATAGGAATAATAATGACAATTAATGTTATTGGCGTTCCGCTGTTGAGTGGAAGGTTAAGAGAAATTAAGAATTGTCAAGATTATATGTGAACTGCTGAGATGATCCCTCTTCAAAGAGGTCATTCCTAGAGGAATTCTCGGATGTCTCATTCATTGAAATGAGATGTTTCTATTTAAAGCTAATCTTCCCATAATGGAGGAGATTGATTCTGAGTTTTCAATAGATTTTCAAGGCTATAGAAGAAGTTAAACTTCATGAGATAATGTTTATCGTAGATGTAGGCACTCCAACATGCGTTTATCTGGTGGATAAATCCTTTATATTGGGATGAGGGGAGATTTTGTGACTTTGCTTCTATGTCAGGTAAGATAGATCTAGCAAGAACCCAGATAAAATAATACAGCTCAAAGAATAATTTAAGAATTGCTTCAAATTAGCTATGCTCAAAATCAAATTTATTTTTCCGCTCATCTTATTCAATGATTCTTTAATACCTTCCACTTATCCTAATAAATATTTGAACGGATTATCAATCTATTTATCTTTACTAGTTAATAAATCACTTCTGAGTTTCTGGATTTTTTAGAGTGATTTGGTAGTTGAACAATCAACCTTTTCGAGGGCAACATGATGAATATTAAGAATGAATTACAAATTCCCAAAACCTCTATAGATGGTGCTGTGAGGTTATTAAGGAACAAATTCTGAAGGGTTTGATGTCATATGTTTTATGATTGATTTTTCTTTTCAAAACATCAAGGGTATATTAGGGCCTGTTTGTAATCACTTTTATTTTTTATTATTTATTTTTGTTTTCTAAAAATAAGATTGTTTATTGTATGTCTAATTATTTTTTAAAACAAATTAAGCTATTTTTAAAAACACTCAATTAAAAACAACTATCACTATCGGTCACCGCTATCGTTACTTCTAACGACTATCACCGCTATCACCACCTCATTGATTATCGTTGTTGCTCATCGGCGATAGTTGCACCATTGCATAAATCAATTAATTGGACAACAAGAGCAACAATAACAACATCATGTCTTTATCCCACTACATGGGGTTGGCCATATGAATCTTTTTTCTCCATTGTCTCTGGTTAAGAGTCAAATTCTCATTTAAATCTAATAAAAAAATATCATTTCTAATATTTTATAACCAAGTCTTTTTAGGTACTTTTACCTTTTTTAATATTAAGCCAAATTTAATACATCTATTCTCTTATCCAAGTCATCGGAAGGCCGCCGTTTTATGTGACCAAACCATCTAAGGCGACACTCTCTAATCTTATCTTCCATTGAAGCTACACCAACCTATTCACGTATATGCTCGTTTTGTATCGTTTTGTATCCTATCTCTAAAAGTGAAGCCACTCATCCACCTGAGCATCCTCATATATGCAACACTTAACTTAATATTATGCTTTTCTTTTAATGGCCAAAATCAACTAATTTGACAATCAATAAAAATAAAAATAAAATTTTTAAAATACCCCAAATAGCCTCTTGGCTAATGACTCGTCTGTTTTCCATTCTTTTTGAATGAATTCAGCATTTTTCTCCAAATGAAGTAGTAAGAAAAGAGGACCCCAATTATTCATTTGGCCTAATCCATCTTAAGACACTAGCATGTCAACTTTGAAATGTTTATGTTCATTTTTTTCCATTATGATGATAATTTCCTGTTTATCCTCCTAGAAAATTATCACAATTATATTTGTGTATATGCTCTCCTATCTGCTGATTGTATCTTTTGCTTAGCTAACCTTGATAATGCTAAACTTGAGAATCCTTCTTATTTTCCGCATCAATGCATCATATAATCATCACTTTGAGTGCTTCTTTTTCATAATTCTTTATCTCGTTAAGCTTATCAGTTGAGTTCTTTTTTTCACAATTTTTTCCTTGTCGTATCTGCCGATCTATTTTTCTCGATTTAATCTCCTCTTCCCCATGATTTTATGGTCCTCTTTTGTTCACTTCTGTTCTTTAACAGATCCCTCCAACAAGAGCCCGATCCCCGAAGCTTGGAAGACACAAGTCCTCCACCGCAGCTAACAACTCACAAGTTGATCACTCAATTCAAAGTTCAGAGACCCAGCCCAGCTTAGTCAAGCAAAACGGGGAAGCTGAAACTGATACCGCACTTTCCAAAATAAGTACTTCCCACAAATCACATTCAAAACTACCATCCATAAAATCTGCACTGACTAAACCTGAAGCAAAACTTGCCGGTTCAAAGACCAGAGCTTCAAACCTGAAGCAAAGGATTGATAAATCAAAGGTGAAAGAAAATGAGACAAAACAGAGTGGTGATTCTTCCCAAGACGTTTCAGAAAGCCTATCTGAGGTTCTCACTGCATCAGAACCTCTGGCTACTAATCCTGGTGAAGTTCCTATCGAAGCTTTACAAATTTGAATCGAGAGTCATTTTTCTTAGTACTAGTTTGTGCAGATTTGTGAATAGCTGCAATATATTATATTACCAATTAAGAATTGTATAATTGCTTGTATTGCCACATGGATTTCATTGTCCTTTCTACTGGTAGAGAGTCATCGTCTTCCTGTTTTTTTCTGGACGTGTTGAGTATCCATGTATTGTATATTATTTGATTTGTCTGTTATATATACTTCTGTGCTGACTGCCTATTTTTGTTGCTCGGTAATTCTTGCCTTGGTTTGCCCTCTCTATTTTTGTTGGTTTCATTGATAGAATAAGCTGATGGTTTAGGATTGGACGTGTGGTTTGGTGGCATCTGTGGCTCAGGACTTCAGGTTGAGGATTTTACCAAATTTTATTGGTCATTTAGGCTTCGTATGGGACGACTTTTTTACTGCTTCTTTAGACAGTATTCTGGTACTAAAAATTTAATTTTTGTACTAAAACATTGTTTTAAAAAGCAGTAAGAAAGTCGTCCCAGACGAAGCCTTAGTCAGGTGAGAAATCATTATCATTATTAGTATCTTTATCCGAAGTATTGTCTGTTGATTTCATGAATCTCATCATCTTCTTTCTAGTTGGAGATTTAGGTTTTGTTTGGACGGATTTATTACTGCTTCTTAAATCAGCTTTTTAGTTAAAAATTTTAAAATTTTTATATTTAAGGCTGCTTTAAGAAGCAATAAAAAAGCTTGTCCCAAACACATGTTAATATAGCTTTCTACTGCATCTGCTGGCTTCTGTTTATTTGAATAATAAGAAGAGCAGTTTTGAAGTGTTTGGTGTGACAGCTTTGTAATGCCTCTTCAAAATTTATATTTGTTGGAACTTGAATTTTACTTATATATTTCTTTTTAATTTATGACTTAAATACATATTTTCATAATTATAAAAAATAATAATTGAAGCTGAATGATGAAAGGGCCTACTAAATTAGTAAAATTTGAAGCAACTTAAAGATTTTGTCCAAATTTTTGACTTTCCAAGCACAAAAGCAGAATCCAAAATAGGTTCCATGCATTCTTTTGCCAATAATTTATCACTCTATTTACTTTAATGATTTATTACATATTCATTGACAATATTCCTTTGGCACATTCATCATAAAATAAAGTAAATAAATAAAAACAATTACATGTATTTTCCTTGCTAACATTCAACTAGCAACTAATTTAATTTGTTACAAAAATTCTTATAATTAAATGGGCTTCTTATTCATGAAATATGAAGTTCTACAAATTATTTTCTTTTCATATTTTGTGTGTAGGGGCATATTCTTTATATCAAATTTTACCTTTATGATTATGGGAGCTTCATTTGATCTAATTCAATCATTGAGAATTGATATATCATTGAAAATCATCCTTATCGGGCATAAATCTCGAGACATTTTTAAATTGAAAGCTTCTAAAATTAAATTAGGACCATTTGAACTTTAAGTTCGATAAACTTATAGTTGAATTGAACGTCTCGACGAGACAAATCCAAAGAATTAAAAAATTGTCAATTTTGAACCCAAATGATCCCAAATTAAAGGCCTAAAGTGTAATAAAAAAAACTTTTGAGCATTAATTGGATGACCAAATGACATACAAAATTAGCATGCTTATAGTTGAATAAAGTGTATTGATTACAGGATTCGAATGAGAGCAAGATCCATTAATTTCGATATCATTAAGATACTTAAATGCCAAATAAATGCTTTATATTTGAGGGAATCAATATGCGCCCGATGGAGTGTTTTGGATTTTCTCCATATTTAGGAGTCATGCCACTCTCAAAAGTATATAAATAAGCCATCACTTTCTACATTAAGAACGGAGGAAAAACCTAAGAGCTAGAGCTTGAATTTTGGCTTGAGATTTATGAGAGCTTTGAGTGTCTATGCATCCCTGAGTACTACCCAAACACCACTTCCAGACCACTGTTCCAATTGTCACCTTCAATCATTCATCGGTACGCTATTACGGTAATTCAACATTTATTGTCTGTCGTCTACGATCCTTAAACCACCATCACTCGACCATGTTTCTTGGACCACCGTCGCTTAACTACGGTCCTCAAACCACCATCGATCGACTATAGCCCGTAAACTGTCATTACCCAACTATGTCCCTCGAACTGCCATCGTCCTACCACCAACCTCAAACTCAGATCATCATTGCTTGACTATGGTCCTTGGACCACCATCGTCCCGCTACATTCTTTTTGACCATTATCACCTGACTACAGTCCCTATAACCTCGGCCGCCCACCAATTATGGTCCTTCCAACCACCATCACATGCTCATAGTCCCTTCAATCTCTGTCGCACGTCAACTACGCTTCTCATATCACCATTGTCCTACTATGATCTTTTGACTATTTTTACCCAACTACGGTCCTAGTGTGATGCACTATGATCTAGTGAAAAGATTGAATATCTAAACCTACATTTTAACTCAACCACAAACTTTTTTTTTTTAACCACAAACTTGAATAAACCAAAGTTAATTATCAAATTCAAAATAATAATACCAATATAAACATCATTTTATTTTTAGTTTTTCAAAATTCATATATAATAATCCAGTTCACATAAATTCTATAAATCAAAATAATTAAAATTGGATTTTGAAATACCTCAATAGTTGACTCAGACGACCTTGTTCTTATCCTGCTATACTCTATTGGGCCTTTCTTTTTTCTTGAAATATCAAAATGTATCACAGTGTGAGCACAACTTGTAATAGCCCATATTCAACATTCAAATAATATTCTATGAGTTGTTATAAGTCCAATTTGCAAACCATTTTTTCCATAACATAAAAATTATTGAGCTTTAATTATAGTAATTTTTTTTATAAATTTATGGGCAGTTTAGATATGAAAATAAGAAGCTTCTTATTTAATTATAATTTCTTAAGAAATTAACATATGCCGGTACAACTAAGTTTTCTAAGTCCGTTAGATGTATGTTTTGCAAATTGATTTCACCAATAAGGTATCTATAAAACCACTAACTAAATCATGATTGAACAAATATTCATTATAAATAAATTATTTGAATTCTAGAACATTGGGTGTTCCATCTTGGACCACCGTTGTCTGGTTACAATCTTCAGACCCACATCCCATGCCTACGTTTTTTGGCCACTGCCCCTTACGTTTTTTGGCCATAGCCCCCTAACTATGATTCTTAGACTACTATCATAGGACTACAATCCTCGGAACCCCGCTGTTCAAATATTGTCCTTAAACTGTTATCTCTCATCTACAATTCTTGAGCCACCGTTTCCTTACTATAGTCTTTTGATCATCATCACCCAACAATGTTTCTTAAATCATCATTACCTAATTGTATTCCTATGACCACCGTCGCTTGACTATGATCTTCTAACAACCGTCATCTACCAACAATAGTCCTCCAATCATCATTACTTAAATACAATCCTCCAATCATCATCGCTCGACTACAGTGCTCTAGCCACAGTAGTCTCACTGTGTTCTTTCAACCCTCATCGTCAGATTATAGTTAATTGGATTATTGTTGCCCAAATACAGTCTTGTAACCTCCTTCAGCCGGCAACTCTCATACAACCAACATCTCATAACTATACTCCTCTGATCACCATCGTTTGAATACGATCCACCGTCCTATAATCTTTTGATCATTATCGCATGGCTACTCTGACGCCTACTCCACCTATTATCGCTAATAATGCTAACACATGATGTCACTTACAAGATCAACGAATGTTGTCACATTAACTCTAACTCCCAACTTCAGCACTTAGATTTATGTTGTATTTCTGCCATTAGGCTTTTCCTACTTCAACCAAGCAATATGTTCTTTACAATGTATCAATGCCCTCCCTCGAGGAAGGGCATCATTTATAATCGATAACAAATAATAATGGAATCATTTTAACTAAGTCATATTCTTAGATTTTTCATATAAAAAGTATGCTGTTTCTTACAAGTCTTATGCTACTCACTTATGTGTGTGCGCTGAATCTTCACGCAAACTATAAAATTAGGACGTTAAACTATCTATCTCTATCGCAGGAATATTCCGACGTGCAACAAGAACAAATAAAAAAAAATGCGTGATCTATATCAAATTGATAGTTATATCATATTGCTAATAGAACAAATTTTACTATAATTAAGTGGTGTAGATTTTACAACACTTTAATCTTTATTATTATTTCTCGAAATAAGAAATAAAACCAAATCAAATACTTTATATCATAATATTACATTAGAAAATAACATATTGAACAAAACAACCCCTTAATTCCATTTAATTTTTTTGCTAGGTTAATTTAAATATCACTATGGTGGTGTAATAGTTCCTACAATATATCAAAATTCATATAGGCTAAAATTCCATGTTTATTTTATATATTGCATAAATATATTAAATAATTAATAAAATAATATTTTAGAATTATTCATTATATAGATTAAGTTGTAAGATAAAATATTTAGGTGATAAATATTTTTCGAAGTTTATAATTATTATCCTCAATGATGCTCCAACTTTCAAATGTTTATATAAATTAATTATAGCCATCTAAAACAGCTAAGGGTCCATAGCTCAGTGGTAGAGCAATTGACTGCAGATCAATAGGTCACCGGTTCGAACCCGGTTGGGCCCTTGTTCGTTTAATATTTTTTTAATTTCTTTGTTATTATATGAATAAGAATATGATTTTTTGGTCTGCACAGTTCAATCAAAGCTTTTCTTTTCAACATATTTTTCGAATTGTCTATAATTACTTATTTTTAATTTTTTATTTTTGGAATCTTAAAGTCTGCTATAATCTGTTTGATTATTTGCCTATTTTTTATTATTAAATACTGCTCTTTCACCTATATAAAAAAAAATGAAAATCTTGCATAGTCTTTGTTATTTCTTGTTTGTTTCATTAGGTATTTTGTCATTATGCCCTGCATAGCTGAAAATTAACATGTAAATCATAATGTTTGGCCTTAACATAAATTAGTCGTGCGAGCTCTAATCACTCCTATCTTGAGCTTGATTAATTAATCGAGCTTGAGCTCAAACTTTATTCTACGAGTTCGAGTTGGCTCACGAGCTTATGAAAGAAAGAAAATAATTATGATTCCAGACATTATTAGATTATAATGATAAAATGGATGAGGAATTAAAGTAATAATACTAATAAAGAATCACTTAATATAAGAAAATAAGATATTATTTTTTAAATACTTTTTATAAGGTTATACTTAAAATCTTAAAATCCTGAATGCTAATATATTTTAAGTGCAATTTATAATAATATTTTTTAAACTACCCGGTTCGTGAGCTAACAAGTTGAGTCTGGCTCAAGCTTGACTCGTTAGATCATCGAGCTTAGGTCACGATCCATTTATCGAGCCATGCCTAAACTAGCTCGTAAGTTGGCTTGACTCATTTACACCTCTACATTATCTCATTCACTAATATGTTAATTAAAGCTTTTAGCACTTTTTGCTCATTACCTTTATTCTGCTCGTCTCCTTTTTTTTTTCAAAATTTATTTTTCACTATTTTGATGTTTGTCATTAAATATTTCAATAGTAGAAATTACCTCATTAAATAGGAGTGTTTATGATCAATGAAGAAAACAAAGAAACAGGATCAATCATTTCATGGGTCCCAAAATAAAGATAATTTGATGCTATGATTAATATAGAATGCTTACATATGCATATTAACCGACGGAGCACACTCCCTTATGGTGCTGGCTGGGGATGCAATGTACTCGTGAACGTAAAAGAAATATGTTATAAGAAAAGAAATGAAAAATGAGCACCTTCATTGAAACTAAATTAGATGATAGCTCATATTACGGTTATATTATTTATGAGAAAGAATAAAGAATAAAAATATTGTATATACATAATATTGAAAGTTTTAAAATGAAACGAATCTAAATAAAATTACTTTATAATATGAATTAAAATGCTCATGCATATTATTCCAATTATCATAGATTACTGTAATTTAAAAATATATTTTACTCACTGAGTTGTGACATATTTTTAATTGCTCCAACATTTTCAATTATAAAATAATATAATCAAAATGAGTAGAAAAGATGAAAATGTGTATCGTAACTATGATATACATAATGAAAGTTATTTAATTCATTGTATATCAATTCATATTTCTTTTGAGGTTTTAGTGACTTTTAAATTTATTGAGATAGTTTTCGATTAATTAAAAATTTCAATTAACCGTCCAACAACCGTATGTTCCTACCTCGTTAATTCGAACATCCAAGCCTGATCATGACAATAGTAGCTTCATTCAAAAGAAGATCTTTCCATCCTCCCTGTAATCCATGTATCGCTTGTACTAATGATTAGTAAGAGCCAAATAATCAATGAAAAGAATCAATCATTTAAAATTTGCCAAACTACTGCAAGAACTAAAAGAAACAAGCAAGAATTGACCTGCCATACGCTTCAGCACTTCACAAAAGTGCTTTCGTAACACTTGCTGGTAAAATATAGCCAAAATAAATAAATAAAGAGTCACTACACGAAAGTTACATACAGAAAGCAACAAAATAATAGAATCAACATAAATTAGGCCTTTCACAAATCAAGTAAATCTCTTTTGCTAGCTTGAAACACAAAGCAGGTTTCCATGATGACACGATAATTATATTACAGGTACCAAAAGACAGGATGGGTACAGAAGAAATGGCAGGGAAGCCCAACCTATGTCAAATCGTGTTAAAAACAACCTGTAGACTCTATTTGCAACTCAAATTTTACAAACTAGCAAAAGGTAGGAGGTGGGGGAAGGAGGGCCGAGAGAAGTTACTGTACACAAAAGCTGTGAGTTATTTTGCTGGCTCTTTCTGCCCTAACGCTGCATTTCCATGGTGCATCATGGCCACAAATTCATTGTAATCTATTCTTCCATCCTGAAAATCAATCATGAAATACCAGTTAGCTTAAAATCCCCGTCATCTTGGAAAATATTGTGAGCTTATTAAGACTTTGTTTGGGATGGCTTTTTAATTGCTTCATAAAGCAGTTTTTTAGTACAAAAATTTTAATTTTTGTACTAGAAAGCTGCTTTAAAAAGTAATAAGAAAGCCGTCCCAAACGAAGCCTAAGATTATGGGAATAAAATGGCTCACATTATCTTGATCTATTTCTCGAATCATTTCTTCAAGATGGACATCTCCTACACCGAACTCCTCACAAGCTTGTTGGAGCTCATCTTGAGTGATGTAGCCACTGCCATCTTTATCAAAATATTGAAATGCTGCGAACAAATTATCCCCCCTCTCAACCTTGTTTAGATGCAATGTTGCAGCTATGAACTCTCCATAATCAATGGTGCCACTATTATCAATATCAGCCTGAAATTGTTGATCAAATAGAATATTAGAAGGTAAGCTACAGTAGACCTAGATTGTCGAATATTGGCAATAGAAATCATTAAGAGAAGTTAAATTAAACAGAGTACAATTTAACCAAGGATTTGGCTAGAGAAAGAGGGATAACCTTCACGGTGACCCAAAGAAAGACGGCTAAACGACATTGCTAAAGGGATGTCAAATGTCAATCAATAACAACGTTAATATTGGCCGGGCAAGTTTCAGAAGGACTTTTGACTTTATTATAGTTTTAAAATGAATGTGATTATAAATAAAAAATTATATCTACTTTCATGAAAAAAATTTCTGCAACGGAACATAGGAAACTCTTGACCAAGAAAGGGGTTAATAATGTTTATATTAAAGTCGTTAAGGATATGTATGCAGGAGCTTTACTTGTGTTAAAACATAAGGTGGTTTGACCAAGTATTTTCTTATTTCAGTTAGATTACATCAAGGATCGGTCTTAAGCACATATCTTTTTTGCTTTAGTCATGGATGTTCTCACTAGACATTTGCAAGAGTTTGTACCCTGGTGAATACTTTTTGCTGATAATATTCTTCTTGTTGATAAGACTAGAGAGGGAGATGAAGATAAACTTAAATTATGGAGGTCAATCTTAGAGTCTAAAGGCTTTCGTTTGAGTAGATCTAAAATTGAATACATGGAGTGTAATTTTAGTAATAATAGATCTAGTGAGGAGATTGTGACTTTAGGTGATCAAGTCATTAATAAGAGTACACGTTTTAGATATATGGGGTCTATTGTTCAGAGTGATGGTGAAATAGATGGAGATATTATTAGTAGAATTCAAGTTGGATGGTTGAAGTGGAGGAATGCATCGAGCTTGTTGTGTGATAGAAAAGTCCCTCTCAAATTTAAGAGAAAATTCTATAAGATGGTAGTGAGACCTACAATGCTTTATGGTGCAGAATGCTGAACTTAGCATTAACAAAAAATAGTTAGAAAAAGAAAACTTACAGCTTCCATTAGAGCTAAAATTTCAGATTCCTTGAGAAAAGCGCCAACTCTTTCTAAACCAGACTTGAGTTCCTCATATGTGATTTGGCCACTATTGTCTGTGTCAAGCATCTTGAACATTTCTTTCAAACCAGCGATTTCTTCTTCTGACAAGCTCTCAGCAATAACCTATATAAGTTCAGTTTTCATGTTTAGATCACAAGTGCGCAGGAATGAGATTGAGTAAGTTCATTTAAACTACTGTAGTATTTCGAGAAAGTATCTTATAGAACGGGAAAAAAAGAACTAAAGAAATAGAGATCCTCTTATCCAAATAAGCACATTTCTAATTAACCATAAGATGAAAACAAGAACAATAAACGAAGGGATGATTTATCTAGGATTCTATTGCCCTACAAGAAGAACTGTAAAAGAAATTCTTCCAAGATATTAGAAAAGCTACATAATATCTACAAAATAATAAAACCATTCAGGAAAAATGACAACTGACAATACCTGGGAACAAAAAATCAATAGAACAATAAACTTATGAAAAATAATCATATGCTGCTTAATATATATTTCACATTTCATAAGTACAGATGTATATAGTAATATTTACTCTTTTATCATATCTTGTAGAAAAAATATTCTTCATTAAATTTCCTGTCTTGTAGAAAAAACTATTTTCCATAAACTTATTTAGAGTTGGCCAGTTGGGTATTGGGTATCTAAGTATAAAAACTTGCAATAGATGGATGCATCTTGGAAGTAAAAACTGCAAATAGATAGAAGAAAAATGTAGGAATACAAATATGGGGTTGATTTTTTATTACTTCTTCAACAATAACGAAATACAATTGATCTACTATTCGAGAGGTAGGTCAGCTCTCCCATAAATCCTACTCGCCACTAGGAAACTCAAACCAAACACTAGAAAATATATTCAGCACCTTTCTCCCCTTAACCCTAGACAAAACCCAATCTTAAATAGCCCTCACACACAATAAACACAATTAAATCCTTCCTAAACAGTATAAACACAAATAGAGAACATTCCTAAATAATTAGAACCTTCCTAAACAGTATAAACACAATTAAAAATCTTCCTAAACAACTCCCAATTGATTTCTCCTCCTTACATAATGAATAATAGCTCTCCTGGGCCCCACAAGGGGGCAAAAATCTCCCCCTCTGCTACCCCTGGTTCTGCTCAACCAAAGGGCTAGTTCGGCCAGGGCTGGGCCAATCTAGCTAGGTTGGCCAAATGCAACCTCCACCCCCCCGGCATATCAATACCAAGGTTTAAAATTGCGTAAATAAGCCTCAAGGCGTTTTTCGTCCGTGAGGCGAGGCGTAAGTCTCGAGGCGATGTGAGGCGTAAGCCTCACCGACGAAGAATCGCGTAAATGAGAATTTAAGGGTTTTAGCAAGTAAAAAATAGTAAGATTCTATCATACAATAAAAACATCTAAATGACAATTGAAATTAGGGGAAAGTAAGAAAATAGATGCAATAAAATTATGTCCCAAAGTACAAAACCACAAAATATTAGTCTATCAAAACTTCCAAAGTAAAATTAAGAAAGAACATATATAATCCAATCATGTTCCATCAGTAAATGGGTCTTCAAAGGAATCTTCTCACTCCTTCCTCATCTCCTATAGAGTCCAATGTCTTCCAATCAAAGCATGAACTCATGAAGAAATAGACTAACACTAACAACTATTACTAAAGATGATGAATAGAACAATATGCCGGACTGCCGGGGGTCCAAGGGGGCGCTGCCCCCCTGGCAGGGTTTGACCTGCCCGGTCAGGTCGCGGGGTCAAGAGACAGCGCCCCTGCGAAGGTTTCCGGGGGCAACGCCCCCGGAACAAAATTTTATTGTAAGAGTAATTTTGAAGTTCTGTTTGTTTTTGAAGTTCGTAAGTTGTTTGTATGGGAAGATACCGAGTGGTACCGAACATGTACCTAGCAGTATCGAGCATGTACCTAGCGGTACCGAGCATGTACCTAGCAGTACCGAGCAAATACCTAGCTGTACCGAGCATATACTGAGTGGTATCGAGTATGTACCTAGTAGTACCGAGCATATATTGAGCGGTACCGAGCATGTACTGAGCGGTACTGAGCATATATTTGAAGCGTACGCCTCAAAGGAAATTGCGCAATAACGCTAGTGAGGCGCGCCTCACTCCACCTAAGGCGTATGCCT
Organism: Dendrobium officinale; assembly: GCA_019514585.1. Lineage (NCBI taxonomy): Eukaryota > Viridiplantae > Streptophyta > Magnoliopsida > Asparagales > Orchidaceae > Dendrobium > Dendrobium officinale. The sequence goes on along the minus strand of CM033686.1, from coordinate 5,909,617 downwards.
CATGATGCCTGAGAATTATGTAGGCTTTGAGGCTATTTTGAAGCAAATTGCGCAAAGGCGCGCCTCGAGGCACGCCCCAGATTGCGCAATTTTAAACTATGATCAATACCCCCCTCCCCCCAAAAGACACACCTCGTCCTAAAGGTGGAAGGCTAAGAAGTATCTCTTGATAATCTCGCATGGCTCCCATATGGCTTTGTACTCCGGTAAATCATTCCACTTGATTAGTACCTCTTGTGCTCATGTCTCCTCTGGGAGGCACCCCTTCTACTCCCAGTGGTTCCAAAATGACCTCCATATCTTTTGTCAAAGTCAAGGGTAATGAAGACGATGTATGATCTCATATCGCTCATCTTAGTTGTAATGGTAATCCCAGCCGATAAACCACTGCTCCAATGCACTCCAAAACCTCCTAACGCCCTAAGTATCGTATGGCAAATTTCTCATTCCTCCTCCTGACTAGTATGCCGATAGGGTCTCAGCTTCGAGTAAACTATATCTCCTGGCTTGAAGTGTATTTCTCTCCTTTGCTCATCAACCTTCCTCTTCATGATTTGTTGGGCCCTCAACAGATGTCCCTTGAGCTCTACTAATATCTTGTCCCTCTCCTCCAAGATCTACAATGGATACTGGTGTAGTGTTTTACCCATTATGTATCAAATGAGGTGGATCTCTCCCATAGAAAATCTTAAAAAGGGTGGTCTATGCTGCTGAACGATACAAAGTGTTGTATCAATACTCGGCCCAAGCAATCCATTTTGCCCAACTCTTCAGCATATCCAATATAAAGCATCGCAAATAGGTCTCCACACTCTTGTTGACCACCTCCGCCTAGCCATCTATTTGAGGATGGTATGTCGTGCTCCTCTTCAAGACTATCCCCAATAAATGGAACAACTCTTTCCAGAAATGACTGAGGAACAACTTATCTCTATCTGACATAATGGATTCTGGAAATCCATATAAGCACACCGCCTCCCGTATGAAAGCAGTAGCCACAGAGACCTCCAGACTATGCAGCTTCACCAAGTAGGCCAACCCTGCTCCATATATTGTCTTAATCATGGCTTTGAGTGAAACCATGATTTTGCACAAGCTAGCATCTCCTTACAGCACCACCCGCCTCCCCTCCACCTAAATCTTCATAGTCAAGGATTTCTAATTATCATGATCGTCTGTAACCACTTCATCCCTATGATCACATTAGTGCTCCCCAAATTCAAGGGAAGAAAATCCTCCACTATTTGTATGCCCAAGAGTATCAGTACCAACCTTCTGTAAATCCCCCTACTCACTTTCTTCCCTATCCCCATCAAGTCTCCAAAGCTCCCTATATCCACCAACTTCAATCTCAACCGGTACATGACTTAATTAGAGATAAAGTTATGAGTAGCCCCGCTATCCACCAAGATCATCACTGGTCGCTCTCTAATCCATCTTCTCACATTCATGGTGTGATTTAGAGTAAATCTCACTACTGAGTTAAGAGACACTTCTGACACATCAAGATGTAGGTGCTCTCTTCCTGCTTCTGCTTTCTCCTCCAACTCCTCATTGTCAGACTCCTCCTCAAAAATTATAAGGAGCTGGAGTGTGCGATCCTTGCACCGATGGTCTGGTGCATACTTCTTATCTCATCGGAAGCACAAAACCTTCGCTCTCTTGTCCTGCACCTCTGCCTCTGTGAGGCACTTGAAATTGGCCCCGGAGTGAACTCCCCCACTCTTCTCCCTAGGTGCCTCCCGCTGAAATGACATCGTCTAGATCATCGGTGCCTGGGAACTTGGTCCTCTTTATCTATCTCTGATCCTCTGCTATCTAGGCTACTCCATCATCTGCCTCAACCCTTTCGGCCTCAACAATTAAAGGTCTAACTATATGTCGAGCTTTAGGCCCTTCATGAAATTTTCCTCCAATACCGCCTCTGAAATTCCCCTTGATTGCCCCAAATGCAACTCAAATCTCTCCCTATAGTCCATGATGGTCCCCTCTTGATTGAAGGCAAAGAATTGCTAGTGTAGGTCCCCTTTTTGAATTGCTCAGAAACGCTCTAATAAGCAATCCTTAAACTCTTCCTAAGAGTGGATTGGATATCTAGCCTCTATCCATTGAAACCAGGCGAGGGCTTTCCCCTCCATACATATCCTTACGGTTGTAAGTTTTTCCTCTTCAGTCAAGCAATTCATCGCAAAATACCTCTCCACCTAATACACCAAACCATGGGCATCCTCCTCTTTAAATATCGACATCTTCAACTTCCTCACCCTAGCATCTCCACTCTAACTTCCTCTCCCTCCAAAGGTTCCCCATGTACATCGAGGGTGTGAATGGGTGTGAATCTTACATCTCTTCCATCCTCCTTGCATGACCCAATCCCCATCTCTAATTTCCCACTCCCCTTGCATGAAATGCCTCCCATAGGGGTTGGCCACCATACCACCTCCACCACAAAATTCCCTCATTGCTATCCCCCATCTGAAAACCCTGATTCGCCCCTTATCGAAGCCCTAGGAGGTGGCTCTTGATGAAAGAAACTCTCCTCGTCAAACTCCTCCTGTCTGATCTTCTTACCCTTAGATTCAGCTAAGAAAATTTCGATCAAATGTTGGTTAGGGTTAGCAACCAGTAGAGTTATGGATTGAATCTCCATGAGCTTCCTCATCATCTCATCCAACCCTCCAAATCGGCTCTCCATCCGATTCTCCATGAGCTTCCTCATCATCTCATCCAACCCTCCAAATCGGCTCTCCATCCGATTCTCCATGACTAAAAACCTTTCTTCGATGATTGAGAAATTTTCCTCCATCAACGCATCCACCTTTGCTTCCATCTCTCCAAAATTTCGCTCTGATACCAATTTGATGAGTCTTGGAAGTAAAAATAGCAAAAAAAGCAGAAATATAAATATGGAGGCTGATTTTTTATTACTTCTTCAACAATAACGAAAAATACAATTGAGAAACTATTCGAGAGATAGATCGGTTCTCCCACAAACCCTAGCCACCGCTAGGAAACTCACACCAAACCCAAGAAAATAAACTCAGCACCTATCTCCACCTAACCCTAGATAAAAATCACACTTAAATGTCCTCACACACAATAAACACAATTAAAACCTTCCTAAATAACGTAAACATAATAGGAAACATTCCTAAACAATTAAAACCTTCCCGAACAGTATAAAGATAATTAGGAAACCTTTCTAAACAGCCCCCCCCCCCCCCCCCCCCCCCCCCCCCCTTGATTCCTCCTCCTTACCTAATGAATAATAGCTCCCCTGGGCCTCAAAAAGGGGGCCGAAATCTCCCCTTCTGCTGCACTTGGTTCCGCCCAACCAAAGGGCTGGTTCAGCCAGTGCTAGGCTGGTCTAGGCTGGCAAGGTGGCCCTCCCTTGGCGTATCATAGACTTGAGATGGAATCGTTTAAAACACGTTGGTATACGTTGGTATGCACTATTAACGCAAGTCTCAAAGTTATTATTTGATAAAAGTGCAAGATATGTATGTTGAGACATGCAAAATGACGTTTGAGTATTTTTCTTAAGTTGTTGATGCTATAGTAGTAGCTTTGATTTTATTTTCAAAAATCTCAATTTTAATTTAATTCCTTTAATCAAGCCTACAATGATGCATACGAAAAAGAAATAATTTCACTAATGATAAGAACCCCTTGTTCTAGTTCAGTTTACCTAGTTTGGTATAGTTTTTTCTAAATTTTCTTCGGTAGGTTGGTTCGGTGATTTGATGGATTGCATCGGTTAGATCACTGGTTTGATGCCTTGGGCCAAGAGCATGATCCTTCTGTTCTCACTATTCCAACTCCATGCTTGACTATATATTTCCGTTGCTCTGATGCGAATCGATTGTAAACCTTTATGCTCGTTGCTCTAGTGTGCAATCATGTAATCATGGTCCTTCAATTTGCGGTCTTATTGTAGGTACTTGCAGCAAAATTCCAGCACAATTTACAAGAAGGTTCCAGGGCAGGGTTATGATATTGGATTACTGAGGCAAGTAAATTTTAATTTTTACTAAATAAAATTCTCCATTTACTCCCAAAATTTGAGTATTAGTTGGATTTAAATTCTTAAAGCACGGTACATATTTTGATTGCCAAATTGCGGGGGAAGCATCTCTTTATGCTGGCAGGAAGGCCTAAATTTCTAAATTTGACAAATTCTTTCCATATTTTTTCTTCTGCAGTTTTTGTAATTCATGTCATTGACTTGCATGTATGATTGGATTTGATTAAAGTTTGGATTGCTAATTGCCATGTATTTTTTATGACCACGTTGCTTTCATTGATCCTAAATTTCCTAGCTAAATTTCTATTTGACGATAATTAAATTATTGTTTGGGGAATTTTGCAAGTTTTCTGGTTTTCATCATATTTTGTTTAAATTAAAAGATGGTGAATTAAGAATTTTACCTCATGTGTGATTAGGAAACCCTAAATTTAAGAAATCATACATCAACTATGCTACTGTAGTGACTAATGGTGCCTTAGTATGTAGTAGTGTCTAACATTTGCATAGCATGAAAAAAATATTCATTCACTAAAAGAAAAATGCAGGACAGGAAAATTCTGCATGCTCATAGCAAAAAAGGTAAAAACATCCATTGAAATTTTTTTATTCATTAAGAATGTCATGATTATGTATTGGAATGCAAAGCATATAGGTTGTTGTGACCTGCCAAACCAAGATTCTATGGCTGTAGAGCCAAAATACAGTATTGATATTTGATAGTAACTTGTTAGTCTGGATAAGGTAGCTCACCCTAATTGCTATCTTCTTAAGCTTATTTGTTGTTGAAAATTGTTTTAAGCGAGTTAGAACAGCGGAATCAAGAGGCTTATCTGGGGCAACTCCATCAACTTGAGTCCAAGGGTGGCCTGCCAAAAACGAGAAGCAAAACATAAATAAAAATTTCACAATTGAAAATTAATTAGGTCCCTTCATCAATTTTATCTATCAAAAAACATTTTTGGGTTGTTTGTTGATCTGAGATGATCTGAGAAATATAATCAAATCGGCAACTTGCCAAAGCTTCAATTAAAACTGGAAAATTCTCTATTATTCCTCTGTTGGACATGGAAACTGCACTTTATTCATGACAGGTAACTTGACAGCGAGGCTGAAAATTCCGAAATATCCAATATATATTAGAAATTTAGTTGTACGATCGTATAACTGTGAATAACATTTTGCTTTTTGCCTCTTACTATTTCAGAAAGCTTAAGAACATTTCTGCTTTTAGAGATAATGGCCTTAAACAACATAATAATGAAAAATGATATGCATGACAAAATCGTTAAACACAGCTACACGGGCTCATCCACCAACGAAAACGCACAGATCTTCACTATGAATGCTTCAGTTTGACAAAAAATGAAATGGAGCTTAGAATTTCATGTTTTTGAAGTCCTCACAAGCAATTGTACTATCCTTCAATTACCAATTAAAAAAGGTTTAAGGATTTCTACTTTTAGAGTTGATTGCCTGTGACAACATAATTGTCATAAAAAATGCAAATTCAATCTTAAGAAGGAGCATCGTTCCATCAATCAAAAGAGAGATCCACACGCCTTAATTATCTTAAGTATGAAATATAGGCCTTACATAGAACTTCATGGGCAGTTAGACGTTTTTTGACATCCCTCACCAGCATTCTCCTAATTAGATCCTTTGCACTTTCCGAAATTTCAGGCCATGGCTCTGATGAGAAGTCAAGATCGCCTTTCAAAACTTGCTCAAAGATTCCCTGTTCTGTTTCTGCATCGGCCAATAGAAAAAAATCCAAATGAGTTGTTAATCTGGAGAGAAGTCATCATAAACAGAAGAATTATACTCAGGAAGAAAGCAATTATGAGGGTTTAGGAATTCAATAAGAACTATTACCATCCCAAAATGGAGGAACACCACTCAATAAAATATAAATCATAACTCCAGCACTCCAGACATCTGATTCTTGTCCATAATGCTTCTGCAACACTTCAGGTGCTACATAGTATGGGCTCCCAACAACATCAGTAAAGGCATCCCCTACAGAAAGAAGGCATCTCATGTTATAGACAATACAAGAAAAAAAGATTATATTCAAATCATTTGTATCAAATGAAGTAACTGCAACGTGAAGTTAAATGTTAAGGGTACTTAAATATCAACAAGGTCATGAAATAAACTAAGAGCATTATACCTGGTCATCATAGTATGGTACGCGCATTTTCATGGCCACAAAACATATAAGAAACGACATTTTAACACTATATGAATGGCATGTCTGAGATATCAAAGAAAAATAAAAAAAATAATGTAATTTGTAAAGCAGAAGATTGTTCTTTCTCGTCCCTAAGCTATCTCCCAAGGCAAATCTGAATTTTCTTGCTTCTGCTTTTGGAAATGTTGATACTCCAATCCAGACTAAGGATTACAAGAAATTATAATGCACCATTCTAAAATATGAAAGAAAGCATCTTGATGCTCAAATAAAAAACATATGAAATGGACACGATAGTTTTCATGGCATGACTTACCATCGCGCATACGTGACAAAATTACTGTTATGAATTAAAATCCAAGATCAACCAACAATGATGGCAACGTTATTTTGCATATTTTGAACTGGCCTGTAACGACTAGATGATGGGCACGCTAGAAAATCTATTCAGAGAACTTTAGTGTCTTGTACACTAAAATGACAAGTTATATGGTGCCACAACACCTAATACAATTCAATAAGATCAATAGGTGAAAATCAATGAGGCGTCATTTGTTTTGCTAGTGAGTCTGAGACCCGTGGGGGAATTCCTTTTTCTTCTTTCATCCATCAAATTGTTTGTGAAAGTGTATGGAAAAAAAAAAAAATATATATATATATATATATATATATATATATATATATATATATATATATAGATAGATAGAGAGAGAGAGAGAGAGAGAGAGAGATCACCAAAAATTTCCTTGATCAAAGTGCAAATCTTGATGAATATCCAAATTAAATTCAAAATCATCTGAACTCTAATTTCGCCAAAATTATAGTCAAATTGAACTTCTTAGTAAGACAAACCCAACGACTCCAAAATCGGTCCAATCCAAGCCCAAATTGGATCAAATATAGAGCTTAAAGAATAACGTGAAGCTTTAGAGCATTATTTGGATGACCAAATGATATCCAAATATAGCATACTTATAGTTGAATCGAGCGGCTCGACAAGATGAATCCAACGAGCTCAAGATCACTTAATTCTAACATCATTAAGGCAATTAAATGTTAAATGAATGCTCTACGATCGAGGGAATTAATATGAACCGTTTGATGGAGCACTCAAACAATACCATGAACATTCTTCCTACTTAGGGAGCATGCTACTCTCAAAATCTATAAATAAACTCTCACTCTCTATATAAAAGGGACTTTTGGGGCTTGGATTTGGAGACTTAGACCCCGGGCTAAAGACTCAAGAGAGCTCTGAGACTTAAAAAATCTCAGAGCTCCACCTCGACGCCATCGCTGGCAAACCCTCTTCACTAGGCCGCCGCTGTTAGACCTCTACCTGACCATCACCGTTGAACCTTTGCCTGATCATGGCCTTCAGACCTTTGTCTAGCAGCCATCATCGGGCCTCCCTCTAACCATCGTCGCTCATAGACTATGGTCCCTTCGACCACTGTTCTCAGTCGACTACGGTCCCTCCGATCACCATCGTCCATCGACTACAGTCCCTCTGATCTCTGTTGCCAGCTGACTACAATCCCTTTGACCTCCGTCGCCCGCCCACTACAGTCCCTACAACCCCCGTCGCCCGACAAATACGGTCCCTCTGACCACCATCGCTCGCCGACTACAGTCCTTATTATCTCCATCGCCTACTTACTATGGTCCCTCTTGCCACCATCACCTGCCAATTATGGTCCCTTCAACGCCAGTCTACTATGGTCCATCCGACCTCTGTCGCATGCTGACTATGCTCTCTCGAACCTTTATCACCTAACAATGGTGCTCAAACCTCCCTTGCCCACCAATTGCAGTCTCTTCGACCTTTGTCACCTGACTACTGTCCCTCCACCTCTGTCACCTGCCGATTACAGCCCTTCTGACCTCCGACCTCTGTATCCGCCGACTATGCTCTTAGTGACCTTCGTCACCCGCTCCAACCTTCGTCGACCTTCGACATCCGTCGCCCTCCGACATCCGTCGCCCTCCGACATCCGTCGCCCTCCGACCTCTATGGCCCACCAACTAAGGTCACCCAGACCTTGGCCCTTCGACCTCCATCGCCTGTCAACTACAGTCCCTCCTATCTTCGTCATCCGTCGACTACAGTCCCTTCAACCTCAGTTACTCGATAATGGTCCCTTCTACCTCAGTCACCAGACTACGGCCCGACCTCCATCACCCGACTACCATCCTACCAACCAAACAAATAGGCTAACACGCTCTTGAGAATAGCTCTCATGTCATTGGATTCTCCCAACTCCAACTATGTAATGTGTTATGAGCATCATTTGTAATCAACAACCAACACTAGTGGAATCATTTTAACTGGATCAACAACCAACACTAGTGGAATCTAAAGGCTTTTCCCCTTTTTAGCAGTTTCTATGTAAAAATTTGGGTGACTCTTATGAATGTTGTACCACTTTCTTTTATTTTCTTGTGTGTTAGATCATCGTATAAAGCAAGGACGCTAAACTTTATATCTTTATACCGCGAATATTTCAGCCCACAACATATATAATACTTGAACTCACTCAAACTTAGCTCATTTACACTAATGGATGTAAAAATCGAGTTAGCATAACAAATTAAATCCACATTAAACAACACTAAAAAGGGTTTTTGGGCTTAGTGCGCCATGAGTGCGCGCACACGTGTGTGAAGTCGTAGGTTCAACTATTCGAATAGCAGCATGAGTGTGTGTGAGCTCATAAGTTCAAATACCTCATGTGTGTTAGTATTATGCGTCAGCATGCAACATACCCCCCAAAAAATATGGGTTACCGCAGGAGAAGTTTGCCCAAATAAAAAGTCTTTAAAGCATACCGGGCTTAAAAAAGATTGATAGCCCAAAATCAATCATCTTCAGCGGTGACGACTCCATCATGTTGACAAAGAGAAAATTTTCAGGCTTGAGATCCCGGTGCATCACCCCTAACGAATGGCAGGCTTCCACGACCCCAACAATAACCCTAGCAAGCTCTGCCGCAGCTTTCTCCGTGTAATGTCCCTTCTGAATAATCCTATCAAAAAGCTCTCCGCCGGCACACAACTCCATGACAAGATGCACGGCCACAGCATCCTCAAAAGCATCAACAATTGAGATGATATTTGGGTGACCAGACAAGTGGTGCAGGATCTGGATCTCACGGCGGACATCTTCGACATCCTCTGGCGTCAGCAGCTTTCTCTTGGCAATAGACTTGCAAGCGAACTCCTTTCCCGTGGCTTTCTCAATGCAGAGGTAAGTGGTACCGAACTGCCCTTGGCCAAGCTTCCTTCCGATGCTGTATACGTCCTTGAGTTTCCCCGTGCTGCGCTTGAGAACGGAATCCGTCTGGAGACCCGCACTGCGCAATCGTTGAACCAAACTAGGTTTCTTCTTCTCCCTCGATTGTTCTGGGAGTTTGGTTTCCTCCTCCACCGTTGTTGTTGCCTGTGCTGCTTCTGCCCTGGACTTCGACGGCAATTGAGGCGGCGGCGGCGGCTTGATCTCCTCTTCAGGGATTTTGACTGGTTCAGGGGGTTTATGGGCGAATACATCTTTGGACGCCTCGTTGGAAGACGAAGAAGCGGGGACAGGGAGGGATTCGCGTGCTTCATTGAGGCGAGTACGAGAGAATGCGGAAGAGACAGATTGGAAAAAGCCGCGGACGTCGGTGTTCGGACCGACGCAGTTGTTACCCATGCAGAGCCCAAGGCGATCGGGCCCTCAGTTCTTCATCAGTGAACGAGATATTTCTCAGCCTGCGGCATTGCAATCGGAAACCTCAAGAAATGAGATAAACAATGGAGGCGGACAAATGCCGATGGAGCTCGGAAGTGGGAACGAACTAGGGTTACGGAATTGCTGGCGATCGAGTCGATTGTGCAACGAGAAGCAAGGCAAAAGGGTTGAATAGAGCGAGAGCGGCGCAACAAACTGCTTGCAGCTGACGGAGAATATTCGGATGATGAGTCTGATCGGGACAGCTGATTCGTTTGATGGGGACGGTATAGATTCTTAGCGCGTGCGCGTCCATTTAAGGAAGTGTATAATGTATATATATCAGATATAAATAATCAAATGATGCTCAAGTAGATTTTATAATTTAATATTTTTTTTATAATATAAGTAATTAAAATATTACCCATTCACTTATCACCATTTTTTTAAATCAATTTGTTTTATATTTACAATAGAAAAAGTTCTTTTAAATTATATTGTATTTAATTATTTATCATAAAATAAATTCTAGAACTTTTAATTTATCTTTTTTTATTATAATATCTTAACATTTTTTTTTGTCATATGAAAGTATAGGAGTATAAATTTTATTTATTTATTTACGCTTCTATTTCAAGGAAAAATAAATATTAATAATATAAAAAGGCATAAATTTCCGGAGCACATAGATTTTATATTCCTAAATAGCTAATACTAATATGGTACTTCATTAAATAAAATCATTTGATCAAACATAAATTTCAATATAATTTTAAAATTAAAATTTTTTTAAATTAAATTAATGGCCATGAATTCCAATTTCATCAAATTTATAGTTGAACTAAACGCCTCAATGAGATGGTCCTAATTACATCAAAAGTGTTTTGATTAGAATTTAAATGTGTTCAAATCAGACACTTGGAATATAGTTGTAACATTAATTGAATGGACAAATAGTCTTTAAATATCTTTGATGAGAGAAATCCAACAAATGTGAGAGCACTCAATTTTGAGATCATTAAGATACTTAAATGCTAACAATATAATTTATAATTGATCAGAAAAATAATATGGGTAACCTAACGGAGATTTGAAAGATCAATTATCATTGCACAAATACCATTGTCTAGCCATGATCTCTTGACTATGATTTATAACCACTATCGCCCAATCTTCTTCACCCAATGTTGCCTTCTGATCATCATCATCAATCTTGTTGAATCCATGAATATTCGCGGCGGTAGAGAAATATAAAGTTTAACGTCTTACCTTTGAACGAAGATTCAGCACGCAATAAGATAATAGAGGTGTAACATTCTTAAGAGACACCAAGATTTTTACGTGGAAAACTATAAAAAAGGAAAAAATCACGGGGTATGGCCCAATTTAAATGAATTTATTAGTATTTGTAGTTAATTACAAATTAGGCCCTTCATTGGATGGAAGGCATTGGCTTGATGTAAACAAATATACATCATATATAATGTATTACATGGTAGAAATTGGAAGAATCATTATTGATATAATCGTTTGGTCGGAAAGACCATAGTTGAAAGACAACAGAGGTTAGAAAGACTGTACTAGGATGTCGGTGGTCGGAAGGATTGTAGTCGGGCGACGGAGGTCAGAAAGTCCGTAATCAACGGAGGAGGTCGAAAGGATCATAATGTGATGCCCCAAAATATAAATAGAAAGAATTATTTTGTTTACTGTTTATTGTTTATGATTTGAAGTTATAATGACTCTAGAAAAAATTTAGCAAAGTCAAAATATGGGCTATTAAAATCTACTCACCTTAAGAAAATATCGTCCCCGACATTTCCCTTAAGGATCTGAGCACAAAAATTAAGATAAAGCAAATATGTATAATCAAAACTCATTGATAAATCATATAGTCATGCAATTCATTATGTCACATATCATTCAATTATGCATGCAAACTAATGCACTTTAATATACCCAATCTACCAAACTCTTAATCAATTTATAAAGCTCTCGTAACTATCAATTCTTCCAACAACTATGCTCTGATGCCAATTGTGATGCCCCATAATCTAAATTGAAAGAATTATTCTATTAATCGTTTACGATTTAGAGTTATAATGACTCCAGAAAAAAATTAGCAAAGCCAAAATATGGGCTATTACATGTAGTCGGCAGGATAAGGAGGTTGGAAGGACCTTGTTGGCACACGATAGAGGTCAAAGAGATAGTTATATGACGACAGAGGTCAGAAGGCTCGTAATCAATGAAGGAGGTCGGAATGACCAAAGTTGACAGACGATGGAGGTCAGAAAGACTGTTGTTGGCAAGCGACGAAGGTCGGAAAAATTGTTGTATGGAATTGGAGGTCGGAAGGATAGTAGTTGATGAAGGAGGTCAGAAGGATCATGGTCAGTTGGCGATGGAGGTCGAAAGTTCGACGATGGGTTGAAGTTCACCTTCAGGCACAAGTTCAACGATGGACGAAAGTCCGGCGTTAGATAGAAGTCCGAAGGAAGTCTAGCGATGGGCATAAGTTCAGTGATGGGCGGAAGTCCCACATTTGGTAGAATTCCGACGAAAGTCCAACGACGGGCATAAGTCCGGTGATGGGTGGAAGTCCAGCTTCAGACAAAAGTTCAGTGATTCTTAAAAGTCTGATGTCAGTCATAAGTTCGGCGACACGTGAAAGTCCAATGTCAAGTAGAAGTCCGATGAAAGTTCGGGGACTGGCAAAAGTTTAGTGACTGGCGGAAGTCCAACATTTGGTAGAAGTCCGGCGACTGACTGAAGTTCGGCGTTGAGTAGAAGTACGATGAAAGTCTATCAATAGGCATAAATCCGATGTTGGGTAGAAATCCGACAATGGGTGGATGTCTGGTGACGAGTGAAAGTTTAATAAAATAAGACTTCAAATAATCCAAAATTAAATTATGGAAGTTTCAACTTTAAATATTACATCTAAATTTATGTTTGTTCAGATATAATTTTTGATGATGACACAATGTTGATATTGTATGTCATTTCTGTTGGTCTTTTATTTATTATGTCATAATTACTCACTAAATAATAATAAGTACATTCTTAAATGTTACCATATTATTTTCTTATGAAATGACTACTAATTAACTTCATTGACTCAGATTCAGTCACAGATCTTATGAATTTGGGTTTTACATAACACCCCACCATCCTTTTATTTATTTATTTATTTTTTTGTTAAAACTTAGATTTGTTTAAACCCTAAATCATAATAGAAAATAACATCAAACACTTGAATTTTGCAAAAAAAAAATAAAAATAAATAAATAAATAAATAAATAAAAATAAAAACCCTTGAATTTTGCAAATACATGTTAGATAATCTTCAAATTTTAACACGCCTAAAATCTATCAAATTTATTTTACAAGATTACTAAGATTTTATTTGTGATAGTTTTTTTATCGCTTTTTAAAAGCAGCTTTTTAGTAAAAAAAAAATTGAATTAAAATTTTTTGTACTACAAAATTGTTTTAGAAAGCAATAAAAAACTATCTCAAACAAGATTAATTATTTTGTGTGGACGTCTAACATCATCCGAAGACTAACCAAAATGCATTATGTCACACTTGTGCTCGTTACCACGGCTCGTTATTGCTCGGTACCGTGGCTCGGTATCACTTACGTGCGCATCTCCGGACGGTGTTCTGACTCCGATATCCGCACATAATAATTTCACCTCAAGCAAAGCTAAATCCTACCCTAAAAATTATAATTTTAATAAATAATAAGTGTTCTTTAGTTAATTTTCCCTTGCTTTGGGAGAAAAAACTTGGGAATTTTTTGAGAATGTTATACTTTGACATGAATTTCTTTCCTCTACATGGAAAATACAAATTTACACTTTTGAGGTAATTGCATAAGAAATTTGTTATTTTTTACTATTAATTTTTAACTTATTTTTAATGAAGCATAAAATTACTGATAACACCCTTAAAAAATATAGAAAATAAATTGAGACAATGCAATAGCAAAAATTTAATATGAATTAGAAACAAATATCAAATATACTTATTTATAGATGTTCTTTAAGGTAATACAATTAGTTTGGTTCTAGCAAATGATCTATAAAAAAATGTTCTTAATTGCTTGGCCTTTTTTTTTTATTCTTTTTCTTGTTCAGCTCCTATTAATATTTATGTCATAGATATTATGATGGAGATTTTTCAATTATTTACGTTAAATTTAGAGTTTTTTATATTTAGGATTTAAAACTAAATCAATATAAGAAGAGGAATTAACGCAGTAGTGGAGTCAAAAATTTTATTCAGAGAGGTCTAAATTCAAATAGTTATATTTGACGTCTCATTATTAGAGCCAACAAGAGTTGTAAGATTAAATTAAAAATGCAAATAATATGGACTTTAGAGCTTAAAAGATATAAATATCTGTCACAGGCGGTCTTCGTTTGCAGGCGAGAGAGAAGCGAAAGAGAAAATGAAAGCGATGCTCGTGGTTGTGAGTCGTGAAAGAGATGCAAAGGGAAAAACGAAGTAGACCGTTTGGGCTGAGGGCTAAAATTACACAAGATTCTTTAAACTATTTTCATTTCAACAAATTTAAGTGAGTTTCAAATTCAACCATTTTAATATAATTTTTGCTAAAATTTATTCGAGATTCTTTAAAATAAAGTTTCAAATAAAAGTTAAGAATTTCAACTAAAACTTATGTATTTTTTTTAATGAGATTTTAATAAAAATATAGAAGAAAATGAAATGTATTGATTACAGAGGACAACACATTTTAAAAAATATATAAATAAATATATAGAATGTAATTATATCTATAAAGTTTTACTCTAATAATATATGTATGCAACAAAAGAACAATGAAAAATTAATTACTTGCTTGGTAAGGAAGCCTCCCTTTCCACTTTGCTTGGTCGTGATTGGGTAAAGACCTACATAACGGATTTAGGGTTTAGGGGTCCACGTGTCATGTGTCCTCCCTTGCCGCCCCTCCCTCCGCCCATGAATGAACGGATATAGATTGATCGGATACAGATTTATAATGACAGTCTCCGTGCTTACACAAGTATTAGACCTTTGATTTAGAGACAAGATGTTAAAGAGAAAGAAAAAATTTAAAAGTGATAAAATAAAATTAAAAAATATATATAAAAAATAGATTGAGAATCTTATAAGCATTGCTCAATTCATTGATTCTAATTAAATATAAAATTTTACCTTGAATTATATCATATATATTTTTGTATATTTAAATATCTATATAATAAATTTATCTATCCTCAAAAGAATGGTTAGTTTTGCCTGTGGGCGCCATTAGACTTAATACTGAATTCATTTTACTTAAATAAACACAAAAAATAATTTCTTTTATTTTTACACTAGTATTAATTTATATTATTATTGTTTAATCTATTTATATTTCAATAAATATAAAATTATCCCTTAGGAAATTTATTTATTTTGGGACATTTAGGTTAATTATGATAAATTAACACATATATTATATACGTAAAATTTAAACTCAAGACCTCTTTATTGGTAGTCAAAATTCTTAACCATCAGACCAAAGTGAGTTGTCCCATGGAAAAATTTAAATACAATTTTGATTTATTCCTAATTTATTATACTTTATACCAAATATAAAAAAAAAATCCCTTTTTAATTTTACATAAGTAATAAATACAACTAAACACTCCTTAAATCCCAACAAATCATATTCGTTAAAATCTTGAAACTAAGCAGTCCCTACTAGTTTCTTGTTTTTAAAAGTCCGTGGCGCCTCATCCCGACACGATCCAGGGAGAAGAAAACCCTAATTTCTTCCACGATTCCGTCCGCGAGTCATGGCGGCTTCGTCAGCGGCGGCCACACTTCCTACTTCCTCCACCTCCGTTCCCCCGAATCCTGAAACCCTAAACCAAGCCAATGATCCGTTGCCGTCCACTGACTCCTCCCAACCATCAAACCTACCACAAACGGACGGAAACTCCTCGCATTCAGACTTCCCATCTAATGCCGAGGAAGACCTAGTTGTCATCGATGAAAGTGTATCGATGGAAGAAGACGAAGAAGTGGAGGGCGAGGAGCAGGAGGAGTGCGGGTTTTGCCTTTTCATGAAAGGAGGTGGCTGCAAGGAGCCATTTATCGCATGGGAGAAGTGCGTAGAGGAGGCGGAGAAGACTGGCGAAAATGTGGTGAATAAGTGCATGGATGTTACGTCTCTCCTAAAGAAATGTATGGACGAACACGCCGACTACTACGAGCCCATCCTTAAGGCCGAGAGAGAGATGGCGGATGCCATCTCCGAGGCTGAGACTGAAAAGGAGCTAGTTAAGGGAGGAGATGCATAGTTCTTCTTCAAATACTCATACTTGATTTCTGATTCTTCCGAGGTGTACAGGGGATTCCTCCTGTTGTTCTTGTATCTTGTGGCTACCTTTAACACAGTTTTGGATTTCGGCAATAACATGATACGTATGAGGTATTGAATTCTGTAAAAGATATTTTTTGAATAGCATACACATTTTATTGCAGAGATAAATCAGTTCTTTGTTTGATCAAAGTCTTATTCTATAAATTTGTTTTTTAGATTTTATTTTTCACATGTTTTGGTGCTAAATATTAATGTATTTGGAATCATACTGTCATTTGATTCTTAGCTTCTTGTTATTTATACAGCCGCTGTAATATTGATTTGGATTAGTAATCGGTGACCGCGAAAATAATTTTATGGCAATCTGGAATACTCTGGAAGCTTTTGCTTGATGCGTTCATTCCGAACAATCAAGCAAAAAAAAAGAAGGTCAAAATTAGCTAGGTACTGGAACATGTAACGCTCTTCGTACCGTTGCCTCTGTATGAAATTTAGAATTGCCTCAAACAGGGCATGATTTTTCAGTCAATGTTGTTGAATGGAGTTATTCACTTTATTAGTTGGGCCTTAAAATAAAAGTAAAATGCACGTTCAATAAGTGATCATAGCCAATAATTTATTCCAAAATTTAAGTGGATTCTACATTTTAATTTAGATGTAACGTAAATATTAGATTTTTCCTTAGCTTATGATTTTGTAATTGCTAATATCTTATTTAAGAAAAAAAAATGAGCATCTCATCACTTATAAGAATGAATATAGTAAAATTCATATTGATTATTTTCTTATAAGAAAAATAGATTATTTAGATTGCAAAAATTGTAAAGTTATACCGAGTGAATGTTTATATATCCAACATCGTTTATTTGTTTTGGACTTTAAGATGAAGGAGCAGAAAATTAAAAAAAATAAAGTAAAAAGTTGTTCTAGGATTAGATTGGGACATTTAAAGAATATTAACAAAAATATTTTTTTAAGTAAGATATTAAATCTTAACATTTTGTTTATTCATGAAGAAGTTAATGTTAGGTGGAAAAAAGTAACTAGTGATATTAAGAATGTTGCGAAAGATATGCTTGGAGTATCAAAGGGAAAAGCTTCTAATAGTAAATATAGTTAGTGGTGGAATCAGAATGTGTAAGAAAAGATGAAAAATAGAAAGATTTGTTATAAAAATTGGTTTAGATGTAAATTTTTTTATTATTGAGAAAGATATAAAGAGGCTCGTAAGAAATCTAAGAAAGCAATATGCGATACAATGATTTTAGCTTTTAATAATTTATATAGGAAATTAAATACTAAGGAGGGCGAAAGATATATGTATAAGTTAGCCAAACAAAGAGAAAAGTGTAGTAAGGATTTAGTTCAAGTGAAGTATATTAAGGATGAAGATAAAAAAATATTTTTATTAGAGGAGGATATTCAACAAAGGTGAATGAGATACTTTTATAAACTTTTCAATGAAGATTATGAGAATGCTTGTCTCATGGGAGATTATTCTGTGCGGACACCGGACGGGAAGAACCATCGGTTTTGTCTCTGTGAATAGTAAAAGCGTAGTCAAAGCGCAGTATTGTTCATCACTGCGCTTTGATTGCACTTTGACTGCGCTTTTACTGTTCACAGAGACAAAACCGGATGGTTCTTCCCATCCGGTGTCGGCACAAAATAAAAAATCGTTTTACACATGTCCCGACATAGCATTTGCAGTGAGCAGTGTTAGGCAATTCATGCATTCAACAGGGTAAGAGCAATTCAATGCTGCATACAAAATCCTATAGTAGCCAGAAGGATCTCTTGATAAAGTTTACTTTTTAAAAAACAAGGGCTTCTTTAAGTGGAAGTTATATAGATGGTGATTGGGCTGGAAGCATCATTGACCTAGAATCCACCTTTTGCAACTGCTCTTTTGTTGAGGAAATTTGGTTACCTTGCGGTGCGAAAAAGTAGAATGTAGTGGTTATTACTGGTGCGAAAACTTAGATCATTGGCTCATGATTTTACGAAGCTTTATGGATTAAAATATTAATTAGAGTTAAAAATTTCGAGGACGCCACCACTAAAAGTATATTGTGCTAGCAAGGAAACAAATGAAATTGCTCATAACCTGTGTTCTCCATTGGGAAGCTTAACATGTTAAAGTAATAGTTTGACTATTTAGCAAGCAAGCTGGCCATGGAAGTTCTTCAACTAATTTGAGCAATTTGAGTGGGAGTGTTGGAAAAAAGGGAGAATTTCAGCGGAATCAATTCTCCCATAATCTGGCCTGTCCTTGTGGTGTTATTGCTTATTAGTTCTAACTGAAATTTTGGAGAAATCAATTCTCCTAGTCTGTCCTTGTGCAGCATTGTTATTTGCTAAATCAACCTTCTGTAACTCATATCTGGAAGGAAATAATAAATCAGCCATCTTGAGGCCGTTTCATGCTATTGGAAATTTTGCATATCTTCCTATTAAAGCTACGCTATCTAGAATTCGAAGGCTGAAAGACTCATATTTAGAATCAGAATTTCTACTCAAATATTTCCTTTCTTGTGTATTTCATTTCCCATCAAGTAAAGATGCTGTAAATATTGTTTGTGGTGCATAAAAAATAGCTTTGTTCACTCGTTTTCAGAATTATAGAGAGAAATTAATTTGATTGTAATCTCACGTCTAGAACGTTCCCTTTGGGATTTCCGCAACCATAGATCTAAATAGAAAATATCGAGCTTCCTGCAAATTCAGTGTTCAAAAGGTATTTCTTCAATGAGATGTGTGAAGGTTTCTTATAACTAGTTGTGTTTCCCAAGTGTTCAAATGGAAATGTTGGAGTCAAAATGACTGTGTTGCAGCTCATAACTAAATCTAGGTAACCGGCCTTTAGAATTTTCAAATGTAACGCTCAATTTTGAAGTTACAACCGTCAAACGCGATGGTTTCATACTTTCATTGCAGGCCATCTTTAGAAAGTAGATGCTTGTCCTTCAGAATTCTACTTAACATCCAATCCTAAGTTTGATACTAAACTTTAGAGCTGCTATTGTGCGCAGAATAAACGAAGAAAAAGTAACCCTAAAACTGTGTTTTATGCATGTGATTCAATCTCTCAATAGAATCAAACCTAATTTCTTCTTAACAGGTCTATGACTAAAAGCTTGTTCTAGTTTAATGGATATGGTGTTAGTATTGACAAGCTCTAGTGACATGGAGGTTCAAGTGATACTTATGAAAAGTGTTGATTTTTGAGATTTATCAAAGATAAATTAATATATATGAGAATTGATATAAATTTGAAGTAGGGTGAGAGGAAATGATTGTGTTTGCATACAGAAGAAATGAATGGATGTGAGTAGTTTAATGAATTTGAAGTACAGTGGGAAGAAATGTTGTGTTGTAATTTTCTCCTCCTAAGAGTAGAATGGGCATTCTCCTCAGCATTTACCATTTCATAAATTATTAAAACTCAAGATCATATGATTCATATCATTGATTGTGATTATATGTGTGCAGGACTTTTGTCCACCTAGAAGGAAAATGACTAATTGTCCTCATAAGTTTTTTTTTTTTCATCCATTGCCTTTTATATAATATTCAAACTCAAGATTAGATCATTCATTGTGATCTATAACATAAAAGTTATATATGGATCAAGTTTCATCAATTTTGCTGATGATTTCACCTATTAAAATCATCTAATATTTGTATGATATCATTAAGAACCCATGTATTTAACTTAAACCCTTTGAAAGTCTTTAATTTTATAACCATAATGTAATCACAGCCATACATTGTTAAATTTTTGTTGCATCCAATTGAATGATATGAGTTATTTCTTAAAAACAATTGACAATTACAAAAATATAATTTTGTTTCCTAGATGTTCATGTAATCATATAACGAAGTCAATGTTCACACTTTTGTAAAATTTATATGGAATAGGTAACAATGTACGAATTCAAGTTTTATGTTTCTATCATTATGTGTCGTGTTTTATATTGTGACATTATTAGTATAGCATCCTATTTTAAACTAGACCAATATCACTTACCTTCATTTATGGGCACAATCTTATATTGATTGAAATGCCTTATAGCTAAGATAAGGAAATCTTACAAAGTCAATTAAGGATGTAAAGTTGAGGCCCTCTAAAAAGAAGTCATCTTTAATCGTGAAATTATATCAAGCACAAGCGAGACATCAATTATATATATATATATATATATATATATGGGTGCAATTCAACTTTTAACTTCACGCGTTCAATGGTTGATTTATTAACAAGTATACAACTTTAGTAGAATTCAAGTTGTATGGTTGAAGTGGAGGAATGCTTTGGATTTGTTATGTGATGGAAAAGTGTACCACTCAATCTTAAGGGAATATTTTATAAGATGGTGGTGAGACCTGCAATATTTTATTGCGCGAAATGTTGGCCATTAAAAGATGAGCATAATATTAAGTTAAGTGTTGCTGAGATGTGGATGCTCAGGTGGATGAGTGGACTTACTCTTACAGATAGAATACAAAATGAGAATAACCGGGAAAAGGTTGGAGTAGTTCCAGTGACATATAAGATTAGAGAGAGTCGCCTTAGATGGTTTGATCATGTAAGACGTTGGCCTTCCGATGACTCTGTTAGGAGAGTAGATGTATTAGATGTATGCTTAGAGTTTTTCAAACATATATATATATATATATATATATATATATATATATATATATATATATATATATATATATATATATATATATATATATATGGTTTAACTATAAGTGTGACAATGATATGTCACATGGCATTCAAAGAGTTCTCAAGTGAAGCATCTCAAGACAATTAAGTTTCTTACTAAAAGAACTTTGTCATTGATCATATTTGACAGAATTTCAGTCACATGCAAATAAACAACTAAAAAAATTGAAGCAAGAATAAGGGTAAAAATTGACCACATGAATAACCATGCATCGCATTCATATAAAGAGCCCTTGCCCTTGGAAGTAACCATGCATCACATTCATATCAATAAACCTGCGCACAAGAATTGAGTAGAATTTTTGAAAACATAGGAGAGGATTTCTAAATTTTCTTATTCTATCTGGGACAGGAGAGTTATAATATTTATACGAGAGATATAATCTAGCTAGTAGGACTAGAATAGAAGGACAAAGCAGGAATGAATTAAATATAATCAATTACAATAACTATGAAATGAATGTAAAATTTAAATTTCACTCCACACTCGAATGGTGTGATTGCTGGGAGGCTGCGGAGTGGCTGTGGGCAGCTTGAGTGCAGGTTGGCATATGCATGGAGATTCACTTCATGGCCACGTGGCAGGGAATCACATGGATGCTAGTTGGCAATCGGTGGATGGCTGGTTTGAATTCTTGGATATGAGTTAAGAAGCTTATTTTTGGATTTCCACAACAATTTTATGTCTGTATATAGTTTTTCATAATTTTTACATATTTTACGAGTCCTATTTATAACCCACAAAGATTTCAAAATAATAAACATCACAACATCTGTCAAAATCTATTCAAGCACAATAAATTTCAAAACATCATTAATGAATTCCTGTAGTATAAATCCTTATGTAGAAATCCCATCTCTTGATAATACCAGTTCTCGGGTGCATAACAGAACCAAGGCAAGTAACCAACGTAGGGGTAAGTGTTGTTGGAAAGCACACCGATTCCAGTTGGCTATTGTACAACTATTGGAGTACAGGGACGGTAGCGTAGGCAGCACATCATAGTAAAGGCGAAAACACCTTAGAATGAAATATAATCAGAACGAGGATAACAACAACAACAATATCAAGCATTTATCTTACTTTGTGGGGTCAGCTATATGAATCATTTTTCTCCATTGTGTTCTATTAAAAATTAAATTCTCATTTAAATCCAATAAATAAATATCATTTCTAATATTTTCTAACCAAGTCTTTTTAGGTCTATCTCTACCTTTCTTAACATAAGTCAAATTAATACATCTACTTTCTTAATCGGATCTTCAGAAGGTTGTTGTTTTATGTGACCAAACCATCTAAGGCAACTCACTCTAATCTTATCTTGGATTGGAGCTACTCCAATCTTTTCACATATTTGCTCAACACTTAATATTATGCTTCTTTTTTAATGGCCAACATTCTACACCATAAAGCATTACAGGTCTAACCACCATCTTATAGAATTTTTTCTTATTTTTGAGAGAAACTTTTCTATCACACAACAAGCCCAACGCATTCCTCCACTTCAACCATCCAACTTGAATTCTACTAATGATATCCCCATCTATTTCACCAACACTCTGAACAATAAACCCAAAATATATAAAATTTGTACTCTTATTAATGAATTGATCACCCAAAGTCACAATCCCCCACAAGAACTATTATTACTAGAATTAAACTTCATATATTCAGTTTTAGATCTACTCAAACGAAATCCTTTAGACTCTAAATTGACCTCTATAATTCAAATTTACCTTCAACTCCCTTTCTAGTCTTATCAACAAGAAGAATATCATTAGCAAAAAGCATACACCAAGGTACAACCTCATGCAAATGTCTTGTGAGAACATCCATGACTAAAGCAAAAGGATATGGACTTAATGTTGATCCTTGATGTAATCCAATTGAAATAGGAAAATACTTGGTCTAACCACCTTTTGTTTAAACACAAGTAACAACTCCTGCATACATATCCTTAATGACTTGAATATAAGCATTATTGACCCCTTTCTTATTTAGAACTCTCCATAGCACTTCTCTTGGAACTGTATCATATGCTTTCTCTAGAACTCTCCATAGCACTCATTATTCTCTTTGTACTTCTCCATCAAACCTCTCCATAAATGTATAGATTCCATAGTTGAACTACCCGACATGAATCCAAATTGATTTTGAGAAACATTAGTATCATGTTGCAAGCACCGTAGCAGTTCGGACATAGACCGAATTCGTAACTTATGCTCCATAACTCTCCCATAGTTTTAAAGTATGATACATTAACTTAATTCCTTTATAATTTGTACAATCTTGTGCATAACCTTTATTCTTAAAAATAGAAATCAACACACTCATTCTCCATTCATTTGACATTGTTTTAGTCTTCCAAATAACATTAAAAAGTTTAATAAGCTAAGAAATTTGTTCATCTCCTAAGCATTTCCACACCTCTACTAGAATATCATCAGGTCCAACAGCTTTTCCCCACTTCATTTTCTTTAAAGCCTCTCTAACTTCTGTTTTACTAATACAATGATAAAAATAAAATCTTTATTTTCATTTAGGATGCTAAGGTCACTGAAATCAATCGCATTCTCACAATCTTCATTGAAAAATTTAGAAAAATATCACATCTATCTTTGTTGATGTTCTCGTCTAATAAAAACACTTTTTGATCTTCATCCTTAATGCACTACACTTGAACTAAATTCTTACTATTATCTTTATGTTTGGCTATCTTTTATATATATATATATATATTTCGTCCTCCTTAGTATCTAATCTATTATATAAATTATTAAAAGCTAAAATCTTTGCATCGCCTATTGCTTTCTTAGATTCCTTACGGGCCTTTTTATATATTTCCCAATCATCAAAATTTTTACATCTAGACTAATTTTTATAATAAATCTTTTTATTTTTTTAATCTTTTCTTGCACATTTTGATAACAACTGGAATAAAAAAATAGGAACAATAATATCAAAACAGGGTAACAGTCACTTAAACAACAGGATCATTGGACTGAACAAGGAGTAGGAGTAAGGGAAGTATCCTTCTTGCTCTTCCGATGATAACAAATGTAGAATTTATTGACTTAGAATTCAATGAGCTGAATTAAAACCTTGTGATAAGAACACACTAGAGAATAGATTTCATTCATGTTGTAGTAACATCATTGGAATGTTTTGCAAAAAATAAATCAAAAGAAAATAAAATAGTAAAATACAATGATAAAACCCTTAGGCATCAATAGGGCACTTTTAGACTTTTATTGGAGAGCATATGTAATAGGAGAGATTATTCTGTGCGGACTTCAAAAGCAGCTTTATATTTGGATACCAATCAGAATGAGCCCTGTCAGCGATACCGAGCCGCGGGCTTAGGTATCCGGACGGGATTCAGCTTCCACTCTTATATTCATCATTTTGTCTCTCTTATTACTCGATTAGTAACACACTTTTATCTGCACCAATAACACTCTCAAAAGCGTGTTCTCATAACATTTATTCCATCAACTGAGTTAAGATAATCAAGTCTCTAAATTTTTTCTGCTCATGCACATGATATTAGACCAACAAATGACCATGGTATCACTTCAAACTACTATTCTAAGCTCTTCCAGGCTTTGTAACCAAGCCAAACCCAAAAGGAAATAATGGGTCAGAATGCTTATCACCAGCGTTCATTGGCAAATGTTTCACAGACTTGAACAAGTTCTGGGAGCCACATCCTGCCCTTGCTCCCCGCAACCAAGTAGCCACAAGGACTTCCATAACTGGAACATATGGCGTGATGACTACAGGCTGATAGGAAATACTTGAGATCGCAAGTAACCCTAAGATAATACTTGAGTAAGCAAACCTAATCGAAATGGGTGGAAAAACAGAACACAAACTGCTGTTTTCAGCTGTTACAGCAGCCAACCACGGGAAAAACAGAGAACTTCTGAGGAAAACCGAGAATCTGGAGCAAACAGTGATCAAATCTGCTGTACACGGCAGGACAACAGCAGATTACAGCAGTAAACAGAGAATTCTTACGAGAAATCTGAAGGAAAAACCAAGAAAAGAACTTGTATTTCACTAGTAGACAATGAAACAACAAATGATACAATATTCTTCAATTTGAGAGGAAGAATAACTCTCCAAAATTTCTAGCCAAGAAGACTAGAGCCTACGCCTTCAAGAAGATCCCAAATTCTCATTTAAATTTAAGATGAAACCCTAATTCTAACAGTCACCATTAATTAAAGACAAAGGAGAATTACATATTTCCTAAATATCCTAATTCAAAAATTTCCCTCCAAACAAGCATTAATCAAGGTGTAGAGCCCAAAGGAGTGGCCGGCCCCCCTCTCTCCCCTTACTTGAGCTGGCAGTGGTAAACCCAAACCGGTCCACTAGGGACCGGTTAGCTGCCGACCCATCCTAGGCCAGCTGAACACAGGCCTGCTGGAGATGTTGATGGCAGCACACTTAATAGCTTCACAAACAGTCTGAATGGTGGTTGAACCAGGTTCTGGAATTGTGTGGTTGAGTTGCGCCAGCAATTTCACCAAAAGGGTCTCCTGCAAAAAGGCTAATCAAGTTGAAGAAACTGAGATGTTTATTTATGGTAAAGAAGTGAACGAGCAATCACAGAAAAAAAAAATGATATGATTAAATTTCTTAGATTGGCTCCATTGCAAATAAAAATTAATCAAGGATGATACTGTGATGGTGTTTAAACAAGGTATTTGGTATTAAGGTAAATGTGAAGAAAGGCATGTGCACATAATTTAATATATGAAAATTAGCGAAAATAATACTTCACACTTCAAAGTTTGTAGATAACAGTTGGTGAGTGCTTTAAATGCAGCTTGTTCTTGTCAAGTGCACATCATGAGCTATGTTTGATTATTAGATGTTTATCATGAGAGATTATTACGTGTAGAGTCTGGATGGGAGAACCGTTCGTATTTTGTGAGTGTATGCAATAAAAGCACAGTTATTGTGCTCACTGTGTTTTTATTGCGCACACTCACAGAATTCGAACATAGCTCTAGTTCGGACTCCGCACGTAATAATCTCTCGTTCTTCAAAGGTTTAGGCATCATTATTTTGATCCGATTGAAGTGCAAACAAATCTTCTTATAAACCCTTCAATTTTGAACTATTCAAATCACTAGATTTTAGACACTTTATTATAGAAAAGATAGAATTAATGTGTTAATAGAATAATGAGAGAAATGACAAAATTTTGAGTATAAATAATGAGAAGAGGAATATAATTAAGTTTCTTTTAAAGAATTTCTTACAACATTGTACTTAAATGTTTATATTTTACTATTTTAAGTATGTTTTATATTAACATTTTAAATATATCTATATTAATATTTATATGTTTTATTTATAAGGTTCAACTCATGAGTTTTTTATGAAGTTAGGCCTGAGTGATTGAGTCAACTCTTAATATTCTTGTGATCAAATAAGAATTTTGACTTGATTTTTGGATAATAATCAGTCAAATATTTAGGCTATAATATTTGGAATTGTTTTTGGGATCAATTTGACACTGATTTTTCATGCTTAAAGTTGAAAGGAGCATGCCAATGAGATCCATCCAACAACATCAAGAGCATCTAAATTTGAACCAAAAGAGCTAGGGACATACACTCATAAGCATATTTGAAGTTTTTTTTAGAGCATTTGAAGCTTTAAGGAACTTCTATTTTGTTTGCTTTTAATCTAAGTGAGCGTCTCCACAAGACAATTCAATTAATTAGGGTCATACACTCATAAGCATATAGTCGAACATATTGGAGCTTTTAGTGGAAAGAATTTTTGGGGTTAGAGAATTCCATAACTTTGTCAATTATTTGGAACTCTAATCAGTCATCTTTAGGATTTTATCTATCTAGATTTCTTCTTTGCCTTCTTAGTCATTTGATAGTTCCTTTGGATTGAAGGAAAATCATATTATTAAACTTTTAGCACCAGGCTTTTGACCTCAACATCCATCCTTGTTGTCAACTAATGTCGACAACTATCATTCCTTGTCGCTGATTGATGACAATAACCATCATCACCTATCTTATTATGCATGTTATTAACCAATTTTGACAACCATCATATTCCTCAACTAGTATTAATGTTCTTCATTACTCATTCTCTTACACCAACATTGTCAATTAATGCCAAGGTCCATTATCCACCAATTGACACCACCATCTTCGTATTTTTGCCACAACCATAAAAAATGATAACCCATATAGTTTAGACCTTGCATATTTTTCTTCAACTATGGAGAGGGATAGATTATTGTAATATTCAATTTATATAATCGAGATGATTCAATTGGGTTAGACCTTGTAATTTTATCCTCCAAGGTTTCCAAATAGAAAAATTTTATGACTCAAATATGATAAACTCTCCTTATGTAATATTCAAAATTCACAAATGTCTCAAAAGAAATCTCAACCATACACATGGGCTAATTCATTTTGGCCAAGACAATTTTAGATGTGCGATAATACTCTCAAGAATATTTTTAGGTAGTCTCTCAAGAACTCTTTCATATAGAATTCCTCTATATAGTTCATTATTCATCTAGGCTCATATGTACTTAATGAGCACATTTTAAAGATATTTATTACTATTTTCAATAACCTCAGGCATTTAATCAAGGGTTTTATGTAGCATTCATTACATCATATCAGAAATTTGGCAGACATCAAGTAATTTAGCAATATTTAATGCATATGTCATGGAACATTAGCTCTTTGATGTTCCTCAATCCTTCATTCAATTTTATCATTTAATTCAAACAAGAATGTTGTCCTTTAGTATATTCATTACATCATTTTGGTCAACTAATCATAAGGATCCTCTATGTCACAACCCAAAATTATACAACCCTTTTATCATATGGGTCATATCATGCTAGATGCATGATAAATAATACCCAATATATAATTAGAAGGAATTATTTTCTCTTTTTTTTTTCTTATATACTAATAACATTCATAATACAGAGCCTCTAATAACATTAAAATACAATAGTTAAAATTATCTTCAATCAATTTAGTCCATATGACTATATAACTACATAATCAAAATATTCATTTACACTAGTCATGGTACACTGATCGATGTCCATCATTATACAATATCAATATGATTGCAAAAATGATAACTAATGAAATGCATACCTATAAATGAGAATCCATCAATTCCATCTCTACTCAACTTATTTTTTTTTTAATTCCTATCATAAAATTTACATATGTAGAATAAACATCAAATGCTTGTTAGGTTATCCAAAACCTACCAAAGTCTTTAATTTACCAAAAGATAGCTTATTTTATTACCAAGATAGAAAT
Organism: Dendrobium officinale; assembly: GCA_019514585.1. NCBI lineage: Eukaryota > Viridiplantae > Streptophyta > Magnoliopsida > Asparagales > Orchidaceae > Dendrobium > Dendrobium officinale. Next base: position 5,881,253 of record CM033686.1, on the reverse strand, counting down.
AATACATGTTATAATTATAGAACTTTAATAATCCTACTCACAATGGTAATACAAATACAATGTCTAAACATGTCATTTTTATTATTATATCATGCTTAATGTCAACATAGACATTTAATATAAATACATGTGTCAGATTAAAATCAATATATAACTGAAATAGAATACATCACATCAATTTTTCTCGGGCCTTTATACCACTTGAATATTTCACAAGTATCATATCAGTCCTAAAAATTTCACAGATACAGTAGCAAGTCCTTATACCTCCCAAATAATTCATGCAATAGCCCAAACTCTTAATATCGAGATATTGTATGCTTTAGCCTAATGGTCTCACAATTTTGTCACGTTAGTGTAACTTTTTAAAAGTTCACTCATCTCAATATTGTTGTTTCCTAATGAAATTCCAACCCTTATACCAAAACACGCTTTAATTTTTAAGAGTTTAGCTTCTTTTCACTTAAGGGATTTCATAATTCACATGCACAATATCAAAACCTTATGCCTCATAAGTATTTTGCATGTGCAATATTAATTCCAAATGCTTCACCTATAGATATTAGGCCCTTATACCCGCCAAGTACTTAACATGTACAATAGGTCTTTATACCTCCCAAGTATTTCATATGTACAATATTAGTCCCTTATACCTCCAAAGTATTTCACATGTACACATAATTAGGGGTGTAAATGAATCGAGCTGGCTCGTGAGCCGGCTCGAACTCAACTCGCTAATAAGCTCATGAGTCGAATTTATCAAGCCAAGAGCTCAAGCTCGATTATTAAATGAGCTCGAGTTCGAGATTGATTAAGCTCGGCTTGTAGGCTTGCAAGTCGGTTTAAATAAATTAAATATTATAAAAAATATTTTTTCAAGTGAAATATATATATATATATATATATATATATATATATATATATATATTACAAGCAATTATTCAAATTTTATATGTTTAATAACAACATTTAAAATTATACAATAGATTTTAAAAGAAAGTTCTTTCACCATTAATTTATGATTCTATCTAAAAAAAAAAGGTTTTGATAGTTTTTTCAGAAAAAAAGCTGAACAAGTTTCTTCTTCCCCGATATCCACTTCTTCTTCCCTGATATCCAACTGTAAAACCGTACAACACTTTTGTTCGTGACTTCATTCGGCAGAGCAGAAATACCACCGCGACTGTACATCAAGTCGAGCTCTCGAGCCTGAGAATGAACGATGAGCTGAGTTCGAGCTCGTTCTCTAGGCCCGACTCGAGCTCGAGCTCAAGCTTGAGTTAGAGCTATTTATTTGAGTGATGAGTCGAGCTCGAGTTTGTTGTGACTCGAGCTTGAATAGATTCATTTACACCCTTACATGTAATTCATAATAACATGCAAATCACATAATAATTCTTGCATAAATGCTTTATAAGACATCAATACCATTGAATTATCATTTAGTTGAACTATAGTAATTTACATTTGCATGTAATAATATATAAACAGTAAATCTTACAAGATTTATTAATATACTCAACTACACATGCATGAATTATAAACATGACTACATATAGTATTTATAGCTTGGTAATAGTGTTCTCAATATTTTATTTGCATTCTTATCAAAATTTCATCAAAATACTTTAAATATCACACAAACAAAAATATCTAGTAAAAATAAAAAATAATTCTATCCATAAATATAGAATCACTAGAACAACAACATACTAAAGTTTACGGGATTAAAACTTCTTGTACTTTGATATATTTTAATTTTTGTGAAGTTTTTCTAAATTAGATAAAAAAATTTACATGTCACAAAAATATTAAAAAAGAAGGTAGGATAAATGTAACCTATCTCGAGCTAAACAATTTCTCCAACTTGCTCGATGAATGAAAACAACCCTAAGTCCAATGAAATTGAATTTCGCACTTTAAAAGTTATCTTTTCCTCTCTCATTTTCTCTTTAGTTATTCTCTCATGATTTTTAGAAATGAGATAAAATGATATGCAATAGTCGATTTGGATATTCATAGAAAAATTATTTTTCTTAGTCCACTACTATGGCGCTGGCAGCATCCCTAAGGGCTATCACTATTCCAAAAAATAGAGAACCTTGCGCCATAGCTGCCTTATGATTGTGCTGCAATGCTTCCAAGAGACACTTTCCACTTATGAATTCATGAAAACATAGAGAGGACCGTAGTGTCACATGACAATGTCACAAAGCTACAAACAAGACAACGTCATAGCGCTCTCAAAGGTCCACTTCCACTTATCAAAATTTTCTCCCAATTCAAATCACGAATTCTATCGAGGCTAAACTAGACATAAAAATATTCCTACTAATTTATAGAAATGTAATAAATGCTAAATAAGCATGTTAATCTTATCAAGTCCAAATTAGGTCACTATGGGAAATTCAATTTATATAGAAGCGGTTATTACGTACACTACACACCCCATGAAGTGGAACATTATTACAAATATTAAAGCATAAACTTATTATAAGGATATACATGTATATTATACGCAGATAAATACATATAATCTCATCTAAGGATCAAGACTTATCATCTTAGTATCTAAACATTTTAATAACACGATCTTCTTTTGGGATATATCATATTGACTACACATTTTCTCTCATCTAAATCTAGAAAAAAACATATGGAGGATCAAACTTAGTCCCTATCAATCTCACTATTTTAATATATATATATATATATATATATATATATATATATATATATATATATATATATATATATATATATATATATATATATATATATATATATATATAATGTTTTCCCCAGCTTGTGAAGTTTGATATGCAATTCTTATCCTCCCTTATTGTACTATAATCTTCTCATATATTGCATATTTCTCTCGTATATCTCAATAATTGATCTAAGCCACTCAACTAAACCACTATAAATCTTATATTCATCTCCCTTAGTGAGTTTTTTTTCCCTTTCTTAGCCCCCTAGTAGAGTAAACCATACATGATTCTTTCTAAATCCTCAAACTCTTAAGGTGTTTGCTCTTTTCGTATCATGAATAAATGAGCTTCCATCACTCACATCCTTGGAGTATCTATGGGAATTCAATTATTAAATTAGAAGAAAAAGAGCTTTGATAAAAAAATAATATAGATGATTCTCAATCTGAATATCCTATGCAATCTAACATAACACATTTAGAACACCACTTGGGAGAAACCCTTTATTAGTGATGCCTTTTTCACTATGGAATAATTAGAGGTATGATCATAAGACATTCATTAGTAGTTGTTTGAAATCACATACCAAGCAAATGCCACTTATACATTTAAATCTACTCTGATTGCTCACTTACTAAACAAGTGCATGGTGATACAATCCATGATTCTCCTCTTCATTCGAGAAGTTTTGTGCATAAATATTCTTTGAGCATGCTCAAAATAGTGGAAAAAGTTACTCAATTAAAATTTAAAGTTCCACAACTCAATGTACGTAAAGGTATTAATGAATCTTTTGATAATCTAGACATTTTTTTTAGATTTATTTGTCCTCATAAAATTATTAGACACATCATGTCTTATTTATTCCACCACTTTCAAAGATTTTCCCAAAGGTAGTTCAATTATTTATTTTTGTTCTAATTTCTTGCATCAAAGAGACCATTAAAGATCTCGTAATCCTTAAATTTGATCAAATAAAAGGAATGTGAAAGCCAATGAGAGTAAATTTAATAGAATTGATAAAGCTTCTTATGAAGTTATCAATGTAGATAAATCCCTAGTCAAATTCAATTCCATTCTAAGTCTACAACCCAAAAGTATTAAATTCATCGCCTCTAAGAATACTCCCAATAGTGTGGAGGGCCTTTTCTCGGAAAAAAAAAACATCAACATTCATCAATGAAAATCAATTTGTATGGGAGTCCTAAGTACTTACAAATAACCTTACGTCTCTTCAAAAGATGTAGAATAAAGAAGATAATCAAAGCAACATTAATAATTCCTTTGCTTCTTTTAGGGTTGATTGATTTTTTCAATTTTGCTTGTAAGCTAGTGAAGTAGCAATTTTTAGATTCTACGAGGGTCAGTTTTTAGCACTTCCTACGAAGTACTTTGATATCTACCCCCCATCCTATAATCAATCAAAATTATCAATTATGACAATAATTCAAAATAGTGTACCAATAGCTAATGGTATACTAATTTTGCTATCAATTTTGGAGACACCTATTCTTACTAGCAATAGAAAGGTGACTTCAATAGCTTGATCCAAACTTTATGTCTTTAAAATCCTCTTTCACAAGCTTAAACAAACATGACCATTGCTTAATAATAAATGAACTATCATTGATAAACCATAGACCATCACATTTATCATTCTCAAAATCTTTATGTCTTAAGAATTAAATCAGAAGTCATTGATAAAAATATTAAAAGTACATTTGAGTTTTTACAATCTATTAACCATTGACATAAGACTACTATATAAAGGCGGCTTGCCAATATCACAATTCACCAGAGCTATAATCCAAGGCTTAGCTCTTTCATCCACTTAGTCGTCTTAGAATATAACCTTTTCATCCAAGTAGTGAATATTTAAGAATATGAATATTAAGTAAGCCTTTTAGATTTAGGCTTCGTTTGGGATGACTTTATTATTGCTTCATAAAGCAACTTTTTATTTTAAAAATTAAAAATTTTGTACTAAAAATATGCTTTAAGTAGCAGTGAGAAAGTCGTCCCAAACGAAACTTTAAAGAATAAGAAGTAACTAAGAGTAGGAGAATAAGACTAGCAAAGGGGCAAAAAATTGTATTGATTATTATTATTATTATTTTTAGACTTTTGAGTCGATCAAAGACAAATAGATATCACATACTTGAGCTTTAAACCCAATATATCATTTTTACCTATGAAAACATAAAGGAAAAAATAAAAACAAATCTAATATTTATTTTTTTGTTCTTCTCGCAGAGGCTTATGCCCCGGATCATTAGATAAGAGCAAAAAAAAAAAAAAAAAAAAAAGAAGAAGAGAAACAAAAAAATATTACTATTGTGTAAATAAATAATTTTAAAAAAGCATTATAAATCTCCAACATAAGATCAATTTTTTTTAAAATAATATATCACCTATTTTACCACACACTGCATAGAATATACTATGACATAAAGCCAACGGATGAAGTTGTGCTGTATAATTATTTTTATATAGTAATAAATAAAAGAAACATTTTTAATAATAAAGAATTATTTTTTATAATTACGGTTCTTAGCTTAACTAACAAAACGAGACTCTTCGTACTGGAGTAAAGCGAAGAAACCCTAAAGCGCGAAGATATGGCGATTGCGAGAACGGGGGTTTTCGTCGACGATTATTTGGAGTGTAAGGATTACTTCCTGTTAGTTAGAAGTTTACCGTTCATATGCTTTTAGCCTTATTTGTGTTCATTTTTCTTTTGTGCTCTTGGTGTGGAAGATTCGAGCACGTTGGCGGCGGAGCTCCGAAGGCTTCTCTCCACCATGAGAGAACTCGACGAAAGAGCCCAAGGTGTGTGAACGTTTGCCATTTTTCACATTTCCTTGCAGTTCTTGGTTGTTTTTGTATGTTTAGGCTCTACATTTGTTGTTCTTTGCTACAATTTGCAGAGAAATGAGACGAGTCCAATTTAATTCTCTGGTCCAAATGTATATAGCATTCATTGCTTCATGTTATCTATGGATTCTCTTTTTTATTGTTAAATTGTTAATGTTTAATTTGGCATCTTTGAGGAAACTTAGTTTAACATTTTCTTAGTTTTCATCTGTTAATGCTTGCACAGTTACATGCGACTACATTTGTCCAATCGTGAATTTTTCGTTTTTGTAGCAGTAGTGCGTGCTGTGGATTTTGTTTTTTCTTCTACACTATAGAAATGGTCTCATGCTAAGCTAGCAAAAATAAGGGGACAAAAATTGTAAGAAAGTAGCATTAAAGGTTTAATTATAGATCTTTTTAATTAAACTGGAATGAGTGGGTGTAGGTTGTTGACACTCCAATGGACACTCCAATTGATAAGAACATAAAGCTTATAGAAGACAAGAATGAAGAGCTTGATGATGTCAGTTGGTGCCAAAAGTTATTGGGATAGTTAATTTGTTTATCCCACACACGACCTAAAATAGCCTCTGTTGTAAGCCTAGTAATCCAATTTATGCATTCACTACAAAGGAATATCTAGATGCCATATGCATAATCTTGAGGTGTTTAAAAAGTTACTCTGAAAAATAGTGTATAGAAATTAAATAAGTTGAATATTAAGAATAATAAAGAAATGATAAGCCATTGAACTCTTAACTTTAATTTTATGAAATTGAATGATCCATAAATAGCTGTCTAGTTTATGATATTAAAAAAATAATAAACATAAATTGTCTAGTACAACATCAAGGTTTAAGATTCAATTATTAACTATTTACTAAAAAGAATAATATGATTAGCTTCTTCATTATATATTTATATTTGGCCTTCAATATCATAACCATTAAATAACATTGCTTTTCATTTTGGTTCATCATGAGAAAAATTTGCAATCTCCAAAATTTCCCATATTATCGAGGGACCAAAAGCTATCTCTTGCAACATCCCATCTTGTTATTACTTGTTATTACCTTATATATATATATATATATATATATATATATATATATATATATATATATATATATATATATATATATATATATATAATATATATATATATATAAATATATAAGACGAATATTTGTATGCATATAAACTAAATTTTCATCCTATTGTGAAGTAATTTTGTTTCTTTTTATTATTGGATGAATGAGTATGTGCTTTAATTTCTTTCACAAGAAGAGGAGGACATTTCGCCAAGTTTTATGATAATTGCTTGAAGTAGAGGTGCTGAAACTCCATGAATCAACCATCATGTCTTTGGATCCATCCTCCACTCATCACACAGATTCTTGATTTCTAAAATCCTTTAAATGTTAAAAGAATTTAGCTATCTCTACATTCAACATTTGTCTCTCCTCCTCATTAGGAAAATAATGTTTCAAGCATGCCTTTCTAATATTTAAACTTTCTAAAATTTTAAAATAAATTTTCAAGCATGCCCTTCTAATATTTGAACTTTCTAAAATTTTTTATGGGAAAACATGTTGAGGATCCTCTTGAAGTTATTTTTTGTTTGAATATCTTTTTAAGAGTATAAATAAAATAAAATGAGATAATTATCATTTGACGAAATGAGATTTTATTATAAAGAATATATTAAAATTTACCTTAGATTTAATGAATGAGCCAAATAATATAAAGGCGCACTAGCGGAGGCACGTGCCCCCCTTGGCTTGGTGATTTTTTTTAAACTTTTTTGGTAATTTTTCTATTTATTTTTTGAGAAGGTTAAGAGCAGAGACTTCAGAGGAAGAAGGAATAGATTGCAGTACCTTAGGGATTTTTTGCAATTATTTGGTTTATTTTATATGGTTTATTGGAATGGAGAAATAGGGGATAGGGGAGGAGTTCGATTAATTAATATAGAACGGAGTGACAGGCAGAACATGAGGACCATTAAAGAGTCGGAGGATGCAGCTTGATGGATTCTTTAAGGTGTTTGGGTTGGTAATCTTATTAAAATACGGTGTTTCTATTCAACGGCTAGTATTTTTGAGAAAAAAAAATTAATTGTATATTGATTCTTGATTTAATTTGATAAGAGTAAAATTTATAATTATTAATTTATTTTATGATGAATTAAATATATAATTATTTCATTAAAATATGTATTATATTTATTTTCAAGTAATTTAAAAATTATAAAACTATGCTTAAATTTTACTTAGAATAATGTTATTCATTTCTTTTCTTTATATGCATATGCATTTTTTTATAAACTTAAAAAAAAAAAAAATTATTTAATTAAAATATAAATTAGACATTTTTCATTAAAAGTTATTTTTGATATGTGTGTTTTACCAAAGAAAAAAATTGATTATATGGGCATTTTCTCTTATAGGAGATCTCGACAAAAAAGAAGAACACAAAAAGTCACTAAGTTAGAGTTACACTCTTGTCTGGATCAGAGTTGTAACTACTTGAGTGTTAATACAATCACTTAAATGTATTAATTAAAAACATGCTTATAAATAAAAGCTTAATCCTAAGGAACATAATGTGAAAAAAAAGTAAAAAAATGACAAAATAATGATACATATGACCATGTAGTCGTCAGATTTTTCAGATATAGATCTCATTATATTAAATAGCCAACTTGAGATTTATCATTGATATGAAATATAGTGATGCATTCAACAATTTAAGAGGAATTGGAGAACTTGCACAAAAAATGGTTGAGACAATGAAAAATGATATTTACCCTTTGCTGTTCTTACTTAGAAAGCTTGTTTTGATATTGTCAATTGCTACAACAACGGTCCAATGAGCATTCTTCGCTATGAAAATTGTAAAGAATTGTTTGCACAATCTTATGAGAGACTCCTGGATGAATGATTGTTTGATTATTTATATTGAAAAATATTTTTAATAGTATTGATAATGAAGTGATTGTATAACGATTTCAAAATATGAAGACTCGGAGGGAGAAATTATAGGTGTTATATAAGAAGAATATGAATAGCATGTACTCTTGATTGCAAGTTTTTTATTATGTAGTTTATCTTATTTTTTATAGAAGTCTAACAAAAAAGTTTTTAAAACCACTGATGCCGGTCTCAAACTCGGTTAAAAAGGTTAGTAATATTTTTCGTATTCATAACTTGTGCCCCCACATGAAAAAAATCTTGGCTCTGCCACTGTAGAGGCATGTTACTTTTACTCTACTTATCCTCCAAAATAATGTAAATAACACTCCAAAAATATGAGTTTTCATCATTTGACTTTTTTATATGCTTAAATATTGCTTCTTTAACTTTAGACAACATTGTATCTCATATCTCATAAATTAAGTGCAACAAGACATTTCTATGATTGCAACTCTAAGCAACTCATAAATAGTTTGAGAAAAAGATAGAATATCAAAATTATCCCAACATAAATCATCAAGTATTTTTCTTTCATATATCTTGCCTTTTCAACATCATACACACGATAACATGATCATTTCTTACTAATTACTATTGATTGAAGTGCATTTTTAGTTTATTTGAATCTTCTCATTATCACGACAACTGAAGTGAAATGAGTTTCAGCTACAACAAGCATTTTCAAAGTTAAGGTATCATTGAAGATAAAAAGTCTTATCGAGCGATTCATTATGAAATTTCTAATCAAAATAGCATTTCCAGCAACCATTCTGATCTAATGATATTCATTGTAAGTGATTTCGTTTGCCTCAATTTTTTTAACTTGTATAATTATTCTTTAAAACAAGATTGAGGGTATGCATAACTTATGTCATTCAAAACATGTGAGGATATATTTGCTCAACAAATAATCTTGTTGCCCTACAAATTAGAGCATTATTAGTAATAACTTTAAGAATTTCTGAAGAGCTAACCATCATGATCACTCCTACAATCAAATTAAAAATAAATAACATATGTTTATATTGCCCTTCAGAATTTATAACTTTAATAAACATTAGGTAGTTCTCTGATAATGCTATAAAATTGATATGTAATATTTTTAATGATTAATTCAACTATCACACACCAAACTCACTCCTTTTTTCTTCTATACTCCTTTTGTAAGTTCAAGCAACTTAATCAATATTGGACCTTTCCCACTCCCTTTGTAATAATTTTAATCTCATTGCATTGTACCTTTATGGCACATAACCTACAAGACTGTTATTACAAGCAAAAGTAAATGTATACTTCTAATGAGGGATTATAGGGGAGGCCATTTGAGAAAAAACATCATTGCAATTTTACCATTTAAATGTCTTCCTCAAATGACTATCTGCAATACCTTTTTTTCTTAAACTTTTTTTCCATCCTAAATGAATATATACTGACATTGATATCATCAGTTCGAATAGAAGAAAAAGTAGAATGACAAACCATATGTATTAGGCAATTGTATTTCTTTTGGATGATTCATTTTAATCTTTTACTCAACTTTGTTGAGGTGCGTTTGCATTTTGTTCAACAGTAAAACACTTATTTTAGGGAAAATTCTAATTCCATGAGTAATTTCTTTGATAAGTGTGCTTTCACTCTATAATATGAGCCTTTGTAAGTGACACTATAATAATTGCATTAAAATACAATATTTTCTCCACTTCAAAAGATTTTCCCAGTATAGTTACATGATTCCATACAGATTTATTGTCTTCAATATTAGGCTCTACTGAACAATCACCAATTTCAAATTAACCATTGCTAGAGTAGTAGAGCTTATTATGTTTTTATTGAACATTTCAAAATTAACATAAAATCCTAAATTTAAATTATTATACCATTGAAAATTTAAAAACCTAAATTTGTGTGTGAAGAAGAACATGTGAAATCCAAGAAGCAAGGATTGAAAATTACAATTACTTTTTGTCATTCTAATTTTCCTCTCACCTTTGTCTTGCCTCTCATTATTTTGTCTCTTTGGCGGAACTAAATTTTCAAGCAAAAGGATAAATATTTCTTATAATATTTTTAATATGAAAATAATAAAAAGAAGTTCTTAATTTGGGGAGAAATATATGTTACCATCAATGCACAGTGGACTATGAGAGAAATGCATCCTGGTTTTGAAACCTTTGTTGCGAGTTTTAGCACTGAGAGGAGAGATGATAATGTTGTCGAGAATCGGACTTTGATGTCATGTATTGGACATCGAGGATTGATGTCAAGAGGGCATTGGTCATCAAAGTTGAGATGATTTTGGACATCTTCATCAAGATATGAAGATGTCAATACAATGCAGGGGCGTGATTGTGGGTTTAGAAATTACTGGTGTTGGGCATGGACTTCGAGGCACTGTCGGATGTTGCTGTCGAGCGTTGAAGTTAAACCTTAGTTTCAAGTCACAAAGGAAATATTCAAGGTGATGCTGGTGATTGTTTCATTGCAGTTATGGAGAAATAGGTGAAATAGTTTTTATTTTTTAGTTAATAAAAAAATTAAAGAATAATCAATTATTTTTAAAAATATTTTTAAATAAAATATTTATTACATGAGTGTCCAAAATTTTATATTATTTTAATCGAACATGTCTCGGTGTGTTTGACGCTTGTCAGACACGCATAGGACACTTGTCTGTGTCCAGCACATGTTAGAGATTGCATATCCTTTAAGAAAGCGTTTCAGTGCATCATAGTTGAAAATGAAAAATCATTAAAGATTTGATTGCTGACTATGATGCACCGACACTTCTCCTCAAAGAGGCGTGAAAATGTGTCCGATTAAAAAATATTAAATACAAATTGGACACACGTGTCCGACACGCGTATCTTAAATATTTTATGAATTTTTTAAAATATAATTTCTTATATTTGGCGGGATTTAAGCTAAATTTCTTATTTCCTACCCACAACACCAAATCAACGTCCGCACTTAATACCTAATCATCGAATATTCTCATCTTAATTTCTTTTTGGCGGTGAAGGTATTTTCATCTCCTCTCTCGGTGTCTGATAAATGGCATCGACGCCTGACTCTCGACATCCTAATACTAATCATTTTAAGCACAAATTCTAGATAAATAACTTATTATTTTCAAATTATTTTTAAAAGTATATTTATTTAATTTTTATACACTATTTTTTAAATATAAAAACTATAATACTGTGTCTAACACGTGTCCGTGTCCTATATTTTCAATAATTGACGTGTCCCGTGTCCGTGTCGTGTCGTATCCGTGTCGCCGTGTTCGTGTCTGTGCATCATAGATTGCTGAAGTCCTCAATGCATGATAACAAGGGAATGAAGGTACTGGAGCTTAATAGGGGGTAGTGATCAACAAAAAAACCTATAGGGGGGAGAATAGAAGTCTCATGATGACATTGTTAAAGAAGCTAGGGGAAGATGGATAGAAACTTTCAGTAAGAGAACTCTGATCTGAACCAGTAATTTATTCACATGTTTAAATTACCTTTTATAACTTTTAGCGAGAGAACTCTGATCTGATCCAGTAATTTATTCACATGTTTAAATTACCTTTTATTTGCCTCTGCTTATCATTAACATATTTACTTTTCTCTTATTGAAGGTATTATTAGCCAATCAAGAGATCAAACAAGATACTACATCGGAATGCATGCTCAAAGCTCAAAGAAAACAAGTTATGAAGATGATGATTCAGAACTTGAAAAATTAAAAAAAGAGATCGAGGCTAACCAAGAAAATGCACTGAGCCTCTGTACTGAGAAGGTGGTGCTTGCGAAACAAGCTTATGATCTCGTAAGGACTTCCTCTTTATTTCAAATAGAGCAATTTTTCCAAGAACAGGTGTAGAGAGGTAGGTATGTTCAATTGTTTTACCATTTGTTTGAATACTTGCAGTTTTTTTTTTCTTTAAGTTATTGAAGAACTTGTTATGGGTTAAAGTACTAATTATCATATACCTTAGATGATTAGCATGTATGCTAATTTATGTTGAAGTGTTATTTTTATTCTGTTCAAGTTGGTTGGTGACTTATTGGTGCCTTTTTTTAAAAATTGTTACTAGCTACATGTCATGATTATTCGATAAGTTTTACGCTAGTTGTCAACTACTTAACGCAACCCTCCACTTTTCTCATCGAGGACTTGGGACATGATAACGTCAGTGTTAAAATTTTGCAATAGTTTGTATCCTGGCGTATGCTTTTTGCTGATGATATTCTTCTTGTTGATAAGACTAGAGAGGGAGTTGAAGGTAAACTTGAATTATGGTGGTCAACCTTATAGAGTATAAAGGCTTTCATTTGAGTATATCTAAAATTGAATATATGGAGTGTAATTTTGGTAATAATAGTTCTTATGGGAGGATTATGACTTTGGGTGATCAAGTCATTAATAAGAGTACATGTTTTAGATATCTTTGATCTATTGTTCAGAGTAATGGTGAAATAGATGGGGATATTATTAGTAGAATTCAAGTTGGATGGTTGAAGTGAAGGAATGCATCGAGCTTGTGGTGTGATAGAAAAGTTTCCCCTCAAACTTAAGAGAAAATTATATAGGATGGTGGTTAGACCTGCAATGCTTTATGGTGCAGAATGTTGGCCATTAAAAGAGAAGAATAATATAAAGTTAAGTGTTGCAGAGATGAGGATGCTCAGGTGGATGAGTGGTTTTACTCTTAAAGACATGATACGAAATGAACATATACGTGAAAAGGTTGGAGTAGCTTTAGTGGAAGATAAGATTAGAGAGAGTCACCTTAGATGGTTTGGTCACATAAAACGGCAGCCTTCCGATGACCCAGTTAGGAAAGTAGATGTATTACATTTGACTTATGTTAAGATTGGTAGAGGTAGACCTAAAAAGACTTGGTTAGAAAATATTAGAAATGACATTTATTTATTAGATTTAAATGAGAATTTAACTATTAATAGGGCATAATGGAGGAAAAAGATTCATGTATTCGACCCCACAGTGGGATAAAGGATGATGTTTTTAACTATCTACTTTAATTATTTATATGCTTTGCACTAAGAGTTTTTATTGACAGCTTCAATTCTCAATATATTTTTTACTTCATGTTTCATTAAGCTGAAACCACCGACTTTCATGGACAAAGCTTATTTGATCTTTATTATTTGTTTGCCTGCTTAAAATAATTTTTCTCATGTTTGCTCTTTATATTTGGCAAAATTATTAGACATTTTGGCTTTTTTTTTTTTTTTGCTTCTTATTCTTATTCTATTTCCAATGTTGGATAGTTTTTTCAGCATTATATAAAAGAATGAGGATTTAGATATGGATATTCTTTGGTAAAATTAAGGTTGGTATTGAATTGGAGAACTGACACACAAGTATCGTATAATAAGAGACTATCATCAAAACCTAATCGTAAATTTTATAAAATTATAATTAGTCCCACTATGCTCTATAGATTTCATGGTTGGGAGTAATGAAGTCATTGATTGCGACATCAAGGATTCTAGAATGAGAATATTAAAATGGATGTGTATCAAAATTAAATTTGATAAATTGAGGAATGATTATATTAGGGAGATTGTGACGGTAGCGTCGATTGAAAATAAGTTGATTCTAGAAAATGTGCCCAGTAGACTAGTAAATAAAATTTAGCGTAGAAGGATTTGAGGGGAAAAGTTGTAGATCTAAGATAGCATGTTAGAAGTATCTAAAATGATTTTGTACGAAATAGCTTTTACAAATAATATAGCACTCAACAAGAACGAATAAAAACGAGGATTTGTGAAGCTGTCCCAAATAGTAGGGTATGGCTACTGATGCGATTTAGATTCTTGCTGTACAAATACCGTGCTCTGTACAATGTGACAAAATCGCAAGTTGCTGTTTATACAAGCAAATTGTGTACTGATTTGCTTTTTTTTACCTCATACCAGATTTTCTTTAGCACATATCCTTTGAGCGTTTGAGGTACTTTTGGAGGGCCTTGAGTAATATACAACACTACAATTATAGATAATCAAATGAAATTTTAGCCCAAGCTTTATCAGTTTATGCTTATTAGAGATTGATATAAGCCCTTGGCCATCTGTTTTTTCCGTTAACATTTAAAGAGAAAAAGCTCCACTTGTATGCGTTCAATTTTTAGATAGGATGAATCTGCCAGCTGAAGTTTTGATATTTTGTTTCAGATGCAATTGATTTTAATGAGGCCTAAAATAACTGTGTTTTGTGCATGTCGAGGCATTTCATTTTCTTGTTTGTTCCTTGGCATTACTTTAAAGAAATCAATCATAATCTTCCTTATCCTAATGGTTTAGGGCTACTTTATGAATTATAATCTCCATTCATTCATGCTAGTGTTGAGTGGCTCATTAAATCTACTTCCACATTTTGCATAGCCTTTGTCCATGCTTTTAGTGGTTTACCCCTTTTCCTTTCAAACCCTTCCACATTATCTGTATATGTTCATCTTATTGGTGCATCTGCCCTCAGTTTTATATGTAAAAACTAATTGAGCCTATTTTCTAGTATCTTATCTCATGGTGCTATTCCTGTAGTCTCATAGTATAATTTTTTCTCCATTTATCATTTATAGCTTTACCGTTCATTCATTAGCTCTATCATATTTACTACACTCAAACTAGTTATCAATAATTTATTATCATTCAATAAAAGTAATCATTATACTTTATTTAAAAAAAAATATTTTCTAGAATTTAGTGGTTTGTATGTGTATAAAAGCATTGAAGAGGCCAATTGATGACTTTGCAATGATTTTTTTTTTTATTTCGTTACGATGCAAGTAAGTTTTATAAAATTATAATTAGACCAATTATGTTGTATGAGTGAGTGTTGGACATTAAAAAAAGTTATAATATCGAGTCGAGAGTGTATAAAATGAGAATGTTAAGATAGATTTATGGCAAAATTAGGATACATTCATGAATGATTATATTAAAGGAACGATTATAGCGACTCTATTGAATATTGAAAAATGAGTTATAGTAGTTGCTCCCATTATTTGTGTTGGTAAAATTAATATTAGAGGAGTAGGAAGGCATATAGGTAGACCTAGGATGACATTAATAGAAAATTTTCAAAATACTTGGGAAAGATCAAACACTTTAGGAAACATCAATAGGAATAAATGAAAAATGATGATCCACAAACTCGACCTCTAATAATGATGAATCTAAAAAACACTAGAATTGCAAACTAAAGATTTCTTTTCCTTAAAACATAGACAAACACAGATAGAACAAACAACACTATTATATCCCACAATAACTTAAACAAAAACAACCACATCTTACAAATTCAAATAAAAGGGCACAACACCTTACAACTTAAAAAAAAAAGACACAACAACACCATACGACTAATCAAAGCTTCGAGAAGAAAGATACATGTGGAATGAGAACCATGGAGAGAAGAAGAAGATAGAAGTCCTAGACGAAATTTTAAAAGATAGAGAGGTAGAAGAAAATAGCTCGCAAGGTATATAAACGCACAAGTTTCACTTCCCAAATATTCTTCAAAATTCACTCTTGACTAATAAAGTTTATGTATTACAAACATATAATAATGCTTAATCTACCCAAAGCTAAAAAAATTGTTACTTTATAAGCCTATAAATGTGCAAATTGTTTTTATTGTGTTTATTTATTGTTTTGAATGAATGGAGGATTCGTAAAGTCTGCTCCAAATCATTAGAATGAGGCTAATAGTGAAGATGACTCCTCTAGCGTAAACTAATTGGTCCTTTTTATATACTATACATTGCCAATGTTGGATATATATATATATTTAATTATCTTAGCTTATTATACTATTCTTGTCTCCGTTATTCATGTTTACTAATAATTCATTTCCTGTACATTCAAAATTGCTCAATTTAGTAGGTTTTATTTGTGTTATAGACTGCGAAAACCTATATGTTGAATTACTAGAAATTATGACCTAGAGTCCATTGTAACTATGATGTTGATATGCTTCTTGATCCATATCAAGAATAGGGATAAACCAGAAATTATTCATTCCATGAGTCTATCATTACAATAAGATTGGTATTTATACTACTTGGATAGACCAAGTTTACAATATAAAATCGGTTTACCCAACCAACCTTAAAAGAAAGACTATATTACTGCTTTAAGACATGTGGAACCATTTGTCATTTATTCTCCTTTATTCATGGTTTACTAATAATTTGTTTTTCAAATTGCTGGATATTTGTAGGTTTTATTTATGTTATATATTGTTAAAACCGTATTTTGTTTGTACTGAAAATTACAACCTAAGAGTTCATTGTAAATATGATGTTTGATAGCTATATTCCATATGAAAAAAAGATTATAATGACCTTTAGACTATTTATGGGGAGCCATTTTAGCTCCAAACTATCTAATATGTTCAATTTAGTCCATTCAAACTTCAAATATGATCTTTGACTATCGAATATAATCCAGAACAATCATTCTATTGGATTTCTTTGGAACATATATTTGAAGAGTCGGTGGATCAAATTGAATACTCAAGATAGTTAGAATTAAAATGACCCTAGACAAATAGTCAATTGACCATTTTGATATTTTTCTCTATTCCATAATGATATAAATCTCAAAGTCCCGCAATCATAGAAAATGTAGAATGTTTGCATTACAATGATCAATTGAAAGGTTAATGTCTATTTGAATTTAGCTAATTATAGTTTCTTCTATTATTTTGAATTTTAACAGTAATTTGTATATGCATGCCTACTATGTTACCTTGTCATAAAAGTTTGATTTGTACTTGGATCCCTGGCTTGTTGTTGCCAAGAAGATTACTTGTGGCTGATCTCTTGTTTATTGCTTGTGTCTTTTAAGATTTTTTTTTTTTTTTTTTTGTCATTTATGTAGATTTCTTAGGTACAAACTCATTTTTTTGAAAATTCTGATTTCTATGGGTCATCTGTGAACTCTATTCATTTTTTCTTGGATTTATGACATGAATTATGCTGCATTTTTGCAATTTGTGGAAGGGATTTCTCCAATTATTTTGTGATTATGCATACGGTCTTATTCTTGCACAAAATTCAATGGAGTTGCTGAATAAATTTTAAATTGGATGTAAAATTTTCCTTCTAGTCTCAGGATTTAGTTCCTTCATCAAGTGAGAGACTTAAATTTTGGGAGAGGTTTGATGGATTAAATTAGAGAAATGTGATACTCTAGGGCTAAATTGGCCTATGAATAGTTGAGGATTATTTTGAACTTTTCTCCATTTTTTCTCGGTTTTATAATTGATTCTTCACATGGATTAGGCAGCACATATGTGATCAGTGAAAGAGAATTATCAATTCATTTTATGATAAGGTGTCTGAGGTATGCACAAAACTCAATGCCATGGATAAATAAAATTTCAAATTGGATGTTCATTTTCTTCATCATTCTAGATTCAATTTCTTGATTAGGTAAGATACTTCGAAAATTTTAGAACTTGTTATATCCTTATATAAATGTGAGGGTTGCACTTCTGATGAGTTCTTTTATATTTGCATTTTCTTTTCCTTCTTTTCCTCCTTTTATGATTTTGTTATAGGTCTAAAAGTGTATTTGTGTTTGTTTAGATTTGATAAACTCTGTCTATTGAATTCATCTGATTTGATTTATATTATGCTATTTGCTTTCGTCAATGTAGCCCATTAGTTCTTTTGTATCACTTGTGTCCTTCGAAAATTGTCTGTTGCGTGATTTTTCTCTTCTCTTGTCAGATCTGCATTAGAAACTTTAGGATCTCCTATGTCGCCTATTTAGTGTTTTCATAACTTTCATGTTTGCTTTTTTATGAAGTTAGAGAGCCATGTGAAAAGACTCGATGAGGACTTGAATCAGTTTGCTGAAGATTTAAAGCAAGGTATGATGCAAGTCCTAATTATCATCCATGTGGTCTTTAGGGTTGATGATTTTTGCTGCAACTCAAGTTGATGCTAATTAACTATTAAATGATTTTATTTTCTCAAGACTTTAGTGCTGATTAATTCAAAGAATTGCGTGGTGTAGAGTATTAGTAGTAGTAGTTTTTTTTTTTCACATTAAAGAATTCTTTCTGTCAATTAATTGATACATTTTGACAAATATTGATGTTTTAGTTCATAAGTTGATTTGTATGCTTGGACTTCACTTCTAAAACAGAGGGAAAAATACCACTAGATGAACCAGCAATCCTTCCACCTTTACCTATGGTTGGCAGGGAGGAGAAACGCAAGGGGGGGTATATAACACCTCAATCAAAGAGGTTTAGAGGAAGGGATTGGGACAGAGAGAGAGAGATGGATCTTGAGCTGATGCCTCCTCCGGGAAGTCATAAAAAATCTGTTATTGCGGCTTCTGACTTTGATCAATCCATTGATCCTAATGAACCAACTTATTGTGTTTGTCACCAGGTTTTCAAATTGTCTTTTCATGTTTACATATTCAATTTTGTAATCCTTATAGTTCTGGTTATTATGGCTTTGTCTGTGTTTCTCTTTCTGCAGGTGTCTTTTGGAGACATGATCGCATGTGATAATGAGAATGTGCGTTTCTGCTTTTTTTTCTGTAGTTTACTCTGCTAATTTTCTTCTCAAATTTTTTTTTTTCATTTTTAAGCATTGTCCATTCTAATCCCCTGTCCTGTTTTACCTATATTTGCTTCCTGATTTATAATTGGCCCTGAACTTCCTTGATATATTAATATAGTGTATTTGATATGGAACATCGGAAAGGGCAACTCTTTATTTGAGATTTCAGTAAACAACTGTATTTGTGTATCTTATTCGTGTTTGTTATATCCTCTGTTCTACATGGACAACAAATCTAAGTTTATTTTTCACATACAGTAGATGCTATTCCAATTGTTTCATATAATCATTTCTCAAACTACCTTTCTAACCTTGACGTATTTCCATTTTAGTCTTATTATATTATCATTTTGCCAATCTAAATTTTGTTTCTTTGAATTTGTTTATTGCTCAAAAATAAAAAATAGATATAACATTGTTAAATTGATCGTTTTTTTTTTTTGTAAAATTTAGCTTTTTAAATCTCTATGATATTCTAATATCAAATAGAATTTTTTGCAGCATTTCTTCATTTTAATCACCTAGTTTCAATTTGATGAGTTATGTTTTGATCTATGTCTCATTCTTATGTATAATGAATCAAAGTTAAAATCTTTCATGTGTAGGCATCATTTGATCGTCTAGTAATACTGACTCATAATTCTTAATTTCACCCCACCATGAAAAGTGCATATGAAATATTTAATATTTGTCGTACCAAATTTGGGTTCCTTATAGACATTTTATGTAGTGTTCTAACATCTATTTGTTTTAGAATCACTAAGCAAATCTTGCTTGGATATAATTTGTTAGTTTCAAGAGAGCAATCTCCCGTAGTAGACGCAACACTATGCCTAATGAGGCTATATTGTGTCAACATAGTGGCCCGTTCAGAACTGTACGGGCAAATGCCAATATTTTGTACATTTGAATTGAGCTTAATTTGTCTGCCTAATTGTTCTTGCATGTTCTATTGGCAGTGCGAGGGAGGCGAATGGTTTCACTATTCATGTGTAGGCCTGACACCGGAGACTAGATTCAAAGGGAAATGGTTTTGTCCAACATGCAGGCAGCAACCGTGATCTGATTTGTGGTACTTGCTTGCTCAATTAGCCAGGTTTGAAATATTGTTTGTTTATCATATTGTTAGATTAGAACTATTGTAAGCTAGAATTAAAACTCTCTTCATGGTGATATGTGCGCATATCAGCATGGCTTGAAATTTCTTTGTCAGTGTTATTTTATTTCCTAGAAACCTAAATTCATATGAAACTTTGGATCTACCATTGCTGCAAACTATTCCTCAAAAAGGTATTGACATCCAATTCTTTGATTATATCTTCAATTTAACAATTCAACTGAAAAATCAAGCCTCAGTTTAAAAAAACGAAAATTACAAGAATAGATAAAAAAAAGATAAGTGACTAATTATGGACTAATACACTAAGGCTATAGAAAAGAACAAAAAAAGTAACGAATGGTCTAAGACTATTATTTGAAAGAGCCTCCAACCAACCATTACAAATGAATCAAGCTCAGTTAGCCACCTTGATCAAAATAGGGTAAGATAAATCCAGCCGACAAAATCTGAAGGAAAACAACAGCCAATCCAACATCTGTTTCCAAAGCGGCGAAAGAATCAACAATTCAATAATAGTAATCTAGTCAACAATAATGCCTCCCGTGAATGAATAAAAGACCTTGTACAACAAAAATAAACAAGTTTAAACTGAAGTATACGACAATCAACATATTAAACCTACAGATTCATCTGAATATCATAGAAACGTCACCTTTATGAATTATGACTATAAGAATCACCAAGTTCAGTACAATACAGATTTCTATTCATACTTGAGAGCACAACACGAGCCTAGCTGCTTAAATAAACATCCAACAAAACAACCATACCATTAGCAACGCAACAGAAAGCCTTTATATTATAAAAAGTAGATAATAAAACTTGATTTATGAGAAATGTAGCAAAGCTAAAGCTCAGATAAGGTTAAAAAATGCCTTAAATTATGAGAGCATCTGTAAACTAAAGGAAACTACAACAGGAAGAAATAAATAATTCTAATGGTATAGAGTCCTGCCATTCACTATCAACAACAACCTGAGGATAGTGTCAGAAAACTAGTTCTGCATATAAACACTAAAAGATATGAATTCATACCCAACGACACAGAAGAGCACTAGGTTAGGTATAAAATGGCAAGCACTCTAAAAAGATTCAGTCATATGACTCTTATTATCATAGCTATCTTAGCAACACCAAAACCAAAAAACAATCAAAACAGATTAGAACAAACTCAGTCAAAGCAAAGGCTTTGAATAAACATAAAATTATCCATCTCCCTTAAAATAAGGCAAACCCATTTTATAAACATGAATTAAATCCTTAAGATGATTAGGAATATTAAGCCCAACTAAATTCATAATAGTATTCAAATTAGCACCAAAATTAACTAACCAACTACTAGCACATGAATTACCTTCTCTTTAGATATGAGAAATCAAATATTGCAAAGAGTCAAGGAATTGAGAAGTACATTTGAGTGTATAAAAGGATGTGGCATTCTCTCTCACTTTTTTTTTTTTTTGCTATTTTATATGCTTAATGACCAAAAGAGCACCCATTTGAATCCAAAATTAAGAAGCCATGTTAATAGCCGTGATTTCTGCTAAAAAAACAAAAGGTATTTAAGTGGGTAGCAAAAGCAAGAATAATGCTATCAAGATAGCCTCTAAATATGCTTCCATCTACCTGCCAAGTTATTTTGGATCATACAGTATGTATTAACTTTAATGATGCTAAAATTAGGGTTAATCCAAAAAATAATATTTTCTTCATGAAATTGTTGAAACTTAACAGGTTATAAAAACCCTGATTTGCTTAGAAGGAATCAAATGCATATCATAATGTTTTAATCATAAGAAACTCTAATATGATATGATTCATTTTAACTCCTTGATGCTTCGCCGTATTGCTTCCTTCCATAAAAATCACACAATAAAAATAGGAATAAGGAATTTAATGTACCCGCTAATAGAACTACCAGAATAAAAGCAACAAAAAAGAATTAATAAAACCAACAAAAAAAAATAATGACGGAATATTTTTCTTGCTTTAAAACTTAAATGAAAAGATTGTAGACGACTCAAATAAAGGGTGGTTCTAGTAGACATTGGCAGCTTAATGTGGTTTCAATGGCTAAGATTTCGTTTGGGATGACTTTCTTACTGCTTCTTAAAGTAGCTTTCTAGCAAAAAAAATAAAATTTTTGCACTAGAAAGTTGTTTTAAGCAGCAGTAAGAAAGTCGTCTCAAGCACACCCTAAATATAATGACAATTTAGTTGGATCGTAAGATAATCATTCTAATGCTAATATTGATTGATTATAGTGATAGAATGTTCTTTAATGATGCAGTGTTTTTTATTATATTATTTTTTGTTTTGCAACATATAGGTACATTATGCTTTCTATTAAGGGGACACCCCTCTGGCTCTATCCAAAGACATTTTGGTGGGATATTGATGAAGTATTTATCAACTCTGTAATGCCATAGTTTATGAAATTTTGAAGAAGAAACAGCTTTGAGATACCATAAAATGGTATGTGTTATTAACGATAAGAAGAAGTTCTTCAGGTGTTGGATTGATGTATAGTTCACATAATATACAATGTACTGTAAATAAGCTCGCTGTACAAATGTTTCCATGCATTACTTGAAGGGTTTTGATTTGTTTGCATATAGGAAGGATATTCTCTTATCACCATGAAAATGGAGAAGACAGTGTGGATAAGGTGCGCTACTTACATTACTTGAAGGGTTTGGTTTGTTTGCGGCAGTTTTCTTATAACTTTCGTTAAATTTTACTAATAAGTTATAATAAAGCTGTCCCAAATGAAGCCTTAGACTTCGTTTTGGACGATTTTTTTTTTGTTTTCTGAAGTAATTTTTTAGCACAATATTTTTTTTTAGTTTAAGAAATTTTTATATTAAAAAGTTGCTTTTAAAAGCGGTAAAAAAGTCGTCCCAAACGAAGCTTTAGGTTTCGTTTGGGATGACTTTTTTACTGCTTTCTAAAACGGAGTTTTAGTACAAAATTTTTTATTTTTGTATTAAAATTCCGTTTTAGAAAGCAATAAAAAAGCTGTCCTAAAGGAAGCCTTAATCTAAAATTTGAATGGGTGTATATTCAATTACAAATGTGAAAGAATTCAGGATCTAATAGTTTAGGGTGAAAATTCTTCGCAGTTTATTTGAACATTAAAAAAATCAATTATATTTCAGTTATTAAAAATACAGTTTTAATTACAATAAAAGATGTAAGATGCCATTCAAGTTGAATTGATTTCGATTAATGTAAAAATTGTTTATCTTCCTTCTTATAAATTCATATATAAAATACATCTTCGTTTAAATAAATACATTTTTATTTAAATAATTAAGGATCTATTTGAGATAATTATTTTTTTTTTCATACTGCTTCTATTTGACTACTTTATTACTCTTTTCTTGCTGCTTTCAAAAAATTCTTGTGATTAGAAGTTATTTTTTATAACTACTAATGTATGTTACTTTTTAAAAACCAATTGTTTGATTATATATATAATATACAGGTTTTGTTTGCAACAATTTTCTTTTTGCTTTATTGAAAAAAAAAATTAAACAAGAAGGCTTTGTTTTCTAAAGAAGTTTTTTTTTTTAAAGTTGCCTATAGTTGTTTTAAATGAAATCGAAATGTTTGAAAAAGAAATACTTTATAAGTATAAAAAATAATGCTTATACGGCTCATCTTGGTCTTTTGATTTAGGATTTTGACTATCAATTAAAAGATTTTAGATGTGAAGCTTGTTAATGTGATATGTTTGATTTTGTCTTAATGATTCGAATGTCTCAAAAAATAAAAAAAAATAAAAACCTCAAAATAATTTTCAAAAAAAGATATATTTTTTTTCATAATAGCTTCACGACTACATTTATAAGACGCTATAGCTATTTGACCCTCAGCTCCTCTTCAAAACCATATATGCACAAAAAAATACCACATGCCTTATATAATATAAATAATTTATCGGCAGAAAATCTGCAATCGAACAACATCAGCTCTTAATAAATATAAATAAAAAATAAAAAAATAAAAAAATAAAAATAAAAATAACAATACCGGTCATCTCCCTTTTGTTTCTTTCCTTGGGAATATCTGCCAGACCACAGGCACAAACCACAGAACAAACAAACTCCCAAACCAAAAAAAATCCTTTCCAACTCCATTCTTAGCTAATCTAACAAAAATCCAGCCAAAACAAACGCCATTATCACTGATCCGACCTTCCACATGCTTCTCCTCCTACCCTCAGAAGCTTCATTTCCAACATGAGCATGTTTACCATGTACCTTCGCCGGAGAATCCTCATCCTGCTCCACCGGGGCCGGCGCCGGCGCCTCCACTTCACCAAGATTATACGCCTTGATCCCAATCTCAAACTTACAGCTCCCTCTGCTATAATCCTTGGTCGTCTCCTTCGCCAACCCATCAAAAACACACGTCCCAGTCCCCTGTCCAAGCGCCTGAAAATACGAATTGAAGACATACGAAGCCTGCATTTCCAAATCCATTCCCGAGCAAGATGAACCGTAACTTAACGGCATACAATCAGCACCATGACCGCAAGCGTAATCCATATTCGCACTCACTCTGCTTTCATTCTTCGCCTGCTTCGCCTCTTTGTTCAAAACGCACCATTTCTTCGCCAAGTAATTAACTTCCACCGCCGCGACAGCCGCTTTTCCGGCCACTCCGCCGCCCGATAAGTCCACCGGAAACTTCGGCTTTCCGTCGGTTGAAAAAATGCCCCAGCTTCTTTCAAAAGGCCCCGGAAGTATGCTCTTTGCTTCTTCATCGAATAGCCCGAAGAGATAAACTTCTATATCCTCCTTAGGCCGCTGCGGCGTCCCGGTTTTTTTTGCTATCTTTTGCGTTATTCCTTTGTAGAATCTCTCGGCTATCGATACGTTGGCGTGTATATCGCCGTCGGTCGGCCAACCAACTTCGCCGACGATGATCGGAACGTCGCCGCAGCCCTCCGATTTCAGCGCGGCGAGCAGCGTGTCGTAATTCGCATCGAAGACGTTCGTGTAGATTAAATCTCCATCAACGACTGGCTTCGCCTTTCCGTCGAAGAAGGCGAAGTCGGAGGGGAAATTGGCGTCGATATAAAGGCTGAAAAATGGGTAAATGTTGACGGTAAAAGGCGCGCCGGTTTGATTATAGTATTTGACAATGTCGGACATAAGACCGGCGACATCGTCGCGCCATTTTCCGGCGGAGGGGACAGGATTATACCACGGCGAGTAGTAAATGTCGGCGTTGATCGGAATCGTGGCTTTGATTTCCTCGCCCAGTCCGGCTTCGTCGAGAGCCTTTTGAATGTTTTTGAGGGCGGGCAAAGTTACATTTGTGAATCGGTCTTTGTAGTCTTTGAGAAAAGGTTCGTTCCCGACGGCCACGTATTTGATGTTGACCTTCGAATGAGTGCGGTAATGGGTGACGTTAGCGTTCACCCAAGCTTTGGCGGTGGCGTAGTCGTTCATGGCGGCAAGGAGGAGATTGTTGACGGCGATCATGACCTGGATGTCGGTGTTGGAGAGAGTTTCCATGGTGTAGGGGTCGACGTCAAAAAGCTTGACTTTTTTTATGCCGTTGTCGTGGAGAAGGCGAGCGACGGTTTTGGGAGGGAGGCGGTGGTAGGTGATGGTGCCCCAGTTGACGCCGAGAGAGGCGTGGCCGGAGAGGAAGAAGGTAGCCGCCGCGAGGAGGGCCGTCGCCCAAAAGACGACGACTTGGCGGGGGCTAGCCATTGTTGGGTTTGTACGTTCGCTTATTTGGTGTCGAAGAGGAATTTGTTCTAATGTTTTATACATGTAAAGGGGGAGGGAGAAGGAATGGCTATACGGTTTCGACGGCGAGGGAGGAAGAGAGAGAGAGGAGGTTTGTTGGAAGAACAGAGTATAATGTACGTTTATAGGATGGAAAATACTTGTGGAGAGGAGAGAATTGCTCTGATGAGGGAGTTAGAGAGAAGGAACTCAGTGTTTTTTTTGGACATTTAGGTCAATTAGGACGGACTCGTACACCTATTATATATATAAGTTTCAAATTCAAGATCTTTTAGTTGATAACTTTTAGGCTTCGTTTGGGACGGCTTTCTTATTGCTTTCTAAAACGGAGTTTTAATTAAAAAATTTGTACTAAAACTCCGTTTTAGAAAGCAGTAAAAAAGCCGTCCCAAACGAAGCCTAAGACTTCGTTTGGGACAGCTTTCTTATTGTTCTAAAAACTCTTAATACATCATCATAAAATTATCCTGATCTGACACGAATCTCGAGGCAAAAGGCTAGTTGGAAACTTCAAAATTTGATTTCGGGAGCATCCAAACTCCGATTTCAACGAGCTTACAGTCAAACTGAGCGTCTCGGAAATACGAACCCAACGACACCAAGATCAACCCAATCCGAGCCCAAATGAGTCCGAATCAAGAGCTCAAAGTGCTGTCGGAAGGTTCAAACAGCAATTTGAGTTACCAAACGGTCTCCGATTTTGACGAGCTTATACTCGAATCGAACGGCTCGACGAGACGAATCCAACGAGCCTAAGATCGCTAAATTCCGACATCATTAAGGCCTCCAAATAGCCAACGAACGGTGCCCGATCGAAGGGCTCACTATCGGTCGTCCGTTCGATCCACTCCTTATTCGCCCTTGATCTCACACCTATTTATGGACCATGTCACTCCATAAAATCTATAAATAGAGCCCTCATTCTTCACAAGAGAGGACTCAAGCAAGAGAGAGAATAAGAGAAGAGAAGGAAGGAGCTCCTCCTCGACAGCCGCCGGACCACCGCCGGACCACCGCATGAACCTCGCCAGATCACCGCAGGAACCTCGCCGGACCACCGCAGGAACCTCGCCGGATCACCGTAGGAACCTCGCCGGACCACCGCAGAACCTCGCCGGACCACCACCTTAAGGCCTAACGTCCAGTCCCTACGTCCTACTGAAGACCCGACGTCTTGTTCAAGGCCCGACGCTCAGTCCCTACCTTCTGCCGAAAACCCGACATCCTGTTCAAGGCCCGACACTCGGTCCCTACATCCTGTTCAAGGCCCGACACTCAGTCCCTACGTCCTGCCGAAGACCCGACGTCCTACTCAGGACCCGACGTTCAGTCCCTACGTCCTGCCAAAGACCTGACGTCTTACTTAAGTAACTGATTGTAACCTGATCACCCTTGGAGGTGATTCAGTCCTTTGTAACCAACTCAAAGCCTAGTGGGATCATTTTCAACTGAGCTAGGCCTCGTGGTTTTTCCCTTTTTAAGGGTTTTCCACGTAAAAAATCTTGTGTTCTCTGTGTGTGAGCTAGTTATACGTACAACGTTAAGACGCAGAATTAAATCTCTATCGCCGCGTATTTTCTATCCCGCAACAGTTTGGCGCCGTCTGTGGGAAACAGTCAATCCCACTATACTAAGTACTCAGTCAATGGCCAACAGACGTAGCCACCGCATCATGGGAACCTCCCACTCCAATTCACACCAGTCCAGGAATCAATCCCTGAATCAGGGACGACAGACATCTGCCTCTTTTCACCCCGGTGGACGGAACCTTGCCGGAGAAGGAGCTTCAGGACCATCCCTAGAAGAGCGCATTAGAAAGATGGAAGAATCTCAGAACGAGATCCTACAACTCTTAAGGGAGACTCGAGGACCAGCACTAGTACCTCAGGAGGACATTCTCCTCCCCCGAGACCAGTCAGGTTTTGAAGATGTTCTTCATGTGGAAGTCCCCCTTCCTCCGCCAAGAATACGCCCTCTGACACGCTCAGAAAATGAACTTGCTGATATAGCGAGCTCTACCCATCCTTCACGCACGTGCCACCGACAGCATATGCCTCTGGACGTCCCCGAGGACTTGGACGAACAGCACATCACTGAACTCCCCCGCAATAGTCTACGGCATGAGTTGCGAAGGCTAGTCCGAGAGGAGTTCCCCACAGGGGGTATCAGACAGTCCCTTCGCCGACAAGACATTCAGGAGTCATCACCTTTCACCGAAGCTGTCCTCCAATACCCCATTCCGGCAAGATTCAAACTCCCGAATATTGATTCGTATGATGGAACTTCAGACCCCTACGAGCATATCGACCACTACCGCACTATTATGCATATCCAGCAGGCCCCGGACGCTTTGCTCTGTCAAGTTTTTCCTGCCACCCTTAAAGGGCAAGCCCGGACATGGTTCTACTCACTGCCTGCCCGATCCATCTCGATATTCGTTAAATTGGCCAAACTGTTCGTCGAACAGTTTGTCGCCAACCGAAGGATGATTAAAGATTCCTCCCACCTTTCAGGGATACGTCAGAACGAGGGTGAATCCCTTAAAGAATACTTCCAGAGGTTTTCTACGGAAGCCCGACAAATTCCAGGGGTAGATCCCGAATTGCTTAGAGGTGTATTTCTTGGAGGACTCCGCCCAGGCCCCTTATACTCAGCACTCATGCGAGATACGGTCCATTCATTTGCGGATCTAATCCATCGAGTAGATGCTCAAATCTCCGCCGATGATGCCATCAATGCTCATAGAAATCAATTTGAGCAGACGACCGGGAAGCGTAAGAATCCCACAGGGACGAAGAATCCCCCCTCACAAAGGAAGAAGCAAGGAAACAACAATTTTCCTCCTCGACCCTCACAGCCGCGACAAGAACCTCGTCAAGAAAAGGAGTACACACCACTCAATACATCCCAAGCAAATGTATTAATGGCCATCCGGGATCAGGAGAACGTAAAATGGTCACACCCTTTGAAACCCAACGTCGGAAACCAAGAGCAATATTTCCACTTCCACCGTAGCCGTGGGCACACTACTGAAGCATGTTGGCAGCTCAAGGAAGAAGTTGAGAGACTGATCCGACAAGGATATCTCCGACAATTCATCAAGAATACACCAGCCCGAGAAGAAGTTGGTCCGACTGGGGGGCATAATCAACAACAAAGACAGTCGGTAAACAATCGCCAAATAGTGGGAGAAATTGGAACCATTGCTGGGGGCCTATCAACGCCTTACCAAGTTTTAATTGCGTAGAGCACAATAGTGCTACTTGTTTTAAGTATCGTATGTCTTTAGTATTGTGTGACTTCAGTACTGTCTGTCTTTAATTTTGAATGTTGTTTGTGGTGTTTGTAGCTTCTCCCTCCTTAAGCTGTCTTAGGGAACTATGTTTTTGTAAGACTTTATCTCCTTATCTTCTTCGAGTAAAATTGTATTGATAAATTCACAAAAGTAGTGAACTTTAATATCCTTGACTCGAACAAATACATAATCGTTATTGTAGCTCAATCACCAGATAATCAATCCTTGGTGGATTCTTCCGACCTCTTCCATACAGGTTAACGTCGTTGAGTAGGGCTCCGACATACAACCCCGGAAAGGTCCTACATCCTTTGTGGATTCTCCCGACCTGTTCCACACAGGTTAACGTTGTCGAGCAGGGCTCCAGCATACAACCTCGGAAAGGTCTCACATCCTTGGTGGATTCTCCCGACCTCTTCCACACAGGTTAACGTCGTCGAGCAGGGCTCCGACATACAACCTCGAAAAGGTCTCACATCCTTGGTGGATTCTCCCAACCTCTTCCACACAGGTTAACGTCGTCGAGCAGGGCTCCAGCATACAACCTCAGAAAGGTCTCACATCCTTGGTGGATTCTCCCGACCTCTTCCACACAGGTTAACGTCGTCGAGCAGGGCTCCGGCATACAACCTCGGAAAGGTCTCACATCCTTGGTGGATTCTCCCGACCTCTTCCACACAGGTTAACGTCGTCGAGCAGGGCTCCGGCATACAACCTCGGAAAGGTCCTACATCCTTGGTGGATTCTCCCGACCTCTTCCACACAGGTTAACATTGTCGAGCATGGCTCTGGCATACAACCTCGGAAAGGTCTCACATCCTTGGTGGATTCTCCCGACCTCTTCCACACAGGTTAACGTCGTCGAGCAGGGCTCCAGCATACAACCTCGGAAAAGTCTCACATCCTTGGTGGATTCTCCCGACCTCTTTCACACAGTTTAACGTCATCGAGCAGGGCTCCGGCATACAACCTCGAAAAGGTCTCACATCCTTAGTGGATTTTCCCGACCTCTTCCACACAGGTTAACGTCGTCGAGCAGGGCTCCGACATACAACCTCGGGAAGGTCTCACATCCTTGGTTAACATTGCTAGAATGTCGTCAATGGACTTCTATCTTACTTCTCCACAATATTAAAATTCTACCCAATTTTGAATTTTCTCCTGTCGCTGAACTTTTGCCTTGCAGGACTTTCGACGGACTTCTACCCGACATCGGACTTCTCCATATCGTCTGACTTCTGCTCGTAAGCGGACTTCTACTCGTCGTCAAACTTCTGCCCGTCGACGAACTTTCATCGGTCTTCTGCCCGATGTCGCACTTTTCCCCGACGTCAGAATTCTACTCGACGTTAAGTTTCCACCTTTCGTTGGATTCATGTCCGTTGTCAAACTACTACCCGTCGTCGAACTTCTGCTCGTCAGCGGACTTCTACTCATCATCGGACTTATGCCCGTCGACGAACTTTCATCGATCTTTTGCTCGAGGCCGTACTTCTACACGACGTCGGACTTCTCGTTGTCGTCGGACTTCTGCTCGTCGACGAATATTCATCGGTCTTCTGCCCAAGGCCGTACTTCTACCCGACTACGGGCTTCTGCTTGCCGTCATACTACTAACGGTCGTCAGACTTTTGCTCGTCGACGGACTTTCATCGG
Organism: Dendrobium officinale; assembly: GCA_019514585.1. Lineage (NCBI taxonomy): Eukaryota > Viridiplantae > Streptophyta > Magnoliopsida > Asparagales > Orchidaceae > Dendrobium > Dendrobium officinale. Next base: position 5,850,272 of record CM033686.1, on the reverse strand, counting down.
TCTTGTACCTGGCGCTGTACCTCTACCCGACTTCGTACTTCTTTCAGATTTCGGACTTCTACCAGTTAATAGACTTTCGTCGGTCTTCTGCCCGACGCTGTATGACTACCCGACGTTGAATTCCTTCCTGTCATCATACTTCTCCCCGATGCTTGAAGTATGCCCGTCATTTTAACCTCCCTCCATACAATGGTCTATCCGACCTCCATCACAAATCACCAAACATCAGAACTCCACAAGATCTCTCGAAGAAAAGAGGGAGAAGAGAAGAAGGGAAATCTCCGGACTTCCTTGTCAAGAGAGAGGCCTCAAAAAACTGAGGGAAGGCCTCAATAGAAAGGACAGAGGGAGATGAGGAGAGAAGAGAAAATATCCGGACTTCCTTGCCAAGAGAGGGGCCTCAGAAAACTGAGGGAATGCCTCAATAGAAAGGATAGAGGGAGATGAGGAGAGAAGAGAAAATCTCCGGACTTCCTTGCCAAGAGATGGGCCTCAGAAAACTGAGGGAATGCCTCAATAGAAAGGACAGAGGGAGATGAGGAAAGAAGAGAAAATCTCCGGACTTTCTTGCCAAGAGAGGGGCCTCAGAAAACTGAGGGAATGCCTCAATAGAAAGGACAGAGGGAGATGAGAAGAAAGGAGGAGAAGAAGAGAAGAAAACAGAAGAAGAAGATGAGTGGAGTGATTTTCTAAAGGCTTGAAGGGCCTATTTATAGTTTTTTGGGAGAAAGAAAGGAAGTTTCTAGAATTTCTAATTTTCCAAATTTTCTGAATTTTTTCGGAATTTTTTGGAATTTTTATGAATTTTTTTCGGCCAAAAATGTCGAAAAAATACATTTTTTTCGTGAGGTGGGGCTCTCCACTGCCTTACGGAGCGGCAGCTCCAAGCGATGCGGCCACCGCGCGGGTCAAGCGGCCCGCTGGAGCAGACCGCGCGGATCAGGCGGACCCGCTTGCGCGGGTCACACGGCCTGCTGTGCGGGCCGCGCGGGTCAGGCAGAGCCGACCGCGTAGGTCAGGCAGACCCGCTTGCGCGGGTCAGGCGGCCCGCTGTGCGGGCCGCACGTTCCGACGACACGACGGCGCCGGCGGCAGAAGGCCGTTCCGGCTGCCCAACCAGTTTGGGGCCGATTTTCATCCCGAAAAGTCCGATTTCGACGTTTTTGGGGTCCCCGGATGCGTTTTTCGACGTTCCGAACTCAATTTTGATACTTTCAGAGCTCACCGAGGCCTCTACAGTCAAGTTTGTGCAAATGTTCAACTTTTGGAACACATTTTTTGCGATTTGACCAATTTAAAAGTTCGGAACAAATATTTTCGGACTCCTAGAGTTTCGACGTCCGAAAATAAGGGGGCAACTAATACATCATCATAAAATTATCCTGATCGGACACGAATCTCGAGGCAAAAGGCTAGTTGGAAACTTCAAAATTTGATTTCGGGAGCATCCAAACTCCGATTTCAACGAGCTTACATTCAAACTGAGCGTCTCGGAAATACGAACACAACGACACCAAGATCGACCCAATCCGAGCCCAAATGAGTCCGAATCAAGAGCTCAAAGTGTTGTCAGAAGGTTCAAACAGCAATTTGAGTTACCAAACGGTCTCCGATTTTGACGAGCTTATACTCGAATCGAACGGCTCAACGTGACGAATCCAACGAACCCAAGATCGCTAAATTCCGACATCATTAAGGCCTCCAAATAGCCAACGAACGTTGCACGATCGAAGGGCTCACTATCGGCCGTCCGTTCGAGCCACTCCTTATTCGCCCTTGATCTCACACCTATTTACGGACCATGCCACTCCAGAAAATCTATAAATAGAGCCCTCATTCTTCACAAGAGAGGACTCAAGCAAGAGAGAGAAGAAGAGAAGAGAAGGAAGGAGCTCCTCCTCGACAGCCGTCGGACCACCGCCGGACCACCGCAGGAACTTCGCCAGATCACCGCAGGAACCTCGCCGGACCACCGCAGGAACCTCGCCGGATCACCGCAGGAACCTCGCCGGACCACCGCAGAACCTCGCCGGACCACCACTTTAAGGCCTGACGTCCAGTCCCTACGTCCTACTGAAGACCCGACGTCCTGCCGAAGACCCGACGTCCTGTTCAAGGCCCGACGCTCAGTCCCTACCTTCTGCCGAAAACCCGACGTCCTGTTCAAGGCCCGACACTCGGTCCCTACATCCTGTTTAAGGCCCGACACTCAGTCCCTACGTCCTGCCGAAGACCCGACGTCCTACTCAGGACCCGACGTTCAGTCCCTACGTCCTGCCAAAGACCTGACGTCTTACTTAAGTAACTGATTGTAACCTGATCACCCTTGGAGGTGATTCAATCCTTTGTAACCAACTCAAAGTCTAGTGGAATCATTTTCAACTGGGCTAGGCCTCGTGGTTTTTCCCTTTTTAAGGGTTTTCCACGTAAAAAATCTTGTATTCTCTGTGTGTGAGCTAGTTATACGTACAACGTTAAGACGCAGAATTAAATCTCTATCGCCGCGTATTTTCTAGCCCGCAACAACTCTGTTTTAAGAAACAATAAAAAAGTCTGTCCAAATGAAGCCTAAAGCTCTTAACCAACATATCAAAGTGAGGTGCGTCATGAGGGGTTATTAGATGTGCAATTTTTTTTCTATCTATATATTTAAGATCTAAGATTCATTATTTAGTCACATAGGACTCATTTCCTTAATATAAAAAATGTCAATTTTTTTCTTTAAGTTTAGTTATGATCAATGGTCCTTAAGAGAGATTATTACGTACGGAATTCGGACGGAGAGAACAATTTGGTTTTGTGATTGTGAACCGTAAAAGCACAGTTACTGTTCACCACTGCTGCGCTTTTATTTAATTGATCAATTACTTTATTTATATATTGTAAAAATAAATTTTTATGTGTTTATTAATGATAAATGATATGATATAAATTATTTATGAAGGCAAATATATAACATAGATTTAGCATATCACTTATAAGTATAAATTATATTTAAAATATAATATAAATTAATAATAAATTAAAAAAATCTTATGTGAATTAAATTTATATTAAATGTGTTTAAATTTAAAATTATCAAATATATTATATGTATATGAATTTTATTTATTACATTATTATTATATCATTTAAATTTTATTAAATTATTTTAACATTGATGACATCCACTTTTTCTTTATATTCGATGTCTTATCCGATTTTTATCATCTTAAAAAAATTCTATTATGTATTCTTAGCTTGCATATATGTAAAATAATAATCCTAATCATAATAATATAAAACGTTTATATGATTGGATTAAATGGGAAGTGAAAAACTCGTCCAACCCTACCGGGCTTAGGTGGGTTGGTGGGCGTGCTTGGATGGGAACCCCCCATCCCAAGTTCGAATCTCCTCTCATACGGCACGACTCATTAAGTGGAGAGAAAAGAACTGTGGGTCGTGCACCTGTGGGGGTGGTTGCTGGTAGACTCGTCGAGGGACTATTGGAAACCGCCAAACGTGTCACAATATGACGTGACAGCGGGCCAATACCCCGTTCCAAAAAAAAAAAAAACTCGTCCAAAAGAATGTTTTTGGTGACGAGGGCTCGGGTGGTTGGAGATATTTGTAGTTTTTAATTTTTATTTTATTTTCCAAAAAAAAAATTATTTTATGTCACAGCAAAAAAAAATGCCTGTAAACTAGTTAATGGTGGGGTTTGGTTGGAGAGATCTAAAAATTTTAAATATTTGATTGGCTAAAAAATAAATGTTCATTTTTTAAGGAATTTGAAATTTATTCTTAAATCATTTTTTTTATTTTAAAATATTCTAAATATGATGATTTTAGAATACACCACAACTTGTTCTTAGCGAGCACCTGTCATGACATCTTCTTCTCATTCGCAATCCCTGACCCTTCCAATCTTTGCTCCGAACAAGCTCTCCACTAGGAGTGTCAATATATGATACGACCCGTGAATTCAACATCAAAATTTTAGGTTTCAGTCAACCCGTTTAACATACGGGTCATGTTCGGGTTTAATTTTTCAACCTGGTTGAAATATTGGGTGGGTTTGAGTCAACCCACCTGTGAATCCGAGCGCAACCTGTTCGTCGCCCGCTTGTTCAATCCGTTGGTCAAATCTCGTCCGTCATAGTCGCAATCGTCGCACTACCTATGCTCGCGCTAGCACTATTGATCATTGCGTGCCCCTACACTTGCCCACTCGTACTTGCTCGTCTTCCACACTCAGCCAAATTAGCGTGTTGGGTCAAGAATTTTAACCCACTTAGACAAATGGGTCGGACGTATTAAGAGTGAATCAGTTTAAAATTTGAGCCGAACCTAACCCAAAAAATATATTTTGACACCCCCTACTCTGCACACAATCTCATATCCTCCTTCACACTCACTAATCCGCACAATGTTTCCGCTAAAAAGCTCCTATCGTGATTTCTTAATTTCCTTCACAAGCAGCCAATATTAATTCCAGTTCATAATATATAAGCATAGAAAGCCAACTAATATTTGATCTTCACGCGTATAATTAAATTTTTTAATTGAAATTTAATTTGATCATAAATATTTATGGCCTTTATACATTAAATAATTAGGTTTAGATCTAAAAGCTCGATAAATATATTAAATAAGTCCAGCAAAATTAGAAGTGTTTTAGGACCTTTTTATAATTATATTTATTCCGAGGTTTTTTAGATTTTGATTCAAATGTTGTATTTTATCGAGCTTTGGAGTCATTAAAGACTTCTAATTTTGCTTTATATTTTTTATAAAATAAAAAATAAAAAATAAAAATAATAGAAGTAGGAGTGGGCTTATAAAACTTTGGTAAATTACATGTTTGATTCAGCAGTGGTTCAAATCTATGCTATACATCTTTGATTTTGTTTAAATAGTATCTAATTTAAATGCCAAAATTTTCACTATTTTCTAAAATTTGCTTAAAAAGTTATTTCTTCAAAAGACTGAGAAAATAGCTTTTGATTATAAAAAATAATGAAACTGCTAAACTCTCAATCTTATTAAATGTGTAGCATTATATATGCCATAATTATTCTTTATTAATAACAAGTTAATGAGGTACCTTCAAAGTACCATATTAGGTAACATTAAGCCATAAATAATCATTTTCTTCTTCCTCAAACAAGAACTATAAGGGAGCTAGATTAATTTTCACAAAATTTTGTACGATCGATCCTTAAATAAAACGGATCAGGGATCAGGACATATACCACCATTATTTACGGGGTTACTGGTGCACCCTGAAGCCTCCGAGGGAGTCGTCGGGCCTTTAGGAAGCGACTCTAAGAATAAACTCCAGTCCTCAGACCACCAATCCCGAGGCACAATCGGCCTCGCCGCCATCGCCGGAAATTGAGCGTAAATGTTAGAGACTAGCAAGACCATGAGCAAAATCCTTGCTGGAAATCTTTCATAGCTAGCATGACCCATGCCTTGAGGAGAAATTGTAAAGCCAATTAATTCTTATATTCATAGTTTTTCTATGAGCTATATATATATATACATATATAAAATAAATTTGAGTATAAATATTTTTCTTATAATGTAGTGGTCAATTTGGATTTCAAATTATTTTTCTTGACCCAAGAGTTGGTCCACAACAATTACCCATTTTGCAAGTTAACACAAAGAGATAATCACAGCCGTTGATTGTTCAAGAATTAGAGAGAAATTGCTGCGTGGATGATACATGTGGACGTTAAAATTCGTGCTAATTAATCAACGGTCAGCAATGCTTCCTATTAATTCACCTTGGACTATTATATTCAGGGTCAAGTTTAGAAGTTTGGAAGTGTTGAAGGAAATTAATTGAGAGATGTTTAGGGAAGTAGATGGCCACGCAGCTGAATAGGTCTAAGGCTTATAAACTTTTTTTTTTAATTAAAAATAATATATTTTAATAAATCTACTATTTAATTATATGTATTTAAAAAAATATATTTATTTTAAATTTGACTCCAAATGATCCCTTATATTTCATTAATAAGACACATTAATCTACTGGTTCGAAGCTTTGGCTGCCAACTAAGGCTTCTTTTGGAACAGCTTTTTTATTGTTTTTTAAAACTACTCTCTAGTACAACAAAAAAAAAATTTATATTAGAAAGCTACTTTAAGTAGCAGTAAGAAAGCCGTCCAAAACGAAGCCAAAGGCTTCGTTTGGGACGGTTTTTTTATTGCTTTATAAAACGGAGTTATTGTACAAAAATAAAAAAAAATTGTACTAAAACTCTGTTTTAGAAAGCAATAAAAAAGCCGTTCCAAACGAAGCCTAAAGCTTAGTTTGGGTGGGATAGCTTTCTTACTACTTTCTAAAATAGATTTTTAATGCAAAAATTTTTTGAACTATAATTTTGTGTACTAGAAAGCAACAAGAAAGCCTTCCCAAACGAATTCAAAGAGATTTTGGATTTGAAGTTTGCATATTTGATGTGTGTGTGAATTTATCTTAATTGGCCAAAATGTCCTAAAAATATTTTATTAATAAGCGAATGCAAAATCATGATTTTCAAAAACTTGGTTTTTAAATAAATCACATTTTTATGAGGGTAGTTAATAATTAAGAATTTTCTATGCAAAGAATAAGGAATAAGTTTAGATTTCATATTGAAAAGTCTTACGTATAATGTTCAAACACAAAAAAAAAAAAAAAAAAAAAAAAAAAAGGTACTCATATCTTTTTTTTTTTTCAATTTTTTTTTTTATTTTTTTATTTTTTATTTTTTGCTACTCATATCTCAAATAAATAAAGGCATGCTTTGTTAACAGTCAACTGAAAAATATTCACTTAAGACTTTGTTTAGATAAGTTTTTGTTGATAATGAATTTGATAAAAAAAAATTATAGTTTAATTATTGTGGTTAAAAAAAAAAAGAAATAAGAGTAATTAAATTTTGTAAAAAATTGGTATGCTTTTTCTTTGCCAAGCTAACTATGCCAAATGTTAATTACTTACTAATTTAAGTGAAAAAATATATCCCATAAATTATGATTAATAATTTATAGTAAATTCTAGCGTCATTTATGATTCGTTTGGAATGCCTGAAACTTTTTATAAAATTGTTATAGAAAAAAATAACTTTTAAAAGCTGTTGTATAAAGCACCTTTTTAGCCCAAAAATTTATTGAAAGTATATTTATTACTGTATAAGAGAATTCATAGTTCTTATTGTCAACATTGACATCCATCATAGCCATCACAGCTTTTTTTTTTTTTTTCCTAAAATGGGTGCAACACGAGAACTTCTCAGGAAGTCACCCATCCTAGTACTACTCTCGCTCATCGTTGTCATCATAGCTAATGTGTGCAATCAACACAAACATTGATGCCATATGTTGATAGCAACACTCAAGGTTAAAGCCCACCATCTCCACCAAAGCTGACACCAATAGTCGACATTAATGTTAATGTCCATTGTCACCAATAAAACAAATCCCTTCTATCAACACAAACGATGGCGACTGCCGACGCAAACTTGAAATATGTCATCAATACCGACAACGAAGCTAGCAAAGACCAACAAGGTAAACACATTTCATACCACTATGAAAAATATCTATCATTTCTATCATGGTCGATACTCCCCTTTCTCGTCTTTGGCCTACCCTCATATAAGAAGAACAACCGAATAGACTATCAATAATTTATTGGTAACAACTTCACAAGACCCTTCAACTTCCATTACGAAAGCTATTTTTTCTCATTCATGTCCACTACATTATATCAACGCCTTCTTCAATTATAGGAAAAACCATCATTTATAACTAAGGGCACAAGCTAATATAATCATTTTAACTAGTTCATGTCCCAGAGAGATTATTAGGTGCGGAGTGCAGACGGGAGAACCGTCCGCACAAGCACTATACCCAGCTAGGTACCGGCACTCTATACTGCTGGGTACCGCTAGGTATCCAGTGCTTGTGCGGACAGTGCACACTCCGCACCTAATAATTTTTTCCATGTCCCATGATTTTTACTTTTATGAATTTTCACATTAAAATAATTATTTTTTATGTGCAATTCTCAAATTATCAATATGTGTGTGTAAGATTTTCAAATAATGCTAAGATAATATACCTCATGTATCTACTTATGTAAATACTTTTAGCACATGATAATTATATTCTTAATAAGTCCTAAATTTCATAAAATTAATAGAGATATTAACGACGTATTTACGAGGCAAAGAATTAGGAAGTTAACAGACATTAATCAATGTTGAATTCCCAATTCTTTCTATTTATAGTTTCTGACGCCACATTTGTTGATCAGCCCTTCAAAGATTTAAGAATTGACCAATTTCAACATCAAAGCGTTCCACATAAGTTTTTTTTTTTTCAAACTAAATAGGAGAAAATTAACCGGTAAAATTGGCCATATATAGCACATTTAACACGTTTCTAGATTATTTGTGATGAGTGTAGTATTTTATAAAATTGATTATGAAGTTGTTATAGGAAAAATAATTTAGTTGTTTTAATTGTAAAAAGTATTTTTCGATCACAATTTTTTTAAAAAATAATAAAAATGCAACAAAAAGATTAATAATAAAATGAAATTATTGTTGTTGTTGAAAAATAAAACAACGATAAAATTATCTCAAACAGGCACAACTTCGCATTTTTATAGCACGAGATAGTAGATATCTTAATTAAAATTTTAATTAATCATAATGATTTTTTATTATGAGTGCTCAAATGATTTAATAATTAACCTATACTTAATATAAATTGATTATCAATAAAGTCGTAATTAATTTGTATAAATAATTAATTGTTACCTTTAGGTTAATTATATTTTTTTATTAATTATTTTATATTTATCAAAATCAAGCTGTCTTTCAAGTTAGGATTTTCACAAGCTTAGCTTAGGAGTTGTTTGGTTAGCTAAAAAAAATGTATTATAAAATGAGTATAATAAAAAAAAGAATACTTTAGTGTTATCCAAATTAGTGTAAAGTAAATATAATTTTTTTTTAAAAAATAAAATGAATGTAATATAAAATTCAAATATGACAACAATCAGCTAGTAGTGATGACAATGGTGGTTGGTGACATTCAACAAAGTTGGTGGCAATCGATGAAGTGATGACAACAGATAGTAGTAGCCGAGGGCGATCAGCAATGGTGTCCACGTTGACTGACGATATTGGTAGTGGCTAGCAGCGAGTGACAGCGATGTCTGACGACGAATGGCGACTGTGGCTAATAGATGGCTGGCAACATGTGGCACAACAATCAATCGAGCTTTTTTATGGCATAAACAATTCTCGCACAAAGTTTACCTCAAAAATGAATTAAAATATTTTACACTACATTAACTTCACTTTGCATTCATTTTTATCCAATCAAATATAAATGTTTTCAAAACTCCTACATTTGAAATACTTCACACACATTTTCCTCACGCAACACAATACACAATTATAAATTTAAATTTATAATTATTTTATTCAACATGTAAATATCACATCATATGTATTATTACTTTAAAAAATTAAATGTAATGACAATTTGAACTTAGAGAAATACTCATTATTTTAGAGTAAATCTAAATTATATGAATATGAACACTAACAAGATGTACACCCTACTACACACTAAGGGTCCACTTTCAATATATAAATGTTACATTATGTCTTTGTTCAGAAAAAAGGAGTTACATATCCAGTAATAAATATACAATACAAGTTGCCACTTCCCACCAATAGAGAATGTTAATACTGATAATGCAATCATTCAAAAGATGTTAAATTAAGGATTTTGTTTTATACTAATTCAACAACCCATCACCTGAAAGCTCTGCCTCAAAAGCTACAACAGGCACACTACAGTGCCACTTATAACTAAAAATGTTAGCCAAAGTCACAAATAAGAACATATACGACGAGGAAAGCTTAATTTAGGCTTCATTTGGGACAACTTCTTTACTGCTTCTTGAAGAAATTTTTTAGTATAAAAATTAAAAATTTTATATTAAAAAGCTTTTTCAATAAGCACTAAAAAAGCCGTCCCAAACGAAGTCGTAGGGAAGTTATAACCTCAGTGGTTTCATCTAGCTAGTTATTGGTGGCAGTAGCAGAAGTATCCTCAAACCTTCTTGCAAATGTTGCAGCAACAAGCAGGGGGAAAGCAATGGTTGCATCGCAGTGTACCTGAGCGTTTAAACATAAAAATTGGAGAAAATCAGCATTATAATTGCTGGAAGAATGTCATTCAATGATGATTAAATTCGATTTCATACACCTTTGTTGTAGGAGAAAATATTAGTTGCCTTCGTCAGATTAAGAAAAAATATATATATCAAATTACTGAAACAATGGCCGAAAGAAAATAGTGAGTTGAACAACATATGGTGTGTCCTATACAGTGAAACAACGTTTTGCACTAACAAGTAATAGAAAGTTAGAGTAATTACTTGCGAATTACTCCGAAGTACAATAAAAGGAACCATCTTGATACAATGCTAGGCCAAATTGGGCCATCTAGGCAAACATACCATGCGAACGCAGAATCTACAGGTGTCTAAAACCAAAATGATTGCATTAAGATGATCAACCTAAAGATGAATTTTAACTGAAATCTTATTTTGGTTTTGGTTTAGTTTACTATTTTAAATTGAACTAGAAGTTTGTATATGTTTCGGATGATGCCTTATAATGAAACCTGATATTGTATTTGAACTCCTAGCTTACAGTTGATGAGAAGGTTCCCGAAAGATTAATTAAGAAAGAAGACACTGTTAAGAAACAATATATTTCTTTTAAGATTCAAAGAGAGTACAGCAACAATGTCAATAAAAGATGAATGATTCACAGAATTAGCATCAAGATAACTCTATCATAGAAGGATACAAATATCACAATGATTGGGAACACTATCACAATCGGCCAACTACAATAGCTCAGGGCTAAATTTATTTCAACATTAAATCGATCCTCAAACTCATTTTTAGTTCTTTTATTTAACATGTACTAAACCAACTGGTCTAACCCTATATCAAATCCAAAATCGATTCATGTAAACCCCTATAAATAGACCCCAAAAACTTTAATTGAATTCAGAAAATGAAATTTCTGCTCTTCATCTTTTCTCTTCTTGTTCTTAAGAGTCTACACCTACTCTAAAGATGTCTTTTTTCTCTTTTTGACCAACCAAAAAGCTTATAAAGCACCTAATCTCTGCATGCCTTCTATCAACATCCTAGAAAGCTATTGGATTTGGTGGTGAAATTTGAAAAACAAAATCTTTTAAAATTTGAAAGCTGGTCCGATAAATTTAAAAGAAACAAAGCTCCAGAATCTAGAAGGGGCAAACACATACAACTTCTTTTAGTGCCAATAAAGAAAAATGGGTAGTCTATAATATACATAAAGAAAAACAAACTGCTTATTATGAAAATGAAGGGAAGCAGACTTGTAACCCAAATTCTCAACCAAAATTAGTGTTCAGAAGCAATGACATACCTCGAACTTTCCTTGGTGAGTGGGTAGGGGGCTATGATGCACAGACACGGACATGGCGACACGGATACGACACGACACGGACACGGGACAAGTCAATTATTAAAAATATAGGACATGAACACGGGTTGGACTCGGTATTATAAATTTATATTTTAAAAATAGTGTATAAAAATTAAACAAGTATAATTTTAAAAATTATTTAAAAATAATAAGTCATTTAACTAGAATTTGTGCTTAAAATGATTAATATTAGGATGTCGAGAGTCGGGCGTCGATGTCATTTATTAGCCATCGAGAGAGGAGTTGACAATGATGTTGAGAGTCGGGCATTGATGTTATGCAATATATATTGGGCGTCAATGTTAAGAGGGCATTTATCGTCGATGTTGTGAGGGCATTGGTCGTCGATGTTGAGAAGGCGTTGAACAAAGATGAGATGTCAAGTTGTGAGTGTAAAAATTGTTAGCATCGAGCATCAATATAAAGACAATGCCAGACTTTGATATGGAGATCATTTTAATATTTTTTAATTAGACACGTTTGCAATGTGTCCTACACGTGCCAGAGGAGTGTCGGAAGCGTGTCGTGCCGGATACGTGTCGGACACTGCATGCCTCTTTGAAGAGAAGTGTCGGTGCATCATAGAAAGGGATCATTCGAAGCAAATAATGGAGATTGATGACCCGAACACTCCATGCCTCAAGGAAAAACTGAACAAGGAATACTCTTACAAAAAGAGAGAGTATTAAAATCATTACAGCATGTGCTAAAAGTGAGTCTCCAATTGCCATAATGTAGAAGATCCGAGGAGGTTAACCTGACCAGTAACCCCAATTATTCCCCATAACATAGGGTGATTAACCATCTCATTGAAGATTGCTATGCATTCAAGAATTGACTGGAAATAAAATACATAAAATGTGAGTTCACTTTATCAGATAACGTTTTGGTTCACCAGAAAAGAGAATCAATCAAGATGGTCACGTCCTCTTCTGTATTCTCGAATAAAAAAAATAAAAGAAGAACTAATTTATGTTGAGAAATGGGAGACCATGATCTTAAAGAAGATAGTAAAAATGCAAAGGAGGCTTGAAGGAGTTCCTAACATCAAATGAAAATATCCTATTAAATCAGTACTCGAGTTAAAAGAGAAGTCGAGTGCCAAGGCACCCACTCCAAACTTCCAATCAAGGGATACCTAAGTCGAACTAGCTCATCAAAGTCTAGTCAAACTCCATCGCATGAACCTTCCCCTGAACTCCTGATTATCGAAGTAGAAGAAGATGATGAAGGGGAGGAAAATGAAAAATCCCTATAAATAATTTAGCCTTCGTGTAGAGCTTCCCGAATTAAAGAGGATAGATGAACGCTTCTACTATTTTATGTCCTTTCTTGTCAAATATATGCACAATTACTTTATCTTGCCTGAGATGTTGGACATCAAGAGACAACAATCTTAGCATCCACAAGTTCATGAGATTCACTGAGGAACCTAGGTTGACCAAAATATAACAAATGTCTATACATGGTATTGAAAAAGTTCACAAGCTTCACAAAGAAATGAAAACCCTACAATCAAAGGCCTTGGATTCATCTTGCTTAATATCCTCAAAAGAATATTTCTACGCAATAGATAGGGAGAAGTTCAATCCAAAAGTGATGCTAAAAAAGGCCATATATGTCAAACATGTATCTTAAGAACTAGAAGATTGTGGACAAGCTGCTACAATAAATGAGTTCAAAGAAATTAATTTAGGAATTGAGGAAGATACTCTGCCCAACTTTCATCAACACTCTTCTACTGGAAGATAAAAGTGAATATATAAAGATGGCACTATGTGAATTCATAAACTATTTTTCTTGAACATATGTTGAGATAGCTCACTTATCCCTAGAGGTGATAGTTCATCGACTAGCTATTAACACCCATACAACACCTGCCAAACAAGTTCCAAGACAAATGAGATTGGAGATCGAAGAGCAAATGATTGAAAAAAATGAAAAAGCTCACTGAAGTGAGTTTTATTTGAGAAGAGAAGTACACACAGTGGATAACGAACATTATTACCATGAAGAAGAAGAAGAGCAGACAAATTCATATTTGTGTCGACTTCCAAGGCCTCAATAAGGCTTTGTCCAAAAGATGACTTTCTATCCACAATATCAAAATTGTTAGTTGATAACACTTCAAACTACAATGAGTTCTCACTCATGTTTAGATCGTCAAACTACAATCAAATTAAGATGACTCCCGAAGATGAAAATCATATATCATTTCGAACACCCATTGGCATATTCTGCTACATAGTCGAGCTCTTTGGCTTAAAGGATACTGGAGCAACATAGTAAAGGGCTATGACATGCATTTTTTATTACTTGATCCATTAGAAGGTAGAGTACTATGTCAGTTATCTTGTCGTAAAGAGCAAAGATCACAAAGATCACCTCAATGGCCTTCGGGTTGTATTTGATAGAATCAAATAATTCAACCTCAAGATAAATCTCCTCAAATGCACCTATGCGATTTTCTTAAAGAAAATTATTGGGTACATAATATGCCATAGGAGAGTTAAGATTGACCCAGAAAAAAAAAGGCAACATCGAAATACCGCCATCGAAAAGTCTTCATTAGCTCCACTCTTAACAAAGACAACCATGTTCATTCGACAATTTAAACCAAATAATGTCAACCGTTTGCAAAGTTGACGAAAATAGATATCGTTACAAATGAGATGACAAGAGATTTTTTATAGTATCAAGAGATAATTATTAAACCACCCATTCTCGCAACGTCAATCCAGAGGAAAACCTCTCATCTTGCACACAACAGTTTTAGATTAGTCCCTTAAAGCATTGTTGTCACAACATAATGAAGAAGGCAACAAGAATGCTCTCTATTATATCAATCGAAGATTGATAGGAGTAGAAGCATAACATGTTCCAATTGAGAAGCATTATTTGGCACTCACCTTTTTAGCTTAAAAACTTCTCCACTACATGCTTTCTTATAGGATCACTTTGATCTCAAAGATCGATCCGCTAAAAATTTATATGACAAGACCAATGTTCATAGATCATTTAGCCGAATTGGTAGTGATACTCCAACAGTTCGAGATTACTTATGTTTCACAAAAAAAGAGGTGAAAAGGTAAATCCTCACAGATTTTTTGGCCGCACATCCCATTTTCGTAGATTCACCACTCAACGATGACGTATCTGATAAGCAGATTATGCTCCTTTATAAAAGCGAGAGGTTACAAATCTAGGAGATGTGCTTTGATGGAGCATAGTCTATCAAATATGCCTAACCTCTAAGCCTACCAAGGCACGAGCAAGCATTGGCCTCATCTTCATAACGCTTGATGGAGGAATAATGAGGAACTCATTCGGCTTGACTAAGCCCCAAACTAATAATGAAATTGGCTTTAAGTAATGATTCATCAAGCAATCTCTTGGATTATTCTCCATTCCATGTTTTTGAGGAATCACATCAAATATATCATCAACATAATTTTCAGACAGTCATGCCAATCTTATTTCATAAACTATAATTGGTGCTTAAACCATGTATGCTATTGATGGTAGATATCCTACGTTGGAGAGGTAAATCTTTATGTGATGACTAGTGAATATCTCTACAAGAAGTACGACATAGATGCAGAGATTTACTTGATAATTATCAATTGAATAATTTGTCAAAAAGCCAATTTTCTTTCTCAAATTGATCAAAATTGAATGAATATCAAAACCTACAATCATCCTAAACATAAATTGCTATGTCTAAATTTCAGCGTCAAAGTTGATCTTGATTAGTTTTGCTTAATTTTATTATTTTGAATTTTATTAAGAGTTTGCATATACAAGCTTGGGGCCTTAACCTATCAAGAAAGTTTGATTTATATTTGGATACTTAATCTACTGTTTCCAAGAAGATTCCTTGTGATTGATTTCGTGTGTTGGTTATAATGACTATATTGCTACCAAGTCATTTGTTTCTTATTGCCTTCAGCTCAATATTTGTGGCTATGTTGCAACCCAATCCTCTATTTCCTATGCTTTTATATAAATGGTTCCAATAACATCTATGACAATTGCTTCCTGAAGTGCGACCAATTCCTCACACTTCTTTCTCTATTGACAGGTCTAGCAGCTTCTAATAAAATTGCTTTCTGCGGCTTACCAAGAGTTGTTCCTCTGTTTATTTCCCAAAAACAACCTTTGCAGATCCGTATTTATGGCATATTTAGTTGATTAAGGAAAATTTTCAGTTGGCTTTATGATTATAAATAAGGCTCCAAGATATGTGAAAAAACTCAATTATTGTCCGAATAAATTTCTTCTTTTGAATGTATGGTTTCTTTTGCTTTTGAGATTTATTCTGGATCAAATAAGATTTGAGGAATTTAAAAAGAGTTTATCTCCCAGTAAATAAAAATATTTGCTTTCTAGTGAATCACTTTCGTTCCTTCTTTTTCTCGGTCTTCTTTCGTCTTCTTCTTTATATTTCACTATTGGCTTGAAAGAGTAAATATATTCACTCAAATTTGACAATGACCAATATTTTGATCAAATGTGTGAACTTAAAAACATGTGTGAATTTTTTGTCCTTAATTTTTAATCATTGATTTGTATTAGAAGTCTATGCCTTTTCATTTGACTTGATTTCCATCGTGATTTTAGTTTTAATGAAAATAACAAAATAATTGCTTAAAACTATTTGTTTGTCCTGCCATATGTGCACATTAGTTACATAGTTTTCATAATCTCATAATAGATTAGCATTAAACTATATACATTAAGACATCTTATATATCCAACGGAGTAAGATATGTGTTCAAACTTATATACACTATTATTAGTAAGCATCACATATTCAAATAAAAGGGAAAAATAACATACTTTGACAGTTTTAGCAGAACCTCTTATTTTCCCCCATGAAACAGCTTCATCGGGCTGGGCTCCTGAATCACTTCCATCAAACTCCTGTGCGGTGTTAATGAAAACAGCATAATCTGAACCATTACGCATCATGTTGGCATTACAAATATGGTGTTTTGGAAGTCCACCGCCAAGAATAATCATTCCAGTCTTCCTAATACCAGCATGAACAGCTTCCCCATTCATGGATCGTATATCTGCAAGAAGAGGGAAAATCAAATTATTAAGGAACAACACTAACAAAATCACAAGCTACAAGGAGCACGCAAGGACCTTGAACAATGTCTATATGCAAACCACCACTTCTTATTGCATGACAGTACAGCATGTCTCCAAGAGATCCATCAGTTAATCCCGGGCAGAAGACCGGTATGCGATTCTGAAAAGGTTTGATATGTCAACACAATGGTCAGCACTAAACATAAGCAAAATGCATGGTCCTTATTGGAGAGGAAAGCACTTATGTTGTATACCTCAGACTTCATTTATTTATAATAGAAGAATAAATATAATATTCTAAGAAGTAAGAAGTACCTAAATAAACATATGCCACTCACCAAACATAAAGAAACTTCCTAATTTAAAATCTTCCTATGTTAACACTCCCCATCATGTTGAACCATATATATCAATTAGCTCCAAATAATTGACAGAGAAGAGTAGAGGACTCAAAGCTTTTGCTAATAGTTCTAAATTGGAGACATTAGGGGGTCTTACAAAGCACAGTAGTCCAAATAAAAAAACAATCAACCTCAATAATTTTGGTTCATTCATGGAATACAATTGTAGGCAATGTAGATAGTAACATAATTGTTGCTGTACAAAACAATATGCTTAGGAATCGGAAAACCAAATTCCTATAAGAGAGGTTTTACATACATAGAGGGGTCATAGCTCAGTATTCATATAGATTTGGATGCAGTCACAACATTTTTTTTTCCTACTTTAGATGACTTGGTTGCTTCTAACAAAAATGTAGCATCTAGAAGCTAACTTCATGTATTCAACAAAGCCAACATAATTGAGAATGCTTCGGCATCGAAGTGCTCAGTTTTAATGTACAGTAATCATTCCCCATGACACTTTTTGAATAGCGACCTTATCTACATAGAAGCAAATATGTTGCAGATATTGGGGATGCAGAAGAAATTGTTTGGTTAAACAATTTTTTATGGAGTGAAGGAAAAAATGGAATGATAATGTCATTTTATTACCGTTAAAATGTTCCGGATCTAGGAAAGAACACACATTCCATTCCAAGAAAAAAACATATTCAAATTAAATATCGTTTTATCAAATATTTATTAGGAAGATGGTATCTCAATTCTCAAAATAGAACAAAATAGAATGATGTAAAACAGCAGGCTAACAATCCCATAGAGGAAGACAATTTATAAAAAATTGGGGTTTTATAAAACCTCAGTTAACCTTCAAAGAAAATTGAAAGGTATCATACAATGCCAATTTTTACAAGTCAGTCCATCTAAATTTTAAATTCCAGGTAGAAAATTTTAAATTTTAGTGGAGACTAATTTTTGTTCTACAAAACACGTACAAATTCAAAATAGATGAGTTTACTATTTTATCGAAATTACATTGTAGGATAAGAGGTTCAAAATCTTGTTGTGGTTCTATTAATAGTTTCAAAATGAAAATATGCTTTAATTTTTTTTTCCCATTCGCTCAACTCCATTTTACACAATATAAAGTGCGTATGAAAGGAGAAGTTGATTAATATTAAGGCCAGAATAATTCTCAAGGAAGATAGTTAATGCATAGGCTGCATCTATTGACACGGGATTAAAAAAAGGAGAATAGAAAAAGAAAGGGAGACAAAGGAGAGGGGAAGGTTAAAAAACAGCAAAAAAAAAAAAGAGAGAGGAGAGAGAATGAAAAAGACAGAAGACCCAGAAAATGATAGGCTTTCGTGTTTGTGGTTATAGTGAACCCTCTCAATGCAGTGCAAGCTTGAGCAAGCATGGTTGAAGTATGAAAACAAAATAGTGTTGGTAAGCCAACCTGATGGTGCCAATATTATCGTGGCAGTGCTGAGGGGAAGTTCGATGGTGATAGAAAATATCTTATTGTTAAAGTTCTTTGATATCTTATCCAACAAGTCTCTAGCTTGACTCTTTATTATTCTGATACAAATTAAAAAGTTGTCTGGAAAATATATATAAATTTATCCTTCTCAATTATAAAGTTAATATTTCAATGTGTTTGTGGATGTAAGCAAGTTAATCTCATCAAATTACACAATTTTTTTTGTCTCCTGTGGTAGGAGTCTGCAGTTCACTTTCATCATCGTTTTTGCACTAAATGCCTATCTTTCTTAAATATCTTTTGCAAAACTACACAAGCAATACCAAAAATAAATTTAATATTGATCGTTGATATTAATAATTCTCATTTAATATTATTGAGATAAGATGATACCTAGATATGATAGGTTTAAATATCTTGGATTTATTATTAAAAAAAATAGATATATAAATAAAGATATAATTCTAAGGTTAAGTCTGAATGGTTAAAATGAAGAAGCGTTTCAAGAATTTTGTGTAGTAAGAGGAATTTTATGGAGGTTTTAAGATAAATTTTATACAATTACAATTAGGTTGATGGCGTTCTATGATGCACCGACACTTCTCCTCAAAGAGGCGTGCAGTGTCCGACACCGTGTCCGACACGACACTCGTCCGACACTCCTCCGACACGTGTCGGACACGCCGAAAACGTGTCCGATTAAAAAAATATTAAAATCAAATTGGACACGCGTGTCCGACACGCGTATCTTAAATATTTTAATTTTTTTAAAATATAATTTCTTATATTTGGCGAGATTTAAACTAAATTTATTATTTCCTATCCACAACACCAAATCAACGTCTGCATTTAATACCCATTCATCGAATATTCTCATTTTCATTTCTCTTTGACAGTGAAGGTATTTTCATCTCCTCTCTTTTTTGCACAATTACAAATCTTTCTCTTGTTGAACCAGAGTTGAAAGCAGTGATATTCAATGATGATAATATTGAAGGCCAAAAACAAAGCTCTAAAGCTAATCCTAGTAGTTGAAGCTTGAAGGCTTGATGTTGTAGTAAGTGATTATTTGCTTATATTTTTGTGGTTGTACTAAATATTTTATATTATAAGCTAGACAAGTTATCATGTCATTCATTTTTTATTGTTTGTCATTTTAATATGATATTACATTAACATATATACACTATATAAAAATGTATTGCCGTGTCCGCGCCGTACCCGTGTCCTATATTTTCTAAAAAAGCCGTGTCCCGTGTCCCGTGTCGGTGTCGTGTCATGTCCGTGTCACCGTGTCCGTGTCCGTGCATCATAGATGGCGTTGTATGGATGTGAATGTTGTGATCTAAAAAAATCATTGATATCCAAACTGAGTGTGGCAGAAATTAAAACGTTACGATGGATGTGTGATAAAACTGGAAAAAATACATTAATGAATAATTATATTAGAGTGATATTTATTAAAAATAAAATATTTAAAAAATCAGTTCATGTACATGTACAATGAAGGGTAGAAAATATGCCTATTAGACAAGCAAATACAATTAGGATAACAAATCAAAATGGTCCCTAAACTATTTGTATGGGACAATTTTAGTCCCTACTATCTATTGAGTCAAATTTAATCCTTTTATTCCTTAAATATGATCCAAAATACTCTCTCTATTGGATTATTTTGAATCAGAATTGAGGAATCAAGTGGTTACTTTGTATCAAATTGAGGAGTAAGAAAATTCAATTGGACATATTAGATAATTTTGGACCAAAATGATCCCCGATAAATAGTTCAAGGGAAACTTCGACATTTTCCTCATATAATCAATGCTAGATGAATATGAAGTAGAACTAAGTTTACATTATTAAACATTATTAAAAATGAATTAAGAAAATCAGTTTAACTCGTAGGCAATTGTTAGTAAAAACAGTTGAGCATTGAGGATTTATAAAGCCAACCCCAAATAGTTCTATGAAAACATTACTAGAAGTTGAAATAATTTTCAAATAAAAAGAAATGTTAAACAATTTATTCGCACAAATCAAAGCCTGGGAATATGCTAGGCTGTTGCAAAAAATAGCAGCTCAGAATTTAAAATTGATATCAAAGTTACCTTATATGCCCAATACAAGTACGAACTTTCATCATTTATTTCTTTTCCCAAGCGCGAAATCACTTTTGACGGCGTCCAATCCACATTCTGTGACATCAAGCAATATAAGTGATGTGATAAAAATAAAAACCTAAATGTAGGAGTAAGATCCTAAGGTAACAGGATTTGATCATAAAATAATATATCATAGTTAAGCATGTCAAGATCTATAGATATACATGAAATAGATGTAGGAGTGGTTAAATTTATCAAATAGCCATTTGACAAAAAAAAAAAAAAACAAGAGATGAAAAATCAAAAATATTCTTGGAATTTATACTTTTCACACAGAAAAAGCAGGAAAAACTTGTTTAAGCAACCAAATAAAATAGCTCCCCGGAAACCAAATAAGATATTGAGCATCACATATACTCCGTAATGATTTCAAACATAGTATATCATAAAAATAAAAAAAGTACAAACATCTCTTTATATAAAAAAGGAAAAACCATCTACCTTAAGAATTCCAAGATACACCCAGGACATTATATGAATGATGAGAAAATGCTCTATGCTTAGACGGAAAAATTTATATCAGCCCACCAAGCAGAACAAAAAACAACATAAGAGCCACCAATAAAATTGTAAAGATATGTTCTGATCAAATTAAGGTACTATACATAATCAACAATCCATCAAGCGTCACATAAATATTGATAGAAATAGAGAACTTAGAGTTCTTGCAGGTAAATTTACCATCTTCACATATAAATTAATCGGTAGCAAGAAGTAAAAAGAAAAAAGGGGCAGCTAAAAGAGATGAAAACAAGTTACATTTGCAATAGAATACACAATTAAAAGGAACAATTCATTTAGCATGCTTGCATGTGTGCTTCCGCGTATATACCTATATATACAAATGCCATCCATTTCCTACCTTGCCATAGATTGTGCCGTCACTTCCTTAGGTAAATAATGGACTTTGCTAGACATTTTGAAAATTTTAAAGGATTTAATAAAAGGTTAGACGAAAAAATAACATGCTTCAAAATTATGGGAAAAAAAAAACTTAACACTGTTAATACCATGCAACTTTCAAAAAGAAAAAAATGGTAAAGAGCAATTACTAAAGCTGATTGCAAATAATTAGGGTAAGACTAACAATGTTAACAATGATCCAATTCATAACTTCTTGTTAACGCATGGCAATAGCTAACTGAACTCTCCAACATATATGTTTGCCTAGCATTGAATTGTGTGGACCCTCAAATGAATATTCAATTACAAGATATAACAACAAATCATCAAGTATATATTGTTAAAACAACACTCATGTAACGAATAAACTAGACTTCATTATCTTAATAAAAAGATGTCAGAAAAAAAGTAATAAACTTCATTTATAATTAGTTTATTATTTCCTTAGAGCATTACAAGAGAAAAATATTAGGCATCGTAAAAAACTTAATTACATAACAAAACAATACCCTTTTCTATCAAACTATCAATCATCATCATAAGCATTGTCAACAATAATAGCAACATGAACTTATACCAACTTTTTGGGATAGGCATGATGATCACCCTTCATTTCAATTGAGCATCACAAAAGATATTGATGGCAGATTACAGAAGTATTTCTTTACAACTAGTAAAAAAATGTTTAATCTACACTTTTCCTTTTGTGCATTCATTGACTATGTCATCCAATCTTATAAAAGCATATATTTCACTCTAATGCATATGCTCATAGCATCTAAGTCTTTTTTTTTTAACTAACCTTGAACAGGTACTAATTCAAGAAGTTTTCTGGCATACATATTCCACATTTTATCATTCTCAGTTTTATGACACATCCAATTTTTAGCATTAAAATTTTAAAAATAATACTACAATAAGTACCTTCATCAATTGTTCTTCTAGCATTTGGTCAAGAATTGGATTGATCCAATTCTCAAATTTGCAGTAATTATCATTAGGAACCAACAGGTTCCCAATTCGATTCAATCCTTTAGAGCGAAGATACGCCCCAGGTAAAGAAAAATCACCTCTGTATGTCGGTGCAAGACACTTTATAAGGTCCTCTTCTATGCCACCAGCAGTTGTAACCACAACATCCACCTGAAAGTGTCAGTTAAACCAGTTTAACCTCAAAAACTCAGTAAAACTAACAAACAATGAAAAGAAGATACATTGCTCTCATTATTATTAAGTTAATATACTTCATTAGGATAATGAAGATGAAATTATTAAACATCCATTAATGTCCAATGAAGTAGCACTGATATGTAAGAAGACATTCCAATCGAAGTAGGTACTTCTATTCATTCAGCAGCTTTGCAAGATACGGAAGAACAGTTGGAAACTCTAAAATGCTTTGCTAAGCTGATATGAAATGAAAATTAGGTGAATTTGTTGCTTGGTGAATTGGGATAAAAAGGAATAAGTGTGCTTGGTGAATTTATAGATAGTCACATAACAATTACTACAGAATGTTGTAGCAGTGGTTTTTGAGCCCATAATAAAGGCAATATTAAACGTTCAAAGCCTGGATTGGGAATTTGGAAAATAAACATACTCATTGATCCTATCAGGAAAAACTGTGCAAATCTGACCAACTTTAATATATCAAACACCCCTCCCCTCCAAAGATCTATAGATTTAACTGAGTTAAGAGGACCAAATAATAATAATAATGGGTGAAAGAGCACTAATCACTTTTTAAAGAGAGTTTACACTAATCATCTGTTTGCCTATTTGGTTAATCCATACAAACATACAATCCATAGGACAAATCAATAAAAAAGGTGACAATTTTTTTAAAAAATGCATCAAATTTACCAACACTAACAAGCATAAACATGAATCACATTCTCTATTAAGCATATCAAAACCGAAAGAAATTCAATATGATTAAACTTATATCATAATGCATTAACAACAAATACTAGATTAAAAAAATCAATTCTTTGAAGTCTACTAACACAAATAGTTGCTTCCAGATTACTAACCATTCTATGCTCCACAAGAAACCGGATGATATCCCGAACACCTGATGAAACTAGATTCGATGTAAAGCCCAGAAAGATTTTGCATCTGACAGACTCTCTGTATGCAGGATCCAACTCTTCTTCAGTGCAATCTTCTGTTGGTTTCTCATGGGAAAGCCTCCAATCTAACTTCAGTATGATCAGCATGGGAAAATACATTTTAACCAAAAAAAAAAACTTACGACAACATCATTGATAAAAAAGATGACCTCTGAGAATTCCGAATAGTAGACAAGAGTAAGAAAACTCACCATCTGATTGACGACTTCGACGGCGTCTCCAAGGTTCGATGCCTGGAAACCAGTGAAAACCATGGAATCTATGAGCCGTCTGAAATCAACACCGCGATTGAAATCATAGCCAGAGATCTTCTTAAACCTCATCACGTCCAGGGTTTCGGATTCTTTAAAGACGACGGAACGAATAGCGTCGAGGTTTTCCCTCTGCCCTTCGCTTTCTGCGCCGCCCATTTCGAGCAAAATCGTGACCTTACCAAACCTATAATTCGCGCTTCGACACCGAGATTCTAATCTCTGCGATCAAAGCAAAGCAATATTGACGAGTAAATGGATTTTGAAAGAGAGATGCCGCCTCCAGGCCTTTCCTACGCTACGAATGCCTCGGCGGCGGCGGAGCATGGTGAGGGCATCGGATTCAAGTAAGATTTATCTTAAATTCCGCAGATTAAATTTTTAAAATTTTTTAATTCTAACATTTTTGCATTTTATTATATTATTGGCTTAATTCAAGATTTATTAAATATAGTATTTATATAACTTAATTATTAAAAAAACTCATATAAATCTTGAATCTTGAAACAAATTTTCAAATAATTTATTTAATTTAGCAAAATAAATAGTTATAATATCAAATAATTTTCAGATTTTAAACCTAATAAAATTTATTAATTTTGTATTTAGAGGATTTAATAAATCCTACAATTAAATACTTTTGTAGAGAATCAGCTCCTAAAAAACAGAGGAATTTGCAAGCTCGGCCATAGTACCCAAAAAATTTATGTTAGAATGTTTAATACATAAATAATTTATATTATATTAAATTTTTAAAAAATTTAAAAATCATTCTAACCAAAATATATAATCAAAATAATTAAAATTAATTTGTATTATGTTCTTAAATTATAATTATTGCCTCTTTTTCTCTCTACATGAACTCCTTAAAAAAACAAATTTAACCTTCTCTCACAATTACGAAATTACCCCTTTTCTGTTGACAGTTTAGATTGCATACTAAGCAAATTTAAAAGGAGAGATTTTCGAACAACTAAATTATCTTTAAAATAAATATAACATATAGCTAATCAATCACTCTTTTATATCGCACTTAATTTTAAATTTAGACTTAGTTTAAGATAATTTTCTTACTTTTTCAGACTACAACTAAGATTTTTTATTAGACCGTTACTTTTTCATTAATTTTAAAAAATTTGCATCAAAAATTATTTTTTACAAATAATAATTTTTTCTACTGTAATTTTATAAATCAACAAAAAATAGTCTCAAACAAAATTTTAAATTCATCAAATTTGAGTCAAAATTTTCTAATGAAAATCTTTTTATGAAAAAGTTAAAATTTGGGCATCACATCCATGAAGGAAACCAATCATTTATAAAATGGACTTTAAACTCAACAGATCTACTGGCCTCAAGGTTGGAACATTCTGAATATCTTCCATGTATGTAAGCCAATTAAGATAAATTCATACACATCACATACACAAGACTCGCATACGAGATCTTTTAATTGATATCCAAAGCTCTTTCTTCCTCATTAACCAAATGTAGGGAGGGCAGATTTCTAACACAAGGTAAAGTGAATTTCGGTGCATTTATCACTTGTACCACAAACAAACAAGTACTATTTATTGTGGTGGAAAACAACAAATTTTTTTTTCTAAAAATTGTGTACTAAAACTCTATTTTATAAAGCAGTATGAAAGCTGTCCCAAAGGAAGCCTTGTTAGCGAAATAGCTTCAATCTGGACACTTTTATGAAGACAGAACCATCAGCATTCTCATCATCTCATGTACCATAACGCAAATAATAAGCTAAAGTGCAGAAATTCTCTGTACACAATGTCCACTTAAAACTGTAATTTCTGCCACAAAAAATGCAGATTTTTCAATGCAATTTCCATCCGGAAAGTAACTGAGCAACATAAATCTCAATGATGTAGGATAAGAATGTTATCAATCCTTTGTCATATAATAACAAAAGGTAAACAAAGACAGGCAATAGTGATCTCATTTGCTCCAAAGGGCTACTATAAGATGCTATATCATTCAGAATGGTTTGTAGAACTTGGATGTAGAATGAACAGGGATTTTCAGACTCAGGCTTCGTTTGGGGCAGTTTTTTTTGTTGCTTTCTAAAACAACTTTCCAGTTAAAAAAAGTTCTTGAATTAAAAATTTTTATACTAGAAAGCTATTTTAAGAAGTAGTACGAAAGTTGTCCCAAACAAAGCCTCAATACTGATGGGGCTGGATATACCTATATAATGATATCATTAGACCATAAAACATCAGCTTTCCCTCTATTTGTTTCTCCACTTGTACGCAAATTTCCTTTCCTTTAGAAACAATTCTTCAAACAAGCAAGCTAATCTGCTTCAGGCTGCTTTTTATTAGCTTCATACTCAGGGTGTCCAAGCTCATCTATGGAATTTGATGACTTTGGGGAGTCTCCAAGAGCTTCAGAGTTATCAAAAGTTGACCCTGATGTGCAGGAGGCTGCGATTTTTTGACTTGATTGCTGGGCAGGGCTTTTTGTATCGATAACAGATGGTTCAGGAATGTGCAACTTATCATTTTTCATCTCCAAGTTTCCATCAAATGGAACAGAAGAGCCAGCATCTGATCCAAGTGGTAAAGGTTGTTCCATGACTGATTGCTGGTCAAGTTTTGGTTGTAACTCACCATTTTCACCATCTGACAAGTCTTCCACATGAAAGTTTTCAGCCAAGTTTATGCCCGAATCAGACACTTCACTAACACTTTTAATCTCTCTAAGATTAGCATTGGCCTCATCAGATACCTCATTAAGACCTTTTACTTTATCCACTACATTTTCTTGGTCACTTACAAATTGATCACTGTAGTTTTGTGATACAGGAGGTATACTTTCTCTGACAAGCATGAAATCCCCTTCCTCTGAAGTTGTACCGTGCTCAAAGGCCTTTGGAGTTGAAAACACTTCATGTAAGTTTGCTTGCAGATCAGATGCCAATGAAGGTCCAGTACTGAAGCCTTCTTTACCTGGAGAAATGAAAATCTACATCATCTGCTACAATGAAAGCTACAAGCCTAAAGTGTTGATTAACCAGTGTTCTATTTAAATTAACCTTTAATGTTAGAAAATAAAGCTTCTAGTGATGCAATGTGAGAGGAAGACTTTGCATTGGGACTAGAATCATAAACTGGATCAGCTATTTGCCTATCATCAGCTCCTCCCCCAACTCCTTTACCTGACAGACCAGATTCACCTACTTGACTATCGTCGCGAATTACCTCAGCTCCGTCACCCGGAAGATCAGGTTTAACAACTGATATAGTGGGATCAAAACTTCTCTGGGAGTCACCCACCATGTGTGCTGAATTAATCGGTTCTATATGAATGCTTGTTTCAGTACCTCTAACATCTTCAGAACAAGAGGAAGAACTTGATCCATCATACCTCTCATCAATCACTTCTAAGTTTGCTGCACTTGAAACAGGTGAACTAGATTCCAAGTCTCCAATTTCTTCTTCCACTGCAAACGCAACAAATAAGAAATGATTCTGCATTGAGAGAGAATAACAAAATAAGTGGAAATTGGAATACCTGCATCTGCTCCATTGTCTTCTTGCTCAAGATTTGCAGAACCAACTTCAAACGATGAATCAATTTCCTGTTCAACAAAGTCGACATCTTGGTTCACATATGACACTTGTTGATGTGTTTCATATTTCGATAACTCATGATCCTGATTGAAAACAGCTGAAGCAGAGTCTGATTCAGAAGCTGAGCTCCCCTCTGAATCACTCTCCTCACATAATTGACTCTCGAAAGATGCAAAATTTGGCTCACTCATTTTCTCTGGAACAAAATAAGGCTTCAATTTGGGCTTACTCTTCTCTTGACTAGCGTCATCTGAAACTGCTCCAAGATTTAACCTATCAATTCTCCTGGTTAAGGTATCCCTCTGAGAAAATGATGCATCATACGGCCTAGGGTTTTCACCAGTGACGTTGCTACTTTCTTCATTTTGATAATAGGGAAGATCAAAAGGATTTCTTCTGGGAAGCAAAACTGAAGGAGCTGACCCTGGAATTGGCTGTCCCAAACTTTCCTCAGAATCAAAGGGCAGATCAAAAGGATTACTTCTTGGTGCAGAAATTGCTGGAACTTGAACATTTAATCTTGAAATATCCTCCAAAAATGGCAAAGGTTCAGTATCTAGATCAATAAGGTTTTTGTCAGTTTGAAATCTTTGCAGCTTCTTTGCTCTTCGTTTTGCAATCAAGTTCTCTAACCTTTGATTCCTTTCAAGCTCAGAACTCCCGAGATCCAAGAGATTCTTCTGATCATCTGCAGTCCATTTCACAACAGCTTCATTATTATCCATCTCCTCTTGTGCCTCTTCATCTTCTTCATCTGCTTGGTTTTCAGTTTCCTCCTCTGCACTAGCATCATCAAATTCACGCTCAGGAGAAGAAGCCCTTGATGTAGCATCAGATGTATCAATGGATCTATGAGCTGGCTGTAGATTTGCAGACTCTAGAAGAGGATGAAGCTCATCAATAATGGGAACAATATCTGTCATAGATGTATCAGGAGATAAACTCTCTTCTCCATCAGATTCATAAGATTCATCAGATTCAGAGTCAGAAGAAACGTCATGGTTGTTAACGTCCAGCCAAGGAGAACCAAGAGAAGAATCAAATTGATTGTCCAAAGGCTGTTCAGTTTCCACCTTCAAGCCTTCAGCAATTCCTTGTTCATGATAAGCTAAACTTTCAATAGAAAATAATTCCTTCTCAATAAATTCAAGATCACGAGCCTCCACCTCATTTGTCAATGTTTTCTCAGTTTGTACTTCCTTTTCAGCAATTTTGCTTGAAGAGCTAGCAGCCAAGTCCATGCTATCCTTTCGATCACCATCCCCATCATCTTCCTTTGTCACATTCGTCGGTTGTCTTTTTTTAGCATTCACCTCTGAGATGTATCTCTCACCCTTCTTCAAAACATCAAAGTCCCTAGATCTCTCCTCTGTTTCAGCAACTTTCACAGAGAGATCCACAACACTCTTTACATCTTCAGGTTCCCCATAAACTAAAAGAGCTCCAAGAAGAAGAGCGGTGCAGGCAATCACAGGAGAGGAGTAGACAATGAAAGAAAAGATGGACGGCAAATAGATGTATAGAAACAGCACAAAAAGCAGAAAGGCTGATACCAACGGATACTGACGAATGGATCTCCAACTATATCTAAGGGAAAACACCAAACATTTTCTGATACCTTCAATCTTCATTTACTCTATTATCTTATGAATACTCCTTTGTCTCAAGTCCTGCACATTAAACCCATCAACACAAGTAGCTACAGTGACATGAGACCGACATTAACAAAAAGGCAAACAAAAATAAGAACAAAAGTTCAGACTTTGTCAGACTAAAATCTTTTGTGGAATATTGGCAATGAGCCAGATAAGTTTTTTCTTGCCATATTCATGATAGATTAATATTTTATAAAGATAGAATAGTAATATCAGAAAATTCAACACGCAAAATTCAATTATAGGGGAACTTTACAACAGCCATAGGGGGTCATGGTCGAATAAAGAGAACTAAGACTCATATTATGACTCAATTCTATTAGCCCAAGATGAAAAGCAACATCAGACACTTTGTGAATACAAGTCCATTTTGCCAACAAGAAAAATATCATAATCAACAGCTAGTTGTATTATTGCAACCATTGTCAATTCTACCGGTGATGTGGAAAGAGATAGCCACAAACTTCATTATAGGTTTGCCAAAACTTCGGGGAAAGACAACAATTATGGTAGAAGAAAAGGATCAAAATGGTTCTCAATTATATTAAAGGATCATTTTAGTCCCTCAACTCTCAACTCTTTAAAGAGGAATAAAAAATTCAAAATAGTCCTACCATGAGACTATTTTGATTCCTTTTTAAGGACTTGAGGGACCAAAATGATCATTTAATATAGTTGAAAATCATTTTGGTCATTTTCCCCGTTATGATAGTCATTGATCTGCTATCAAAATATGCTCATTTTTCATTCCTCTATAGCAATTTTTCAGCCTCTAAATGGAAGCCATATTCATTTCAGATATCTGTAAATTACATAGCATTCCAAAAACAATTGTCAGATCGAGAACCTGTTTTCATGAGCTTAGTTTGGAAGGAATTATAGGAATTATTTCAACTCAATGGAACTATTTTGAATCAAGTAGTTCTTATCATCCAAAATTTGATGGGCAAACAAAAAGTTACCAACAAAAGATAGAGAGCAATACCTCCGCAATTTCGTGATGGATCTACCCAATACAACAAGATACAAGTAAAATACACCATGGCAGGCCAAATTCCATGACATGAGTCAGTTGGCAGAGGCATAATATAGGTTCAAGATAAAAGTACAGTAATACTCAATCAGTGCATTCTTTCTTTGGAATCTACTCGATATGAATCACATCGATATGAACAGTTTAAAATTGTAAGTTAATTCGAGGTGAATGTGTAACAGAATAGCAAAAAATGCTACTTATGAATAAATACAATAGCAGTAAAAAAAAAAAAAGTAAACAAAAGGCATGCATAATATAGAATAAGAACAACTTGAAAGAAGACAAAATATCACCCTTCACAAACGAGTTGGTAAAAGCAGCATATTTGAACTTATAAGTTGATCCAGCACAAGGGCTAGAATGAAAATTATATTATCAAGGAATCTAAGGAGATTTTGGGAGCGTCCAAGGCCAACGCTAGTGAAAGATATAAATTATAATTGTTCAAAAATGTGCAGGTAAAAGAGACAAATTGGAACTTACCAAATGAAAGAGGTAATAATGCTAGAATAACCAAGAAAATGAGATTTCAAAATTAACTTTGGGAATACCAAAGGCTATGTTAGGTTAAGTTGGCTGAAAATAGCTTTAGGCTTCATTTGGGATGACTTTCTTATTACTTTTTAAAACGCTTTGAAGTACAAAAATTTTTAATTCAAGAAATTTTTGCAACAAAAAAACTGTCCTGAATGAAGCTTTGGTTAAATATGAGTTCAAAAGCTATCGTTAATGAGAATAATATTCTTAGGACAATCTTATTGTAAGGATGTATGACACAGAACCTGTTTTAATTTTTTTTTAATCAGAATGATGTGTTATTGTTATTATCAGTGACGACATTAAGAATTAGGTTTACCATGAATGGAATGGGAAAAGAGGATTCAAAAAGCAACCTAAAATAGTTGGGATAAGGCTAATGTTGATGATGATGATATTATTAATTTGGTTAGTACTTATTCTCTTCACATTGAATTAGAAATAACATGAAAAAATGGTTTTGAAAAGAGATACGTAAACTTAGACAAGCAACTACTTGTGGTGATTTAAATGGACATAAATTACAATAGGATGGTGTTCTAACTGGAGCGCCAAATGACTAAAAGTGGAACCATCAATCAAGATCAAATACGAAATACCAAAAATTAAAACAAAGGGAGACAAATGCAAGGAACAAAATATGCCAATTTTATGTTTTTATCTTTGACCAAACCTACATCCATGAAAAATGAGAGAGCATCCGATCCACAATCAAAGATACCACAAATATGGTGTACAAAATGAATGAACACTCACCAACCCTAATTTCAAATCTCAAGTATACCCACATTCCAACCCAACAAAAAAACATTCCAACCAAAAAGAAGCCCAAAAGGAAATCTCACATACAGAAACTGAAGTTCACAAAGGTGAAATAATCAAGTGAGAGAAAGAGAGATACTTTCTCTCACAAGCCATCGAAACTAGTTGTGTCCATCCAAGAAGACTCCTTAGATGATCCTCCTTGTCTATGTCCAACTTACAACTTCACTAGCTCAAAGAGCTTCTTGAATTCACGCTCTAATGCCATCAACAGTTCTTACATAAGGACACCCAAACTTGCTCCCCTACTATGCTTGCATGATCACTCTCAATCTCTATTGTTATGACTTTGGAGCCATTTTAGACTCAACAACTCATTCTCTCTCTCTCACCCATGCTCATATGAGAATTTAAATTTCTTCACCCTAACCCAAATTTCCACAAGCAACCTTTATTGAGTTAGAGAAAGCTTATGATAAAGTTCCAATATAAATGCTATGGAGAGTTTTAGAAAAGAAAGGGGTTAATAATGCTTATACTCAAGTCATTAAGGATATGTATGCAGGATCTGTTACTTGTGTTCAAACGAAAGGAGATTGGACCAAGAATTTTCCTATTTCAGTTAGATTACATCAAGGATCAACTTTAAGACCATATCATTTTGTTTTAGTCATGGATGTTCTTACTAGACATTTGAAGGAGGATGTACCCTGATCTATGTTTTTTTCTAATGATATTATTCTTATTGATAAGACTAGAGAGGGAGTTGAAGGTAAACTTAAATTATGAAGGTCAACCTTAGAGTCTAAAGACTTTTGTTTGAGTAGATCTACAACCGTATAAATGAAGCGTAATTTTAGAAGTAATAGATCTAATGGATTATGACTTTGGGTGATCAAGTCATTAATAAGAGTGCACGTTTTAGATATCTCGGATCTATTTTCCAGAGCAATGGTGAAATAGATGGGGATATTATTACTATAATTCAAGTTGGATGGTTGATGTGGAGGAATGCATCGAGCTTATTTTGTAATAGAAAAGTACCCCTCAAACTTAAGGAAAAATTATATAAGATGGTGGTGAGACCTGCAATTCTTTATTGTGAAGAATGTTGGTCATTAAAAGAAAAGCATACAATTAAGTTAAGTGTTACATAGATAAGGATGCTTATGTTGATGAGTGGCTTTACTCTTAGAGATAGAATGTGAAACGAGCATATACGTGAAAAGATTGGAGTAGCTTCAGTGGAAGATAAGATTAGAGAGAGTCGCCTTAGATGGTTTGGTCACATAAAATATCGGCCTTCTGATGGAGAATAGATGTATTAGAATTAGCATATGTTAAGAAAGATAAAGATAGATCTTTTTTTATTAGATTTAAATGAAAATTTGACTTTTAACAACACACAATGGAGAAAAAAAAAATTCATGTAGTTGACTCCACGCACTGGGATAAAGGATTGATGTTGTTGTTATTGTTATAGTTGTTGTAACCCAAATTTCATATCTATGATTTTTTTCATGAATTTTTTTTAGTATTTCTCTAGTTCTCCTAAAAGTGGAGATTATTCCAACTTTAATTTGCACGTCAATTTTAAGCTCAACTCCAAATTTGAAATCAATATTTGCCTGCTTAAACATAATTTGAGACGACTCTTAATCTAACTCAAAATATGTTATTATATAAATATAATTTATATAATATAATATATGCATAATATATAGTATAGTATTTAAGTTTATGTATATACCTAGTTGAAATAGATTTAGAGTCAACTCGACATCTACTCATTTCTAATTAACTCGGCTTGAAATTATTTCAATTTAGAGTCAAGTCTAGTTTAAGTTGAGCATTTAATTTCAGTTTCAAGTTTGAGTTGAGCATTTAATTTCAGTTTTAAGTTTGAGTTTAGCATAACTCTCACAAAGTACCCTCTTATTCTTGCCAAAGCCCTAGCTATTTTTGCTCATCAACATTGAAATAGTCCAACTACTGCATATATGTCAATCCAAGAATGGCCTTAATAAAGAAAGAGATCAACCCTTATAGAAGAGTACGTTTTTTTGTGCAAACACTAAAATCCTAATAGGGATGGCATATTAGCTTCCTTCTCATGAAGGACATATAAAGACAAGAAAACCACGAAACCTAGTCTCTTAAATGCACCACCTAAGAGAGAGATTCCTTACATAAATCGAAGCATTTACATACCAACTGACAAAGGATGTATGCCATGTTCATGTTATTTCTTAGGCTCTTCAAAACCGTTCTCCTTATCTACACACAATATGATCATTTGAGTTCAGCAATGGCTATCTGATCTCTTCAATCCTCATGAAGAATATTCCATTGCATTTAGATTATGTGCAAGCACTTTTGAATCGTGTGTAACACATATAACACCAAACATCGAACAAGATTGAGTTAGTCTAACACTTACCATAGATTTGCTTGCATTTTTTTTCAATTCCATATTCATTGCAATGGTGATCTAATTCAACAATGACTCCAATGGCTCAGCCATTAAAACTAGTATAGTCATTTAAAAGAAGAATTCTAATAAAGGAAACCTAAATCATCACTTCAAAATTTCACATAATTAATTATATGATCAAAAACATAAATTTGCCTCAGAGTGATAGAATCATGATAAAGGTGCATGAGCATGATCAGCTGAAATCATTTCCTCATGCTCTTCTCACTGAACTTTTAAAAATACAACACTAACCAAACTAATTTAAGCAGCATTAACATTAAAAAAAGTAATAGCAGTCATCCAAATGTCTATCTATAAAGGAGAGAAGATAATCCAATTTTTTTCTCAACAGGCAAACATTCCAAAAGAATGACTCTCTACGTACATGGATATAGATCTCAAGGAACCAAAGCTTGATTAGGTTATAAGGGAAATGCAGCATATAGCTATTAAATAGCTCACAAAACTTTCTAGAAATAAGTTATTACTTTCTTTCGTAGGACTCAAACAATTTACCACTCCTCTAAAAGACAGCGAGAAATAAGTGCCACAAGGTCTGATACTCACTGTTCTTCCAAATCCATATATGAACAGCTTATATATCCTCATATTACGACAAAAAAAAAACTCCATCTTTATGCCAAAATTTCAGCAAGATCACTAAAAAATCGAACCTTGAAGAAAAAATCAGCAATCAACATCAATGAATGCATCCGATGAAAAAGGCTGGAAAAATCAATAAAAATACCAACAACAAAAAAATCGTGAGAACAAAAATGGGCAATTTCATTTGTTGATTAAGAAAAATGGAGTGAATTCGGAGTATAAGATACAGATGTAGAGAAAGAGAGTACAGTAAACGTGCAACGGATTGTGGAAGATGACCGCGACAGATCGAGATTCGTCGCCTTGCAAATCAATTCCTCGCGCGGAGTTGATGGAGAGAGGACGAGAGATGGAATGAAAACAGGGGAAAGAGGTCGTCTTCCATTTTCTAATTAAGAGATAGGGGGAGAGCGAGTCAGCGTGAGAGGCGGAGAGGACGAAAGCAATTTGGGGGGGAAGGAGCGGCCTGTAGACGCGTTGTAGAGCCGGCAATTAACCCGCGACTATGAATCTAAACAAACTCCTCACCAAAAAAAAGAACCGACTTTTCCGATTCATTTGGAGTATCCATTATCGAAAAATTGAAACTTTTCATCCGATTGACCAATCAATGTCGTTTGATTTATAAATTATTAGCTGCGGTTCAACAAAGCTGTATCAAAATTCAAAGTCCTAGCATGAAAAAATTTGTGTCACAATGCTCTTTGAACATTAAAATTCTTGAATATATTTTCAAGAGAAAAGCAACATATAAAATAACTTATATTATATTGATTTAAAAATAAATTATAAAGTTTTAAATTATTGATTTTCACATTCATCGAAGTAAAGTTTTATTCTAATTATGTGTGAATGTCATTCTTAATATGTCAAGTAAAATTTCATGCAAAAATGAACTAACTAAATTTAATCAATTTTTTAAATATAATTATTGAATTAAGTGATGGTGTTAAGAAAATGATTAAGGCTTTATTTGGGACGACTTTTTTAATGCTTCTTAATGCAGTTTTTTTAGTATAAAAATTTAATTTTTTTTTTAGTAAAAAATTATTTATCTTTGACTTTATTTATATAAAATTATAAATTAAAGAGCCTTTATGTTTGACTTGTGATCTCATTAGAAAATATAATTGAAAAACAGGTATTTCACTTTGGATTAACAAACATGGTGCCTTTATATGGGTAATCATCTATGATAAACGATGAAATATTATTTTCTAAGAAGATTTTGTATGTGGGCATACATTTGAAAGGTAGAATAAAAATAACAAAAAAAAAAAGAAAAAAAAAAGTATCATGCCGAGATTACTCTATGAGGAAGCACATAAATGGATTTATAGTAGTTTGGCTCATAGAGTTACACCGATTGTTAGAGCAACCGACAGAAAACATCCATTGTATTTATAAATAAGATACAATTTGAGAGGTTTTCAATAGTTTTCAATAGTGTGAGAGATTTCTCGTGAGTACCAAAAAGAGAAGAGATAATAAAAGTTAATTATAATTGAGAGAAGAACATATAATAGAAGGCTACATTCAAGTTTTATTAATAGAGATGATATATAAAATATTACTTTAGACAATTAGACTATAGAAATACTATCTTTTTTTAAAAGGAATTTGTCAATCATAGAGTTTGGAGTAATGACTGATAAGAAAGGCAGAGAAAATTCCTCGAAGTGTTGTTATTGATGTTGACTACATTAATAGTAATTATGGACTTCTTATAAGTAGGCTAATTATAATCAATAACCCTTTAAAGATTGGCCGATGAAGTTTTTATAGTGGAACATGGTGCATTGATTCATAGCTTTGTAATGATTATGATCCAGGAAACTATGCTGATAATGCGATGGGGTACTAATAGCGAGTTGTTGAAGTGAGAGGATAGCAACAATTATTCATCCTGGACAAGTAGACGTGATAACACACTACAAGTGTAGCTTACATTGGTCCATTTGGTCATAAAGGTTCAATTGAAACATATAGATTATTGACTATGGCAGGAAGTATTAGAACAAATGTTACAATTCAAACTGATTATAGCATTGACTATGATAACTAGTTTCTCTCTTGATATGTCATCAAAAAAATTTATCTTGATCGAGCACGAATCTCAAGACAAAATCGAGCAGGAAACTTCAAAAATTAAATATGGGATCACCTAAACTCCAATTTCAACAAACTTACAGTCAAACTGAGCGTCTCGGAAATACAAACCCAACGGCATGAAATTCGACTCAATCCGAGCACAAATGAGTCCAAATCAAGGACCTGAAGCACTATTGGAAAGTTCGTACCACAATTTGTGTTAACAAACGGTCTTCGAACTTGACGAGCTTATAGTCGAATCGAGTGGCTCGACGAGACGAATCCAACGAGACCAAGATCGTCGAATTCTGAAGTCATTAAGACCTTCAAATATCTGATAAACGATTCATAATCGAATGATTCAATATCGACTGTTCATCCGAACCACTCCATATTTGCCCCTAATCTCTCATCTATTTACGGGTCATGCCACTCCATAAAATTTATAAATAGACCCCTCATTTCTCATGAGAGGTGATCCAAGCAAGAAGCAAAGAAGAGAAGGATAGGAGGGAATAACTCCTCCTCGACCACCGCCATAGTTCTACCCGACACCGAAATTCTGCCGGACTTTCGAACAACGCCGGAGTTCTGCCCGACCTCAAAGTGATGTGGGAATTCTGCCCTACCTCAAAGGGACGTAGGAATTTCACCCGACTTCCAATTAATGTCGGATTTTCACTCCAAGTAACATCGGAGTTCTCCCCGAATATCATCTAACGTCGGAGTTCTCCTCGGCCACCAACTGACGTCCGACTTCTATCCGACGTCAAACCTCCGCTCTTCGCCAAATTTCTACATGACGCTGGACTTCTACCAATTGTCGGACTTTCACCAGACATCTATCTGATGTTGGATTTCTGCTCATTTATGGACTTCTACCAGACGCTGTCTTTCTGACCTCCGTCATCAGACTACAATCCTTCCAACCTCCATCGCCCGCCGACTATGGTCCTTCAGACTTATGTCGACCGCCGACTACAGTCCTTCCGACCTCTGTCGTCTGACAACTACGGTCCTTTAGACTTGCGTCGCTCGCCAACTACAGTCCTTCTGACTTACGTCGCCCGCCGACTACAGTCCTTCCGACCTCCATCGCCTGTCGACTACGGCCCTTCTGACTTACGTTGCACACCGACTACAGTCCTTCAAACCAAACTAACACATCAACATTGATGCTTTGTATTCTCGCTATGTAATGTACTCTATAATATGTACATCAAGTTAAGGCCTTCCCCTGAGAAAGGACCTCATTTGTAATCAACTACAATACTAGCGGATTCATTTATACTGGGTCAAGCCCAATGATTTTTTCCCCTTTTTCAGCGGTTTTCCACGTAAAAAATTTGGTGTCTCTAGTGAATAACGCACCTTCTCTCTTAGCTGATTGCGTGCCAGATTTTCGTACAATGCTAAGACATTAAATTTTATGTTTCTTTACCGCCGCGAATACTCCAGGATGCAACATCTCTCATATGGAATCCTTTAACGAAGGTGCAGGGAAACATTTTTATGAGATACTAATATAAGTTTATTGAGATTTCATTTCAGATAATTTTCTTACTGTTTTTTTTAGATCATAACTATAATTATTTCTATTTGACCACTAATTTTTTGCTGCTTTAAAAAAAAGTATACTAGAATGTTGCTTTCTATTATAATTTTAAAAAATAACTTTCTCTTAATTTTAAAAAACTACTTTATCTATAGCATTTTATAAAATAGTAAGAAAGTTATCCCAAATGAAACCTAACCGACAAACAATCATATTTCCAAGTTGTTGGAGAATGTGATCTCTCCATCATATTACAACTTGCTTTCTCCCAGATTTAGAAGAAATTATTTTGTGAGGAGACCGGACGCAGAACGATATCCCGAGACCAACCAAAATGAGCCACATCAGTAGTACCGAGCCGCGGTATCCAGCAAGAGATGACGTGACGTATTCTGATTGGTCAATATATAGCGTTCGGCGTCCACGCAGAATAATTAATCCATATTTAGACCGCATAGATTGAAGGTGTGAGAGCTCGTTCCTTTGATTTGCCTTCCAAGATCTGATTTTCCTCCCAGGATCGTCTGGGACGATATTGAGATCGTCAAGGACGATTAGTGCAGTGAATACAGCTGATTTTCTGGAGTAGGATCGTCCGGGCCGATTTTGAATCGTCCTGGGACGATCAGAGCATGGCACAAGTCAGAGAGCAAATTGTCCGAGAAATTAATTATCGGCCTGAAATATCGTCCTGGACGATTGGATTTTCACATCGTCCTGGACGATGTGGCGATCGGCCGGGCCGATCAGACTTGTTTTATAAGGAAATCAGCTCGATTTGAGGATAGAGAAATTTTATTTTATAAAAACAAAATATCTGAGGAGAGAGAAAGAGAAGGAAAGCAAAGGAAAAGTTGGTTTCTGGAGGCCGCGGAGCGCTTTTCGTCCGACGTCGCTGTTGGGAAAAGTGTTTATCTCGTGATAAGGACTCCGAATCCTATTTATGTTTTCGAAGATGTCGAGTTTTGGTCGTTTTGTGTACAGATTTGTGTTTTCGTCACCGAAAAACGCGCCGTATTTTATATTGACGAAACTTTCACCGCACAACTTTTGATATGTTATTGATATGATTTTCCTACACGTTTTGAGTATTTTCTGTAACGATTCTACCGGTTATTTTGGATTCTCTGCGATTTTAATCGAATAGATAAATATCAGGATGTTGATTGATGTTACTTCAGTAGAATAGAAGTCTTATAATATTGTTGTGAACGTTCTATGATAATTTGGTAAAATTGTGATTTTAGGAATTTTTGTGTAAATTCCGTATACTGCCGTTATACCGCTGGATTTTCATACGATTTTCGATTTTCTGAAATTGATGATTTGAATTGATATGCATACGAACGTGACTATCTGATTATTGATACTGAAAGACAAGTGGAACCTAGTTGAACCGTTGGTTGGAGATTGACTTGACCTGTACAGGATGGTGGGCTGACGGGCTTTCCTTTAAACTATTGATCATTGATATAACGATTGGGAGTCATAAGGAGATTGATATGCCGACGGGCACAGAGTGACGACTCTTATTGAACCAACATATGGATATCTACAACAGCACTATGGATTTCTACAACAGCACTATGGATTATTGATAGCCAGTGATCGTACTTGTTCAGTAAGACTATTGTATTGAATTGCATGTGTACGGCATTGACTCATGATGAATTTATTGCTTTATTGATTTGGTTTTACTAACAAATTTACTGTTATCATACGATTTCATTGATATTTATACACTCTATTGAACTGCTGCATTTGATTCATTGCTAGTATAGACTGGGCTTTATTGTATTGATTTGATGATTTCATACCGATCGACCAGATAGTATTATTTTGATTGATACGATTGATTTGACTGATCGATTGATTTCCTACTGTTTATTGTTTCTTCTACCGCTGCATTGACTACTGATTTGATTTTTGTATCTGCATAGATTCATTGATCATGTGCAATAGACTGTTATGGATTTGATTGACTGACATGCATATTGTTCCTGTATCGTGCTTTGATTTTAATTATAGGTATTAGGTGACCTGCTGGACTTTTTGAAGCTCATTATATGTGGTTAATATTTTCAGGTCAGGGCAAGGGAGCATGAGATTGAGGTTGATCAGGAATCTCCAGGTTTTTATCCTTTTTTATTATAGTGATTCTTTTGTACTTAGGACTGGATAGATGTCAGTTCATAGTATAGCTCCTGAGTATTGTATATGATCTTTTGATGTTTGTATCGACTTGTACATTGATGTTATAAATGTTATAGATTTTTGCTAGACTGTTTGATTGAAGTTATAGATAGCTCTAGTAAATGGTTTTAATGAATTGATTGAGATTCTTTCCAAGTTAGATCTTGGGGCGTTACAGATTGGTATCAGAGCAGTGTTATTAGAAGAATGAATTGTTACCAGAGTTATAGGATTTGATTGAGAGTTTGGTAGAATGGGTAGCTGTAAGTGCATCATTTTGCATACATATTGAATGACATGTGATTGAATGCATTGAATGACTGTATGGATTCTGACGAGTTTTGATTTTGATTTGGATTTGATTGGATTGGATTGTTTTGTCTCGTTTTGCTCCGGACCCTTAAGGAAATGTCGGGACGACATTTTTCTAAGGTGGGGAGATTATGAGAGCTCGTTCCTTTGATTTGCCTTCCAAGATCTGATTTTCCTCCCAGGATCGTCCGGGGACGATATTGAGATCGTCCAGGACGATCAGTGCAGTGAATACAGCTGATTTTCTGGAGTAGGATCGTCCGGGCCGATTTTGGATCGTCCTGGGATGATCAGAGCATGGCACAAGTCAGAGACCAAATCATCCGAGAAATTAATTATCGGCCTGAAATATTATCCTGGACGATTGGATTTTGTTCACATCGTCCTGGACGATGTGGCGATCGGCCGGGCTGATCAGACTTGTTTAATAAGGAAATCAGCTCGATTTGAGGAGAGAGAAATTTTATTTTATAAAAACAAAATATCTGAGGAGAGAGAAAGAGAAGGAAAGCAAAGGAAAAGCTAGTTTCCGGAGGCCGCAGAGCTCTTTTTGTCCGACGCCGCTGTTGGGAAAAGTGTTTATCTCGTGGTAAGGACTATGAATCCTATTTCTGTTTTCGAAGATGTCGAGTTTTGGTCATTTTGTGCACAGATTTGTGTTTTCGTTACCGAAAAATGCGCCGTATTTTGTATTGACGAAACTTTCACCGCACAACTTTTGATATGTTATTGATATGATTTTTCTACACGTTTTGAGTATTTTCTGTAACGATTCTACCAGTTATTTGAGTTATATGCGATTTTAATCGAATAGATAAATATCAGGATGTTGATTGATGTTGCTTCAGTATAATAGAAGTCTTATAATATTGTTGTGAACGTTCTGTGGTAATTTGATAAAATTATGATTTTAAGAATTTTTGTGTAAATTCCGTATACTGCCGTTATGCCGTTCGATTTTCGTACGATTTCCGATTTTCTGAAATTGATGATTTGAATTGATATGCATACGAACGTAACTATCTGATTATTGATACTGAAAGATAAGTGGAACCTGGTTGAACCGTTGGTTGGAGATTGACTTGACCTGTACAGGATGGTGGGCCGACGGGCTTTCCTTTAAACTATTGATCATTGATATAACGATTGAGAGTCATAAGGAGATTGATATACCGACGGGCACAGAGTGACGACTCTTATTGAACCAACGTATGGATATTTACAACAACACTATAGATTTCTATAACAGCACTATGGATTATTGATAGCCAGTGGTCGTACTTGTTCAGTAAGACTATTGTATTGAATTGCATGTGTACGTCATTGACTCGTGATGGATTTATTGCTTTATTGATTTGGTTTTACTGACGGATTTACGGATTTACTGTTATCGTACGATTTCATTGATATTTATACACTGTATTGAACTGCTGCATTTGATTCATTGCTAGTATAGACTGGGCTTTATTGTATTGATTTGATGATTTCATACCGATCGACCAGATAGTATTATTTTGATTGATACGATTGATTTGACTAATCGATTGATTTTCTACTGTTTATTGATTCTTCTACCGCTGCATTGACTACTGATTTGATTTTCGTATCTGCATAGATTCATTGATCATGTGCAATAGATTGTTATGGATTTGATTTACTGACATGCATATTGTTCCTGTATCATGCTTTGATTTAAGTTATAGGTATTAGGTGACCTGCTGGGCTTTTTGAAGCTCATTATATGTGGTTAATATTTTCAGGTCAGGGCAAGGGAGCAGGAGATTTAGGTTGATCAGGAATCTCCAGGTTTTTGTCCTTTTTGGTTATAGTGATTCTTTTGTACTCAGGACTGGATAGATGTCAGTTCATAGTGTAGCTCCTGAGTATTGTATATGATCTTTTGATGTTTGAATCGACTTGTACATTGATGTTATAAATGTTATAGATTTTTGCTAGACTGTTTGATTGAAGTTATAGATAGCTCTGGTAAATGGTTTTAATGAATTGATTGAGATTCTTTCCAAGTTAGATCTTGGGGCGTTACAGAAGGAGCCAAAATTTTTTCCTCATGCGATATTGTCTTCACCAAAGCGGCAAAGATGCAGTTGATCGATGACATTTCTGCAAATTTAAACACAGCAGAGGTTGAAAGAGAAATCTAGCTCGCCTTACTAGTGATCTTGACGTGGAAATGAAAGTGATTAACGCAAGCAGCAAATGAAAAAGTCGGTCTACAATAAGAAACTTTCAATGGAGAACAACCTAACACAGCAGGTATAACATGTAAGAGTTTTTTTTTTTTTTTTTTTTCCTCCAAGTGTATGCAATAGTAAGCATGTTGCAATTCGAGTAGGTGTATACTTGGTCAACAAATAAATTGTGATACGTCATCAAAAAAAATTATCATGATCGGGCATGAATCTCGATGCAAAATCAAGTTGGAAACTTCCGTAATTAAA
Source organism: Dendrobium officinale (assembly GCA_019514585.1). NCBI lineage: Eukaryota > Viridiplantae > Streptophyta > Magnoliopsida > Asparagales > Orchidaceae > Dendrobium > Dendrobium officinale. The sequence continues at coordinate 5,807,079 of CM033686.1, read as the reverse complement.
AATTGGGATAATTCGAACTCCGATTTCAACAAACTTATAATCAAACTGAATGTCTCAAGAATACGAACCCAACAACACCAAATCCAACCCAATCTGAGCCCAAATTGGTCCAAATCAAGGGTTAGAAGTGTTGTTGAAAGGTTCGAAACCACAATTTGGATTACCAAACGGTTTCCAAACATAACATGCTTATAGTTGAATCGAGCGGCTCGACGAGACAAATCCAACGAGCCCAAGATCACCAAATTCCGACATCACTAAGACATTCAAATGTCTATCAAACGGTCCATGATCAAGGGATTCAACATTGGTCGTCCATCCAACCAACACTCCATTTGCCCTTGATCTCCCACCTATTTATGGGTCATGTCACTACAAAAATCTATAAATAAGGCCCCCTTTTCTCTTGAAAAGGGACCCAAGCCAAAGGATTCAAGAGAGAGATCGGAGATCACTCTTGCCTCCTTGCTCCTCCTCAACAACCGCCTGAGTTCTGCCGGACCACCACCTGATGTCGTTGTTCCACCGACCATCACTTGAGGCCCTCACCTCCATTAGACCACCACTTAAAGCCATCACCTCCGCTGAACCACTGCTTGAATCCCCTGAGCTCTGTCTGACCTCCACTTGAGGCCATGAGCTCAGCCGGACCACCACTTGAGGCACTGAGCTCTGCCGGACCACCACCTGAGGCTCAGAATTCTGCCTTACCATCATTTGAGGCCCTCACCTCCGCCGGACCACCACTTGAGGCCCTAAGCTTCGCCTTACCACTACCTGAGGCTCAAACTTCTATCTGACCACCACCTGAGGCCCGGAGTTCCGCCATACCACCACCTAAGGCCTAAAGTTCTACCGGACCACCACCTGAGACCCAAAGTTCTACTGGACCGCTGCTTGACGTCTGGAGTAAACCCAGAGTTCTGCTAGACCATCACTTAATGCCCGGAGTTCCACCAAACCACCATTTAACGCCGGACTTCTGCTGGACCACCACCCGACGCTGAAGTTTTGCCAAACCAACGCCAGGCTACCAACTGATGCCCAAATTTTCAAGTAGCACCAGACTTCTGCCAGTCCACCAAGTGACCCTGTAATTTCATCCCCATTTGTTACTAGATTTCAACCAAAAGTTTGACATTTATAATCTGATCGCCCTCAGGGACGAGTCAGTCCATTGTAATCTACCCAAACACTAGTGGAATCATTTCAAACTGGGCCAGGCCCCGTGGTTTTTCCCATTTCCAGGATTTTCCACGTAAAAACATCTTGTGCTCTCTATGTGTGAGATGGGTATTCGCACAAAGCTAAGACACAGAATTTTAACTCTATCGTCGCATATATTCTAGCCCGCAACAAGTAGCCTTCCTACTTGTTTCCAATCTTTGATTTCATTAAAAGTAATGCTTCTTTTCTTTATAAAAGGAACAAATGGAGGCAACCATTCTTTATCTCATTGATTTTTTTTTCGGGGCAAACTAAGATTTTGTTTGGGACGGCTTTTTTTATGCTTATTAAAATAGTTTTTTTAGTAAAAAAATTTAATTTTTATAATAAAAAGACGTTTTGGGAAGCAGTAAGAAAGCCATCCCAAACAAGACCTAAATTAGAAAACAAGAATACTGATCCCCATGGCAGCAATATCTCCATGCTCATTAGTCATAAAGTACTTTGAATCTTCCGAGTTCATCATAGAAAAATCAGACAGCTGAAGTCCAGTATATGTGATTGAACAATTCTTCTTACTTTTCAGGATTGAACAATTCTTCTTAGAATTTGATGCAAGCCAAGACCGTTCATATATTAAATTCGGTATGATTTTAAAAAAATTTTTTCTGTATTTCCTTCTTCCTTCAAGTCAAGGACTTAACTGTCAGCGTGGGTGAATGCCCTCCACATTGAATGTTTTTTTTCCAACTGGCTACAGATTTACTCTATATTATGAGATCTCACTATAAATGCACATTGTGTGACTCATGTTGAAAGGTTCTTAAGGATGTTTGAAGGATAGGTGTAAATGAGCTGAGCGGGCTTAAACTTGTCTTATTATTAACGATCTTGTAAGTCGAGATTATCGAATTTGAGCTCAGACTAAAGCTCATTTGTTATACTTGCTTGAGTTTGTGCTAGATAAGATTTGGCTCGTTGGCTCGCAAACCAGGTTAAATAAATCATAAACCATAAATAAAATTTTTAATCTTTTAGTTGATTTAAAAATGTTGTTCGTGTTTTGAGCTTGAATCCTAACTCTATATTGATGTCTCACAAACTGATGTTCTGACAGGAAGGTGGGTCGACGGATTTTTCTTTAAAGATGATTTATGTTGTTATTTTAGTTGTTGCCTGTAACAGATGATCGATTATATCGGAGGATAGAGAGTGATGACTTTTTATTGATTTAATGCAGCTACCTATAATGATGATTGATTAATTAGATAAGCGATAATTGATATGACTGATAATCAACTAGGAATCAGTTTGGGTAAAAGATGTTTGAAAACACCGCGTTAAATCTGGATATCCTGCCTTGCTATGTACATTGATGCATGTATACATTAATATCACTGATGATATTGATATATACATTGATATCATTGACACTATTTGATGTATAGGTAATACATAAACACATGATACATATGAATATATAAGATATATTCTTTTAGTGATTTATGAATAATTTATGTATCGTTATTTTATTGATTTATTAAAATTTATATCAATTATTGATTTTTAGAATTCTTCATTGTAATGATTCCCTACTTTTTTATTGATCGTTTCTAATTTTATTGATAATATTTAGTCATTAACTATATCGACTATGATTGATTATATTAGACTAAAACATTTTATATTGATTTATTTAATACTCGCATTGAAAAATTTAGTGAATTTGGATTAGTGCTGGGCTTTTGAGCCCATTATGTGAATTTTAATTATTTCAGGCCAGTGAAGGGGTGAAAAAATCAATTGGAGTCAGGCTGACAAAGATTCTCAGGTTTTCTTTAATTTTGTTCATATTCCTCTTTATTTTTTATATTAAAGTACTTGTGATAAATTAGTGATTGTATTGATCTCCTGATTATTATATATTGATTTTAGGAGAATGAATATTATGTAATATTTTGAGGTATGTAATTGTTAGGCATTTTCATTAGATGTAGATTTGCTACTGTGATGATTTATAGAAATTCTGGTTGATTAATTAAGAAGATAAAATAAATAATTCTTCTAAATTTAATTCTGGGATATTACACAAGGCACCCTTAAATACTCTAAAACTTATAATTGCTAATCAAATTAAATTTGATCGACAATCTTTAATACAAATTATTTAGGTTTCTTGATGACGGATTTAATGAGTATTTAGTGAGTATTATTTATTTGTTGCTAAAATACATAGAAAAAATTATGTATCAAAAAATACACAGTAAAGTAAGCAGTAAATATGCAGCATCCGAGCCTTACTCTGCGTTCGGATTGCGTACACAATAATTTCTCTCTCCACCACCCCTCCATCTGTTCCATTAACTTTTGAAACTAAGCCCCTCTAATTATCCTTAAATAAATCCCCACCGTCCAAAATACATCATACGGCAGCAAAGGGGTTAGCTGAACCCATGCAAATACCTGCCAAACTTGAACTCGTCTCTTGCTTTGAATACTCTCTAATGAATTCTTTAATATTTTCAATTCTGCCATTGGTTTGTTTGGCAATTTAGAACCATATTATATTATTACATAATCAACTTATAGATTTAAAGGCAATATCATTGGCGTTAGTTGTTATTTCTTACACGTTTAAAACACCATGGTTTCATTCTTCTTATCCGTAGTGGACTTGCAATTGTGTTTTATTTAATTATTGAGCGTGAACATATCAACAGGCATTTAATGATTAACTTAGAATTTAAAGAGAGATGGTGGAATAAAAAACCTACTAAAATAGAATATAATTAAAATTTGACTTTTGAACTCACATAAATAGATAAAAAGGATTAAATAAAAAAGTTTGTAAATGTAAACCACCACAAAAATTCTTTTTAATCCAACTATTATGATTAGATATCTTAGAGGCTGCTTGGTTGGTTGAAAAAAAAAATGCATTATAAAAGTAATGTGTCGCGTGTTAGGAATAATTTAGAGTTATTTGAATGAATGTAAAATAAATGAGTTAATTTACTTTTTTTTTTGGCTTGAAGTAAAATGAATACATTGTAAAGTTTAAATATAGTAGGTCAATGACGGTGGTGGGCAGTGGTGGCGGCTAGTGGTGGTGCCAGTTGATGGCGGCAGTGGTGGTTGGTCAACAACGGTGGCTAACAGTGGTGTCTAGCAGTGGCTGCGTGACGGGCAGTGGTGGGTGCTGGCTGCAACAAAAAATAAAGTTCTAATATATTCGAAAATTACTCAAATTAAGGAATTTCAAATACACAAAAATTAAATTAGATGGTGAATTCCCACTAAAATTTTACACTGCATTGGATTTATTTCGAATCAAACACAAATATTTTCTAAACTTATGCTTTTGGAATATTTTACACCCCTTGTACTTGAAACCAAATAGCCTTTTAAAATGTAATAGTATTTCTTCATTGTATCAAAATCATGAATAATAAATTTCACCTTAAAGCTCATTGTAATATAATTTTCAATATATATTATTGATGAAAGAATTAATTTTCATCTTATTTTGCAACCTTATCTTGATAAACTTAATTAAAGAGTAACCCATCCAATTTTTGTAGTCAAAATATACATAGTTTACGATCAATTGAATCAATTAATTAATATTTTAAAATGAGTATAATGAAGAGCTAATGAATAAAAATATTCACTGTACATTATTTTGAAATAAATCATATAATTATTAAAAAAATTTTAATTATGATTGGTTATTTACATGTATACATATCATTCAAAATATTAGAATAGACATATTCAATATTTAAATTTCACTATTTATATACTTAACACTCAAAATATTAAAATAAAATAAATAATATCAGCTCCCTTAACTATCCCATTATGATATAGCTCGATCCTAGAGTTGTCAATATTGGACCAGACTCGAAAATCCGACCCGAACCTGACACTAAAATTTCGGGTTTGAGTGGACCCGAATCCGAAGCAGGTTAGGTTCGGGTTCGAAAAACCGACCCGTTTGAAAAATAGGGTACGAGTTGACCCGGGAATGACCCGAAATGTCCTCGCCCCGTCGCGTGGTGAAGCGTCCCAAGGCCAGGCTGGCCAACATCGCGTTACGTCCGGCGTCCAGCGTCTCGCGCGTCTCGGCGTCGAAGCGTCCCGCGAGTCTTGTCGCGCGTCCCGACGTCCCGCGTCACGCTGTCGCCGGCTTCCGTTGCGGTGTCCCGCGTCCAGCATACCGTAGTCAAGCGAGTTCGGTTCCAGAAAATCAACCCGTTTGCAAAAACGGGTCGGGTCGACCCGAACCCAAATAGTACCGGATCGGTTTCGGGTTTAACACGAACCTGACTCATGACCCGAAATTGACACCCCTACTCGATCCTATAGCCCGTCCTAATCTCCTATAACGAGTTTCTCAGCTGTATTAGATAATATAAATAATTAAATTTCGAAGTTAAATATATAAATCATAATATTTTGAATATATATAAATATCTCTCTCTCTTCAATTAAAAAGAATAGAGAGTATTCTACGCGTAATTTTATAACATTTCGTACGAACGTCAACTTACCAAACCACATGCTTTCCATAAGAGTGAGACATCTCGCTGATGCTATTATAATAGAATCGAACGGCTAGGATTGTGCGATTAGGTTTAACTAGTTTTCAACAAATGTTAATTAATACAAGTCGTCGGGTCGTTTCGGGCTCTCACAAAATTGGCTTCCTGGACGAACAAGTTGCCAACTGGCGGGCTCGTGGGCCCATTATCGTTATATTCGGCCCGTGTTTCGACCCGTCTTCTTCTCTTCGTCGTCCTTTCACACGTTAGGATCTGAGATTCTGAGCTCGCTTTTCATAACCTTCGCCATCGCCATCGCCGCAGCCGTTGGCTGCTCTCGACCTCGCTTAAATTCTTCGGTGGTTAAGGTTTTTTATCAGGGGAAGTATCTGTCTGTTTTGGTTTCCTTCTGGTTGTTACTCTATTTGCGGGCTTTGTTGCTGGTTCTTTCTAGTAAGGGATCGTGGAATAGTTACTGCTTGGAACACGAGACCTATTGGGAGACATAGTTTTGATTTGGAGGTATGCGTTTGGTTCTGAGATCTCTCTGCATGCAGCTGGTTTCTTTTTTTGATGTGTTCTGCTTTCAGATTGCCTATTTTCGAGGGAAAATGTAGCTGTAGTTTCAACCTCTTTAACCACTTTGATGCAAATGCTTTCGTATTTGTTCTAATTTCTTTTTGTTTTACGTTCGAGTTTTGAAAAGGTGTCGTGATCAAATTGACCGACCTAACTGGACGAATTTTTAGAATAACAAAGAGATGCCCTTTTATTTCGTTGATGGATGAGTGACTTGAAAGATTGCCGATTTATGTTTTGTAAGTTGTTCTTCATGCTGGGAGATGAATATTTGCACTGAAGATGGTGACCGTTTTTAATTTTCTTAAGTTTGTTGCTCATGTTCATATACTTCAGAGGAGTAGAAGAACATGGAAGCAGAGGAAAAGGGATTATACCAACCTATGGTTGTATCTAAAAGTGTTTTTTAGTGGATAGAAAAAAGAAATGAAGGATTATGGGCTTTGGTATCCAATACTACAAAAAGTAGTAATCAACAAAGATGCTGCGTTTTGTGTGCTGTTAATCTGAAAATATAGATGATGCCTTCAAGCATGAAGATATCATAGGTGCAGGTGAAGCTTGATATGCATATGGTAGTTGGCAATATACACCATAATTGACATCAAGCAATGATCTGTGCAAGATTTATTTGTTATTTGTACAGTTAAGAACATACCAGTGATGATGGTGGAATGACGGTTGAGTTTTATTTATAGCTTTAGGTTAGATCGTATTTTAGGTTAAACTTGATTAAGTACTTAAGCCAAGCGCAAGATGAGGGTCCTAATCTATTTTACACTTCGTGTTGAGACTTTTCTTATGATAGTGGAAATTGGAGTTATTGCTTAGGCGACAGTGTTGGCTTTATCCATTTAGACTTATGCTTTGGATGGTGCTATTGAATTTATTTTGTTGGCATTATGTTTAATTGCTATTTGCAGTTCCTCTTATTGTGGTTCATCGAAGTTGCAGTTTCCATTTTACTGTGTATTTTTTGTGAATTTAATTTGGGTATTGCTTCGATTCTAGTGGAGGTTTTGAATGGTGGTGGTTTCGGTGGCATTTGGAATGTCATTGAATATTCTTGTTGACGCCTCTTACAAGTTCTTCCTGGTTGCATTATTTGCATATGGTTGTAGACTTGCAAGTTTGTGTGACCTAATTTAATGTATTTTGGATTTTTCCTAATCACGTGTAATTCTAGTAGTGCCTATTTATATTTAAAGAAATCAAGTGGTTGAATTATTTAGTGGCTTATGATGTTTAAATCACCAATTTTCTTTTCATGTGTTTATGTTATGAGTCATATTAGTTGCATTTGAAAATTCTTTTCGTGATTCATGTTATATTAAAAAGGGTTCCCATAAAAGTAACTAGAATGTCGTAGTATTTTTCGAGAGCTGTGAAACACACTATATTCAAGATGTTATATATTATGTAGGCGAAGTTTGATATAGAACTAGAGTAGTTAAATGTCAAAAGTGTGTTTATGCATTGAGATTAATGGATGGACTTTCTCATGTTACAACATACGAGTTAATAAATTATGATGAGAACCACATGTTTTACTTGTTGGAGAAGTTTTTTTTGATATATACATGTTAAAAATAAATTTCATGGTTTTAGTATGATTGATTTGACAATGCTAGAAATTCTAACACAATATTAATTTTTTTTTTGCATGATATATAGAAGCTATGTAGTAAACACAAATATAAATGATGCTTTTAAAGTGATATTTGATTCGCTGATCTCATCTTTTAAATAGGAGAGGTAACACAACTCAGCCAATGTATTGGTAGTTATTTTTTCATCTCGTAAAGTTTGAGGAGGGTTCGCCTCCCGCCACTATTTGTTGGTTTGAAAAAAAAGGTTGAAATTTTGATTATGTATAAACAAATAATGTCCATACATGATTATGAAGTCTTACATGAAGGAAGTTAGTGTTGTTGAAAAGATCCTTGGTATGAAATTTTTGGGGATCAGTGAACCATGAACCTTTGATATTGTAGAACAAGAATTCACATAATGTTTTATAGAGATTTAGTATTAATTGTGCAAACATGATTGCATAATTGGTCAATACCCTCATATCATTAGGAAAATAGAGCCAAGATATAAATGTTCTGATTGAGATGTCTAAAATTTCAGTTGCTAATACAGTTAGGGAACATTCATTTAAAGTAGTTAATAAATAATTGGTAAATTTAGGAAGTGAGTACTCGAAAAAAAAAAAAAAGATTATTTTTAGGCACTTAAGAACTACTACAAATTTAGTGGATGAATTGTTATTGATGTGGATATAATGTTGGCTTAGTGGGATATGAGTGTAGACATGTTGGGGAATTGGATGTTGGGGAATTGGATGATAGGAAGTCTATCTTGGAGATTGATAGCTTATTGGTTGGACACCACACTGCTTTTTTGCAATTACATTCACATGTGAGATCTTTGATGAATGCTGATAAATAGGTAATATTGCTTAAAGGATTGAAAAGTATGCTTGGCATGGATAATTGGTGCTGTTTATTTGGTAAAAAAATATTTATGTTATCCTAAGACCAAAATACCTTCTTAAATAAGTCCTTATAACACTACCATTCCATTATAATTGTTGCCTAACCACTCTTGTTGTTGCCTTTGATCACCCATTGGTGATAACTTTGAGTGGTGTTTAACAATATTCCAATGTGTTTGACTCAATGGGTCATTGACGGCAAACAACTATAGTGTTGGGTGGTTGGTCCTTTGTTAATAGTTTAATGACTTGGTGATGAGGGTGTTAGGGGTGTCAAAACGGGTTAACGGATCGAATTTGGATCCGACCCGAATCCAATTAACTCGAACCCGACCCATTGGCAACCTGAATATCCTAATAAGTTGTTTTGGTTACAATTTTTTTTAATAATTTGTTAACTATAAAGCTTAGTTTACTTGAAAGAAAAATAGGAAGATCATACCAACAAGCAAAATAATTTAAGAGAAAAAAATTAAATGGGTTACTTTCAAGTCAAAATTGGGTTTACAAGTCAAATCGAACCCACCGGTTTAATAAATGAGATGAATTTTAGACCCAAAATCGACTCGTTTATTAAATGGGTCAACTAAAAACTAGATTTTTCGGTTCAAGTCATTTATTTACGCCCCTAGAGGATCTTCTGCTCAGTTATATGTGAATTAATAAATTAAAATATTCTACATTTATTATGCATTATTGACTTTTTTAACCTTAACACCCTAAATGAAATAAATATTTTGATTTTTATCGGCGTATTAGTAAAATTAAAGTTAGAGAAGCTTTACAAAAATGAAGTTTAGAAAAGATGTTGGACCTGATGATATTTCAATAGAGGTGTTTAAAAGCATAGAAGATGATTTTTTTTTTTTGCTTACAAAACTTTTCAATACTATTTTAAAGATTAAAAAGATGTCATATGAGTATAGTAGTGCGTTGATTTCTATTTTTAAGAATAAAAGTGATGCATAAGAGTGTGCAAATTGTAGAGGAATTTGGTAAATGTGTCATACTTTTAAAATATGTGAGATATTTATTGAAGAAATTATTTTGTGCGGAGACCGGATGCAGAACGCCATCCGGAGACCAATCAGAATGCGCCATGTCAACAGTACCGAACACAGCGGTGATGTGGCGCATTCTCGTTGGTCTCCGGACAGCGTTCAGCATCTGCACAAAATAATTTTTCAATTTATCGAGTATAGGTTACGACGTGATACTAATGTTTCTAAAAATTAATTTGGATTCATGCCGGGTAGGTCTACCATGGAAGCTATACATTTATTGAGAGTTTTGATGGATAAGTATGAGAATAAGGAGGATCTACATATTATATTTATTGATTTAGAGAAAACATATGACAAAGTTCTAAGAGGAAGGCTATGGAGAGTTTTGTAAAAGAAAGGTGTTAATAATGCTCATATTTAAGGATATGTATGCTAGTGCTATTGCTTGTGTTCAAACACAAAACACAAGGTGGTTTGACCAAAATATTTTCCTATTTCAGGTGGATTACATCAAGGATCAGAATTAAGCCCATATCTTTTTGCTTTAGTAATGGATGTTCTTACTAAACATTTGCTAGAGGATGTATCCCAGCGTATGCTTTTTGATGATAATATTCTTCTTGTTGATAAGACTAGAGAGGGTGTTGAAGGTAAATTTAAATTATGGAGGTCAACATTCGAGTCTAAAGGTTTTCATTTGATTAGATCTAAAACCGAATACATAGAATATAGTTTTAGTAATAATAAATCTAGTTTGGGGGGGGGGGGGGGTTGTGACTTTGGGTGATCAAGTCATTAATAAAAGCACACTTTTTAGATATCTCAGGTCTATTGCTCAAAGTGATGGTAAAATAGATTGAGATATTATTAGTAGAATTCAAATTGGATGGTTGAAGTGGAGGAATGCATCCTGTATGTTATGTGATAGAAAAGTACGCATCAAGCTTAAGGGAAAATTCTATAAGATGGTGGTGAGACCTGCAATGCTTTACAGCGTAAAATGTTGACCATTAAAAGAGAAGCATAAAATTAAGTTAAGTGTTGCAGAGATGAGGAATGTCAAGTGGATGAGTGACTTTACTCTTATAGACAAAATGTGAAACGAGTATATCTGTGAAAATATTGGAATAGTTCCAGTGGTAGATAAGATTAGAGAGAGTAGCTTTAGATAGTTTGGTCACGTAAAATGTCGGCCTTCTGATGATCTGATTAGGGGAGTATGTGTTTTAGATTTGACCTATGTTAAGAAAGGTATAGATAGACCTAAAAAGACTTGTTATAAAATATTAGAAATGATATTTTTTTTATTAGATTTAAATGAGAATTTGACTCTTAATAGGACACAATAGAGTAAAAAGATTCATACAGCCAACCCTATGTAGTGGGATAAAGGCTTGTTGTTGTTGTATGTTCTCTTGATTGATAATATCCTCACTATTAATTGAGTAATTCACTCATTTTCTATTATTTTTATTTTGCCTATATACAATATCTATTTAAAAATTAATCAAGTTATTTTCCCTTGAAATTAGTATTAGAGTAAGGGTGATTTCCCTAACCTCCATCCCCACCCTTCCAGACTATCTCTCATTCTTGTCCTTAGTTTGTATGCACCATCTCTTCCATCTGGATGTTCGTTACCTACACCACAACCATTCTGTCATCACTGTATCCCACTTTGACCACTCCATCACATCCTGCTCTACATCCACTCATATGTGCCACACGTCCCACTTAACATAAGCCACGCTACGCACGTATCGCATCCTGCTCATCACAAGCTATCACACTTGTCCCAGCCTTATCTGCACCCATCTGAGCCACTGTACGCTAACCTAGTTATATAACGGATAACCTTATAGGACCAAAATTGTAGCCTATAATATTGCAGGCACATAAAAGGTTGCTAAATCGACTAACTAATTATACCTAAAATTAAAAAGAGAGAATTAAAATTCTAAGTTTATATTCAAATTCTAAATTAACAGAAGTCCATAATTTAAATTGATCCTCATAATATAAACAATTTGTTTTTGATGGTTGTATACTTTGAGATTTAAATCTTTTCATCTTGACTTAAATATTTATCTTTAACTAATAATTCAATTGATATTTGTTCAACAGATTTTAGTATAATTGTTGAACTTTTTGTAGATATTCCCATGACTCATCATGTACAGCTTATCTAGCCATTGCACAAGGTGCCTCGTATATCTGCCATTAGTGTTGGGGATATTTCACCACCAATTATAGCTTACAATAGAAGATTATGATGATTGCTTAAAAAATGCGCAAATGGTGTATTTGATGTGAATTCAGGAGTAGTAGATTGAAAAAGAGAAATTCAAGGCATTGGTTAATGTTCTTTGATTTAAAGTCAAATCATATACATAAAAAATGGACAATTAATGAAGTTTTTTGGGATTTCTACTATGCATGCATTTGTTTTGTGCTCTTGTTTTTCCAGCATTTAAATTTAGGTTATTGTAGGAACTATTTTTTGATTTAAATACACCATAACCTTATTACCTTCTTTGATGATGTAGATCAAAGTTGTTTTCTAAATCTCACCGTTTCACATTTGTAGATTGAGGGCATAGACGTTCAAATGGAACAAAAATCTTCTTCAAGTTTTATTCCCAAGAAACATTCCTTTATGATAATACTGCTTCTGGGCTCATCATTTGGTACAAAACTAAAGTAATCGGCTGATCATGAAACCATGAATGTCTAGCACTCATTTTCATAGAACATTTGAGTATCTTTTAGCATTGATTCTGTTTGTATTTTCGCAGGAAACTCTTTGTCAAATTAATTATTTATAATTACATAGTCAAACAATTGTGCTCATAAATGCTGGTCTCAATCTCTTGATAACGATTTTGCAATTCTTATAGGCTTAGGAGCGGTATTTAGCTACTCAATTAATCATTAATGGGTTGTTGCCTAGTCTTTTGTCGAACCAAAGGTACATCAGAGGAACAAACTCTCCAACTTGGCGAAGGTAAGCATGTTATCTCCAGCTGCACATCAGGAAATGAACTACTGCATTTCAATTCTATATTTTGTGGAATTTGATGATTCTATTGCATTTATTAAATTGTTTCTTTATTAGAATATCAATCATTCTTTGGAAATAAATGATTTCAGTCTGCTTTTATATATGTCAGCTGCAGGAAATGTTAAGTTGTATTCTCTCAAGGAATTAAGAGTGGCCACTGAAGACTTCTTCCCAGGAAATAAAATTGGTGAGGGCGGCTTTGGATCAGTCTACAAGGTGACTATCTTATCTGACAAAAATCAAAATGGAAGTATTAAATTTTTAGACATTTTTATTGTTGTTATTGGTTTGTGTAGGGAATACTTAAGAATGGGACCAAGGTAGCTTTAAAGGTTCTTTCCAGTGAGTCAACACAAGGAGCAAGGGAATTCTTATCAGAGATTACGGCAATTTCAGATATAGTTCATGAGAACCTTGTTAAGCTCTATGGTGTATGCATGGAAGGAAACTCAAGAATACTTGTCTACAATTATCTTGAGAACAATAGTCTAGCCCAAACTCTTCTCGGTAATTTAATTCCTAAAAACGATTCTTTTACCGTTGCATGAAGAATATGTTTTTCTGTTTTTGCAATGTCTCATAGATTGATTGCTTTATTTTTTTCCTGGCAAGTAGGTTCAAACCACAGCAACATTCAGCTTAGCTGGAGAACAAGATGTAAAATCTGCATCGGTGTCGCACGTGGTCTTGCATTCCTTCATGAGGAAGTTGAGCCCCATATTGTTCATCGTGATATAAAAGCAAGCAATATTCTTCTTGACAAGGATTTCACTCCAAAAATATCAGATTTTGGTTTGGCAAAACTGTTACCACCAAATGCAACACATGTCAGTACCAGAGTTGCAGGAACAGCGTGAGTTTTTTTCTTTTTTGTTTACGGAAATTCTTGGTCTGATCATGGAAAAGTATGAAATGTCAATTGAAACTTGCAAAGGATTTTGCTGGTCCCACTTTTTTTGCATGTTTATGGGGATCTGAGCTTGTTTATTTACGGCAATTTCTGGTCCAAAAGGTTTTTCATCCAGGTCTAGTACTTGTGATGTTCATGAACAACCATGAATGCCAATTCAAAGTTGCAAAAGGAATAGACCATTCCTACTTTTTGCATGTTTTTGGGAAGCTGAATATTGAAAATAATTCTAGCAGTTGAGCAATATTAAAGGTGATATTCTTAGGGATATTCTTAATTATTCATCACTGAAGTACTTATAATGTTCTATCAGAGGATACTTGGCACCTGAGTATGCCATCCGTGGGCAGGTTACACGAAAGTCAGATATTTACAGCTTTGGAGTTCTTCTTTTGGAAATAGTTAGCGGCAGAAGTCATACAAACACAAGACTGCCTGATGAAGAACAATTTCTTCTTGATAGGGTAAGTCTTAAGGTATATGCTTCCACTGCTTATTTTCATCATAAATTCATCCCTTTTCTTGATGAAAAGTTTGATGATCGTTTCTCATTACATTTTAGATTTTTATCATTCAATTTATTTTGGCATCTAGTTTTTCTAAGAAATATTACATCCTAATTAGTACTATATATTATATAAGAGACATGAATGACATCTTAAGCAAATAGTGCAATCTCGCTTTTAAAATGATGTACATGCTACCTGTTAGAACCAGCATTTTATGAGGGTGATGTAAGTTTGATAATGAGTTAGAGTTTGAGTTAGCTTGACTCAAACTTGACCTCAAAACAAATTTGAGTTGATTTGAAATTAGGATGAACACAAAGTTTTGGAGGGATGGACAAAACCCATCATGCACTTTTGCAAGCATTATAAAATACTAGTCAATACATAAAATAATAATTTATTTGTACTATGCATTAAATGTATTAAATAATTATTAATATAGAAACACTGTCATTGCCAGGTCCCAAGTCCTGGATGAAAAAAGTGGAGGGTTGTGTTAGGTAGTCGATAGGCGACAACCAGTGTAAAACTTGTCGAATAATTATGACATGAATCCATTCTCCACATAGTGGGACAAAGACTTGATGTTGTTATTGTTGTATAGGGACGGCTTGAGTCAGAGTTTGAACAAGCAATCTTAAACTTTAAGCAGACTTGAAATGGATTTCTATTGAGCAACCAAAGCTAAAAGCTGAAGTCAAGTAGGTTTGAATCAATTTCCATTCATCTAAAAGATTTTTAAATTTCAAGCAACTTTCAAGTTTCAGGTATTTTTTTATCGGCTCTAGTTTAGAGTAGATCTATGTTGATATATCTGGCTTCTTAAAATGACATTAAGAAGTGCTCAATGCTCAATGCTCATGTGCACTTTCGATAGTTCATATGACAATACAATTGAATCTTGAGGTTTTGATTTGTTATCTTAGGGTCTAGAAGTTATTCTTGTTTACCCCGTTACGGGGTGCTCTAATAAATAAGATACAAAAGAAGCATCTAGAACCTGTACTAGCAGCCATTAATGTTGTATATATTTTTTCTGAAAGTGGTCATCAGCATCATAATGGTAAGTTACAAAAGATGCACAAAACCTATAATAGCATCAAATGAATTAAAAAAAATGGAATGAATTACCTTTAAGTGAGAGTTTGTTTGTGGCTGGGAACTTGGAGATGTCCTGTTCCTGCCTGTTACTAAATAAACCGTGCTTCCCCATTTGAAAGCCAGTTCACTATCACCTTCAAGAGATAGATCTTTTTGAACAAGATTAGCTTCCAAAAGCAGGCTTGGGTCTAAGGGATTTCCTTTCAAGTTGTTGTAAATCATAGATTGTTATCTTTGAGTGTCTCTATAAACTGGAAAATTGTGAGGAAAAATTCCAACTAGAAGACATGAAACCTGCTTTGACTGAAGGAAGCTTCTTTTGTAGGCATAGTAATTGGGCTCCTTTCATGAAAGCACTTCAAATCTGAGCAGAGGGAGTTAAATTGATGATGAAGTTTCTAGTAGTTTTAAATTGAAATATATACTAAAGAGCTTAGCAGAAGTAAGCACATGTAGTAGGAGATGAGTGACTGATCAGATGATAGCGGGGAAGAAGTTTAGCATAGGAAAAGAAAATGATCTAGTCAAGCTGGATTTGTGAGAACTTCGTCCAATTTGGCCTTGTTAGATGAATCAATAGGATCATCGTTATATATATTGGAGATACCAGTGCTAGGAAGATCCATAGCTCCAACATCAAATATATCATCTTTGAGATTAATACTTTGCTGTTATGCACAACGTTTCCTATAATCTTTATATTTTGAAATATGGTAATTGATGGACTCTAAATCAAAGAGTTGTTGTTCTGAAGAGAATTCGAAAGGTTTTTCTGATGTTTCTGATACACCTTGGAAGTAAAAACAACAAATAAAATGTAACACCCCATAATACTCCATCATAGTATTATAGAGTGTAACAAGAATAACCATAACATTTTCATCCTTAATTTCTCATTCCATTTCATTTCATTCAAGATCCATATAAAAGATCATATAAACATCATTTAATACAACAAATAAAGCATCTAATAATTCCCAAGTTTTATCACTGACTTGATACAGAGCCACTAAGGAAATTCAAATAATTTCAAAGTAATGCAACATTTAAACTACTTACTAACCTCAATAGTCAACTTCAAACATACATTAAACATTAACATAAATGTAATTACTTGCAAACTAATCTTCTCCCACTTTTTGTTTTCCTTTACCTGTAACAACAGCCAGTAATAAAATACTGGTGAGCTATGAGGCTCAAATAAGCTATGCAAAATTAAATAACAATAAAAATGAAATGATAAAATGAAATACAATATTGAGCTAATCATTAAATCAACTTATAATTGTAAAGCATCAAAAACATTATATTGAACATCATCTTTTGTGTCATTTGAGATAGATACTGAATATTTAATGTTTTAAAAGATTTGACAATATTTTAACATATTCAATAGAGCCCAAGTAAACCTGGCATTATCACCATTGAATTTCATAGAGATCCCTTTTGCCTCTTTAGGGATCCCTTTTGCCCCACCTGCTATACAAATATCCATTTCCTTGGGGTCCCTTTTGCCCCATCTACAATTCAGGTTTCATGTTGGGTCCTTTTTGCCCACTTGATAATGTAGAAATCATAATATAAAATAACCAATCTTTATTAAATAAATATTTAATAACTCTCATATTCATAATTATATATGTTACCACTTATATAAATGTACAAGTGTTGCAAGAAGAGTTTGACATGCATTATCTAACAAATGCAAACTTCTTTCTTTAACATATTATCAAAAAGATTGAAATAACATACTTGATCAAATATCAATTTCACTTTTTCACCTAAATAAATTTTTTTATACATGAATACCTCAATGCAATCTCTTGGTTATATGCAAATTCTCATGGTTACTATGCAAGTATTCGTAATGCATTGAATTACTTAAACTATTGAAAAGACATAATAAATATATTAAAAATCAGTAATTAACTTTATATAACTTACTTGCTTGAATGGTCTCTTCCAAACCTACACCACGTAACCTTCTCCTTTGATACACTAACCCAAAACCCTCTTTCTGCATAAATATGCGAATAATACTACAATACGAATAAATTATCATTTTTTAGAAATGTTACTAAATTTAGATAACATAAAAGATAACAATAAATAGTACACTTCTTACTTTCTTTCTTTTCCTTCACTTCTATATTATTCTTCTTCTTCTTCCAATCTAACTGTTTAATCTTCCATCATTGTTTCCATCATTAGTTTGCATAAATTACAATTATTACATAGTTCTACATTAATCCTATACCAAACATAATAACAATTTTCAGAAAGTATACCTGTACAACAAATTTCCTTACATATGCAGTGCTGAATTCCTCTTGTTAAATTCCTTTCTACTCTCCTATACTGCACTATGCTATCCAATGGAGGCTGGATTGTTTACAGAAAATTGTGCTGCCACACTCCAAAAATTTCGCCTCTGGCTTCAGTGTTTGAAACACTATGTTGCTCTTCCCACAATGATTCCTGCATTGTTTTGATTTTCTACTACATAAATGCACTGTGCCATCTCATACAACTTTAATTTCTGTAATTTCCCTTTTCTGCATTGGCCGACTCATTCTTCAGGAATTCGGTTTGGCGTCCTCAATGAAAGCAAAACAATATTGGAGTTATCTGCTTCTAATATTGAAAAAATTTCCCTAGCAGAGCCACTTCCTAGCAATGCCACTTCCATGAAATTCCCAAGAGTATAGCCACTCTAATCTTCAGTTTTTCACGTCAGAAAATAACTGAAACTAAACCTTATCTTGTTAACGTGAAAGGGTGAAGCCAAAGGATGCATATTATGCTTTGCTTGATTTCATTTAATACAACCAAAATAAAACATGAGTAAAATGTTTATAATTTAACTAATAGATCAACTAATTTAATATCCATTTAACCTTAAACTTTTAAAATAAATTTTAGAATATAATTTAGCAACATCCCTCCCTAAACCATACACACAAACTCATACGTAAAAGTATTTGATTTGCTGGAGTCCAGATGGCTTATGGGCATTGGCTCTGAGTTGGGTGTTTTGGATTTGGCTATTATTGTTCTGATGTGGGACATCATAGCATTTTTTTTTTATGTGGGACATCATAGCATAGTAACACATGAAGGCACAATTTATTATTTCTGTTATTTTGTTTTGGGCACCACTACTCTCTATTACCTTTTCTGTTATAGCAGTACAGAAGTACCTTTGTAATATTTTTACAAACTCTTTTGAGACTAGAGCATACACAGCTCACCTTGGCCTGATGGTTGAGAGCTTATGCTTCCAACTAAGAGGACTTGGGTTCAAGTCTTTGTGTATGCGTTGTGTGTGAGAGTTTGTCTTAAATGGCCTAAATGTCCAAAAAAAAAAAAAAAAAAAAGACTAGAGCGTACATATAGCTACTGTAAGTAAAGGAAGGACATTCTACAGTTATTAAGAAAAGCTTTGGTTTCTCTATATTGAGCATGTTTGAAGTAGATTCTTTTCTGATCCATATTCATCCATGCTTTATGTTTGGTGGACTTCTCTTGAGTTTGTTGTTGAGAAGGATTGGTCTTGATATTATTCTAGAGCTTCTCTACTGTTTTGTCTTGCTTTTTGTCAACTTTGTCCTTTAGTTTAGCTCTGTTTTCTTTGGGGTATTCTTTCTTATTATTTCACTTTCGTTGGAACAAATTTTTTTCATCTTTTGCTTTAAAGAAACAAACTCGAAATTTAGTTTCAGCCCATCTAATTCGTGGTTTGTATAACATAGTTCTTTTTTCTTTTTAAATTTAGATATTGCCTACAATTAGTGTGTAATGCTTAATGTTGTTATAATGATTAATTTCTTTTTTAATTTGTTTCTCCACTAAATACTAGCAAAATATGTATATGGAAGCATCTGGTCTACTAAAAATTCTACCTGATATTGTATTATTTTTTTACTTAAGCTTCGTTTGGGATGACTTTCTTACTGTTTTCTAAAGCAGCTTTCTAGTAAAAAATTTTAATTTTTTACTAGAAGCCTGCTTTAAGGAGCAATAAGAAAGCCGTCCCAAGCGAAGCCTCATTCGATGATTTTCTTTTTAAAAAACTCATTTCTGATTGCTTGTTTGTGAGCCGCTGGAACATAGAAACACTTCTACACTACCCAGATGTTATTGATGCGGTTCTCATTTTGCAGACATGGGCACTTTATGAGAAAGGAGAGCTTGAAAGGATAATAGATGCAACACTGTCCAATGACCTGGACACCGAGCAAGCATGCAGATTTTTGAAAATTGGCCTTATGTGCACCCAAGATGAGGCAGGGCTCCGACCCTCCATGTCCACTGTTTTTTAATATGCTAACCGGCGTCAAAGATGTCGAGTCGATCAAGATCACCACACCTGTCTTATTTCAGACTTCACTCAAATGAAGATTGGAAGGAAGAAGGCTATCGAACTCACTGCATCATCTTCATCCACTACATCTAATGCCTCAATGACTTTTCACCGCGATCGGGGATCGAGAATGACATACATCAACCAAAATTTTTGTACATGTTTGTGAAGTTGATGCCAAGAGAATTTATTATGTGCGGACGCCGAATGCCGTTCGTAGATCAACCAAATGCTTCCCGTCATCTCTGCGCTTGGTACAACTGATGTGGCACATTCTGGTTGGTCTCTGGATAGCGTTTTATGTCCGGTCTTCGCACATAATAATTACTCGTGTAGCAATCCCTTTATTCTTTCCAACATTTATTTGGACTTTTTTCATTGCATGTTGAGGCAATATGTTCATGTAGATGCTAACAAATGAAATCCAAATAGCATCAATGACTCCAAAGAATGTAAATGATCAATTTTTATTTATTGATTTGTAAATGCTATTGCTCTAGCCATCCAATTTTGACTTCATTCTCATCATGGTCTGCAAGTTTGTTACAAAAAATTTCATCTGAAATCGCTTTCTCATGCAACAAATGGATTAATTGCTAGCACAAAGAAGTCACATGAAGCTGATCAGACAGAATTTTTATTCTGTGCGGAGTCAGGAGTGTTCCGAGACTAAAAAAATATGTCACGTCAACTCAAAAATGTATCGCGCTCAGTATCAAGCTTGATACCACTCGATACCAAGCACGTAAATGGACGGAAGAATCATTTAATTAATATCCGCACATAATAATAGCTCAATCATACGAGCTGTTATAATTGATCTCAGCTGCCCTCATGCTTCACATGATTTATTAGAAAATAACAAAATATACCTCTATCTATTTGAAGTACTTTCCAAGACCAACCGTTGTTTGTCCGGGTGGTGAAGAGCCGGTTGAGCAACCAGGTCCTTGGTTCGAATTTCTTGGCAAGCAGTGAAAGCCTTAAGTGTTGGCCCGTGTAAATTTATGTGGGTTGCATTCTAGGTTGATATTTGGGTTTTTATGGTTTAAGAAAAAAAAGTAATTTCCAAGTATTATAAGCTGGCTCCAATACAGAGAGGAAAAGATTCCCAGTACATGCTAAATGGACCATAGTGTTGCCATTCAGGTGCAGCTGGAGCTATCTGACCAGCAGACAAAACCTGTGCCCAAAATGACAACGTAAGCAGAGCATGTAAGAAATCTCTCAGAAGATTTTGATATCGATTTCGTGCTTATTTTGCTTGCAGTCAAGTTTCCTTTAGCATGTAATGTTCTGCTTTTTTTTCCCTTGAAATGCTAGTAACTAAGGCTGACTCTGGTTGCTGTTTCCACCACTGGACAAGTTAACTTCTTGAATGCGAACACTGAGCAAAAATTTAATTAGCCTAAGATTTTTTTTAATTCTAATATGATTAAAGTACTTAAATGCTATAAGAATGACATATGATCAAAAGAATCAATACAAGTTATTTTATGGAGGATATGAAATTTCACTATTTTTATGGCGCGTGCGAGTCTAAAATTTTATAAATAGATCGATCATTTGCTTGAAATTCAAAAGAGCTCATAGGATTCAACAATATGAGAGCTCTATCGGATCAACACACGACCATTGCCATCAAACTAGTGCCCAATTATCATCTAGTCAATGTCAAGTGCCAGTCGTCATTGGATCATTATTACCCTACTGCAATCCACCACCCACCGTTGCTTGAATATTGTTCTCTAACCGGCCTCCATCCCAACTGCAATCTCCTAACCATTATTTCCCAACTACGGAACTTCGACCACCATCTGCCGACTAAAATCCTCCAATCATTATCATTTGATTTTGATTCTGAGCAGACAAAAAACTCTCAAAATTCTTTAAATTTACTTCGAGATAAATAAAAAATAATATGTCAAAACACTTATAGCAATTATCTCTAAACAAATTTAGCAGATAGAAAATTAAATTTAACCAAAAAATTTCCCCCTTTAGACCAGAAATATTAAAATAAAGCACAAGCAAACTATAAACAGGTAACAAGATAAACAATATATAACCTATCACTTTCCACATGATAAATTTAGAAAAACAGTTATCACTTAAAAAAAAAAAAAAGGAGCAGGTAATGTTAGGTATTTTTTTGACTGATTTTTTAAAATAATAATTTTTAAAATAATAATTTGTTATATTTTGATCATATCTACATGTCGGCCAACTTTACCGACATCTTGATATAATACTATCTAAATTCTAACGTCTAAAATAAATGACAAAAAAATGATAAAAAATATTTTTTTGTAATTCAAATATTTTTAAAAATCAGATAATATTGAATTATATAAATTGTAATTGAGATTTAAGAATAAGAAAAAAAGCCGGTATAATTAATATTATTATCTGAATAATATTATTACATGCTACATACACTTTAAATAATATTTCATATAAAAAAATTTGAGATTTTTACATGTATTTGTGAGAAATATTATTATAATGTTAGAAATTTCAAGTTAAGTGGATGCGAGAACCTTGTGAAATTATTCTGTGTGGCAATTCGACAATGTCAAGAGGTTAATCAGGATATGTCATATCACTCTTTTATTGTATAACGATGATGTGTATCATTGTATACTGACGCATCTTGATTCACTTCTGGACGGTCCATTAACCGCCCAGAATAGAGCTTTTAGAGGATCTAAAGGAATACAACATAGCTTGGATTTTCTCATAAATATATAACATGAAATCTATATGTTTCCTACAGACATATCTCCTCTCTAAAATAATATTAAAATATGTACTAAATATAACAAAAAAAAAAGTGTATAAAATATTATGCTAAATTTTTTAAGCTTGGCAACAATTTAAAAAAAAAAGAAAGAAATGATGAATAATTAAATTAAGGCTTGGTTTAGACAACTTTTTTTTATCATTTTTAAAGCTATTTTCTAGAGCAATACATCTAAAGCAAATTTTTAGTACAAAAGATTTATTGTTTAAACAAATGTTATACTAATTTTTTTTTATATTATGCTAAAAAATTGGTTTAAAAAGTAATAAAAAGGGTCTAAAATAATTACATCGGATACATTATGGCAAAAATCAAATTGAAAGTTAAAATGGAAAATTTATGAATTCCAGCTATCCGCCATATTAAGGCTTGGATTTTTTTTTCCTTTTCAAAAAAAAAAATTAAGGCTTGGATTTCAATTTTTTTCTATTTCTTGAATCAGTTTTTTTAGTATAAAAATTAAAATTTTTATAAAAATAACTGTTTTAAATGATTGATGAATATCCAATAAATCAGAGTAATCAACTATAATAAACTCATATTATAATAACAAAGAACTTGAAAATCTGATAAAACCTTTAATTTTATTAATATATATTTTTAAAATGTGAATTAAATCTCCTGTTGAATTTCATCTTTATTATAATCACACTTTTTTATAAAGATATAGCAATAGATGGTGCGATCATCTAATCAAATTTTCTTAAAACTATGTCATATTTAATCATTAAGATTTTTAGCTACAAATAATAGTAATAATTTTGAAAAAAAAAACCCCGCCTAGAAATAAAATGTGGAACAAATTTTTTTTTTCTTATACTTAAAAAATATATGACTTACGATAATTTCTTCTCATTCTTAAAAAATATATATATAATTCAAAATTTATATAAGAATATAAATGAATGATTAAGGTTTCATTTGAGATAGCTTTAATGCTTATTTTTTAAAATTACTTTATAGCACAAAAATTTCAAATTCAAAAAAATTTTATACTAAAAAATCAAAGAAAGCCAGTCCCAATCGAAGCCTAAGACCATCTCTAATCGTTCGGCAAACAAACAAATGGAGGTCTTCATGAGTCGCAATTGAATGCCTTTCCTCTGCCATTTGATTGCGGATGAACATGACGACGCCAATATTGCCGTTGTACTGTTCATCTACGCCATTTTTTGGTATCTACCAAACTTGCGGAAGAAAGGCGCCAAAGAAAAGAGCGACGGTTAGGAGACAAAATGGCGTTCGATTGGAGATAAATCAGGACACTTTTTGGAAATTTAGGGTTTAGATTGGAGATGCCCTAAGTCTGCCCAAGTGCATCACAGAGCATCCCGTCGAAGATGAAAGGAAAAATATTTTTGACTCCTTGCAAGCCAGCATAAGGCACAAATACCTTCTCTTTCAGCTTCAAACTATTTAGTAACGCTTAATATACAAAGAGAGAGAGAGAGAGAGAGAGAGAGAGAGAGAGAGAGAGGCATGCTTGACTCCATGGACGCCACCCACAATAGCTAATCTTGAAGAGAATGAACCATATGTGTGGCATACAGGGAGCCAGGCACAAGCCTTTTCACCTGCATACATCTTCTCTATTCTGATATTCAAATCTCCTTCTCCTTCCTATCTCAACACTTATTCACTCCACTCCATTAATACTCATCTCCGCTCCAATAAACCATACAGAAAGAAGAAGTACAGAAGCTCGTCCATATAGAAGGAAGCGCTAATGACAGAAAGAAAGAGCTCAAAATATGGAGGTATAATCCTTAATTTGTAGCCAAATGACACGTTGAGTAAGAATAGGAATCCTTCAGAAAACCATAGCCAAACTAGCAGCTGCCGCTAGCAATGTCATTATTAAATTACTATAGATTCTCTCTTCTGTTCTGAGAGAAAGGTCGAGAGGAAGAATACATACACGAGAGAATAAGAGGAAATTAAGGCTTGATGCTTGCTTCTGCTTTGCGCGCTAGCTCTATCCTTCTGACGATTCAGCCTTTCTTTTTCTCTGATTTCTGAAGCTTGCTTTGTCTGGAGCGCTTGGATGAACTTGGATTCTCGATCTTCACCAAACCCACTCTTTCCCACATTAGGTATTTTATTCCTCTTCAGTCTTCTCCTTTTGTTCCCTCCTCGCCCTACCCTTTTTTCCTAACTTATTTTTAATTTTGTTATAATAAAGTTAAATTTTTTTTGAACGGGATATCTACCCACTATCACCCCCTAATAACTAATCTCTCTATGGTCTAGCAACAACCAGAGCGACGGGTGTCGAACCATGCACTTATTTTCTCTCTACTCTCTACTTGAAAAATCTCGCCGCATGAGAGAGGATCGAACGTGGGTTGGAGAGTTCTCAACTGCCGTCGCCCACCGCAGCTAAGTCCGATGTGGTATAAAGCTTAATCTTATTGTTATAAATTTTTTATTTTGATTTTTTTAGCTGTGTTAGCTAGCCTTGCACAGCTGTACACATGGTGGACAAACAAGTGCTGTCGAGATAATTATCAAAGTTGGCAAGCAGAAGATGAATGGAGATCGATTTGATCGATAGTTTTTTTTTTTTCTAACAGCAACTTTGGAATATTCTGATATAGAGACATCTCAAAATTATAGAATTTATTTTTATTGAATATAATATATATATATATAATTCAATAACTATAATCCAAAGCTCAGTATTCAATGAGAATATCCTTATTTAAAAATTTTAATTTTTAAAGCAGGAGACTGATTTGGTATAGCTTTTTATTGTTGTTCTTTAAAATAATTTATTTTATAAATATTTTTAATTTTGAAAATTTTTTATTAGAAAGTTGTTTTTAAAAATAATAAAAAAATCATCTCAAATAAAATCTTAATTAATATATTTTAATATATAATTATTTATAAAAATGTGTAGCTATTTCTTAATTTAGCTCCAATTCTTTTCAAATGTATAATTTTAATTAAAACTAAAAAATAAATATTAAACATTTAAAATAAATATAAGTTTTTTTAAATATATAATCTCTCAAAAAAGGTATCCCTAGATCTTTATTCTATTGCTTGTGAAAAAGGAAAAGTTATTTAAAGCATGTTGATGTGATCCATATAAATAAAAAAATAAATAAATTAATTTAAAAAGGCAATTTCATTACTAATTGAAATTAATTATTTTTTAATGAATGTTGATATAGGATTTGCAATGTTTATATATGGAAATTGCATTAAAAATGATAATTTTATTTTAGGGAAAGATATTTGAAGAACTTTGGCGAGTTATTTACTAATGTGGCTCTGCATTTGGGGATTTTAGAGCTTGACTTTGACTAAAAATCTAATGATTTTGAGCGCGTTCCTTCACGAGGAGGCGCCAAGGCGGACAGTGTGGCAGGGTCGCCCCCACGTGGATGACGTGGCGCTATCACAGGCGCTAGCTCTGAGTTACGCGACGTAATGAAATCTTAATTGCACTACTTCTTGAATCTGCTTTGAGATTCGAATTTATTAGAATAAATTTGCCATTCTCTTTTAGTTTTCATAAAATATTTGACGAAATATTTTTTTGAATTATAAAATGATTCTTCAATATATTTGGTATTCGGTTGGAGAAATATGCCTCTCTTTTTCTTAGGAATATGGCTGAAATTTTAATTAAATCAAAATTGTTTAGTTTAGACTGCTAACTATTAAAACAATAAATTTTGTAGTTGATATATAATCAAAAAATTATCTTGATTGTGCACGAATATCTAGGCAAAATCAAGCTAGAAACTTCAAAAATTAAATCCGGGATCACCTTAACTCCGATTTCAGCAAACTTATAGTCAAACTGAACGTCTTGGATATACGAACCCAACGACACCAAATTCGACTCAATCCGAGCCCAAAGGAGTCCAAATCAAGGACCCGAAGTGCTATTGAAAAGTTTGAACCATAATTTGAGTTACCAAAAGGTTTTCAAACATGGCTTGCTTATAGTCGAATTGAGTGGCTCGATGAGACGAATCCAACGAGCTCAAGATCGCTGAATTTCAACATCATTAAGACCTTCAAATGTCTGACGAACGGTACATAATTAAGAGATTCAATATCGGATGTCCATCCAACAACTCCTCATTTATCCTCGATCTTTCATCTATTTACGGGCAATGACACTCCAGAAATCTATAAATAAACTCCTAATTTCCCTTGGAAAGGGACCCAAGCAAGAAGAAGAAGAAGAAGAGAACAAGGAGAAGAGAAGCAAAGAGAAGAAGAATAGGAGGGAAGAAACTCCTCGGCCACCGCCGGAATTCTGCCCGACGTTGTAACTGGATTTCAATCCATAAGTGATTCATTGTAATCTGATCGTCCTAAATTTTAAAGACGAGTCAGCCTCTTGTATCTCAAGCAAACACTAGTGAAACTTTTTCAACTAGGACAGGCCTTGTGGGTTTTTTCCCTTTCTAGGGTTTCCACGTAAAAATACTGATGCTTTTATTTCTCTCATGTTTGTGTACTGGATATCCATACAACGCTAAGACGAAAATTTTCTAACTCAATCGCCACGTATATTCTAACCCGCAACAGTACTAAAACTCGGTTTTAAGAAGTAAAAAAAAAAAGTCGTCCCAAACGAAGCCTTTGTCTTAGGCTTCATTTAAGGCGGCTTTCTTACAACTTCTTGCTTTATGGTATAAAAATTAAAAAGAAATTGTGATAGAAAGTTTCTTTAAAAAGTAGTAAGAAAGTCGTTTCAAACAAAGCTTTAGCCTAGGACAACTTTTTCTTGCTTTTTAAAAAAACTTTTTAGTTTAAATTTTTTTTATACTAAAAAACTGTTTTAGAAAACAATGAAAAAGCCGTCACAAATAAAGCCTTAGTTAATAACATTAGTTCGAATATGGATTTAACACGATTTGAATTTATTTGAACGGACTTCAAACAAGCATGCTCCAAATTGCTCATACTAAGCTTGATCTCACGAGTCAATCAGATTAAACTAAACATGAGTGGCTTTATGTATGCTTATCTTATATTTGGAAAGTTTTAATGTGGATCTCATGTAATAAAAGAGATATAATTAGCTTATCTTTTTTTCTATGCCAAGATTTTAGTAATTCATATTATATCATTAATATATTTATATTTTAATAATGTATTTTTTTCTAATATAATCTTGCCTCTTCTCCCACCGGGTTAGAGGGCAAGCATAAGGACACAACTTATTTTTTTTATTTTACTTTTGAGCATTAAAATCATAGATCTTTGATTATATTCTCTCTCCCAATCCCCCCTCTTTCTAGTTCTCTACTTTTCATTGCCAATCTTATGAGTAAGGTCTATTGTTTAAATTTTGTTCTTATATGATTGAAATATAGTTTGAATATGATTCATATAACATATTGAAATTATTATAATATAACATAATGTAAGGTAGATACAATACAGTGCAATCGAACATCTGTAATACAACTGACCGCAATCTAACATTTATTAACGTCATTATCCCAATAATGTTCGAGCCTTGTTAAATATTATTATGATTTTGTAAAATATAAATTTAGATGTTTATGATATTCTCTTATCATATTATTGCGGGCTAGAATATATGCGGCGATAGAGTTAAAATTTTTCATCTCAGCATTGTACGGATATCCAACACACAAACATAAGAGAAATAAAGCACCAAGATTTTTACGTGGAAAATCCTGTAAAGGGAAAAACCACGGGGACACGTCCAGTTGAAAGAATTCCACTAGTATTTGTTTAAGTTATAAGAGGCTGAATCGTCCCTAAAATTTAGGAAGATAATATTACAATAATCAACTCTCGGGTTGAAATTCAGTTGCAAACGGATATCGGAATGCTGACGTCAGTTGGCGATCAGATATAAAACGGGTGTCCGTAGAATGTCGGGCAGAGTTCTAGCATCACTTGGAAGTCAGGAGGAACTCCGGTGCCACTTGGAGGTTAGACGGAACTCCGGTGTCACTTGAAAGTTGGGAGAAACTCCGGTGTCACTTGGAGGTTGGGCAGAACTACAACATCACTTAAAGGTCGGGCGGAACTCTGACATCACTTAGAGTTTGGGTAGAACTCTAGCAATGGTGGAGAAGGAACTTCTTCCTTCTCTTCCTTCATTCTCTTTTCTTTTTGCTTGGGTCCCCTCTTAAGAGAAATGATGAGCTATTTATAATTTTCTTAGAATGACATAACCAATAAATAGGAGGAATATCAGGGGTAAGTTGGGAGTGATTCGAATGGATGATCGATATTGAATCCCTTGATAGTAGACCATTTATCAGGCATTTGAAGGCTCTAATGATATTAGAATTCGACGATCTTGGGCTCGTTGGATTCGTCTTGTTGAGCCGCTCGATTCGATTATAAATATGCCATATTTGGAATTTTTTTGGAAATCCAAATTATTGATTTAACCTTCCAAATGCGCTTCGGATCTTTGATTTGGACTATTTTGGGCTCGGATTGAGTTGAATTTGGTGTCGTTGAGTTCGTATTTTCGAGACGTTAAGTTTGCTGAAATCGGAGTTTAGATGGTCCAGATTTAATTTTTGAAGCTTCCAACTTGTTTTTTGCCTCGAGATTCGTGCCTGATCAAAATAATTCTTGGATGATATATCACATATAATACTTAATGATCAGTTATTTCTTTATTTTAATAGCTAGCTTAACTCATAAGTTTATTTTTGAAATATTTTCTCTATGTAATCTTCAGGACTAGTTTTAAAAACATAATTTTAATACCAATCATTAATGTATTCTTATTATAATTATCAATATATGACTTAGCAATTAGCTTTTTATAATAATCATTTATCTTTCTTTCTTTCAATATATATAATTTATCATTAATACGGTCAAAATCAAGCCAATAGTTAGCATAGAAATAGCCCTAATTTTTACAAATAAGCAAAAATTTGCTTTGCTGAAAAATATGGTCAAATCTCATTTATCTTGAGATCGGATCCAATAATTTGGCTAAAACCTGAGCTTTAATTAGATAACTCAAGATTTTGGTTCCTTTTGGGACAATTTTTTTATTAAATTTCTAAAATAATTTTTTGTTATTTTTTTTTTAACAAAAAATTTTAGTTAAAAATTTTTTTTATATTAAAAAGTTGATTTAGAGAGCAATAAGAACGCTGTTCCAAACAATGCCTTAGGCTTCATTTAGAATATTTTTTTACTGCTTTATAAAACAACTTTTTAATATAAAAAATTTTTTAATTTGAAATTTTTATATTAAAAATTATTTTAAAAATAATAAGAATTAATTTTCATAGCCTATAAGTGATTTATATTATAACTTTTTTTATTTGTTTGTGAAGGTTCCGATACCAGTTTTATTTTGTTTAAGAGTTTGGGTTGTTGAATCTCTCTAGGGGCCCAAAACTTGTGGGCCGTTTTTTTTAAAACGACTAATTCTCTGTCAAATTTGTAAGGTTTTTCGGCCCATTCCAAATTTAAATATGTGGTTCAATTGATCAACGGCTAGCAATTGATATTGATAAAATTAAACAAGGTTTTTTCTTTCTTCTTTTAAATGAAAGGATAAGATTCAAAGGGGTGTGGGGGAGTCAAGTGAGTTCGTGAACTAGCTTGAACTCAACTTGTTTATGAGCTTGTGCGTTTGTAACTCATCTTGGTTAGCTGGTTGTGAGCTTTGGTTATCAACCAAGAGGTTTTGGATTCGAGTCATGCGTAAGTTTATGTGTGTGTGTTTGGCTTAAATGGCGTAATTGTCCAAAAAAAACTTATTAAACCATGAGGTCGTGTTCAACTCTTAATTAAAGCTCATTATTTGAGTTAGATCTTAAGTTGACCCAACTTAGTTGCTTGCCAACTAGCTTGCTTAATATGTTGATTGTGGTGTATTATAAATCATCAATTTCTGACGTTAAGTCTCTACTAACAATAACCCTAATTTCCAAATGTTGTGCAAACAGTCATAGTTGAAATAAATTCACACAACACATACACAATGAACATGACGGTTTACATGGTTTGACGAAGATGCCTACGTTCACGGGGAGGGGATGATTTCACTATATTGGAGAACAATAGGGAATTACAATAGCTCTCAAGCTTTCTCTCTTACCAATACAATATCCCTTTCCCCTTTAAATAGAATTTGATGCAAACAATTTAGGAAAGACTTTGTAAACTAAGATCTAATCAAATCCACAATAAAATCAAATAATTAGGAAATAATAAATTCCCTAATCAATGAGCCATTAAAGCTTTACAAATAAAGCTTTATTATGATTTGGAAGAAAATCCAAATTAACAATATTAAGATTTAGAAATAAGTCCAAATCAATAATCTCCACATCATCGTTAACTTCAGAAAGTGAAAGATGACAAATCAGACTCTAATATCAGCACGACTACACCCAGATGATTGTCTACATACCCCTAGCATCTCACCACTCTCGTTCTCCATTAGAGCATCTCCAACCGAAAATCTCATTTTTCACTCAAAAATGCCGCGATTCATCTCCAATCGAACTCCACTTTTCACACTTTTGCAGATAACGGTCCTCTCTTCTTTCCCGCGCCAAGTTCGGTAGAGAGGTAAAAATGGCGGAGATGAACAGTGCAACACCAATATTGGCGTCCCACTGTTCACCCGCAGCCAAATAGCGAGAAATTTGCGGTTCGGCTGGAGCTGGCCAGGGACGCCATTCAAGCGGTTGCAGTTCGGTTGGAGATGACCTTAGTGATGGTGAGATAACATGATTGTTTCTAAGCGCTCATATATTCCCCTAAATACACAAATCTTCTATGAATATCCTAATTGCCCCATTTGCATTGGTTTTTTAAAAATTTTCCCACCCCATAAGCTTCATCCACTTGTCATGGTCACATCTACTTCATCCCCCTCAATGAGGAAGACAACCTATTTAGTTACAGGGAGAGAATCTTGAAAGTTATAAAATCAAATCTCTACCATAGATTCATAGACTTCTTACATAATCATTCAGTGTGAGTCGTCGTCTCCTCTGGTGTAATTTTCCAAGAAGAATATTGTTGGATATTTGTTCCTAGATTTAGAATTGCTTTTAGTATTATGTTTCTTTTTTGGCATGTATGGCCAATAGTGTAGCTATTTGTATAGCTTTAGGAGTCTATATATAGGAGCTCTTTAGGCTGTAATAGGGGGCCAAGAGAGAAATAAAGTTTGCTTCATTTTCTGCATCTCTCTCTTCTTCTTCCCTCCCCTCTTCCTCAAGAAGCTCATGTAGGAAGTGCTTCTTCCTCTCTAGAGAGCAAAGGATTTTACAAATATTTTAATTTATCAATAAAACTTTAAGTTTCACTAAAAGAACCTTTTCTGATCATATAAAGTGTCGAGTCAAGCAAAGACAGTTCCTATCTTTACTAGGAGGTTGAAAATCTGTGATTTTCAGCCTCTCATTCATAAGATCTCTACCTCCTTGGATGGTTGGAAAGCTAGGACTCTCTCCATGGCTGGTAGACTTCAGTTTCTCAACTATACAATCAACAACATTATTCTCTATTGGGTTCGTGGCACTTTGATCCCAAAAGCCTGTGTTAATAAAATCAAAAGTCTATGCTCCAGATTCTTATATTATGGTGACATCAACAAGAGGAAATTGCACATGATTTCTTGGAAGGAAACTTGCAAACCGAAAATTTATGGAGGGCTTGGTGTTCCCTCTATTGAGTCTCTTTATTTTGCCTGTGGCTGCACTGTTGTTTGGAGGTTTTATAATTCTAAAAGTTACCTTTTTAGCTGGTGGAAGGAAAAATATGGGTCTTTTTGGAATACCAACATTACTAAATGTTCTATTTATTGGAAGGCTCTATGTGATGCG
This sequence comes from Dendrobium officinale, assembly GCA_019514585.1. Classification (NCBI taxonomy): domain Eukaryota; kingdom Viridiplantae; phylum Streptophyta; class Magnoliopsida; order Asparagales; family Orchidaceae; genus Dendrobium; species Dendrobium officinale. Next base: position 5,774,711 of record CM033686.1, on the reverse strand, counting down.
GCCAAAAGCTTGCAGCATTCCCTAAACTTTAAAATTATCCCCTACAGCAATCTGTCCTTTTTTTGGGGTGCTTTGGGCTAACTGTGGCTGATAGGCTGGAACATGTAAACCTTAAATCTATGATCACTCCCTCTATTACAAAATCAAAAGTTAGCAGTTTTATTTCTAATGATAGATGGAATTCTGCTTTACCTGTTCCTACGCATTTAGCTGATTTGCTTCGGTCTATCCCCATTGCTAATGCAATTGATGAATGTTGCTGGACTAAATCTTCTAAGCCGTCCTTCAGAACCTTTCTTATGCAATTTTTTGATGGTTTTGAGAAAGTGCCATGGCATAATTATGTTTGGCATAAGCATTACACTCTCCGCTACTCTATGTACTCCTGGATTGCTTTCAAAAATCTTAAAACTGCCCAGGCTCTTGCTGCTAGGGGAATTCCGGTTGCAACTCTATGTGTTTTCTGCAAAACTCAAACTGAAACTCAAAATCATCTCCTTTTTGAATGTGATTTTACCATTAACATTCTTAAAAGCCTTCTGCCGAGAATGAGTTATATGCTGCTTAGGCCTAATCTGTGGTAGGTGTTTAGTGAAATTGGGGAACAGGAAACTGACAAGTTTACTAGAATTTACATGTATCTTACTACGTCTGCTATGGTTTATTTCTTATGGAAAGCTAGAAATGATAGATTGTTTGGTAACACCAATGAAAGCATTGAGACTATTATCTTCAAAATTAAAAGGGCGGTTTGGCTTAAGACATCCAAGACAAAATGCTTTCAACAATTACAGATTATGCTCACTTGATCTTTGCTGTGAAGGTCGCTGGATGCCCCTCAGACGGCTGCCCCTTGCAACCAGGGGTTCGTTGGGTATTTTGAAGGACGATGATGACAGCAATGTATATTTGTTTCCCCTTGGACGGTCTGAGACTGCAGGTTTATCTACGGCAACCAGGGGAATTTTGGTGCATGGGTGTTATACTGATTGCACTGAGTCCTTTGCCTTTTGGCCTTTTTGCTTACCTGCTTAGCTTAGCTTTTGTTGCTTACAGGATTCTTTTGTTTTTTTACCTCTGTAATCAGTTTTCTTTTTTACAGTTTTCCTTGTTAAGCAGCATGTGCTGATAGGGTTTTGTCATTTGCTACATTATTTTTATGTCTAGCATTTGACCTTTTATCTGTAACCGTTTTCTTTATTTATATTATGGGCTGATGCCCCAAATTTCCCAAAAAACAAAAGCAAAGACAGTTGGATAAGTACGAGCTATTATTTCAAAAAGGAAGTCAACGAAGCTAATGAGGAAAAAAGCTTCCAACAAGCCATAAAAAGATGTTATCTCAATGGTTAATGCAAACTCATTCAAAATAGCTTGAAGAGAAACATTTTACCTCTAGAATTTATAAAATCCTAACACATTGAGAGGGTTTAAAAATAAAAACTCTATTAATTGTTCTTTTTTATATAATAGACTGCATTAATTCTTTATCATTAGAATGAATTGTTCTTTTTATATAATAGATGACATTATTATGCATATTTTATAAGAATTTAAATGTTTTATTATTTTTTAATAAAAACTAAATATACAAATTTTATTCAACTATGAATACTTCATGGCCTGACGGTTACTCCAGTTGTCGAGAATTTTGCTCTGTTATAAGGGTATCTCCAACCGAAAAACTCAATTTTCACTCTAAAATGCGGTAATACATCAAAATGTAGTAACTTGTTTTCAACTGAACTCCATTTTCTAACACAAAAAAAAGAATATTCATAGTATATTCTTTCCCATATTTCATTTTATATAATTTAATCATAAATTTTATTTATTAAAATTTTGAATTAAATCTATTATAATTGAAATATATATATGTTGATTTTTATTATTTTATTATAATAAAAAATATGTCTCCAACAGAAACTCATAATTTTTTTTTTTTGGAAATTTTGGGCAGAGCCCGTATATTAATGAAAAGGAAATTACAGGTAAGAAATTATAGCCTCAAAAATAAAAAGAGGCTGGCCAAGAGGCCCAAAAATTACATCAAAATGGTATACCAGCAGAGTAAATAGAAAGTTCCCAACCCAAAAATTACATTTCTGTAACAAAAGATCAAAATTAATTTAAAGTGCCTGTACTCAGTATAGATCATAGAATAGCATTGACTAGCATAGAAATGGCAGCAACTAGATGACTCCTGGTTGCCCGAAGACCGTCCAAGGAGTGCCTGATTAGGGAACATCATCGTCCAAGGCAGAAAATCCCTCAGGCATAACAAAAACGAAGGCAACACGTCGGGACAGTAGTGAAAATTCTAGCTACAGTAGCTCCTTGAGTTTCCCAGCATCTTTCCAGTAAGAAATTTTCTCATGAACAACTCTTCTAACATTTAATGCAACAATTTTAAAGCATTTAAAAGAGGACTCAAATTTCCTATCATTCTTTTCTTTCCAGATAAAATAGATAGTGCAGCTTGCCATAAGAAAGTAAAAAATTCCTCTCATATTTTTTTTAGAAGCAAAGCAGTTGTCAATCCATTCAAAAAGGTGAAGCACATTCGGCCTAATCATAAGTCTTTAGAAAATAAAAGTTTAATTAATGTTGCTTGATGATTCCCGACAGCCGAGCCTCACAATTACCACAAAGAGCTAAACCCTTTCCCTTCAGCCTGAGACATCTTCGGCCGCGGCGCAAAAGCGTCGGACCGAGAAGCCGTCCCATTCCCCACCTCATCGCCATCGGTCAGATTCACGCCGAAGCTCCCCAAATCAACAATTCTCTTCCCACATAGGAGCCGGAGAAACGCAAGCTCCTCCGGCCTCGGGCGCGCCACCTCCATGCTTCCATCAAGCATCGCCGCCACTGCGGCCATCGATGGCCGCAGAGCCGGCCCCTCATGTAAGCAACAGAGCGCCACTTTCACTGCCCTCTCCACTTCCTCCTCCCTCACCCTCTTCTCCAGCCTCGGATCCGCAAGCTCCAAATACTTTCCTTTCTCGTGCATTTCTAAAGCGAGAATCGGAAAATACCCCATTTCCCCTTCGCCGGAGGTCACGTTTGACCATCCCTCGGATGTATCGCTCTCTACCAACCAGTTCTTCTTCCCTCGAATAATCTCCAGAAGCACCATCCCGTAACTGTACACGTCGGCTCGATCCGATATGGCCGAATTGGCGAGCCATTCCGGCGCAAGATACCCTCTTGTGCCCCTCATCGTCGTGAAGAGCCCGGATTGTTCGCGGCTAATGAGTTTCGCGAGGCCGAAATCTGAAATCTTGACGCCGCCTACGTCGTGGAGGAGGATGTTCTCGGGCTTGACGTCGCAGTGGACGATCTTGCGGTCGCAGCCGGAGTGGAGGTAGGCTAGCCCTCGCGCCGCGCCGACGGCTACGTCCATTCTCTCCTGCCATTCCAGGACAGGGCCGCCGGTGCAGAACAGGGAACGGTCGAGTGAGCCGCGGTTCATGTAATCGTAGACAAGGAGGCGGCGGCGGCGGCCTTCGGCGCTGAAACCGCGGAGGCGAACCAGGTTTACGTGGTGGATGCTGCCGATGACGGCGATCTCCGTGCAAAATTCCTTTTTTCCATGGATGCTTCCAGTGATGCCGGCGCTGATGCGCTTTACGGCTACCGTGGTGTTTATCAGGGAGCTCGCCGCGAAACACCTCGCCGAAGCCGCCGGAACCTATTTTGGTAGAGAAGTTATTAGTTGCGGTGACGAGTTCAGCGTAAGTGAATCGTTGCGGTAGGCCTTTGATGGAAATTTCGTCGGAGTTTTCGGAGTCCTCGGAGTTTAAGATGTCTCTGGTGGAGCTATCGTCGCTAGTGAGCTGTGACCAGGGTTTCCGGCCTAAATATATCTCCCTCAATGGGGCTTGCTTGTTGTTGCCGCTCCGTTGTTTATGGCGGCGCAGACAATAGATTCCTACGAAGAGGATAACGACGAAGAGTATGCCGGCGATGGATGGCAAGAGGATTGGGACAAAATTGGAGCTTTCAGCGGAATCATGCTGCGGTTGCGTCGAAGGTAGGATCTTGATGTATCCTTCACCACTGTCGACAATCCCTTGGTTGCTAGTGCTAAGAAGTGACCCGATCTGATTTTTAATCAAGAAGCAGGATTTTGAAGAATTCTGATAGAAAAAGCCCAAGCAGAAGCAATTCACCGTGCAGAGGCTACGGCATGACGAGAAGTTCCCGCCGGCTCTAGCTGGGATCGCGAATTTATTGGCGAAGTAGCCGGTTTTACTTCCTAGGCTCAGATAAGATGCTTCCGATTGGTTCTTATTGCCGGCGCAGTCAGATATGGCGGCTAAACTGGAGCTATCGGTCGGCGAGCAACCGCCGGAAGGCAACGCTTTTAACGACGCCGGGCAGTTGCAAACGACACCTCTACTCTGCACCGTGCACACGTCCAGCTTGCCGCAGGACAGCGGAAGATCGCAAGCACCGCTTGGAGCGACGAGCTCGTTATTGAGTACGGAGCCTTTGCCGGAGTATCCCATGACGACAAGTTGGCCGGTGGGTTCCAGTCTGATGAATTTAAGCTTCGTCAAAGGTAGGTTAACGAAATAAACCGCTCTCCCGCCGGCGGAGAAGAGATAAAGCCCGGAGCCATTGGATGCCATGTAGGCCACGGGATCGTTGAGGTCTTTCACCGAGAGCGGATCAGTCGACAGGCGCCAGTACTGCTGATCTCCATTCGACCAGAAGAGGATGGCGTCTTCGAAGTTGACAAGGAGGCGGTAGTCGCCGGCGGAGGTGGTGAGGGATGAGCCAACGGGGATGCGCTGGGAAGAGAGAAGGGTATCTGTAGGGTGGTCGAAAGATTGCCACAAAGACATGTTGGCGGCGTCGAGGAGGAGGAGATTGCCGGATTCAGTGAGTTGGAGGGCGGCTGCGTGTCGGGAAAGAACAGGGGTGGACCAAAGGAAGGAGCCATTTGGGAGGGAAATGGCGAGGCCGGCAGTGGAGAGGGATAGGACGGAGTTGTATGGGGCCGGAGCGGCGGGGTTTGCAGACCAGACAATTGTAGAGGTGGGAGTGTGGAGGATGGAGAAGACAAAGGAGGATTGTGGGGAGTCAGAGGAGAGTATGGCGGAGAAGGTGGAGGAGGTGGAGGTGAGAAAGAGGCCTCCTTTCTCAATGAAGTTTATGCTTGAGGCGGTAAAATTGGGGTAGAGGAACTCGATGGCGACGGGGGCGGCGGCTGGACGGTGGAGGAGGGGGAGGTTGACGAGGAGGAAGAGCATGCGTCGACGAGTAAGGGCCATGGGAGAACTGAGTTTAGCGGCCATGCGTTAAAGGTGACGGTTTGATGATGTGGTTGTGTTGGGCGTTGACCTTGGAGTGAGTGGAGTGACGTGGCATATATGTTAATAAAGGGCCAAATTTAAACAAGAGCGTATTATTTTCTAAAATTAGCTCAAAGAGTATATTTAAAAAATAATTAAAAAGAGCAAAATAATCAAATAATTTTGTCAACTCTTTTTTTTTTTTGGGAAATATTTTGTGTACTCTGAATATGCTAAATAATTTGATGCATGTCCTATATCATTCGACGTATTCAATTAAAATAAATAAAATAATAGAAATAGGGAGAGAAACGGAGAGATGCGAAGGGAGAGAGAGATTGAGAGAGGATGAGGAAAGAGAGCTCCTGCAAGCGAATCAAATGTTCGACGCTATTCGTTGTTCGGTTCGATTAAAGCTCGTTTGTGATCGTTTAATTAGCCAAACAAATAAACTTGAACAATATTTTAAATACTCGATTCTTAAATAAACAAACTTGAACACTAATGCGTTCGGCTCATTTATGTTCGCGAACAACATCATTTGAAGTTCGCGAACAAGCTCGACATTAAGCTCGATAATAAGCTCAATAAAAGCTTGATTCGTGTTCGATTTTGAACTCGTGAATAAGCTAGATAAAAATAATTAATATTTGACTATAAAATTAATAAATATAAATAATAATTGTCTTTGTTACATAGACAATTGCTTTTATTATAAATGTGTATATTCATAGATATGTTCATGAACGTATTTGTTTGATAATTAAAAAAAAATTCGTTTAATATGTTCGCGAACAAGCTCGATAAGCACTAAACGAACAAACATGAACTGAACATGAACCAAACATGAACACTCATTAAGTTAAATGAACCAAACATGAACACAAACAATAAAGCTCGAACAAACATGAACCAAACTTGAACAAGCTGATATTAAATGAACACAAACATGAACACTCACATACTCGACTTGGCTCGATTCATTTGCAGCCCTAGCGCCGCCACCTGAAGAAGAAGGAGAGAGAGATGGAGGGACATTTTTTTTATATAACAGTATATAAATATTATTATTTAAATATTAGTAATTTTATTTATTAGATAATTATTTACAAAAAAAATTAATCAAAATAAATAACCATACATCAATTTATTTAATTTAGATTTTTAGGTCATTTAATATAGATGCAATATCGGATAAAAAATAGTATTTTATTAAATTTTAAATATATTTTTATCAAAATTTTATGATAATGAAATTTTAATTTTGAAATATTAAATTAATTTTAAATGTCATGTTACATATTATTTTTTTGAAATATTGATTTTTAAATTTAAATTGTTAGAGTAATTTTATTAAATTAATTTTACCACCCTATGATCATTGTCAAACATTTCTTAAATTAATTTAACCATCTAGCGATAATTGTCAGCCACCATCACTAGCACCTCCCACCACTACTGTTGCCGCTAGCCAACACAGCCATAAGCTGCAGCCGGCCACCACCACAGCCTCCAACCCCTGCCAGGCGATGCCGCCGTCGCCACCCACTGCTGACCGCAAACTCAACTCACCGTTCACCACCATCTTTAAATTTTACGTTCATTTCAAAAAAAAAAAAAAAAAAAAAAAAATCCTTCATTTGAATTTACTTTACACTTATCATTTTCTAAAAAGGAAAAAAAACTTCACACTTATCCAAACAATGCTACTATATGCCTTTTACATATATTCTATTTACATTACATTTCTTTTTTTTTTTTTGGGAATTTTTGGGGCGGAGCCCATTTCATTGCTAAGAAGAAATTACAAGTAAGAAAAGCAGCCAACTATAATCCATAATCTCAAAACAAAAAGAGATTATGGGAACAAAATGAAAGAGAACTACAAAAAGAATGAAAGAAAAAGTAGGCAAAAATGCCTAAAGGACTCTGTATGGCAGGAAGTGCCGTACTCCTTTGACTCTGAATGAGGTCGGAGATAGGCAGGCTTTGGGTGCCACTTTTGCTGATGAAACTGCTCAGAAGATCAGTTTGATAAAAGAAAGATTGAAAGCGGCTCAGGATCGACAGCAGAAGTATTATAATCAAAAGCACAGATTCGTTGAGTTTCAAGTTGGTGACTTTGTGTATGTCAAAGTCAGCCCGATGAAGGGTGTGAGCAGATTTGGTCAGGTGAGTAAGCTGAGTCCAAGGTACGTTGGACCGTTTGAGATTTTGGAAAGGATTGGAAAATCTGCTTACAAACTGTTGCTTTCTGATTCGATGTCGGACGTGCACAACGTGTTTCACGTATCCACTCTGAGGAAGTGGGTTTCAGACTCTGAGAAGAAGCTGTCAGCTGATGAGATTGAGATTCAGGAAAATCTGGCGTACAAGGAAGAGCCAGAGTTGATTTTGGCGTACGACGTCCGAAAGTTAAGAAATAAAGAGATTCCGATGGTTAAAGTCCAGTGGAAGCACCGGACTGCACGGGAAGCAACTTGGGAAAAGGAGTCTGACATGAGACGGTCGTACCCGTACTTGTTCTGACTGAGTTTGGATTGGATAATGTCGAGGACGACATTTTTTTGAAGTTGGGGAGATTGTAATATCAAAAATCTGCTCCAGGATCGTCCAGGACGATCTGGATCGTCCTGGGACGATCAGTGGAAAGTTTGCTCCAGATTTTGCCCAGTTTTGCTCCAGGTGATTTTCTGTACACATCGTCCAGGCCGATTTGGACATCGTCCAGGCCGATCGGCACTGTAGAAAATATCGGCCTGAGAATAGTTCTGGGAATCGTCCAGGACGGTCGGGACGATCGATTTTTGGTCTGATCGTCCCGGGACGATCTGGCGATCGGCCGGGCCGATCTGAAGATTATAAAGCTGATTTCAGTCGTTTTGAAGAGAGAGAAAAATAAAAAATATCAAAATAAATATCTGAGGAGAGAGAAAGTCAAGGGCATTTTGGCAAAAGTTGATTTTCGGACGACGCGGAGCCGTTTTCGTCCGAAGTGACTGTTCAGAATATTGCTGTACGCGAGGTAAGGCACATTCCGCCTTTCTCAATTTTCAGAACCGTCGCATTTGGCGGTATTTTCTGTCCGGATTTCGTTTCCGTTACTGTTTTTCGTCCGTATCTTTTGATCGGTTCAGTTTTTACCGCGTAACTTTCCGTATATTGTTGACGTGCCGAGTGTACACATTTTGGTTATTTTCCGAAGATTTTTGTCCGGGTATTTTTGATTCGGCGGCGTTTTTCGTAGACTACATTTTTCTGTGAAATTGTAAATTCTCTGTGCAGTAGAATAAATGTTCTGGAATGTGATTATCTATATTCTGTGCGAATTTGGTAAATTTTTTTTGCAGGAAATTTTGTGTAAATTCTGTCTACTGCCGTTGTACTGCCCGATTTTTGTCTGATTTCGGATTTGCCCGGATTTCTTCTGAATTGAAATGCTATCTGTATGTGCTATAAAAAGGGAGTTATAAGGGGCCTGAATCCTATGAGATTCAGTTAGTGTCTGGGCTGGGAAATCTGAAATGAGCTCAATCTGAAATTCTGAAATCAGTTCTGTTTCGGATCCGATGAATTCTGTTCTGGTGCTATAAGCACATTTGTTCTGGTGCCGTGAGCACAAAGGGAGGCATAAGGGGCCTGGATCCTATGAGATTCAGTCAGTGTCCGGGAAGGGAGGCATAAGGGGCCGGAATCCGTAGAGATTCCGTCAGTGTCAGGGCATTTAGCTATGAATGCAATATTATCTGATATCTGATTTGATATGATTCGGATTTCTGTATCTGTTCTGTTTTATGTATCTGTTTTGTAAGAATTTGTGATTCTGCTACGATCAATTCTGATTTCTGTACGATTCTGACTCTGTTGATTTAATCCGTTCTGGTTCTGATGTGTACAATATCTGATTCTGATGTGATCTGTCCGTATCTATTTTGATTTGTTCTGTTTCATTCTGAGATGTCCGATTTGATATCTGTCCCGATTTCTGATCTGATTTCTGTCCGATGAGTTTGGTTTTGGATTCTGAGAGTTTTGATTGGAGGATTGTTGCTTTGCTGAGCTGTTGAGCTCACTCTTGTTTTCTGGTGGTTTTCAGGTTCTGGGAAAGGGAAGGAAGTCCAGGAGTAGATTTCTGAGTTCTGATCAGTATAGGTATTGTTTGTACCTTTTGATTTTTGTACAGTCATGACTTTTCTGTTCTGTCTTTGTTTCTGTTCAAAAGCCATGTACTGTATCTGTAGATGATTGTTTTGAGGAAAATGAAAATATAGATGTTTGTTCCGCTGTGCTTGATGATAAATAGTAGCTCTGTGTTTGTGTGTCTGTTGAGTTGAGTAATTGGAAGATTCAGTTCAGGAACCAATTCCAAAGCCAGATCCTGGATAAGAAGGTGTTGTCGCGGTCCGGCTCGGGCGGGATCCGTCCCCGTCGGGTCGGGTCGTGACAAGACAGGAGTTTAGCTTTCCACCCTTCTAACTGAGTAGTGATTTTGTGCATAAGCGGCTGAAAGTCTGCCATTTTCAGTTTCTTGTAGAAAATAGGTAAGCCCAAATATTTAATGGGGCTGAAAGATTGATGAATGTTCAGAATATTGCAAATATCAAGAGCTTCCTTTGAATTGTTAGAGATGAGAATAGAGCTTTTCTGAGGATTTACATGCAAACCAGAATTAGAAGCAAAATCCGAAAGAATGGAATTAAGAGTGCTGGCATTGCAAATTTCAGCCGAACCAAACACAAGGAGATCATCAGCAAACATGAGGTGGGTAACTTCACATTCACCCGATTTGATACCTTTGAAATTGTTTCTATTAGACGCCAAGTCAAGGCTAGCAGATAAACCATCCATAACAATACAGAACAAATAAGGAGAAAGGGGGCAGCCTTGACGAATGCCAGAGGAGGAGTTGAAGAATCCCTCAAGGGCCCCATTAATGCAGATAGAAAAGTACACATCAGACGTACAAGACTTGATCCAAGTAATAAACAAATCAGGGAACCCTTTAGCCTCGAGTCTTTGGTAAAGGAAATCACGAGAAATAGTGTCAAAGGCCTTGGTGATGTCAAATTTAGCACAGAAATACTTGTGCTTGGCTTTGAGGTTAAAGTTACCAAGGAGTTCAGTTGCTAAAAGAATATTATTAGAGATGATTCTCTTGTGTATAAAACCTCCTTGGCTAGGGTGAATAATGTAGGGTAAAACCTCCTTCATCCTATTAGCAATGATTTTAGTGATGATCTTGTAAATGACATTGCACAAAGCAATAGGCCTGAAATCCTTCACATTGCTGGCGTGGGGATGTTTTGGAATGAGTGCTATAGCGGTAGCCTTGACATGTCTAGGCATGAAACCAGTGGAAAAGAAAGAAGTAATGGCTTTACACAGTTGCTGTTGTATAACATCCCAAGTGGATTTATAAAAATCCAAACTAAAACCGTCAGGTCCAGGAGCAGTGTTGGACTTGCTAGAGAAAACAACCCCCTTAATTTCTTCAGTGGTAACCGGTGCAATCAAAGAGGAAACAAGGTGAGGAGGGATGGAGTTGCCAGCCGGGATGTCGATGTGGTGCTGAGAAGGGGTAGCTTGAGTAGCAGTATTGAAAAGCTTGCTGAAATGGTTGATGAAGACATTAGCAATGTCTTTATGGGAAGAGTAAGTCCCTTGATCACTAGAAATTTCCTTGATACAGTTGTGATTATTGGAGATGTTGATTTTGGCATATAAGAACTTTAAATCATCCTCACCATGAGTGAGCCATTTCACTTTGGCTCTTTGAGCAATCCAACTAGAAAGTATGGTATGGTAATAAGCAAGCTTGGAATTGATGATCTTGAGATTACAGTTGAGTTGATGGTCCAAAGGATTAAGTTAAATTTCAGAGATCACATCATGTTGCTGGCTAGTGAGAGAGTCAATTTCCAGTTGAATGGAATTGGCATTGGACCAGGTTTGATTCTTGAGAGCATTTTTGAGGGTCTTAAGCTTAAAGTTAAAGGATCTTAAGGGACTGCTACTGTTGGGTTGAGAGAAGACATCCATGAGGCAACTCCAAAATTCCGGGAATTTAGTGCTGTAGTTTTTATACAGAAAACGGTGACCCCTTTTGATTTGAGAAGAATTCAGCATGATTAATGGAGAATGGTCCGAACATTCAGAATCCCCAACCTTGTAGAAGGAGTTAGGGAAGTTGCTTATCCAAGAGTCATTGATTAGAGCCCTGTCTAACTTGATGTGTATGGGATTGAGTTGTTGTTGATTGTGCCATGTGAAGAAGTGGCCAACAGAAGAGAGCTCTTGTAAACCAGTGTTGAAAACCATACTATTAAAGTCACCAAGCTTAGCATGAGATAGAGCTGTACCACAAACTTTATCATTCAGATTGCGGCAACAGTTAAAGTCACTGAGAACAACCCAGGGTAAAGAGATAGAGCCAGCAATGTCTTGAATGTTTTTCCACAAAACTTGTCTTTCAGCATGAAGATTGCTAGCATAGATAGCAGTTACAGCAAACAAAGTAGAATGACCAATATTAACAATGCCATGAATAAATTGACTAGAACTATGAAGGGTGGTAAACGTTAAAGCATCCTCATTCCATTTAACCCAAATGCGTCCAGGGTTAGAATGAGTGAAGTTGTCGCAGGAGGCTTCCTTAGGGAAAATTTTGTGGTGTGCTTGAAACCAGTGGTTAGAGAGGTTTTGAGAAGTGATTTTGGCTTCTAGAATGATGAGGAGATCAAGGTTATGGGCTTTGACTAACTGTTTGCAGCAATTAACTTTGTCCGGGCTGTTAAACCCACGAGTATTCCAGGTTGCAAAGTTAGGGAGGGACATTAGGATTTAGAGTTTGGGGTAGAGGCTTTTTTTGCTTGCTTGCCTCTAGTTTGTTTTTGGTTTTGGTTGTTTGGCTGTTGGGTTTTATTGGTTTGGGAGGTGGATGAAGATGTGGAGGTAGATGAGTCAGTGAGGTTTGAGGAAATGTTAGGCTGGTGGCTGCGGGGTGAAGTTTGAGAAGGGCTGTTGTGGTTAGAAGTATTGGGGAAGGAATTAGTGAGGATGGTGACTGGTTCTTTGCTAGTAGAAGGAAAAACCTCCTCAGGGGCATCCTGTTCACACTGGATTTGGAATTTATTACTGCAATTCAAAATTGGAGGTGGCTGTTGCGGCTGTGGGATGATATCAGAGATATCTTGAAAATCCCCAGACGGAGAATTCAAGTTGGGAATTAGAGTGTCATTAGTGGTAGTTTTATGTAGGGTTGAAGTGGGTAGCAGAGGCGTTTGAGAGTTTATCGGATTTGTCTTAGGTGGATTAGGCTTAGGAATGGTAAGTCTTGGAGGGGGAGAGGGACGGGGTTTACGGCTAGAGCTTCTTCCTCTCTGGGTTGTAGTGGCTTGGGTCTTGAGGATGGGATTTTTAGGACATAGTGTTGGAGGGTGCATAATCAAGCCGCATTGAGAGCATTTTTCCGGTTTCCAATCGTATTGCACACGTAAAGGAGCGGTTTTACCATCTACAGAGTAGTAGATTTCTTCAGGAAAAGAAGAGTTGCTGGTGACTTGGACGCAAATACAAGCGAAAGTAAGACGAGTTTTAGCAGCCGTTAAAGCATCTACAACGATAGGAATACCGACACAGCTAGCTAGTTTAGAGATACCTTCTGGCGTCCAGAGAGAGAGCGGCAAGTTCATGATTTTGATCCATAAAGGAATGGAAGGAAATTCCTCACGTTTTGGTACGAAGTCCGGCGTCCATTTCTGTAGGATGAACGGCTTCCCGAAGAAAAACCAAGGGCCTCCTGTCCAAGCTAGCTCATAGTCTTCAATGGCAGTGAATTTGAGAAGGAAAAAACCGTCGTCCATAGTGAGCAGAGAGAGAGAGCCTTTCAAAGCCCATGTTTTTTTGATGACGTTGAGGAGGGCTTCGTAAAACGGCCGCCGCCCGATGGAGTAGCCAACCAGCGAAAGAGACCATTCGGGAGCTCCAGCGACGTATTCTTCGCTAGTGAATTGAGCTGTAAGATTTTCAACCGGGACAAAGGCCAGAGAGTGGGAGAAAGTCGTGGAGATTTGAGGCGTGGTGGTGAGAAGATTCTTCCATAGAGGAAGAACCAAGTTTGCTGTGGGGAGGGAGGGAGAAGTGGAGGGGAGCGGAGGAAAAACCGAGTCGGCCATGGGGAGCGGCCCCCAGCCGGGGGAGGCGGCGGCGGGAAAAGTAGAGGAAACAAAACCCTAGCAGAGCTCACGAAGATATTTTCGCGCTTCCTTTTTGGCTTTTTTCCCTCTAACACTCTTAGCTATTGAATGCATCTAACACATTACATTTCTTTTACAATAAATTTCTTTTTAAAATAATCAAACTACCCCTAAAAATATATTCATATTCATTACAAATTATTTTTTTAATTATGAAGAGAAAGTTTAATATTATTATTTGTTGTCATTAGGGGTGTAAAAGAGTCGAGCTCGAGCTCGAGCCTTAACATGTTCAAGTTTGGCTCGCATATTTTTTAGGTGGCTCAAACTTGAGCTCGAACTTGAACTGTTCAAGATCAGCTCAATTGCAGGCCCCATTAGAAGGAATTTTTTATCGCGAGCTCCATCTCTTTTTATTACGAAAAAATAAGACCTATGCACATTCATTGGCTATTAACAAAAATTAAGTACGTAAATGAAACAAATTAATACAAAGTTACACATACTCTGTGTTTTGACGATCAATTCTAGAATCCCTTTGAACAAATAACCAGCAATTCTTTCTCCCAGTATGCCATTGAAACGCTCGGCGAGGATAGGAAGCTTCAGAGTGGCAACCAACTTGTTAGCATAGCAACAAGTAAAAATAAGACCGAGGCTTCATTTGGGACGACTTTCTTACTGTTTTTTAAAATAATTTTTTAAAAAACAGCTATAAAGCTGTACCAAATGAAGCCTGAGTTTATATGAAACACTTAAAAATGGAAACACTCCAAAAAACTGATAACAAAAAACGAAAATGCAAAAATCATAATGTCAGAATCAGAGACAATTTCTTTTTTTTTGGGACATTTAGGCCAATTAAGGCAAACTCACACACACAACGCATACACATAGACTCGAACCTTGGACCTCTTAGTTTGAAGCCTAAGCTCTCAACCAATAGGCCAAGGAGAGTTGTGTCTCAGAGACAATTTCAGCGAAAACAACCTTCAACACAGAATAATGAAAGTATGTATACAGAGTCCCATCACAAAGACAAAAGGAAATTCAAAACAGTAAGTTCCAATCACAAAAGGCCTGAAAGAAAATACCAGACGTTCTCAATTCCAAATTGAATTTTCTATTGATGAATTGCTTTGTCAATTTAAAACCTACAGATAAACCCAAAAATAAATTCGTGGCAAAATTAAACTTTGTAAGTGTTAAAGCTGCCTTTTTCTCCAATATGCCATATTACGTCGGCATTGATTGTTTATTGTTATCCCAAAGAAAGTAGTAAAAAAAGCCCGGCCGTGAATGTTTGACAATGACAACAATAAGAATTAGTCTGATGCAGCTGTGTATTGATGTTGTGCTAATGCTATATTATTGTATAAAATAATATTATAATATCATCATGCCTTTACAACACATGGCATAGCTGTTTTATAAAATAGTAAGAAAGCCGTCCCAAATGAAGCCTAAATCTATCCTGACCTTAAGAAGCCATGAAAGATCAGCTATAGGAAAGAATAGTTGATGGAAAAGACCCTTTTTATTTAGCCCAACACATGTTTAACTGTGTTAATGTTCTACTGGATTCAAATAGCACAGGATGGACTAGGAAAAGAGTAAGTAGGTCTTAGTTAAGCCCTGGGAAAGAGTCTTATTTCGGTAGTAGAATGATTCCTCAAGATAACACCAAGAAATTTTTTTTTTACATAATCAGGCTGAATTCTTGTTGCTAATGCTACTAATTAGTTGCTTTATTAAAGTATTAATGACTAATACTTGGGATATCAAATAAGTCTACATTGGAGTCATATGATGACTGATTATGAGTTCATTTGGGACAACTTTCTTACTGCTTTCTAGTATAAAAAATTTTTAAATTAAAATTTTTTGGCAATAAGAAAGCTGTCCCACACAAAACCTACATAGTCAACTGAGAAAGCATAATTATAATCATCATCATTAGTCTTACCACAAATAATTTGGATTGAATTGCATCATAAATCATCAATTTTCATTTGGATTGATTTGCATCATAATTTAGATTGCAGTGTTGTTGCCCCATCCAAACGAGGTACTACTTTGTCCTATTGTCACACCTCTCACCTCGACAGACAGACGCTGCTTACAATTGATCTCCGTCATTGACCATTAGAAACTTGGCTTCTTCTGTTTCTCATAAGATTTGGTTTGCACTGCAATCTACTTGTATTGTCTAATGGAAATTGTTACAATAGGTACCTCTACGACAAATCTATTGTTTTGGTTTCTAAGTAGGTAATATGATAAGGCCACAGGCATTGTTTGAAAATTGAAAGACAACTAAAAGAGGGCAACCAATAGGTACCACTACGACAAATGTATCTTGCTCATTAAACGGCCTAACATTGCCTTATTGGATGGCATAAAAAAACAAACAATTTCAATCGTAGTTTACATGATTTATAACGCACAAAATTCCTACTAAGCCTTGTATCACTTAAAGAAACTTTTCTTGGAGAGATTTTCTGCTTCTAACGGAAGAGGACAATAAATGGAAATGCAAATCAAACACAAAGTAATAGAAATGAAAAAAGACAAGTAGCATACGTTTGCTATTCATCCTTGAGTTGGGACCATAGTTGTTTTTGATGAATTTCATTTAATGCCAGTGCACTATATTGAAGGCAAGAGAGAACAAGAAGAGTAATAACCATAGAGGAAAACAACAAAAAATATGAATACAAATTTGAAACCTTAGAGCTTAAAATAACATTGAGTTATGTAGGCCAAAATATATGTCAGGACAAGATATCAAGATACTCACCAAGTTGAAGGACTAAAAATACATTCAATATGTGCTTGTGGAAGCAATAAAAAAGAAAAAGTAAGGATGACAATTCTCATCATCAAATTCAGCTGCACTGAAACATAACCGATAATTATTTTATCCTCCAGAAAAACACTTGTTCATACTGTGAGCACTTTGCCTAGAGAAACCAAGCAGGAATTAAACAATGGAGAGAATGTAAATTGTGTTAAATATGCTCTTCGAATCACCAAAATAACCATCTAAAAGCTAAAAATTAGCAGGTAAAGAAACATCATATGCAAAGTAAAAGGGAAAAAAGAGATAAATGAGTTTCAACATATACTATGATGCAAACAGCATATAATATGATGCACTAATATGGACCTGACAAAATCAATGATGCCTCTTATTGAAAATATAGGACAATGATATATTTTGACACATCTTTATAATTTTATTTATTTTAAAAATTAAAAATATTATATAGAAATGGCACGAATTAAATAAAAATGAAATGAGAATTAATGAAAGAAAAATGACAATTAACCCCAATAAATACAATTCTATATAGTTTAACAATAAATCCTCCAACCTAACTTCTTGAGTTTAATTATAGTTTAATTGACTACAACGATGCAACCTTTTTAAATATTAGAAAAAAATAGATTAGTTTTAAAAAAATTCGTAGCTTTCCATGTTTGAGAGAAGATAGGAGTTAGTGATGAGTTATGGGCCTGATGCGAGGGATCCAGGTAGGTTGATTGTGTGATGACTTATTATTCAATAAAATGCTTGGCCGACACTTTTTTTTTTTTTTTTTTTCATTTTTTAAATTGGACATGCTAACGACATGTCCTATACATATCAGAGGCATGTAGGAGACATGCTTAAATGTGTCAAACACTGCATCCTGCTTTCTAGTAGTGTTGATGTATCATAGACAAACTACATAGGATTGCATTAAAGCAAAAACTATATTGCAGTTAAAAAGAGAAAACACTAAGTTGAAAACTTGAACTCATTATTTAAAAAATGGAAAAAAAAAAACCTTCACATGCTAAGTCATAAGAAATTATAGAACTATGCCAGTAATGAATAGAATATTGAGAATTCTATAAGACAAACAAGACAAAGATAGCATTATTTGCAGAAGGCTACTAGAATATTTTGACAAAGCAGGGGCATAGAGATGTTAAAATAAACAGGGTCATGCACACAGTAGCACATAGATAGATACTAAATGTGAAACAAAGATAGAAGTTTAAATAAGTCAGCTACTTTTGTAAGTTTCGTTCATACTACATAGCATTTTATGCCAATGCCCCTAAGATTATTAATTTAGATTGATGACAATGGGAAGAGAGGAAGAAAGGGGGAGGGGAATGGAGAGTACAAGGGGGAAGTGAAGAAGCCTCCAAAAAAAAGCTAAATGCTGCTCAACAGAAAGTGCTCCAAAGGTAATGCCAACAGAGAAGCTAACGAGTAAAATTACATGAAACAGAAAAATACCAAAGAACAACAATCTGCTTCACCAATTAAATGAGATAATAGCTTTCTCCAATACACAAATTCCAAAGAAGACTCTGCATGGAAGAGAAATTCATGCAGCAGGTACAAGCCCTTTAATTGCCTTCTCCAATACTAAAGCTTCTGTATTCATAGCGTATCCATAATGTGGTAATTTTCATCAGCAACCCATTATTGCACAATTGTAAACAAAAGCACCAGCCCGTTCTCTAACAGATAGCACATCCCACTCTGGTCCTCCATTATTTGTATCCTCAGGACACCAAGACCATAGCACAATGACTTCACCTTGCGGTTCTCTATGTCCACCAATCACCAATAATTTGTCACCACATGCCTTGAATGCAAGACCCCAACCATTATAATAATTAGCTCTCACAGGTAAAGGCTTTACAACATTCCAAGTATTATTCACTTTATCATACTTCTTAACTTCATTTGTTGATTGGTCAGCAGCATAAAGTTGGTTATTTACAACTGCAACTAGGGGTGGAGACTGGGTTGCCAAATTACCACCAGGGTACATATTTTGGATTCTCCTCCATGTCCTTGTCTCAAGATTATATTCTTCACCACATGTTAAAGAATCAGTATGGCTTGACATGCCCCCTATAACATAAAAATTACCATCCAAGAAAAAACCGGAACACATTTTCCTTGGCAAGTTCATATCAGGTAAAGATTCCCATATACCCAACTCGGAATTGTACATCTCGGCGCATTTTAAAACATGGCCGTTCTTATCACTTCCACCAGCGAAAATAGCAATTTCACCGGAGCTGCTGGAACCAAATAGACAGCGAGGTAAGTTCATCAGAGGACAACGTGACCAATCACGTCTTACTAAGCTATACATCCAGATAGCAAAACCCGTTAATTCCCTACCAAATACAAGGAGTTGAGTCCCCACAGCAAGAGACTCCTTATCAGCATAAGAAAAACAGTCGTCACAAGGCATCCGGGGCAGCCTCATCCACCTCAGCCTTGTAGGATCAAATGCCTCCCATGGCATTAAACTACAAGCTAGATATACCCAATGCTCAATGATGCCGAGCCGTCTCCTCCATTTGTATAGATATCCACTACCAACCAATAAATTAAAGCTTTTATTTAGACAAGCAAGTGAAGGATAATCTGATCTACAAGCGAAGGCCAAACAGTCTAGAGCTATATCATCATGAAGTCCTGGTATAAGACATTCATTAGATCTTTGCACATTGTAAGAATTTCCAGGCTGCATTTTAACTGTCATTTTCTTTTCTGTCAGTTCCGTCGCATCCACGCAGGACTTAACCAGGTCCATCTCGAATAGAGATTGCTTCATCTCTTTTAAAAGGCTCACATTTTTGGCTATAAGCATGAATTCCAACAGACTTCCATGAAAAGAGCAGCAATCCTGTTCCATGGACACGGACTTTTGATGATGCAAACCTCCTTGAGTTCCAAACATGCTTTTTGATTCAGTCAAAACACCCTTGTCACTCTTATTTTGGAAGGAATGAGTTAGAAACATCGTATGCCTTTCTAGAAGTTCAATAGTGCTGCTAGAGAAATGAAGGAAAACCTATCAGTTCAGCCATGAAACTAATATTGCATGTGCCTACTTAACAACAGATAACCAAAAATGCCAGACAAGTTGTGAGATTAATGAATTTACTAGTGAAGTAGGAGAATATTGATTTAAACCAATCATATTTCAATTAAATTAGTAAAATATATTATCACTTCCAGTAGTCTGAAGAAAAGCGCATAAAAAAACCGAGTCTTCCTCAAAATTAAATCAGTTCAAATTCACAAAATTATATTTAGTCATCATAATTTATTTGTTAGATTAAATAGATCCCCACACGAAATTATGTGGCAGTTGGATTATTTTACACTTAGAGCATGTTTGCCATGATATCACTGTAATTATCAAGACGAGCAACATATGAGTCAACGCGACAACCATCTTCACGGCTTTGCGGGCAAGGTTTCTGTATATTGCAAATCAAGAGAAAGTGGCTTCCTAAACCATGAAAGGATGGCTTCAGTAATAGCATCTCCAACTGAAAATCCCATTTTTCACTCCAAAATGCAGTGAAACTCAAAAATGCCGTGATTCATCTCCAATAGAACTCCATTTTGCACGTTTCTACCAACGTAACCGTCTTTCCCCTCTTTCGTGCGTTTCTACGACAAATCCGGTTGAGACAAAAAAATCGCGTAGGTGAACAGTGACATGCCAATATTGGCGTCGCACTGTTCACCGGAGAGCAAATAGCGGAAGATTTGACGTTCGGCTGGAGTGATCGAACCACGCCATAGGCATGTTTGGCGTTCGGTTGGAGATGCCCTAAGACATGCAGAGCAACAGAACCTCGCCATCATGGCAAGCACAACCTTACTCGAGGGAAAGAAAATATTTTCATTGATTCTTTTCTGAAGAACCTAAGGAAATCATTTCAAACAATAAGAAACAATAAGTTTTGGTCATCTTAACGGGGCACATCTCCAAAGCTAACGTTTTAAAGAAAATATTTGAATCAGGCAAGAAAATCTCTATTAGTTGCCACTTTCCTAGGAGCCTTCAAAACGATGAATCCAAACAAGTTTAGACGAATTGCATGCGAGTAACTATAAGGTCTTTGTCTAAAAGCTACCTCTTCAACGTTCTTTCATTTATTTCCTATAGCAATGATTTTCATGGAAAGAAATTAATATCCGTGATATTTGGAGGATGCGTCAAGATGAAACCTGTCAGAAAATCGTTCAACACATTCCTAAGCATATTATATAATCGTGGTAAGGAATTGGTTCCATAAAGCACAGGCTCCAGGTCCCAATTTCGGTCTTATAATCGAAGCAGAACTAATAACTCACAAGAAATGGATAATTAAACAGATAAAGAATAAAAATAAGGATCTAATAACTTGCAAGAAATGGAAACAAATTCATCTAAGAAAGGAAGCAAAGATGACTACGGTAACAAATGAAAGACTCCACCATTAAACTCACCTCAGATCAACCTGGATCTTTGGAATTGCCCCTGAAAGACACCGAGGAATGAAAACAAAAACCAGATCAATCACGAACGTCACCTTCAACTCATCTCTATCATACATTCATAAATCCACATTTCTAGGCTCGTAGACGTTTGGCCCGATCTAAACTAACAATTAAAGTTTCAGAAATATAGATCCGCGTTCGAGAATCAGAATCCGAACAGAGATGGATTTAGAATTCTTATTGCAACAGTACTCCCGCCATGTTATGCATCACAGCTTATCCTCGCCTGCAAAAAAATACAAAAAAACCGCGAGAACAAAAGCATTTAAGAACCTTTAAAACAAAAGCTCGGAGTATCACTAAACAAAATATCTTCGCTCCAGTAGAACCAGCCTTCCCCTCCAGTCTAATTACACCTTTAATAAACCACTGAAACTCGCAGAACAATCTTTCCATTACCTCCTAGCCAAAAAACTCACCGTCTAACACGACAAAAAAAGAAACAAAAAAGTCAAAATGACGATATAACCAAGACCGATTTTGAATTATCTACCGTCAAACCATTATATGGGTTCCAAGAATCTCACCGGAGCCAAACGCCGACGATCCTAATAGCTTCGCCGGATCGTCGGGATCCCGCCGGAAAATCTAACGGAAACGTGGACGGAATCGGAGGAAACCCAAAGCAACCGATGACCACCATTAAAAAATAAAAACTACAGGTGATCACCGACGGCCAGTCAAATCTCGAACCCCCAATCCTCTCCGTTTCGTTGCTCCCCACCCTCCCGCTGCTTTTAAAGCGCCCTCTTTTTCCCGGCCAAGCCCTCGCTCCCAGGGCATTATCGTAAACGAGGATGAAATTAAATTTGCAGAAAAGTACTCCAAACTCCAGAAAATATTCATCATTCCATCTTGATCCACGCATAATTGTTTTCCTATGCGAGCGCATCGATCTGCCGTCTACTTAGTGACCGCATGGAAACCATCATGCGGGAGCTTTGATAATGAGTGGCGCATCCGGGGATGGCACTCCACACGTGAGGAAGGAAAGCACTAACTGCTACTTTCCATGGCAAAATTTACAAAGACCATTTTTGGACCCAAAAGAGGACCACCCGGCCATCTCGAAGGCCTGCCAATGAACCACCCGTGGGGCCCAGCGATGGTTGTCGTTTTTCGAACGCCAATAGCGGCGTCCGTCCGATTTTCATTTTTTTTATTTTTTATTTTTTAATTTAAACTCTCGCTACTTATTTCACTGAGACACCCAGGCTGTCGTTCTGGATAAGGAACTCAGCTTTTCAAAGAACTTACCTGAACGGTAAACGGATGTTTACTGTTGTTCCGAAAATAGAAAAATTAAAATAGCCCACAGAAAAGGGGCTCTGTCTGATTGTAATAACGTTACTGCCACTTGGTTACCGTTTGTTTTTAAATGATCTATGTATATTTTTTTGAATGTTTAGAGTCATAACTCATAACACAATTTTTATTTATAAAAAGGTAAAAAGATCTACTTATAATTATATAGTAAGATCAAATGGCTCAAAATAAAAAATCAAATAAATATATGTAATATTAAATTATAACTATCCAAAGAAAGACTCGATAAATTAGGAGTAGATTGAGAAAATTTGGCATAGATTTGTCCTTAATTGATTAAATGATGTGTTTGAAAAAATAAATAAATTATATTTTAAGATAGGTATTTTGCTGCATGATATTGAATGAAGAGTAGTTTTATATGTTGAACTACAAAAAGAGCTTTAATAGCTCCAATAACATAAAAAAATGAAATCCTAAAAAAGATAGCTCCAAAAGAGGAGATAGTCTCAAAGAAATAGTATTTATAAAATCTTGATAGCCATATCATCCACAAGTAAGCTACCTAAGTGCAATATTTATAGTTGTTAATAACCAAGGTCATAAATGCAACTGGGATGTGCATACATCATTGATCACCAGTGCAGTGCCCACCCATGCTACCAATAAAAAAACCAACAAATGAGGTGTGATAACAAATTCAAAGAAGATATAAGAGCATAGAGAGAGATCAAATGGGTTAGCAAATAATGCATATGTCTTATTTGACAAGGAGAAAAAATTTTCCAATTCCATAATAATTTGTTAGCCACCTCAAATATATAATATTTTAGAATATTATAAAAATTAGACTGGGATAGCTATGATAAAATATTAGACAAAGACAAAGTTCTATTTGAGATGAAACAACAAAAAATAGATTAGTCTAGCAAGTTTAGTTTTAAATGAGTATCATTCTCAAAAATTTCCTTTAGAGAAGATTCATTTTAGTTATGGATTATTAAAAAGAGGAATCAAAATCCTCCCTTCTCCAATAGAGAATGAAACCCACATTCAAATTTTAGTGGCAATGAGTTGCATCTCTTATCATAGAATAGAAATTTTTCCATCATATCTCAACTAACTTGAACCATAAGAGTCTTTACACCTCCTGAGATTAAGTTGTTAGAATTGAACAAACTCTAAACAAATTTTATTTTAGTAGTAGATCTTTGAGTCATGGAAAGATAAACTTCATCTAATCATCGATCATTATTTAGACTCCAGTTAATACCATTATGTGTGGTGCACTATTATGAAATCCACCACATCTATTAGAGGTATATTTGTTGACCTCTTTTTTAAAATAGATTAGCTCCCATCCTACCATTAGGCCTTATAAGTCGAATCAACCTAGATTTGAATCAAGCTAGGATCATTACATATTTCAACCATTTCTTAAGCTAGTGAAACTATAAATATCCATAGAAGGAGTTAAGTGATCAACTCAATTTGACTTACACATGACTTTGCCAACTCTAAGATTAGATAACCCAAGTTCTCCTATGACTAGCAAAGTTAATCTAAATATATCATTGGGCCTACATTTGTCCAACTAGTCAAACATGGCCAAGATAATACAATATTTGACCTAAGTCTGACCCCTACTCTATTTGATGACCTAATTGATATCAATATTCTATTAGAGGTCCATATGAAAAAAAAAAAATACTAATCTTCTTAGTAAGCTTAAACCTTATGTAATCTAAATTTCCTTAAACTTGGTCCTTAATAATTATGGAAGTTTAGATCAAGCCTTACTTTATCCATTTAATTTCCTAAGCCCAAGTTGGTCTAATTGTATCCATTTGACCTACTTGACCCAATTCGGTGTAATTAAGCTTATTAACCCAAATTGACTTGAATTTGATCATTAGTGGTCATAGGAATATATATATATATATATATATATATATATAGTTCAACTTAAGCTAATTGGCATAATTAGCCTAAATTAGCTTAAGGTGACCCAAGATGACTCATTTTCACCAATTAGGCTTTATTGATTTAAGAAGACTCAAATTAACCCTAGCCTACTAAACCTCAGTGCATTAAACTCTATTTGATCCACTTGAGTCATTTTAACATGGTTAAATAATGCTAGATATAGCTTGAAGCTAATTTGACCCAAATCGAGCCTAATAGTCATTGATTATGTTGGCCCAAGATTTGGCTCAACCCCACTATAATGGACCTAGCCTAATTTAACCTTACTGCCATGATCGACTAGCCAACCTTAGAGGACAATATGAGCTTTTCAAGGTGGTCACCCCAAGCAATAATAAGGATATTCTTTGATATCCCATATTATCCTCCCTCCATTAACCAAAGCTTATCAACCAGCTCTTTGGCCACTCTGATGGACCATCACAAGCCATTTTAGTTAGTCCTATGGTTGGTGCTATAATAAATTGATTGCACATGAGTGGGGGTAGGGAGTGGGTGGCTAGGTTATCCATTTATACATCTCATATGAGGCATTTGGACAGGTTCCTAAGCTATTAAAGAGAATTTTAAGTTCTTTATTCCCTTTCTTAAAGCTCTTTATATGAAGGGGAAATAAATTATGGTGAGCCAACAAATAGTGTTGGTCATCCCACTAATAAAAAATGAGGCAAGATCCTAATTTCTTAGCTCACCTTTATCTCCTTCAAATGAGCATTAAACCAATTGTAGTCAAACATGTATGGCCTTGCCCAAGAAACCCATTTGATCATAAGTCTTTCTTAATATATTTGTCATTATTAGGACACGCTTTATTAAAATAATAAAAAAAAAGTTGAAGATATGCATAACTGGTCATATTTTTTTTTCTGATAAACATAATATTGGCCACCTAGGGGCATATCAGAGCAGAGCAACATAAATAATTAATATATCTTGTCTATTACAATGTATAAGTGTAGTCATATATACATACCTTTTTAGTAGCTTCCTAAGACAGACCGATGTATCTATATAAGGAGCATTAGCTCTGGTGTAACATTCATTCAAAACAATACATACTTTACATTCCTCTGCTCTTTCTCTCTCTATATTCGTATCCACTTCTTAGTTTCTACACAAACATTTGAACATGTAATTGTCTTGAATATCGTGGTGGAAGGAACTGGTAGAATTGTTAAAATGCTTGCATTAGTCGAGTTGCGAGGAGGAGAATTGAAGGGGAATAGAAAGGGACGAATGGGCGTGAAGGAGGTGAATGGAGCGAATAGATGCCTAAAAAAGCCAAGTTGTGATGGGAGCGAACGGTTCATACTAGAAATTTGAGGGGCTATTTGAGTTATAGGACTTAGGGTTTAAAACTTTTATTAATTTATTTAGTGTAAACTATTTATATCTACTCGGCTGGTAAAAATAAATTATAATAATTTGATCATGATATGAACTAGACAGTTCAACAAAATCGCAACCAAGTCACCAATTTACTGGTTGATCCTCAGGTTCTTCTCAATTCTATCTAGTTATGAGCAAATGTAATTTTAAACCTAGATTGAATCTATCACGGAAGTACTTCACAATTGCATCGGTTGAACCAATCAATTCAATACGATTTTCTAACCCTCACCTATTCTACAATTCCCACGACAATCATATATTATTAGTTCTTTTAGATTAAAAATAATCATTAATTTATCATACTTTGATCAATTCTTGTGAGCAAGAACAACCATCATTATGGCCCACCTAACCCTTAAATCAGTTAAGATTGATGCTATGTAGAAGATAGAGGTTGGTAATCCCATGACACCCCCTAATTAATCACCAAAAAATAAGTAAAAACACCCAATTTACTCATAATTAGCAAACCTTCTTTTGCTAATTAATTAATCTTATTCAATGGATAATTATCAAAATCCTTCTTTGAGGATGCTAATTCTCCCTCTTTTTTTGTCTTAAACAAAGAAGAAAAAAAGGATTTATATTATAATAATCTCATTAAGGCCCCCACCAAAGTTAAATGACAACAGTAAATATAAATCTGCGAGAGTTTTAAGTGTACCAAATGTGACCGGCCAAGCAACAATAGCTCATTCAACATATTGCAATAACAAAACTTCGATAAAAATAATGAAAATAACCAATGGAGGGGAATCAACCATATATTTAAAGCTAGCTAATGATACTTTTCAATTATTATAATTTTTTTTTGAACAGGGTATCTGCTCGCTACCACCTCATAAGAGGCGCATGGCAGCATAACTAATCCCACAGCAAGTCTACCAGCAACCAGCCTCACATGTACAAGACCCGCATTTATTTTCTGTCCACTTAAGGGGTCGCGCCGCATGAGAGGGGAATAGAACATGATTGAGGGGTTCTCAATCATGCTCGTCCACCAACCCAGCTAAGCCCAACGTGATATAATTTTCAAATTAATCAACCAGATGAGCTCATCGAATGTACTTAGTGCCACGTGTATTAATTTTATTGGAGGGTATTGTGCTAGAATTGAATTTAAAATTGGTAGTTGCCGACCTTAATTAAAAAAAAAAAAGAATGAGGTTACATTGCTTTCTTCCCTCATGTGGTCCATTATTCTTTTTTGGATGAGTTTTTTGTACTACTTATATCATTTAATTATGTTGGTTTTGTTTTATTTATTTATTTTACTTCATTTATTTACTGAGGTAATTAAATTATTAAGAGTGTAGAAATTTATAAGATCAATTCTTTCATGATGAATTTTTAAATTTTTAGATTTATTTTAAAATGAGTGCAATGTAAATTTGTATTAATTATTTATATATTGCACTTATCTCAAAGATATTTAAATAAAGGTTGGCTTTGAGATTCATTAGGGTATAATTTTTTTTTCAAAAGAAATATAATTTTGTTCTTAATTAGAAATAATTACTTTAATTTTAAGATAAATTAAATAATCTAATATAGCCAATAATTTTTCTAATAGTTTTAGTTTATATGGATTTAATTCATTTCATGAAAATAGTAAAAAAATAATACATAGATCTTAAAATGTGTCCATACCATCAAAAAACAATAATAATTATAACTTTATTAACTAATTTAATGATACTATGATTAGTTTAATAAAATAATTTAATTAATGTAAGTGCATGATGCATATGACTCTAATAACCAGCCAGTAGGCTTTGAACAATGTTTATTAGAGGCAGACAACCTTTTCAATGCACTTAAGAGGGAGAAAAGGGTGGTCCAAGATATGTGATGAGAAGCTGGGCAATAGGGAAGTAGATCACACTATCCAAGAGGTCTCTTGAAGATTTTTTTTTTTTTTTCAGATCTCTTGAAGACTTATTTTCCAAAAGATTCAAATTTCATTCCATAACAACATTCATCCAACCAAACAACTCTCGCACGAAAACCACACGGCGAAACACCAACAACCACAGAAAGTACCAAAGTCAGGCTCACAACAACCAAAATGACAGAACACCATTATTTTTTAGATTTGTGCCTACGATGCTTACCAACACGAGAGAAAGAATTATCAACGATTCGACTCACATCAAGCCCATACAACTCATGAAAGGAATCAGTTTGCTCATCCTCAACCCCGCAAGGAGAAGTAGGTGATTCGTTAAGGCAGTCAAAATGCCCTAAATAAGTGTCCCCCAATCTAGAGATCAACTGAGCATTAAGAACATTAGGAGAAGCAAATGGAACCTTTTTAGGGTTGATGCTCACATCAAATATATTACAAAAGTCTTTGAGGCATATATTGAGACAATTTATATTAACTTTATCAAACATTAAGGGTTTATTAATTAGGACTACTGCAACAATGTACAAAGTTGATTGTGAAGTTGCTATGAGAAAAATAACTAAAACTTCGTTGGGACGGCTTTCTTATTGCTTCTTAAATCATCATTTTAGTACAAAAATTTTAATTTTTTAACTTGAAAGCTACTTTAAGAAGCATTTAAGAAAGCTGTCTCAAACAAAGTCTTAGCTGCTTTAATTACAAAAAATAATTTTTAATTACAGAAATTTATGAATAACAGTAAGAAAGTAATAGCCAAATAATATTATGGTTGTTCTTTGAAAAACAAAATAGCCAATATCTCAAACAGATCCTAAGACATCTTTTATATTAAAGAGATCACTGAGACCATCTCCAACGGAAAATCGCATTTTTCACTCCAAAATGCCGTGAAACCTAAAAATGTCGCGATTCATCTCCAATCGAAGTCCATTTTGCGAAGGCAACGATCTTTTTTTTTTTTTCTTTCGCGCTGTTTCTTGTCAAGTTCGGTAGAAGCAGAAAAATAGCGATGATGAACAGTGCAACGCCAATATTGGCGTCCCACTGTTCACCCGCAAGCAAATAACGGAAATTTTGCTGTTCAGCTGGAGGTCCAAGGGCGACGACATTCAAGGGTTTGGAGTTCCGTTGGAGATGCTCTGATGTGAGTATTTCTAGAGAGAAACTCAAAATAACATCCACTTACAGCAAAATGATTTGCATTCAAGAAAACAATGTTCATCATGAAATGAAAAAGTTACATCTTTGTCATTATGCGAAACCATGAAAAATCACCAGCAGCTGTTGCTCTAAAGATTTCTTTCAGGCTTTTAGCTGTAATCCTTCAGCTTAATTTAAGCAGAAGTAAACCAAATAAATGAGGTCAAACCAAATACATTTGTCATTTCCTGAAGAATTATTGAAGATATCGATATTTCCTTATTTTCTGCTGATCCAAACCATAGCATTGAAGAGACATTAAAGAACTAAAAGATGAACTGTTCCAGTTACATATGAAATGTGATGAGTTGTCAGAGCTCTATGGAAAACTGAATATTTTTTTTTTATTTTTCTCCAATGAATGAGCCTTTAAAGTTCTCTTTCTAAGTTGTACAGAGGTCTTAGTCAGCTGTCATTTTTTTTTCTTTTAGAATGAAGAGAGATTAATTACAAAATATTTGATGATATTTTGTCATATTTCTTGAAGAGTATTTATAGATTCTGTACTTGAGAAAATAATAAGATGAACCCATTCAAAGGCAGAACTAGAATTTATAAGGAGAATATGAAATATAAAATTAATAAAAATTCATCAAACTAAAAAAGATTGAGGAACTATTTGATTTGTTGGAAAAAAAATTCAGAGAAAAATAAATGTAGCGTATTTGAAATATTATGAGTTGTTTGAATTAGTGTAAAAGGAATGAGGATTGATCTGAAATAAACTATATGTGATGTAAAGTCAAATAATGGTGGTGGTCAGCTCAAGTCGGTGGCAGCGACGATCAATTGTTACACTGACAGTGGGCTACGACAATGCAGTCAACTTAGTGTGAAAAAAGAATTCAGTAAAAACTAGACAAGATTACAATAAATAAAAAATGAACCATAGAGTAAAAAATGAATTTATTAAAATTTTACACAGTATTTCTTTTTCATCAAACCAAATATCTAAACTTTAAAATCTCTTGCAATATTTAAATATGTTGTGTATTGATCCGGTTTTAGATTAGATTATTCATAAATGGCATCACACTAGTGTAAATACCTATAAATAGGCATTGTAGGCTGATGTAAATGAGGCCCTCTTGTAAAGCCCTGTAATATGCCTAATGAATAAAAGGAATATACATTCATGTTAGCTTTTTCCCTTTCCCCCCTCTCGTCTCTCTCTCGTGTAAGAAGCTCAATCATTCTTATGCAAAAAATGCAATAAGTGGTATTAGAGTCTAGTGGAGGTGATATTGAGGAAGGAAGGTTCTTGTCCAAAGAAAGAAAGAAAGGATGTGATACAATGATCGTTTCGAAACAATAGCAGTTGACATCAAGGCACGAGGGTGGAGGTCACGTGGAAGTAAGCGTGTTTGTGGGAGCCTAGGCCGCGTGGGAGAACCCGTAGGGTAACAGGGTGCAGACTTGATCAGTTCAGGTGAGGTTGAGCGAACGGCTAATGGGCTTGGTTGCATAGGCAGAGGTTCACATAAGGCACACTAGGCTGGCGAAGTCGTTGATGGAATTGGGGCGAACTCATGAAGGAAGATGCCTGGGGATGCCCAGGGCGAACACACACGAACTTGTGCGTGGGGTGCAGGCAAGCTGACCTCAAGCTAAGCTTGTGGGGGCAAAAGGAAGGACTCACAATTTCATGAGTCAGTTATCTGAGATTGGATCTGCATGCAGGAGCCGGGATGAGCAGACTGCTGGGTTCCTGACAACAAGAGCTTTCTTGGAGGTCTTTGAAGGAGGTCGAGGCCAAGAATCATATGACAACATGTAGTTGTTTGATAATGTGAAGGATCGAGGAAGCGGGGAGGCTAGGTCATGTGCAAGCTAGGGAGGCCAAGTTGCGATCAGGGTACGTGCTGATTGAGATGATCTGCAGCGGCGGATCTTGATCCTCAGATAATTGTGTGCTGCTATGGCTTAGGCAATATAGAGCAAGGGTTTCTATTTTTGTTAAAGATCTGCTTAGATCTTTAAGATGGAGGCTTTTCTTTATTATATATAGTAAAATTAGACTAAGTTGGATATTGTTAGGATTCGATCCAATTTTAGATTAGGTTGCTTTGCAAGATAATACACCAGTGTCCAATACTATATATATAGATGTTATAGGTTGATGTAAAGGTTGGGGAAAATGAAATAAAGCTTAAAAAAGTTTTCATCTAACAGCTACTCTCTCCCTCTCCCCCCTCTCCATCTCTCTCTACTAAGAATCTTAAGAAGAACTCTTCTTCTTCAAGAAATTTTCATAACAAGTGATATCAGAGACTTATTGAGGCGATTTGTAGATAAATGAAGGTTCTTGTCCAAGAAAGAAAGGTCCATTGTCGAGTCAATCACAAGCTGCAAGTGGACGAGAGGGGAGGTAGGATGTTGGGTTCATAAGTTTGGAATCGAATGTGGTGGGATCCCAACTCTTCCAATAGGTTTACCGACCAAAGCTCTTTTTCAAAGCCTTTGTGGTTCGTGGCTGACGACGAGGTTGAGAGAAAGGCTGATCTCATGTGGAAGGGGGCAAGGAAAAGCATTGCAGGCATGCACCATGTTAAGCATAGGCGGAGCCTCATCTGGATCGACATGCATCGTTCGATTGCAAGAAATGGGTGTTGCAAGGCTCGCATACGCATACATGTCATGGGAAGGAGTGGGCATTCATTCGCGGGTGGAAGGTTGATTGCATGTAGAAGATGATCAAGAAATGGGTGTTAGGTTGTGATTATGCGGACATATAGGCGTTGTGTACGGGCGGCAGAGTCAGGCTGTATGGATCAAAGAAGACTAATAGACATGTGCAGGTGGAGCGGAGCATGCTTATCGCTTGGAGAAGTGGCGTGGCAAGAACGCAAGTTGCTTATGTAGGCCAGGCATGTAGCATACAGGAACCAGGTGAACGACTGCGAGCATTCCGCACTGGCACTTGGGCGAGCTTAGCGCGGGAGAAAGAATCATGATTTTGCACTGGAGGACATGGGGCCCACGATCAGAGCTTGTTCGATTGGCCCTAGGTACACATGAATCAGAGACTTGCGGGTAAAAGGCGTGATTCGCGCATGGGTTATTCTATTGTATGGTGATGGGGTCAGGATGTGCACGAGGAAAGACTGTGTGGGCTCAGATTAGGATGAAATAAGCATAACACGTAGATTTTGCATGTGAGTTGGGCTTCAGGTGGAGCTTGGGCAGCAAAGGGACTACCATAGGTGGGAGCAGGGTCTTTTGTTTATGTTGTGCGTCAGAGTAGTGATCAAAATCGGTAAGATCAATAGCCTCAAGGCATCATGTTTGTTGCGAACTCGAAATTAGACGTGTGGCTAGTGTGAAGCTACAGGTGAGAGCATGGACGGGTGCCCAGGGAAGACTAGCGAGCCAAAGTGTGCTCGATGCTGGAGCGTGTGCGTGATGCGCAAGAGCAGATGCCTGGGCCAGAAGCACGCAGGAACAGACAATGCATAAGACACGGGCGTGCAGATCAAGGGAGGAACTAAGACGGGTGCAAGAACACGTGGGTTAGAACGTGTGGGAGTGCTTGGATAAGAACACAGTGAAAGCCGGGGGTGAGCGGGATTGGGCTCGGATCGGATGGTTTGCTCATGGAGTTAGTGCAGTGAGCCAATCATAACACAGTAGGCACACATGTAATTCCTTAATCATAAAATCGGACCCAAGTAGACAATAACTTTGTACTTTTTTAGCAAATCAAATACTATACGTAATTTTAAAAAATATATATTATCACAAACCTTAGGGCTAGAGCTATTTCCATCATTGAGCATATTCATGCTATCATAGAAATAAATGAACAAATTAAGGGTAAATCGATAATTTTAACTCTATAAAATGATCATTTTTTTAAAATCAAATTTTATTTCAATTAATCTACCATCTTATGGCAATGGATCTAACTCGATCTTTTAGGAAGATTCGATCATATCCATAGCCAATTAAATATTAATAATGCTTTCACCCTAAAGTAAATTAGTGCTTTTAATGAGTACTTGTTTTTTAAGTACAAGTTAACAAAGTACAACTAGCTTAAAGTTTGATGGAGTAAGAGAGCTAGCCTTGAACCCACCCACAACCCCATGGGGCAAATAAAATAATAAAATTATTCAAATATTAGGCTGTCTGTTTCGAACAGCGAACATATATTCGGCCCTAGGATTGCTGGATTGTTTTCACGGGTGTCAATTTCTGACCCGACCCGAAAATCCGACCCGAACCCGACCCGAAAATCTGGGTTCGGATCAACCCGTTTGTTAAACGGGTCGGGTTCGGGTTAAAATATCTAACCCGTTTAAAAAACGGGTCGGGTCCGGGTTTAACCCGGTTTCCGGCCCTACTCTTCCAGTCGCCCGCACTCGCTCGCGCTCCCGCCCGCACTCGCTCGCAATCTCGACTCGTGAGTCGCTCGCAATCCCGCTTGCACTCGGGAGTCGCGATCCCACTGGACCCGCTTCGCCCTCGCTCGTGATCCCGCTGGACCCGCTCCGCCATCGCTGGAGAAGATGCGAACCCACTCCGCCCTCGCTCGCGATCCCACTAAATCCGGGTCGAGTCGGGTCAACCCGACAACCCGTGCAGGTCGGGTCCGGGTTGAAATGTTCAACCCGTTTGAAAAAATGGGTCGGGTCCGGGTTGACACGCTTAGATCCGGGTCAACCCGGGTTTGACCCGAACCCGACCCATCGACCCGAATTGACACCCCTAATTGTTTTGTTATAATTTGTTTTTATTCGTCTAATTTTTTTAAATATATTTGTATTTATGTTTATGTATGTTTATATATATATATATATATATATATATATATATATATATATATATATATATATATATATATATATATATATATATTATAATTTAAGTTTTATATTTATATATTTAACTTAATAAATCAATGAGTTAAAAAATAAAAAAATATTTATATGTGGCCAAAATTTGACTTATTTTAATGAGTGGAAAATATAGTTAAGGTCTTGTTATGGATAAATATTTTACTGAATTTTTTTTTTTAACTTTTTTTTAGAATATTGAGTGGCAAATTATAAAATAATTGAGTCAATATTATGATGTTGAAAAAATAATTTTCTAAATCCCAAATCCTTTCTTACAGTTTTTATATGAAAAAACCAATCAGCAAAAAATAATATTTGTTTGGACGATTTTTTTTATTTTCCAAAATTTTGCCTTGAAATTTTATTTTTACATAAAATATATGAAAATTTTGATTGTTAGAGTACTTTTAACAGTAAAAATTTAATCCCCCCCCCCTCAAGAAAACATAAATTCTTATGGGGAGAGAAACATATATAGCAAAAGAAAAAAAAAAAAAAAAAAAAACGTAGAAACTTCTCTTTTTCTTATTTATAAAATTTAAAAATAAAAATTCAAAAAATGATGTGTGGTTAAAATAAATTTAAAATAATTTAAAATTAATAAATTCGTTGACATTAATGATAGTATCGGCTGGTAACAATATCAGTGACATTAATCATAAGTTCGATTAATTTCAGTATGTCGGTGTTCACTGGGGTCATTAACAGGTTGTGCCTCGTTAGAGTCTGTCGGGAGAGATCAGGACATCATCATTTGAGCGAACTCAAAATATATTAAAAATAAACTAAGCATTGTATTTCAAACCCCTCAAAAATAATTAGTTTTAATTAGTTTTTGCAGTTTTCCAATGATTAAGACTTGAATTACTTAGGCTTTGTTTGGAATAATTATTTTATTGTTTTCTATAATAGTTTTCTAATAAAAAAAATTATGGAGAGTAGCGAAATTTTTTAGGCCAAAAGTTGTTTCAAACAAACCTTAGGTTCCATTTTAAATAGTTCTTACTGCTTTATAAAGCAACGTTTATGTTCTAAAATTTATAATTCAAAAAAATCTTATACTAAAAAACTTCTTTAAAAAGCAGTAAGAAACTTGTCCCAAAAGAAACCTTAATATCAACTCAACATTCATGTTGTATTTTATATCAAACAATCTTGTACAAATCTGAGCATGCATTGTTGCTCTTCATTTTCCAGTTTTGTCGAAATACTCATTTTACACTCTAAAATGCAGTAACTCATTTCAATTGAACTTCATTTCATAACATCAAAAAAGAATATACATGATATATCCATTCTTCGACAAAACTCCATCCGAAAAAGCGGTGTTCATGAATAGTGTGACGTCAATATTAGCGTCGCATTGTTCGCCTGGTGCAAACTGCCATTGAATCGACCGTTCGGTTGGAGTTCTCGATGCACGCAAACAATCGTTGACGTTCGGTTGGAGATGACCTAAATGTTTTTACCAACCCACATTTTCTTAAAATACTTTCATTTTCTAATGTATTTATCACAAATAGATCATATTGTCCAATCTTGTATGTCATAGATTTGAAAAGCTTTCTTCAATGATTTTTTTCCTAATTATGTCAATATTATCATCATGCATAGAAGCAAAGTTGCAATCAAAGAAGAATTCAAATCTAATTTATACAAACCATCCGATCAGGTATCCAACAGCCACAAAATCATTTTCTATAACAAATCTGGAATTAAAATTAAAACTAATTAAGATTAATCTGAAGACCCCCATAGCTTTCACATGTGAAAGCATACTATTACCTGAATAGATGTTTCATTCACTTTCCTTCGACTTCCTTAGGCTCAGAAAGCTTTGCATATTGTTGGTAATGTTGAGTGTTGAACAGGAATCAATCCGTCAATTATTTTTTTTGGGAACGGGGTATCCACTCGCTGTCACATCTGAAAGGGCGTTTGACGGCGTGACTAATCCTCGACTGACCTAGAAGAGCTACTCACCACAGAAACCTCCTGACTCGCACTTGATTGAGCCCCACTTAAGAGGCGTTGCGGCTCGAGGGGACTCGAACACGGGTAATACTCGCCCACCAACCAAGCTAAGCATTTGTGGGTAATCCGTTAACTATTATTTAGAACATTAAAAAAAAAAAAAAATTGCTGACACAATAGAGATATATAAACCTTTCTTTTGCAACTATTTTTTGTACTTTAAGCAATCTTTCTTCCTGTGTCCATTTTTATTACAAAAGAATCAAGCTACTTTATTGCCTTTTAGCTTTGTTGCATCATTCTTTGCTTTAAGAACGCTATTTGGTCTTTTTATGAATATTATGAGTAGCAACATCAGCACTTTCATGCTTTCATCTCATGCTTATCTTGTTTCTGACTTTCTTCCTATTTCTCTTGAATACATAGGAAATTTTGAAAGGGTCGTCATATATGGAGGTAAGGAATTCAAGATGAAAACAAACAAATCAAGAGTGTTAGAAATCAACCTCCAAAGTCTGGTACTTTGGGGTATGCAAAATATACACATATTA
The DNA here is from genome assembly GCA_019514585.1 of Dendrobium officinale. Classification (NCBI taxonomy): domain Eukaryota; kingdom Viridiplantae; phylum Streptophyta; class Magnoliopsida; order Asparagales; family Orchidaceae; genus Dendrobium; species Dendrobium officinale. The sequence goes on along the minus strand of CM033686.1, from coordinate 5,738,740 downwards.
CTATCTCAATCCAATTAGACCATCAAAATATTTAGAACCCCATGGAGCTAGGGTAGCTATATGATGGAATTGGGTTGTGAATCTGGTTCGGGTCGAATTTGGAATTAACTCGACACTAGTTGATCCAACTCGAATTCGACCCGTTTTTGCAAACAGATTAGGTATTTCAACTCGGACCCAACCCGCACGGGTTACTGAGTTGACCTGATCTGACCCGCGGACACGACAACGTCGGCAATGGCACGAAAAAGACGACTGGAGCAATGTCATCACTTGTCAGCGGGACGTGACTCACACGAAGAGAGGCGCGACTCGACAGGACAGCCACACGGGTATATGAGGTCATTCCCGGGTTAAACCAACCCGAAGAGGTTAACCATAACTCAGAATTTTTGTGTCAAATATTGATTCCCTTAGTTTTACCATATTCAGGATGTTGTGACTGCTCCTGGATGCAATCAACAGACTGTTCATACTCTTTATATTGCAACGGACATACCTAATAATGACAAAGAAAACGCTTATTGTGATATGGTCAGTCATACAGCTAATTATTAACTTCAAGAAGAATCTGAAATCATGAAGTAGCAATGCCCAAAACTTTAAACCAAGATTCTCACATACAGTATGATCCATTTCTACACTAACTTGAAGTGACAGTAGAATATATGCAGTCACTTTATTCGTTACTTCCCACTATATGGGATACTCATATAATTGAATAAATAAGGTATATCATCTAGGGGTGTCAATATTTGACATGGCCCGAAAATTCGATTCGAATCCAATCCGAAAATTTCGGGTTAGGGTCAACCCGAACCCGAAATGGGCTGGGTTCGGGTTCAACATTTCGACCCGTTTCAAAAATCGGGTCGGGTTCGGTTTAACCATTTGACCCGAAATTGATCCGTTTTGACCCGAAAACCCGATTTTGACCATTCAACCCGAGATTGACCCATTTTTTACCAGAAAAAGAGGATATTGACCCGTTTTTTACCCGGAAACTAGACATTTTTTGTTGGAAACGGGTCATTCTGGTCTTCTCGGGTTGACCTAGACCCGAAGCATGTCGGGTTAGGTTGACCCGAATAGTGCCGGGTCAATTTCGGGTTCAACCCGAACCTGACCCGTGACCCGAAAATGACACCCCTAATATCATCTTATTTGGTTAGTTGGAAGTTTTGGTTATTTATTATGAAATTTAAGATTTGAGTTTTTCGTATGTGATAAATGTATGTAAATTTTTCTTAATTGATCTAAATATTAAAAAATAATTGAATAAACATCTTACTAATATGTTGCAAGGTAGTATATTGTACATTTTTTTTTGCAATTTTTTTTCTTCTTCTTACATCCATTTGAATCTCCCAATGGCACATTTTCGTAATTCCAAGTAAGAACCTCTAAGCTAATCCATATGGAAAAGAAATTTCGAACGGGGAGGTGAATTAGAACTAGCCTTCCTGTAAAAAAATTGATGTAGGGAGATCATTCGATGTAGCCTTTCAAATAAAGCTCCTCAGAGCTAGAACACTCTTAAAATTCCAAAAATATATTCATACTTCTTCTCTCTTACAACTCCTATGCTTATAAGCTAGCAAAAGAAACTTAGAAAAATCAAGAACATTCTAAAATCTTTATAACAAACTAAATAATATATGCCTAAGAAAAAAATCAAATAAGATGCTCTGCATAAAAAAATGAGCAGATTGCCGCAAGAGAAAGTATGAAGAACATAGAAGGCGATTTTCAGGAAGAAACTGGAAAGCTAGGACTGAAGTTCCGTGCAGGCAAAGGCAGAAGAACTACCCTCGTCTCCAATGTGAGGCTCGATCGTTCGTCGAATGGCCGAAGCTGCGGGCCGGGATATCTTTGGGCCAGGCCTCGCTATTTCTCGTGTGGGGATTCCTCTAAGAAATTGCTGGGCTTTAATATTGCTTGAATGAGTTAAAGCTTGTGTAGCATTCTTCTGGTCCAATTAGGATGAAGCTTGGTCTAATTAGGGCTGTAAATAAGAGAGAGAGAGAGAGAGCTTGGTCTAATTAGGGCTGTAAATAAGCTATTTGTGGCTCGGCTCGATTATAGATTGTTCATGATCATTTGTTAAAGTAATCTGACAAATTTTAACAATTTTTTTAAAATATTCGACTGTTAAATAAACATGCTTGACCTAGTATATGTTCGGCTTATTTATGTTTATGAACAATATTAATTCAAGATTCTGAACAAACTCAATATAAGGCTCGTTGAGAAGTTTGATTAAATTTTTATTTTGCATATTTTCATATAAATTGTAGTTTTATTTTAATAAAAGATTCTTATTTCATGATAATTTGATTTCAATTTTTATGTTATAGTCTTTCATAGAATGAATTTATTCATAAACAAGTAGGTATTCATTTATGTTTGTTGGATTGTTGTTTAACTTATTCATTAGCATGTTTGTTTATAAGAAGTTGGTAGCTCGAAAATACTCATTAGATATATTCATGAATGACCTCATTTGGTAGATTCAAAACACTCATTAGATATATTCACGAATATGCTCTTGATAATTAGAAGCTCGATAAGCATCAAACGAACTAAATATGAATCAAATACAAATCAAACTTGAACATCTATCATTTTAAATGAACTATGTTTGAACATCTATCTAACTATGTTGCCACTAAAGGTTCTCAAAGTGCACGCTTGCACGAGAATGGCATCGCATCAAACATGCTTGAATTTGTCGTAGTTTATAAATGGGCTAATTTCATATTCACAATCATTGCTACATGTATCCTTTAAATCGCGTTCTTTTGTGGAAGCTTTATCTGGTTCTTCGATTTCAGTTGATTTTCCTGAGTTAAGAAAGGGTTTTTGTCGTGGTTTACCCTCGTTATGGATATCGGAGGAAGAAATTTTAGCTCTGTCTGTTCCATTTCAATTTGCTCTGGTTGGTTTCTTTCCTACGCGGCGCCCTTCACTTGATGTTATCCGGAAATTTTTTTTCAGCCTGAAACTTAATGCTGAATTCTCTGTAACTGTTCTGGATCAATCTCATATTCTTATTAAGCTTTCTAATGATTTGGATTATAGTAGAGTGTTCAGCCATAGATCTTATTTGGTGAATAACTGCTATTTGAAAATTACTAAATGGTCGCCGGATCTTGATGTCGGGGTTGAGTCTCCTATTATTCCTATTTGGGTTGCCTTTCCCAATTTGCGACCACACCTCTTTGCCCCTCGTATCCTTCATGCCTTGGCTTCGATGTTTGGCCGTCCTTTAAAAGTTGATAATTCTACTTCTATCGGATCTAGACCTTCTCTGGCGAGGGTCCTGGTGGAGATTGACATTACTAAGGACCTTCCTGATAAAATTTGGCTTGGTTCGGAGAATTCTGGGTATGTTCAACGAGTTTGTTTCGAGGAGGTGCCTGCTTATTGTGTTGGGTGTAAACGGCTTGGTCATATCAAGGGGAATTGTGGTAATTTTCTGCTGATTTACATGTGCAAAAATCTAGTGAGAAAGTGGTTAAGCCTGTTGATATTGCGAATAATGGTGTTGTTACCAATGCCTTGGACATGTGCGGAAATTCTGTGATTTTGGAGTCTTTGGTCACTACTAATCCATCCGTTTTGAATGTGGTTGATGTTGTTAATGCTGTGATTGATGTGCCTACTAGTCATGATGGTAACTGTTCTGTCTTATCCCCTGATGCAGCTCCTTTTGTACCTCCGGTTGTGACTGATGTTAGTGATCATGTTTCTCCGATGGTGGTGCCGGAGGTGGTGTTTGGTGCGATGAATGTGGTGAATTCTGATGGCTCGCCAGTTTTGGGTGTTGTGAATTCAAATGGGGGTGGTCAAGGTTTAAATGATGCAGATGGTGGTTCTGATAGTGTTATATATGCCTGTTGTGGTGGTGCCGGCTGAAATTGAGAAGGGAAGAGAGGAAGTAAATTTGATTACCAACAGTTTAGTTGTGGTCCCTGTAAGCGAGGTTGATTCCCAAGTGATGGCCAATTGTGTGGGTAATTCTTCTGGTTTGGATATTCGGAATCAGAATAATTGGTTGATTGATTCGTCGGATGTGGAGTCGGATTCACAGTCTGTTGAGTCCGACAATGATTTTACTCTTGTGCGCACTTCAAATGTTGGAACTCACGGAAAATTTTGGGGGAGAGGTCGACGCAGGAGATGATTTTTGTAATTTTCACTACAAAAAATAATGGCTATTAGGGCACATTAAAGTGCCCTAATATGTATCTATTAGGGCACATGATATATTAAGGCATCAAATAATGGTGTCACTTAGGTGGCCGTTGGCATAGGGTTAAGGACATCTTTTTGTGCCCTAAAAACTAAACTTTAATGACATATAATTTTGATGGAATAGCCTCTTTAATGACACCTGTAAGGTGTCCTAAAAAACAAGGTTTTTTAACACCTTAATATGATGGAAATTGTGAATAAATATGACAAATATTAGGTGTCATAATAGGTTATAACTTTCCTAATGCATTTATTTAATGGTACATGTTTAATAATAAGGCATATTTAACTTGCCCTAAGATATATGATATCCCAACACTTTAATTTACCAAAACAATTTTAATAAATTGACACTATTATATGCCTCAATATATGCTTTACTCAATATAAATTATATTAAATTATCAAAAAAATTATGCCAACTCATAATATTTCAATTACCAATACTTAATCTCCAATCCAATTTCTAAAAATCTCACATATGAGAACTTACATAAGTTTTTTCTTTCAAATAAAAAATTTATTTCATAAATAAAAAATTACATGAATTTTTCACCTTAAAAAAGGCTACTTCAAGCTTCATATATGTACATAATGATCAATCTATTACAATAAACATGATCACAAAATATTACATGAAAATTCAAAAAAATAGCCCTTATCATGAGTGCGATTTCTTCATACAATAGCAACCAAATCTTCGGATCTCTATTTTCACGCTTCATTGTCATCCACTTCTGCTTGTGGTCAAAATGATAAATTGGAATCCGGAATCTGAAATCATGAAAAACATTTTGACATTAATATATGTATATTTTCATTCCAACAAAATCTTTTAAAATGTTTGTTTACTTCTAAACAAATTAATTCTATAGTAAGACAACATTTCACAATTCTCACTAAGTTTATGAATGCTAAATGGTTACAGCTGACAAAATATGAAACAAGAATAGCCTATACCTACAACTAGAATCCTTATTAAGTTCTTCAATATCATTGAATCCAAAAGATGTAGCTCCATCTGATTAGTTAACATATAAATATTATAAAAAGTCAAGAAATGCAATGACTGAATTACTCAAATATAAATATAGAACTTTGTCACCTATCTCTGGGCAGCTTACGCACGTTTTCTTTCACCCCTTCGAAACCTTCTACTTTATCATATTCCATGTTTACACATTCATTTTCATTGTGACAGCAAGTACTATTAAATTCTTATGAGGACAACAAGGGGAAGTGATTACTACATAAGAGAAATAAAGCTTAATAACAAATTCACAAGATAGAAACAGAAAGTTTTCATGCATATAATTATCCTTTTACGTTCAAGGATAATATCCTAAACGAGTACAGACAAATATAGGTTGAACTAACTTCTACACAATTTAAAAAAAAAAAAGCTTAAACGAATAGAACATGTAAAGTTAAAATATTATTAGATGAGAAATAAACCTTCGATGATCGTAATGGAGAAACATAAACATTATGAGAAGCTGAAACTTTCTTTGGAGACATGTCAGGAAGATTTGGGAAACGAGATAGCTGAGATGATCCTGGAATTGAGCCTTCAGTTGATACATGAAAGCAGATTAAAAATACCATATCATAATAAAGCAAAGAAAGCTTGATGTAAAATGCAAAACCCATGATACTGTTGCAGAAAAAAAAAAAGATTATACCATCTATGTTGCTAGTAACTTCAGATGGCCTCTCAGAATTTGAATGGCCTGTAGCAGATAGCTGAAAAGAGTACCAAATATGATAAAAAATAACAGACAAAGCCTAACAAAATCTAACAGCAGTTGGCTAAATATTAAGATTAAGGTTTTGTTTGGAACAGCTTTCTTCCTGCTTTCTAAAATGACTTTTTAAAAAAATTCTAATTCAAATAATTTTTATAATGAAAAGCTGTTTTAGAAACAGAAAAAATAGTTATCCCAAAAGGAGCCTAAGTGTCATGCAATGCCTAATTATTGGGAATTTTCAAAACAAAAAAGTATCAAGTAGCTAAATTCTATTTTGCAAATTGTTAAAGGAACCAGGAAGTACCTTGATCGCTCATTGCTTTAATTTACCTGCAACTCGCTAAGGCTGAAAAGTAAAGAGAAAAGGTCGAATCCTTGAGCTAACAACAGCAGGGTGATAAGGAATACAGAAGAATCTCCCAAAAGACGCATACCTGAAGTATCGTATATCTAACTGAAAACAATCATTATTATTTGATACTAAGATTTTATTTGGGATAAATTTTTTTATTATTTTCTAAAGTAACTTTTTAGTACAAAAAATTTTAGCTCAAAAAAATATTTATAGTTAAAAAATTACTTTATAAAACAATAAGAAAATTTTCCCAAATAAAACCTAAATATTAAGCCAAAATTAAGTTGTGATCATATGGTTGAAGAAGTTTCAACTGCCATGCTTGACTATAATGGCAAATCAAAACAAGGAACAATGTTAAACCTGTCAGCATTATAATTTCAGCAAACAAGAGCATCAGGACGACCTGCAATCTTAGAGTACTTTTGTTCATATGTGAAAGTACAGTTTACATGAATATGTTTATACAGAAAAATAGTACAAACAAATTAAGAATCAAAATAGCTTGTATGAACAAGACTAAGTTTCGGTTTCAATACACTTTCTACCAAACAAGCACCAAAACTCCCTTTTGAACTCTTCTTGAAACACTTCCAAATACTTAGAGTGAAACAAACTAACCCAGAGATGAAGTTAATACTAGGATAATAATAAAACTTCAATAAAAATTAAATAAATGTGTGAGAATATTAGTTAAACTCTAAGAGCAACAAATATGGGCTTCTTATACTTGTTCAATTAATGCAAATATGTAAATCCATTTCAAAACAAGTAATGAGTTAAAGTAAACACTGTAACCAAAAAAAGTGAGAAAAAAACTGAAGAAAAACCTATTTCAATTTTCAGCAGAACCAATACTTATCAAAACGAATAAGGAAACTGCAAAGTCCTATTTCATTTTTGCTCCTCATTGCATCTCATCACCCACTAAAATAACAATTCATTACATTCCATCAACATTAACAAAATTGTAAACAATTTTAGCAGAAAGCCCTGCCTTCATGCAGTAGAAAGCAAATACAATGATTCCTTGTTAAGTGAAAGTTTTTTGGATTCATAAAGTTTGAATTTCTTACAACTTTATTCATGATAAAAAGACATGACGTTCCAAAAATTAATGTTAGATAGCATTTGAATACAATTGTTTTCCACGTATAGCATATCATAATTCAATAGAGTTTATTTAAAGAAACAACTTTGTCTGAATCATTGTTGTATCAGAGCAAAGTTTCATTGATTACGTCTGGTGATGTATCAGATCTTTTTATCGAGTTGAGTTGAATCTCAAAGTGCTAAAAGAAATTTAACCAACTGTTTAAAAAAATATTTTTGAGATCAAACATACTCCAATGGTGCAAACTTATAGTTAAAACAATCTTCTTCCTTGTGTGAACTGATCGGGTGAATGCCATGGATGGAAGTAGTAGCATTCCTTCAGCGTGATAGAAAACATCAAAGGGTTTATATCTTTTACCTGATTGATTATGATAGATCAAGTATGCGTATATATAAACAAGAGGATATAGAAATATAAGGAAACACAATAAATAAGAATATCCTTAATAATGAAAATATATTATAATAATAACTATTGCATATTCAAAATTATATATGTAAAAGGGTATTTTTAAATTGTAAGCAAAAGAAAAACTAATGTAATGCTATCATGAAGCTGTAATAGGAAGCGATCAATCGAACAAGAAGAAGCAATCAATCGAACAAGAAAACCAGAGAGGCGATATAAACGCTATTCAGCATATAAACGCCTTTCAGCGATCAATCGAACAAGAAGCGATCAATCGAACGAGAAAACCAGAGAAGCAATATAAATGCCATTCAGCATATAAACGCCAGTGATAATTCGAAAAAGAAGCGATCAATCGAATAAGAAGCGATATAGTAACACAAATACCGGTATAAACTCTAAAGTAACATATTGATATAAACAGGAAGTGATCAATGGAACAAGAAAACTAAGAGAGATAAAACCAGACCAATGTTCGGATGAGCAACGAAATATTTTCCTGACCAATCCTTCAGATGAGTATTAAGATCAACGAAATATTCACCTTTCAGTAATTACAAACAATCGCCTTTTAAAGATCGCAATACTACTGTATCCTGAAGAGAGAAAATACAAAAAGAAACGCAATGATTGTTAAGATGAATTTCCTAGGGCATGAATAGGACAGGCAATTTTTTTTTTTAAAAAAAAAAAGACAAACAAAAAACTCTAGTGGCAGACCTTGCTCCTGAAAGAAACAAGGAATTGTGCAGCAGGATCCTTTTTGATTATGCTGGAAATTGTATCAAGGAACCAACAAGCACCAGGTACTCTTTGTCTAGAAACATGAAAGCCGGGATGATCTCTAGCACGCAAAGATATTACAAATCCATATTTTGGATATTCAACAGATTTCATACAAAGTCCTTAGTTACAACATTTATATATTAAGACTTATTGCTATAATGATTTAGTTATTTTTATATTACATTCCATATATAAAAATCATGTAAATGTTATGTAGCCAATTGGGCGTAAAATGAGTTAATATATTCTATATATATAGCATATAATCATAAAGCAAGGTTAAATCATTAATATGATTTAACATTAGGGCCTATTGATTGTTAAAATCCTATAATAATGATAAATAAGATATGCAATTAAAAGTAATAATCAACTTATAAGAATATTACACATTTACGCCTTACCTAGATATTCCACCCGCTGCAGCCTCTGCTCCTATTTGCTCCAATAGCTCACGCGATGTGGTAACATACTGCAATGTTCAACAAACAATTTATTACAAACCTTTTAAAATATCAAATTTTACAAAGGAAGGGATTCACAGCATTCTGCTTCATACTTGAATTACATCTTAATTGTAGACAAACAGCCCATAAAATCACTCATAGACACTTTCTTCAGCATCCAAAATACCCAATTCAATATTGAATTCTCATTCTCAAAAGGGAACATAAAATTCCTGTGGAAAGAACCCGCGACATTCAAGATACATACAACAAAGAATAAAAAATGCATTAGTATAGTTCTATCGGATTTTCTCCCAAAAAATGGCAATTGTAAACCCTTCGAAAGACCATATCAAATTGTAGACACCAAATCAATACTCAACAAAAATTTGCTATACCCTGCATAATTCATTAGGACAATTAGTTCTGGACTTCGAAATTTATCTTCAAACAGTACATGAATAAATCAAGCAAATGTACATGCCTCAACTTCCTGGCCATATTACAGTACATTAATAAATCAAGCAAATGTAACCATTTATACTTCACTATGCAAGTAAAACCTGAACAAAGTTGAGAAATTACATAACCTGATATATCCATGGATTGACCTGTTCATGCACTTCATCTACTAGGGGTCCTCGCATAATAGTCAATGGAACCTTACCACAATAAAAATCATGAATAGAAGAAGGCATATAAGATGAAATCAAAAGCTAAAAGAAAACGATATGCAGAATCAATAGTACAAAAAGAAAATGATGAGGGCACCCAGAGCCATTGAATACACAATACAGGGAATTCTCATTTAGTAAAAATGGTCCCAGCACCCTGACACTGCTTCTGCAAGATCACTCAGCAGGTTAACCCCGATCACTTAGCGGGTTAACCGTCAAGGCCAAATATTAGCATGATCATTTAATCAGCAATGACATGCTTAAAAATCAGCAAAGGACAATGGATAGCTGTTTAGATTTGATCAGAGAAGTTCCATTTGGGCGAAAAACATAAGCTCCAGAGGCCTTCAGAAGTATCACGGGAATAATTAAATGACTCAGAAACGCAAAAGAAAGTTTCACTTGATCAAAAAACAAGCTGAAGCTTGTTTAGCAAATTCATACCTGTGGATCAGTTTTATCTCCAACTGCTCCAATATAGTACTTATATGACTGCCCTAAGGATGATTTAACCTAAAAGGTCCCAGTAAAAAAGCTATAAGAAATATTAAAAACATAATATCTTTAAATGTAAACATGAATCTGCTCATTTTTGATATATGACGTTGCCCTTAAAAGTTTGTGATGCATTTGCATGTCTATTAATGTAGCGTTCCAATTGCAAACAGAACACTTCTAGCAATCATACAAAAAATTCTGCTATCAGACATCTAAAAATGGATGACCATAGCAATTTTCTTACTTTTTTGGTTGAGAAATAACATAAACAGTATTCCAAAAAATATTGAACAAGCAAATGAGAAAGCATCAAAGAATATTAGCATAAATTCCAATCTTCATGCAGTAGAAAGTCAATAACATAAAAAAGTAATCATTACAAACAACCTAAATTAAAATTTTTGCCAACATCTTGTAATAAGTGTTCTTGTAATACTATAAAATTTTATCAACATAACCAAATTCTATCAACATATAAAAAAAAAGTTATAGTAAAGTAAGACTGTTCAAATCCAAGTAGACTCTTCAGAAATAATTCTTGTAGAATATCAATCTTCTTCACGAACAACCTGAATTAAATTAATTACACAAATATAAGTAATTTAATTATTTAATTAAAATTTTAAAATAAAAAATATACTTACTAAAGCTTGAGGCCATGCAACATAAGTTCCAATTGCCTGTCCAATTGTTGTTAAAGTACTGTACGGTCTAATCAAGTGTTCTTCCCAATTCACTGGAATATTTATATGAACTGAACACCAATTTGGACCTAATGGATAGTTACCAACCCTATGTGTAGGATCCATACTTTGAATATATCCAATTGCCACAGTTTTAGTAGAATCAAGAACACTTTTGACTGCCACTTTAGTTCCAACCTATATATATGAAGTTCATAAGATCTAACATAAATATTTGTAACAACATATGAAAGATAAAAGTATGACTATAAAAGTTCATAAGTAATAATTTGCTCACTTGAATAAGAGTACTGTTATTGAAAGAATTTACATCACCATTTTGAGAATATTGAGTAGCTCTTAACGGGGTGGTATTAGTAGCCTGCTGTGAACTTTGCATATCCAACTTCATTTTAGCAATTACCTCACCCTGTTCTTGAACTTGTTTTTCCATTTTTTCGAAAGCTTCTTTGTAACCTTCTATTAATCGATAAGAACTACTTCGATTTGGGATTTCTCCCCATGCAACATAAGGAGTAACACCAAATCCATACATGCGAACTCTTCCGACCTTGTCATTTCCAAGAACCTTTGAGAAAATATCATCTTTTCCAAAATCTTCTGTTTGAGATGTTTGACTTCTTATTTCCTTCATTTTTTCCTAAATATAATGAATATTAACTATTTCACATAAATGTTTATATACTTTATAATTAATTTATGAAGTAGTTTATTATAAGTACTTACCAAAGCTTCACAAGCCTCAATACTATTAGCATTTTTTGTCTTATCATTTCTTTGACTAAAGTGTAATGTTCACTGTATATAATCATAAAATTTATAAGAATATAATAATAGAATTTATATTAAAAATAAAAATATGTATTATTCAACTAATTTTTTTTACCTCACATATGGCTCTATTTCCTCACAATTGAAAAGGACATATCGATATGCTTTTGTGAGTGCCTCATCATTGAAGATCTTGACCTCTCTCTTTCCAAGTGCCCGGCCATTTGTTGTAAAGATATTAAGTCCTTCCTTCAAAACATTCTCATCCAATTCATTTCTTCCAAGTAGATTATGCCTTGTTTCCACATGCTCAGCAAAATATAAAGAACAAAACGTTAAACATTCCTCCGCAATATAGCCTTCTGCAATTGATCCCTCTGGACGACTTCTATTTCGAACATATGACTTTAACTTCCCCAAAAATCTAAAAAAAATTTGTTTGATAAATGATATCAATTTTTTATTAAAGTTATATATGATAAAAGAAATAAAAATACATGAAATAATTACTAACCTCTCAATAGGATACATCCAACGATAATATACAGGACCTCCAATCCTTGCCTCAGTGGCCAAGTGAATCGTCAAATGCACCATGATATCAAAAAAAGCAGGAGGAAATATTTTTTCAAGCTGGCAAAGTGTAATTGCAATTTCTTTTTCCAATCTAAGAAGCTCAATTGGATGAAGAACTTTAGAGCACAAGCCTTGAAAAAAATGACTCAGTCGAATTAGAGGAGAGCGAACTGACTTAGGCAGGACTCGTCTTAAGCATAATGGAAGCAATTGTTGCATTATTATATGATGATCATGGCTTTTTAAACCAAGTATTTTCAATGGTTTCAGTTGCACTCGTCTTGAAATATTAGATGCATATCCATCTGGTACTTTAATATTTTTCAAGACTTTATAGAAAATTTCTTTTTCTTTTTTGTTCATTGTAAAGCATGCTGCTGGTAAATAAGTATGTCAAGATGAAGTACAAGTAGGGTGCAATGTAGGGCGTATTCCCATTTTTTCCATGTCTTTACGTGCATTCAAATGATCTTTTGTCTTTCCATCAAGATCCAACAACGTACCCAAAATCTTATCACATACATTCTTTTCAATATGCATAACATCTAAGTTATGACGTAAAAGATTTTTTTCCCAATACGGCAACTTGAAAAATATACTAAACTTCTTCCAATTAGAAGGCAAATTAGGATTAGCAGGTGATTTTTTTCCAAACTTCACATTTATACTTCTTAGCATATCAACAATTTTGGATCCATTAATTGGTATTGGTATTGTCTCATGTTCTTCACAACCATTGAAAGATCGACTATCTTTTCTATCAGGATGATCGTGATCTAAGAATCTCAGATGTCCCATATAACATCTTTTACGACTGAAATGTAACCACTCAGAACATGTACTCTCCTGACAAATAGGGCATGCAAACTTTCCTTTTGTACTATAACCTGATAAGTTAGCATAACATGGAAAATCATTTATAGTCCATAATAATGCAGCTCGCATTTGAAAATTCTCCTTAGAACATGCATCATAAGTCTGCACACCAATTTCCCATAACTCTTTTAACTCAGCCACAAGTGGTTGTAAATAAACATCAATATCATTTCCAGGTTGAGTTGGCCCAGGAATAAGCAAAGAAAGCATCATGTATTGTGATTTCATACACAGGTTAGGTGGCAAATTATATGACGTCAATACAACAGGCCAAGTACTGTGAGTTGAAGTCATTGTCCCAAACGGATTAAATCCATCTGATGCTAAACCCAATCGTATATTTCTAGGATCTGCAGCAAAATTTGTGTCTTGGTAGTCTAAGTGCTGCCAAGCTGGAGTGTCTGCCGGATGTCTCATGCAACCATCTTTTATGCGATATTATTTATGCCATATCATATATGATGCAGTCTTAGATGACATGAATAATCTCTGCAATCTTGATGTTAATGGGAAGTGCCACATGACTTTTCCTGCAACCTTTTTATTTTTTTTGCTTGATATATCTTTTGAAGTGCTATCTTCTGCAACCCATCTTGACTCATTACAATTATCACATTCATTCTTAAATTCATGAGGACCCCAATATAAAATGCAATCATTGCGACATACATCATATTTTTTATAACTCAAGCCCAAATCCTGAATTATCTTCTTTGTCTCATAATAAGACTTTGGTAGACGAATATCTTCAATTGCTTCCCTTAACAATTCAAGCAACATAGTAAATGATTTCTGAGTCCAATTACCAAGGCATTTAAGCTGAAGTAGCCTAACAAGAAAATCAAGTTTTGAAAACTTTTTGCATCCGGGAAATAATTCTTGTTGTGAGTCACTTATCAACTTGTAAAACTTTGCAGCATCTGCGTTTGGTTTATTAATTTCTTCTCGTTCATCTGTAGTATTACTTTCAAACCTAAATGCATCATTTAATAGCCCTTCCATGTCATCATTAACATCATCAACATTGATGGAATGTGATCCAATGTTATTTCTAAATGAAGTTTCTCCATGAGCAGTCCAATTGTAATATCCAGGTTTGAATCCTCTCCAAAGCAAATGAGCTTCAACATCATCTCTTGTCCTACAAATGCCATTTCCACAATCTCTACATGGGCATAGTATCATTCCACTTGAACTTTCATTACTGAATGCAAAATTTAGAAAGTCTTTAACTCCTCTTTTAAAAATTGCATTACTCCTTGAACAATACATCCAACTTCTATCCATTTCCATATTAGAACCTTCATATAGCAAAGGAGAAATGAAAATTAGAAAAAAATCAGAACTAGTGGATGCATATTCAAAAGGTTTGAAGTACACTTTTTGATTTGTAATTATAAATAAACAAGTGATTAAGCAAGGAGTAAAAAAAATCTTCATACAAAAATAAAATCTTATATGATAACATTGGTAGTGAATTTTGGCAAATTGATTTTTGGAGTTAATTTATTTTGAGTGAGAGGGAAGTATAAATGGAGAATATTTGAGGGGACTATGAGTAGAAGTTGGTACTACAGGCTGAGAGGAGAAATAATAACATTGCACTCTTCTCGCTTGTAAACCTACAGCTTTGTTTGTGGAAAAATGTAGGGAGATGGTGGTCTCTATAAAGTCTAAAAATAAATTCTTATCCTATTTCTCACCAAAACTTATGAACTTGTTGATGATCTATCCACTGATCACATAGTGTCTTGTCTTGGAGAGCCTTCTTCTCTCATCCTAAACATTTATATGTCAAATCATTAAATAAATATATGGGCACTTAATATATATATATATATATATATATATATATATATATATATATATATATATATATATATATATATATATATATATATATATAAAACAAAGAACTAAGGTTCTCTATCCCATCAACCATAATTGGGTAGGTCGCTTTGTAGATTTTCTTTCTGGTTTCATTAAGATATTTAAATTATTTGGTTCTCCTTTGATTTCAAAAAAAAATTAGAAGCCACCTAAGAGAGACAATTATTGGTGCATGACCATCCCCTCTAATTGAAATATTGCTTTCATTATGCTTCTTGCTATTAATGATACTTAGCAATCACTAGATATATTTATTCAACGAGATGTATGTAAAGATATATATGAAGGCTTGGAAGGAGTTTTCTTAAATGTGAAAGTGAGATTTCATTAAAAAGTTTTGTTGTTTCTATTTAGTTTATGAGATGTCTTTCTAATTAACACGCTTTTGCATGTTTGTTTTGTTTGAGACAAGTTGTGGAAAGTGATTGGAACTTTCAATGGATTTAGTATTTGCTTGTAAACATAAACATGATATACAAAAATTTGATATACTTTTTGCTTGTAAACATAAACATGATATCCAAAAATTTTTGTAGTAAAGTATGTTTTGATATTAAAGTTTTTTTACTAACAAAAGGGTTTCGTTTGATATCACTTTCTTACTTTTTTTAAAGAAGCTTTCTAGTTCAAAAGTTTTAATTATTTATATTAGAAAGCTGTTTTAAGAAACAGTAAGAAACCGTTCCAAACAAAGCCTAAATATATCGCAACAATAGAAATAATGAAGAAAGCTTTGTAGTTAAAGGAATTATCTAAAGTTCTTGAAGTATTGAATGAAATTATAAGCTTGTTTCAAGATAGCCAAAGTGAAATTCATTTTTGTAAAAATCTATTTCCATATATTTGACAAAAAATAATCCATTGATGAAAATTCATACATTTGACAACCATGATAACTACTCTAAGTAAACTTTGATCTTATCTAAGCTCATTTGATATGCTCACGAATTAGTACTTCCATGAAGATTTCTTGTAGGATTTGCTTAGGCTTAACTTGGAGAGCCTTCTTCTCTCATCCTAAACATCTATATGTCAAATCATTAAATAAATATATGGGCAGTTAACAATCACTGAGTACTATTCTTACACTTTTCCACATTCTTTTTCTGTGCTTTCCTTTCCTCTCATAAATAGGAGTTTGAAGCTTCTAGTCCAACCACACATATTCATTATTTTCAGACTAGATACAGACTAAAAAAAAAAAAAAAAAAGAACTTTTTTCTCTCAAACAAAGGAAAAATTATTAGGTGCGGACACCGAATATAGAGATACGTCCGTACATCCACTTAAAATTTGACATGTGGAGTGCACTTTGGTTGCGCTTTATCTGCGCTTTACCTGCACTTACCAATTATGGTTGATGGGATAGAGAACCTCAGTTCTTTGTTTAATGAGTTTGATAGGTCCTATTTACATTTTGCTTCTTCTTTTGAGCTTCAACAAATGCTCTGTTCTACCTTTGATTGGAATTAAGTGCATTCTACAGTTATAGGAAATTCTGTGATTATTTTTATCTAAAGAATATATTTCAATCTTAGTTAAACAACTTAATTAATCTCTTAATAGGAAAACTTCTTATAATAGAACTAAGGTGGTTGATCTGAGGACTTTTTTCTAGATCTTATATTATTCTGGCAATACAATCTAGATCATTTAGATGTCCATCATATTCAAATTTGCTTCCAGATTGAAACAGACCATACATATGTATTCTCTAGGTAGTGTTATTATGTTATTAGTTTGCACATGCATCTATTAAAATGAACCTCCACTTTGATGTTAAATAAAAGACTCTCATTTTCCATTTGGATTTCCTTCCGAAATATTAAGGTTCAATTGAGTAATCACCATATCCTTTATTCCTTAAGACAAGATTTGGTAAACCTTTGAAAGTTGTTGTTCATGCTACACACTTCTAGGGTAATGTGAAATTGACGCTACTTAAATACTTTGAAAAGAGAAGTTTCAATTAGTCATAAAACAATGGCTGCTAAAAAATTGCACTATTTAAAATTACGTCTTTTATTAAATACTAATGAGTAAATAATATATAAAACATAAAAATGCACAAGATATGAAGTGAAATCAAAATATCCCAATAATAAGACAGCATGAATACAACAATATACGAGTCTGCCGGGGGTCCAAGGGGGCGCTGCCCCCTGCGGGGGTTTTCGGGGGCAGCGCCCCCGGAAAGAATTTTTTTGTAAGAGTGATAATGATGACCTTAGCGAGGTGGGTCTCTTGAATGATGACCTTATACATGTCATTTATTATGATATCTAATGCAACATTCTCAGTCTCTTACTAAAATATCTACTTGTGATGATCATCCAGAAAAACATAAAAGATTAGGTGATTAATAACAAACACAACAAGCTCAAAGACAAAAGGAAAATTAAAGACTTCTCCCCCAAAAAGATATACTAGGAACAACGCTAGATGTAAAACTAGTATGGATAAATAATTAAAGCTATGATTTGGAATATTGGAGATGTCTACAAAATGGCAATCAGAAAAAGACTTAAAAACTTTTTATTATGAAGAAATACAAAAATAAAGAAGATAAGGCACTTCTAGCACCCTAAAAGTACATCTTTCCATTCACAGTTAGATGCATATGCTTCTTATTAAATCATTTTTAGCATAATACTTGTTCAACCAATCCATTCCAATAATTATATCAAATTCTTTCGGGGTACCAAAATCAATCTTGATATCCTTGAATCTAAGGTCGATGTTCCAATCATGCTTTCTTTTGCTGATATTTGAACTTTCAAGCATGATGTATAAATCAAACAAGAAAAAAAAAGTAATGCAATGAATCAAACAAGAATAATGAAGAGAGTTAAAATCAGACCAATGTTCGGATGAACTTGAAGTTCAGCCGAATATTTGCCTTTTCTCGGTCGATCCTTCAAAAATTGCGAGAATCTTGAGAATCTCAAGAACCCTACAAATCAAAAGAAGAAAGAATTAAATTTTATGGAACCCTAGATAGTGAGCATTCGACATTCGAACGATTAGGGCCGGTGAAGCATTTTACCTTATACGGTAGTGGTGATTGTAGATTTAGCGGCAGAGATCAACTAGCGAACGAACAAGATGACGAAGGAGGCGAACGAAAGAGAAAATTTCGAAGGCGGACGAAGGCGATTTTGGAGGCGAACGAACAAGATGACGAATCGAAACAAGAAGAATCGGGCTTTATAACTATCCCAGGTAACTGCTCTGTTCGCAAACCCTCTCACGGCCAAAATAAAATATGCGGAGCTCTCGCGCCTAATATAATTAGCGAATCCGCTAATTAGCGCGAAATGGAAAAATGCCTTAATAAAATTTTGTTAAGGCAGTTAAATAAAAGTGCCTTAATATATATGTCTTTAAAACTTGTCTTTTTTGTAGTGTTTGTTGAATCTTGTTGTTTCTTCTTGGGATTTGGCGGCTTTACTGTTTGATTTGCTGCTACGTCAGGCTTTGGGCTTTGATGTGGTTGGGGTTCGCGTTCTGGTCCTTCTTTGCTGGTGGTAACCTTTTTCTCGGGGTGCTTTCTTCGCTTACTGGCGGGCCCGTGCAGGTCGCATTGGACGCTGATAGCTTTGATTTATTTCTGAGCTCGTTTTTAGTTTCTACTTTTCTTTGTTGTCTATTTTTTTACCTGCTAGCTTTTCTTTTTATGCTGTTGTAACCTTTGTTTTTGTGTTATTAATATATTTCCTTAAAAAAAAAAAAAACAATCATTGCTACATGTGTCGAGAGAAAAGGGAGACCATAAGGTTTATCCTATAATTTAGGATGTATCGTCATTTCCTTTGATATTTTATTTCATTTCAAGAACTTATACAATGCATAGATAGGTATGTTTATGCCATTGTCGACATTATCCTATTGTGTATGTAGGGCACACATCCTTGATGTTTAAATAAATTTTTAGCCATCTTTTGGATATCTCACAGGACCTTTCGTAATCATTATCTTGTTAAGTTTTTTGCGTTTTAGTAGGGGTATTCGAACAATGACACTAATCTCATAATTATCATGCATGAGACATTCTATATGTGTCTGAGCCAATTATGTCCAATCAAGTTATCCAAATATTTGAGTAATGCAAGCTCTTTTTTGCCTCATATTGTTTGTGTGACTAAGGGGTGTCAATTTCGGGTCAAGGGATGGGTTCGGGTTGAACTTGGAACTAACCCAGTACCATTCGGGTCAATCGGAACCTGACCCATTTTTGTAAATATGTCAGTTTTTTGGACCCAAATATGACCTGCTTCAGGTCTGGGTCAACCCGACACGACCCAAATGACCCGGGAGTGGGAGTGACAAAAAAATTGCTAGTTTTTGAGTAAAAAAATGGGTCAATATCGAATTTTCAAGTAAAAAAATGGGTCAATCTAGGGTTTTAGGGTCAAAACGGGTCAATTTCGAGTTATTGGGTCAACCTGAACCCGACCCATTTCGGGTATGGGTTGACCCACCGAAATTTTTGGGTCAGGTTCGAGTCGGGTTTTCAGGTCGTGTAAACTATTGACACCCCTAGTATGACTCATCATCTTTATTTTAACTACTTAATAAAATTAGTTATTTTTAATTTATTTCAAATTTCTTACTAAGTAATTCCTTTATATATATATATATATATATATATATATATATATATATATATATATATATATATATATATATATATATATATATATATATATATATATATATATATATATATATTGTAGGCTAGAATATACGCGGCGATAGAGTTGTAGTCTTACGTCTTAGCGTTGCATGAATATCCAACTCACACATAAAGACACAAGATTTTTTACGTGAAAAACCATGGGAAGAGGAAAAACCACAGGGCCTAGACCAGTTAAAAATGATTCCACTAAAACTTAAATAGGTTACAATGGGTTGAGTCTCCTTCAAGGGCGATCAGATTACAAATATTAACCGTGTGGTTGAAATCTAGCGACTAAAGAGGATGAAAGCCCAGTGCCACTTGGTGGACTGACATAAGTCCAGTGCTACTTGAATGTTCGGACATTAGTTGGTAATCTGGCAATGGGTTGACAAAACTTCAACGTGGGGTCATGATTTGGTGGAAGTTCGTCGTTAGATGATAGTCCAGTGGAACTTTGGGCGTCAAGTGATGATCCGGTAAAACTTTGGGCGTCAAGTGGTGGTCCGACGGAGCTCAGGGCCTCAGGTGGTGGTCCGGCGGAACTCAGGGCCTCAGGTGGTGGTCTGACAGAGCTCAGGGCCTCAAGTGGTGATTTGGCAGAGCTTAGGGCCTTAGGTGGTGGTCCGGCTAGACTCAGGGCCTCAAGTGGTGGTCCGACGAGACTCAAGGCCTCAGATGGTGGTCCACTGAAACTCGGGCGGTGGTCAATGAGGAGTAAGAGCGATCTCCGAACTCTCTCTTGAATCTTTTGGCTTGGGGTCCCTTTTCAAGAGAAAATAGGGCTCTATTTATAGATTTCTTGGAGTGGCATGACCCGCAAATAAGTTGAAGATCAATGGTAAATGCGGAGTGGTTGGATGGACGGCTGATGTTGAATCCCTTGATCATGGACCGTTTGATGGACATTTGAATGTCTTAGTGATTTCGGAATTCGGTAATCTTGCTCATTGGATTCATCTCGTAGAGCCGCTTGATTCAACTATAAGTATGTTATGTTTGAAAATCATTTGGTAATCTAAATTGTGGTTTGAACCTCCCAACAACGCTTCTAACCCTTGATTTGGACCCATTTGGGCTCGGATTGGGTTGGATTTGGTGTTGTTGGTTTCGTATTCTCGAGATGTTTAGCTCGACTATAAGTTTGTTGAAATCGGAGTTTAGGTGATCCCAATTTTAATTTCAAAAGTTTCCAACTTGATTTTGCATCAAGATTCGTGTCCGATCAAGATAAATTTTTTGATGATGTATCAATATATAATCATAATTATGAATAAAAATTAAATTTACATAAGCACACATTATTTATCATCCTGCAATGTTTGAAGAAGAAAAAACAAAATCAGTGAACAGCACTTTTTGCTTCCCAACACATGAAGATAGTAAATTTTGCAGCAGGAATATCACATGGCACCAACTGAACTCACATGATTTCTATCCGAATCTGACTCTTATACCTCACATTACAGAAAAAGGAAACCCAAAAGAAACAATAATTGCAACCATAACCCTGTCTTTTTTGCATCTTCCCCCATTCCTTTTTTTTATTTTCTTCGGGATGATAAAAGAGAGTACTGCTCTCACTGTAACAATAGAGTAATGTTTCCTAAATTTATTTGTGTTATTGTCTTTGGCAGTCTTGCTTATACAAGGAAAAAAAAATTCTTCTAAAAAGAATTATATTAAAATTTAATTAAATTGGGTAAATCAATTAAAAAATTTGCGAATAAAAAAGGTTTGATATTCCCAAATATATAAATATATGTACATATTTAGAGTATATTTTGATAGAAAATTAGGATTTGTTTGAGATGGCTATAATATTTTATAAAGTTGGTTGCGAAATAAGTGTGAGGAAAGTAACTTAATACGCCTGATTTCAATAAAATTGTTTTTAATCACAAAAAAAATTGAAAAACAGTAAAATTATGATTGTTGTACGAAGAAAGCTGTCACAAACAAGCCCTTAACTCAGAAAATTATGATTAAAATTTGATTTGGATCATGTCTTAAAAGTTTCTATTGGATTTACTTTTGATAAGAGTGTAACATAAATTTTAGATAATTTTCACATATTGTGTTTATCTCTAAGCAAATATAATAACTTTGATAACCATTATGATCAAAATTTGATTAAAATAATTTGATAATTTTTTTAATAATTGTTTTCTGCTATGATATATATATATATTTCAAAAATTTGTACAAAAAAGCTGTTTTAATAAGAAAAAAAAAAATTGTCTCAAATAAAGCGTTAAGGTCCATTTGGGATTACTATAGTTTATTGTAAGATGATTGTAAAGTTGATGAGGAGAAAAGTGTTTTTTTTTAAAGCTGTTGTAGAAAACAACTACCTATCATAAAAGAAATTATTAAAAATTATGAAAAATAGTGATTAAATAAAAATTATCATTATGTTTTGAGAAATAAAGTAATAAAAAAGTAGTCTCAATTAAAGCCTTAAATACTATGCATAATAATAATAATTATTATTATTATTATTATTATTGAAGAGTTTTAGTGCTGAAGTATTTTTTTTTAATGACGAGGAACCGTCCGCTGCCACGTTCGGGCTTTGCAGAATGCGCTTGATGGTTCGTAAACCCCGACCGACCTACCGGGCCACCCACGCCTAGAGTACCCGCATCCGTTGCTTAGGGGCCCCACTTAAGGGCGACAACCGCTTGAGGGAATCGAACACGGGATGAGGGGTTCCCAACCGAGCACGCCCACCAACCGAGCTAAGCCGTGGTGGGTGAAGTATAAATTTGATTATTGGTGAAATTTTTGGCAACAAAAATTTATTCCAGTTCACATGTTGAAAAGCTAGGGTTGATAGAAAAGTAGAAGGAAAGGAAAAGATGGCAGGGGCATATTAAGAAACTGGAGGTAACCAGCTATTGGTGTCCAAAAGGCCATCTTGCGTTGCAGAGATGCCTTACTTTGCCATTTTCTCGGTTATGTTAAAAGGACTACAGTTTGCTTTGACCTGCGATTCCTTTTTTGCTAATAATTAGTTTGATTTGTTGATTAGTTTGTTGTTTGTTGATATATCTATGAAAAGAATGAATCTCGAAATAGAATTAAGATTATATGAACTTCAATTTCAATAAATTTATAGTTAAACTGAATATCTCAATGAAATGAACCTAATGATACTAAAAGTGGTACAATCCAAGTTTAGATGAGCTCAAATCAAACACTTGAAATATAATTAGAAACTTCAAACATTAATTGGATGACTAAATAATCTTCAAATTCAATATGCTTATAGTCAAATTGAGAGACTCGACGAGATAATTCCAACTAGCCCAAGATCACTCAACTATAACATCGTTAATGTACTTAAATACTGATAAATGCTTCATGAATAAAGGAGTCAGTATGGATGAAGAATTTTGGATCTTGGTTCAAATTATCTAAATGTCAATCCAAAAAAACTTGTAAGTAAAACATCATTTCTCATATGAGAGAGGAGAAGGGAGAGAACTATAAAACTTTCTTGCATTTTTTGAGTATCGCCCCAACGACCACTGATAACCATCACAACTGCCAATTGCTATAATCTTAAGACTCCTGCCAAGATTTAATCATGGCGTAGTTGTGTTTTTATTGTCCGCTTGTAGATATCATACTTCCCTAATCTTACAAAAGAGAAACCAAATATTTTAATCTCAAATAATCATCATCTTCTTCAATTCTTTGAAAGGAAATACGCTTTAATTATTTATATCTAGTGGATTTTTTCAATTAGGCTAGGCTTCATGCTTTTTTCCCTTTTCAGGTTTTACACGTAAATTTTTTTTGATCTTCCTACTTTTATCTGAGCGTGTTATATTATATCGACTTAAAATTTCTAGTAAGCAACAGTTATCTTCTTAATTAATGAACTTAGATTTGTTAATGTTTAATTTGCTTAATTTGACAATATTTTATTTTTCAACTGATCTTAGTGATTCTGAAAATTTTCTCCAAATTTAAAATGTAAGGCTTTATGTTGAATATGTTGATAACATGGATATGCAGAGCAGCAAAAAGTCATAAAAAAAACCTCAAATTAGTAAATCATGTTTATGTTAGGATCTTGAGGTATATTTGAATTGAAAACTTTCGAAATTAAATTTAGAACCATCTGAACTCCAGCAAACTTGTAGTCAAACTAAACATCTTGATGAGACAAACCAAAAACACAAAAAATTGTTCAATCTTAGCCCAAATGGGCCCAATTCAATATCCGAAGCATAATCTAAAATTTTAGAGCATTAATTGGGTGACCAAATGATATTCAAATATGATATACTTATAGTCAATTCAAGCGGCTCGATAAGACAAATTCAATGAGTTTAAAATTGCTTAATTATGACATTATTAAGGAAATTAATTGTTGAATGAAAGCTCTATGATTAAGGAGATCAATACATGTTGTCTGGTGGAGTACTCTATATTTGCTCCATGTTTCCTTCATATTTTCAAGGCATGCTACTCCAAAAAAATCTATAAATAGTATTCATTATTCATTAGGGGGGGGGGGGGGGGGGGGGGGGGGGGGGGGGGGGGGGGGGGGGGGGGGGGGGGGGGGGGGGGGGGGGGGGGGGGGGGTGTGGGTTCTGAGGCTTGAAGATTCTCGGAGCTCCACAAGGTAAGCCCAAACCTCCACTGACAATAGGATTAGTTATCGTATAATGCATCGCAAAACATTGGCCATGCATAAAAAATAAAAATAAAAGTTATTTTATTATACAAAATCATGAAAAGTTTTATGCCCACAATTTTTTTTTATGCCCACACAATTATTATGCAAAAAGTTGCTAATAAGGGATGCTATTTTTTTCCTCAAACCTTCAGTTAAATTAACATAGCAAAACTAATAATAAAGGTATATTTAAATAGTTAATTTGACTAATTGGAAACTACTAATTAAGAAAAGAAACTTGTTTTCCAACCCATTTATACATAATTTTAGAGCAATTAGAAGCCTTGAGTTTGAAAGATGCAAGATTAGTGGGAAGAAGCTGATTCCATGAAAAGAGTTTATAAGTGAATTGCATAGGCATTCTTCTTGATTTCTAAAATATTTTTCCAGTACAAAATTTCTTGAATTTAAATTTTTTATACAAAAAAACCGTTTTAAATAAAGCTGTAACAAAACTGTCCCAAACGAAGCCATAAAGATCAATGATTTTATGAAATGTATTTGAGATGGTATTTAAACAACTAATGGTATTATAGTTGGTGTGGCCAAAGACTAGGAGGTCATATGCCTTGGAGCCTGCTCTCATATATTTGAGCCAATTAAGTAATAGTGAGTTCGATATATAGATATAAAA
This sequence comes from Dendrobium officinale, assembly GCA_019514585.1. Classification (NCBI taxonomy): domain Eukaryota; kingdom Viridiplantae; phylum Streptophyta; class Magnoliopsida; order Asparagales; family Orchidaceae; genus Dendrobium; species Dendrobium officinale. The sequence continues at coordinate 5,713,626 of CM033686.1, read as the reverse complement.
TATCAATAATTACAAGAAAAATATTTAGCAAATCAAAAAAAAAAAAAAAATTAAAAATTACATGTGTAATATTATTAAAATAGTTTCAATAAATTGATAATGTCAATAGAAAAACTAGGTAGAATATCCTGGCCAAATTTTCATCATGATGAACTTTAAAAATAGTTGTCTTTTCTATTACGTTTAAAATGACATGGAATTACATATTTTAAATATATTAATAATACAATAATGATAAAAATTAATATTAAAACTACGATAAAGTAATAAAATATTAAGGCATTTATTTATTGTCAACATAACAACTATCATAGAATATTGTAAAAATAAAAATTGGATCTAAAATGTATTATTAATATATAGATAAATAAAAAATATATAAAGATAATTACTATAAAATTTACAACAAAAAACAAAATATTACAACACACTCGTTGAAATATTTTCTACCTCATATCATAATTTCTTGTGTCATATGATGTGAATAACATATTAATGTCAGGCACATGTTAGGAGAGATTATTGGGTTCGAACACCGGACACAGCTTAGCGTTCTGTACTTCACAGTACCGAGTAAAACTGGACTTGGTAATATGTCGGTACTTCACAGTACCGAGCTCATATAGAGCTCAGTACCAAATAAGAGGTGATGTGGCGCATTTTTATTGGGCTCCGAACGTCGTCCAGTGTCCGAACCCAATAATTTCCCAAATGTTAGAGTCCCATCTAAATAGAATTTCAGTTGACTATCGGGAAATACTGACATTTTCTCAGCATATAAATGGATAAGTAGTCAAAAAGTGGAGTAAATCATGAAGAAAAAAAAAAGTAAAAATAAAAAAATGCTATAACTTTGTGGCTATCATAATTTAAAATTAATATATATATATATATAAATTAAATTTTCTCAAATATTAACATGACGATATTTACATAAACTTTGCTTGAGATAACTTTTTTATTATTTTATAAAATTTTGTAGATAATGCTTCATTTGAAACAGTTTATTAAATTCATTTTTTAGTATAAAATTTTTTTAAATTAGAAATTTTTTGAAAGTGGTGAAAAAATAGTGCTGAATAAAAATTATGATCATTATCGGGTAAACGGATAAGAAAGCTATCGCAAACAAAAATAAACGATTCAACGGCTAAAAAATTTAATTAGCTCTTGGCAATGAAAGTAATCCATTCAGAAAGTTATAATTCAAACAATTGACGGTCAAATCACCTGAACATTTTTTAAATCGTAATACCATTAGTTTAATATAACAATTTTGATATTATATTTTAAGGATTTATATTGACGTATTTGATAAATTTTTTATTTTTATAATTTTTACAATTGCTGCATCCTAGAAGCTATCATTAAAACAGATTTTTGCAACACTTTTTTTTATCCTACCGCAGTAGTTAAAATACCTACTATATTTTTAGCAACGATTTACAAACTACTGCATATCCATCGTATTATTTGTCATCACTGCAAATGACTTCCGTAGTGCTATTTGTAAATCACTGCACATCCACCGTATTTGTTATCACTGCAAATGACACCCATATCGCTATTTAAACCGCTTCATTAGAACTAGTTTTTGGCAGCGATTCTTTTGGCCGTGGTCTTAGGTGCTATATATCTAGTACATTACAACTGCTTTAACACCTACAAATCTAGACAATGGGTGTATAGCAGCGGTTATAACCACTACAAAATTGCAATCTAAACTAATGGCAGCGGTTTTAACCGCTACAGTTATGGTAGATTTTTTTAAAGGAAATTGAATTTAAGCATGCACATATTTGATTTATCATTAACAATTTATAATCAATTGCAAACTTCATCACAAAGTACAATCATACGAGAGATCTGCAACAATAAAATATATCAAAATACATTTGTAATTATAAACATAAAATGTGCAATAATTACATAATATACATCCTAAAGATTGAATAAATGATAATATCATCAATATAATTTAACCCTCTACAAAAATGTAAAATTAGTCTTTTACTTGATGTATTCTCAATTACACACTTCACATTTCAGAACTACTGAAAAATTTAGTGATTTTGGATTGTTCCTTGTCCTACTAACTGAGAGCAACATGTCTAATTTTTCTGCAACTTTTGGGAAATTCAACAAGAGTAACAATTTATAAGCCAATTTATCAAATCTTCTAAATCTATCATTAGGGCTGTCAATATTTGACACGACAAGAAAATCCGACCCTGAAAATCCGGGTTGGACCCGACCCATTTGAAAAACAGGTCGGGTTCAGGTTCGCTGATTCGACCCGTTTGAAAAAATGGGTCGGGTTCGGGTTGACCCGGCGGGTTGCCGGGTCAACCCGAAAACCCGTTTAATTTAAAAAATATCGCACTGCCCCGGACCTTCCCGCGAAGATGCCCCGCTGCCCCGGACCTGCCCACGAAGCTGCCTGCGCTTGCCCCCGCGCGCACCCGCTTCGCCCGTACACCCCGCTGGTCCCATGTCGGGTCGGGTCAACCCGACAACCCGCCGGATCATGTCCGGGTTAGGATTTCAAACCCGTTTATCTACCCGGATTGGGTTAGGGTTGACCCGTTTGCACCCGGATCAGTTCGGATTCGACCCGAACCCGACCCGTGATCCGAAATTGACACCCCTATCTATCAGCACAAAGTTTATTAAAGAGATGAGAACTAGTCCTATTTAATTAAACTTACAAACATTAAAAGAATTGAAGGCATATTATATTCATAAGCACACATGGTTAACTCATAATTGTTGTCTTAAATTCCTGTCATGCTAAAAAATCGAAACTATAATAAAGAACATTGACTGCTCAAAGTCTTTTTCTCTGTTTTTAGTTGATCGCTAAGTCACTAACTACTTAAATGTGAAGCTTATCATAAGCAGCTTTGTTGAAATGACAAAAGTGGTCGAAAAGAATTTATAGTGGAAATGACAAAAGTTGAACATGCATCACAAATATTAGTAAACTTGGGCTATGTAACATTAAACATTGCAACTATTTAGATAATTAAATTCATATTCTCATATATCATAATATATATTACTATCTAGAGCCGAACATAAAATCAAAATCCTTATAATATCTCAAAACAAAACATCGGCCACACATAAGAAAAATATCGTGTCCATTTATATTTTGCCTTCCATTCTTCTACATCTTGGATGTTAATTAGGTGAAAATTGATCATAGTTGTTGCGTCCAGGAGTATTCGCGGCGGTAGAGAAATATTATATTTAACGTCTTAGCATTGTACGAAGATCTGGCACGCAAGCAGATAAGGAGAGAGGGTCTAGCATTTATGAGACACCAAGATTTTTACGTGGAAAACCCCTGTAAAAGGGGGAAAAACCACGGGGCCTAGCCCAGTTTGAACGAATCCACTAGTATTTGCAGTCGATTACAAATGAGACCCTTCCTTGGGAGAAGGCCTTAGCTTGATGTACATCTTATGGAGTACATTACATGATGTAAATACAAAGATCTACTATCGACGTATTCTCTTTGTTAGAAGGACTGCAGTTGGCGTGCGACGTAGGTCAGGAGGACCGTAGTCAGCTGGTGACGGAGGATTGTAGTCGGCGGGCGACGTAAGTCAGGAGGACTGTAGTCGGCGGGCGACGGAGGTCGGAAAGGATGTATTCGGTGAGCGACATAAGTCAGGAGGACCGTATTCAACGGGCGACGGATGTCAAAAAGACTGTAGTCGGCGGGCGACGTAAGTCAGGAGGACGTAGTCGGCTGGCGACGGAGGTCGAAAGGACTGTAGTCTGACGACGAAGATCAGTAGGACAGCGTCAGGTAGAAGTCCAGCAATGAAAAGAAATGCATCTTCGCATAGACGTCCAGCGGAGTCCGATAACCGGTAGAAGTCCGGCGTCGGGTAGAAGCTTGGCGAAGAGTGAAGGTCCGACGTCGGGTAGAAGTCCGACGTCGTTGGTGGCAGAGGAGAACTCTGGCTTCACTTGGGCGGAGTTTCGGCGTCATGAGGGAATTCTCTTGTAAATTGGGAAGAATTTCAGCATCCCATGGAAGTTGGGCAGAATTCTGGCGTTCTCCCGAAAATCCGGCAGAGTTCCGGTGTCTTCAGGCGGCAGGAAGAGCTCCGGCGGTGGTCGAGGAGGTGAGGAATCTCCTTTTCCCCTTTCTCCTCTCCTTCTTCTCTCTCTTCCCTTAAGTCCCCTTGGTGTAGAATGAGGGCTCTATTTATAGTTTTTCTGGAGTGGCATAGCCCGTAAATAGGCGCGAGATCAAAGGCAAACAGGGAGTGGTTTGAATGGACGGCCGATATCGAATCTTTTGATCATGCACCGTTCGTTGGACATTTGAAGGCCTTAATGATTTCGGAATTTGATGATCTTGGGCTCGTTGGATTCGTCTCGTCGAGCCGTTCGATTCGAGTATAAGCTCGTCAAAATCGGAGACCGTTTGGTAACTTAAATTTCGGTTTGAACCTCCCAACAGCGCTTCGAACCTTTGATTTGGACTCATTTGGGCTCGGATTGGGTTGATCTTGGTGTCGTTGGGTTTGTATTTCCGAGACGCTCAGTTTGACTGTAAGCTCGCTGAAATCGGAGTTCATATGCTCCCGAAATTATCTTTTGAAGTTTCCAACTAGGTTTTGCCTCGAGATTCGTGCCTGATCAAGATAATTTTGCGATACCGTATCAGTTGCCCCCCTATTTTCGGACGTCGTAGCTTCAGAAGTCCGAAAATATGTGTTACAAATTTCAGAAAATTTTTCTGAGTGACCCGGACTGACATGGATTGTAGAAGCCCCGAACGGCTCCGAAAATGCCAAAATTGAGTCCGGAACGTCGAAAAACGGTCCCGGGGACCCCAAAAACGTCAAATTTGGACTTCCCGGGGCGAAAATCGGACCTGAAATGGCCCGGGCTGCCGCACCGGCCGGACCTGCCGGCCGGCTGCCGCGCCGGCGTGGAACAGGGGCCGCGTCATGGCTCCCGCGCCTGGTTTGGACCAGACCCGCGCCTGGCCCGGACCGGACCTGCGCTTGGCCGCCCGCGCCTGGGCTGGATCGCACCCGGGCTGGAACAGACCCGCACCTGACCGCCCGCGCGGCAATGCCGCGCTGCTGCCGCCGCCGCCAGCGGTGGCCGACCGCTGTGCTGCCGCACGCTGCGCCCGCGTGCCGCGGGCTGCCGTGGCCATGCGCGCGTGCCACGTTCGTCCAGCCGCGATCCGTGCGTGGCGTCCGCGGATCGGTGCGCTGGTCGCACCGTTTCGACGGTGGGGAGGAGTCCGTTCTGTCCACCGCCTCAAGTGGGCCCCATATACACGAAAAATGACATTTTTTGACTATTTTTAGGTCCAAAAAATTCCAAAAAATCCCAAAAAATTGCAAAAAATTCGTAAAAAATTTCTAAAAATAGGTAATTCTAGAATTTTGCAATAACTTCTCCACTTTCTTTCCAAAACCTATAAATAGGCCTCTTAAGCCCTTAGGAAACTTGCAACTCCTCCTTCTTTCTCCCTCCGGTTCTCTGGCGATAGGAACCTACGGGATTTCATCTTCTCCCTCCGGTTTACTGGCGATAGAAACCTACGGGATTTCATCTTCTCCCTCCGGTTTTCTGGCGATAGAAACCTACGGGATTTCATCTTCTCCCTCCGGTTTACTGGCGATAGAAACCTACGGGATTTCATCTTCTCCCTCCGGTTTACTGGCGATAGAAACCTACGGATTTCATCTTCTCCCTCCGGTTTACTGGCGATAGAAACCTACGGGATTTCATCTTCTCCCTCCGGTTTACTGGCGATAGAAACCTACGGGATTTCATCTTCTCCCTCCGGTTTTCTGGCGATAGAAACCTACGGGATTTCATCTTCTCCCTCAGGTTTACTGGCGATAGAAACCTACGGGATTTCATCTTCTCCCTCCGGTTTACTGGCGATAGAAACCTACGGGATTTCTTTTTCCCCCTCCGGTTTTCTGGCGATAGAAACCAACGGGATTTCATCTTCTCCCTCCGGTTTACTGACGATAGAAACCTACGGGATTTAACCTTCTCCCTCCGGTTTACTGGCGATAGAAACCTACGGGATTTCATCTTCTCCCTCCGGTTTACTGGCGATAGAAACCTACGGGATTTGAATGCCATTTGGGCGGAAGTTTGCTGGCGAGTAGTAGTCTGCCGACGAGTAGAAGTCCGACGACGAGTAGGAGTCCGCTGACGAGGAGAAGTCTGACGATGCGTAGGAGTCTTCCTACGAGCAGGAGTCTGACGACAGGGCGGAGTCCGACGTCGGGTAGAAGTTCAACTTCGGGTAGAAGACCGATGAAGATTCGTCGACGAGCAGAAGTCCGACGACGAGTAGAAGTCTGCTGGCGAGCAGAAGTCCGACGATGCGTAGGAGTCTTCCTACGAGCAGGAGTCTGACGACAAGGAGGAGTCCGACGACGAGTAGAAGTCTGCTGGCGAGCAGAAGTCTGACGTCGGGTAGGAGTTCAACTTCGGGTAGAAGACCGACGAAGATTCGTCGACGAGCAGAAATCCGACGACGAGTAGAAGTCCAACGTCGAGTGGAAGACCGACGAGAATTCGTCGACAAGCAGAAGTTCGACGATGAGTAGGAGTCCTGCGACAAGCAGAAGTCCGACGATGCGTAGGAGTCGCGACGAGACGAGCAGAAGTCCGACGACGAGTAGAAGTCTGTTGGCGAGCAGAAGTCTGACGATGCGTAGGAGTCCGCTGACGAGCAGAAGTCCGACGACGAGTAGGAGTCTGCTGGCGAGCAGAAGTCCGACGATGCGTAGGAGTCTTCCTACGAGCAGAAGTCTGACGACATGGCGGGGTCCGACGTCGGGTAGAAGTTCAACTTCGGGTAGAAGACCGACGAAGATTTGTCGACGAGCAGAAATCCGACGACGAGTAGAAGTCCAACGTTGAGTGGAAGACCGACGAGAATTCGTCGACAAGCAGAAGTTCGACGATGAGTAGGAGTCCTGTGACGAGGAGGAGTCCGCTAACGAGCAGAAGTCCGACGTCGGGTAGAAGTTCGCTGACGAGCAGAAGTCCGACATCGGGTAGAAGTTTAACGTCGGGTGGAAGACCGACGGGAATTCGTCGACGAGCAGAAGTTTAAAGAAAGTCCTGCAAGGCAAAAATTCAGCAACAAGAGGAAATTCAACATCGGGTAAAAATTTAACTTTATGAAGAAGTTAAATGGAAGTCCCTTGACGTCATTCTGGCGACGTTAACCAAGGATGTAAGAACAATTCAATGTTGTATGTTAGAGCATTTGCTCGACGATGTTAACCGATATTGGATCCACCAATGATGTAAGACCTATATGAGTTTGCATGTCAGAGCCTTTGCTTGACAACGTTAACCTGTATGGAAGAGGTCGGGAGAATCCGCCAAGGATGTAAGACCTTTCCGAGGTTGTATATCGGAGCCTTTTCTCGACGACGCTAACCTGTGTGGAAGAGGTCGGGAGAATCCGCCAAGGATGTAAGACCTTTCCGAGGTTGTATGTCGGAGCCTTTGCTCGACGACATTAACCTGTGTGGAAGAGATCGGGGAGAATCCACCAAGGATGTGAGACCTATCCGAGGTTGTATGTCGGAGCCTTGCTCGACGACGTTAACCTGTGCGGAAGAGGTCGAGAAAATCCACCAAGGATGTGAAACCTTTCCGAGGTTGTATGCCGGAGCCCTGCTCGACGACGTTAACCTGTGTGGAAGAGGTCGGGAGAATCCACCAAGGATGTGAGACCTTTCCAAGGTTGTATGTCGGAGCCTTTGCTCGACGACGTTAACCTGTGTGGAAGAGGCTGAGAGAATCCACCAAGGATGTGAGACCTTTCCGAGGTTGTATGTCGGAGCCTTTGCTCGACGACGTTAACCTGTGTGGAAGAGGTCGGGAGAATCCACCAAGGATGTGAAACCTTTTCGAGTTGTATGCCGGAGCCCTGCTCGACGACGTTAACCTGTGTGGAAGAGGTTGGGAGAGAATCCACCAAGGATGTGAGACCTTTCCGAGGTTGTATGTCGGAGCCTTTGCTCGACGACGTTAACCTGTGTGGGAGAGGCCGAGAGAACCCACCAAGGATGTGAGACCTTTTCGAGGTTGTATGTCGGAGCCTTTGCTCGACGACGTTAACCTGTGTGGAAGAGGCTGAGAGAATCCACCAAGGATGTGAGACCTTTCCGAGGTTGTATGTCGGAGCCTTTGCTCGACGACGTTAACCTGTGTGGAAGAGGTCGGGGAGAATCCACCAAGGATGTGAAACCTTTCCGAGGTTGTATGCCGGAGCCCTGCTCGACGACGTTAACCTGTGTGGAAGAGGTCGGGAGAATCCACCAAGGATGTGAGACCTTTCCGAGGTTGTATGTCGGAGCCTTTGCTCGACGACGTTAACCTGTGTGGAAGAGGCCGAGAGAACCCACCAAGGATGTGAGACCTTTCCGAGGTTGTATGTCGGAGCCTTTGCTCGACGACGTTAACCTGTGTGGAAGAGGCTGAGAGAATCCACCAAGGATGTGAGACCTTTCCGAGGTTGTATGTCGGAGCCTTTGCTCGACGACGTTAACCTGTGTGGAAGAGGTCGGGAGAATCCACCAAGGATGTGAAACCTTTCCGAGGTTGTATGCCGGAGCCCTGCTCGACGACGTTAACCTGTGTGGAAGAGGTCGGGAGAATCCATCAAGGATGTGAGACCTTTCTGAGGTTGTATGTCGGAGCCTTTGCTCGACGACGTTAACCTGTGTGGAAGAGGCCGAGAGAACCCACCAAGGATGTGAAACCTTTCCGAGGTTGTATGTCGGAGCCTTTGCTCGACGATGTTAACCTGTGTGGAAGAGGTCGGGAGAATCCACCAAGGATGTGGGACCTTTCCGAGGTTGTATGTCGGAGCCTTTGCTCGACGACGTTAACCTGTGTGGAAGAGATCGAATCGGATCCCCCTGGGATCGATTTTACCTTGATTGGGAGGGGGCGAATGCCGCGTGTATCCCGAATCAAAGGTGAAGAATAATCTATTTTTAGACCGTTACTGCCTTTTTGAGGTCGAGGTTAAGACCTTGCTCGAGGAGTAGAAGTCCAACAATGGACTGTATAAAGCTTGTAATTGATTTGAAGTATCCTTGCATTTGCTCGGATATTCCTGAAATATCAACTTGATGTTGAAGGTATTTGAGGATCTATTTGACCATGGTTTGAGTCAAAGTTGCCCCCCAGTCCGCATCTGCTTCTTATGATATTGATGCTATGTGTGATCTTTTGAGATTGGAGCAAAAGTTGCCCCCCAGTCGGGAATCACGTTTCCCACAGACGGCGCCAAACTGTTGCGTCCAGGAGTATTCGCGGCGGTAGAGAAATATTATATTTAACGTCTTAGCATTGTACGAAGATCTGGCACGCAAGCAGATAGGAGGAGAGAGGGTCTAGCATTTATGAGACACCAAGATTTTTACGTGGAAAACCCCTGTAAAAGGGGGAAAAACCCACGGGGCCTAGCCCAGTTTGAACGAATCCACTAGTATTTGCAGTCGATTACAAATGAGACCCCTTCCTTGGGAGAAGGCCTTAGCTTGATGTACATCTTATGGAGTACATTACATGATGTAAATACAAAGATCTACTATCGACGTATTCTCTTTGTTAGAAGGACTGCAGTTGGCGTGCGACGTAGGTCAGGAGGACCGTAGTCAGCTGGTGACGGAGGATTGTAGTCGGCGGACGACGTAAGTCAGGAGGACTGTAGTCGGCGGGCGACGGAGGTCGGAAAGGATGTATTCGGTGAGCGACATAAGTCAGGAGGACCGTATTCAACGGGCGACGGATGTCAAAAAGACTGTAGTCGGCGGCGGGCGACGTAAGTCAGGAGGACCGTAGTCGGCTGGCGACGGAGGTCGAAAGGACTGTAGTCTGACGACGAAGATCAGTAGGACAGCGTCAGGTAGAAGTCCAGCAATGAAAAGAAATGCATCTTCGCATAGACGTCCAGCGGAGTCCGATAACCGGTAGAAGTCCGGCGTCGGGTAGAAGCTTGGCGAAGAGTGAAGGTCCGACGTCGGGTAGAAGTCCGACGTCGTTGGTGGCAGAGGAGAACTCTGGCTTCACTTGGGCGGAGTTTCGGCGTCATGAGGGAATTCTCTCTTGTAAATTGGGAAGAATTTCAGCATCCCATGGAAGTTGGGCAGAATTCTGGCGTTCTCCCCGAAAATCCGGCAGAGTTCCGGTGTCTTCAGGCGGCAGGAAGAGCTCCGGCGGTGGTCGAGGAGGTGAGGAATCTCCTTTTCCCCTTTCTCCTCTCCTTCTTCTCTCTCTTCCCTTAAGTCCCCTTGGTGTAGAATGAGGGCTCTATTTATAGTTTTTCTGGAGTGGCATAGCCCGTAAATAGGCGCGAGATCAAAGGCAAACAGGGAGTGGTTTGAATGGACGGCCGATATCGAATCTTTTGATCATGCACCGTTCGTTGGACATTTGAAGGCCTTAATGATTTCGGAATTTGATGATCTTGGGCTCGTTGGATTCGTCTCGTCGAGCCGTTCGATTCGAGTATAAGCTCGTCAAAATCGGAGACCGTTTGGTAACTTAAATTGCGGTTTGAACCTTCCAACAGCGCTTCGAACCTTTGATTTGGACTCATTTGGGCTCGGATTGGGTTGATCTTGGTGTCGTTGGGTTTGTATTTCCGAGACGCTCAGTTTGACTGTAAGCTCGCTGAAATCGGAGTTCATATGCTCCTGAAATTATCTTTTGAAGTTTCCAACTAGGTTTTGCCTCGAGATTCGTGCCTGATCAAGATAATTTTGCGATACCGTATCAATAGTCTTCTATTAATAATATAAAAGTCATCATTAAAAATGAAGATGATAAATAAATCAATAAATAAAATATCTTTTTTTTTTTGCATGCCATAATCGAGCTTACTGGTGGTGGATGTTGTCTCTTATAATTTTGCATGAATTGTCTCATCTCACTTTGAAGTGTTTGCACCACCTCATCAAGTCTTATAACTCGATCAAATACAATATTGCATTCAGTGTTGTTGCCTAGAGTCGTGATGCTCTAAGGAAAATATTTGTTCGGAGTGACTTCAAAACCTTATGTTCGTACCCTATCTAGATGTTCTGGCCCCTTGATCGTCTTGAAGACTTTCTTATTAACCTTTAAATTTCTATCTTCTGGCATCAACACTTCCTCAACAAGTATTTTCAGAAGCATGTGCCTAGTATTCATTAAACTCATCATGTGAAATGCTTATAAATTCATTCATTTTGTCCATTTTTGTCTAGCCTCCTCAGATGACTATGACTCATTTTTACGTATGCGATTGATTTTCCATAATAATAGACGATCTCGTATAGACTTCAAAAAATGAAAATTAATTTCCTTCATACAAAAATAATAATAATAAACAATTGGAATACGTATTGTTTCTTAGTCTCCTTACAGAGCTCACCAGACTCATTGTATGTGCACGGGCACATTTTTTTTTTTTTTTTTTTGCATTTTTCACATTTCTTGCCGTTATCTCCTACAACAAATAATCGTCATGTTAATTTCATTTTTTAAGAAAATCGTTAACATGACAACCAGCAAGTGTACATGCAAAAGGTTTGGAGTTTACTCTCATTCCATCTAATGACAATAATTGTAGCATTATTAGTTGTGAGATTCAATGAACCGATGCAAATATTACAGGCTGACAAGAATCACATGTTAAAATTTATACATGATATCATATAAAACAAGTGCAAAAAGCTCACGCTTTGTCTGTAAAAATACTGAGAACTTCCATCCTCCAACACAACTTGTTTTGATGAAATGTAGAAAATTTGTCATTAGTATAATTTCGTTTGATAAGTTCTTCCATTCATCAAACAAGATTATTTATTTTCCTAAAAGTCTAAAACAAACTTCTTTCTACCTATATATAGTATTATGCTAAATTTACTAAAAATAACTTGATTTATACATTGCAAAAGAAGCAACTAGCGGAAAGGTCCCACATCTTTGGCGACGAAAACAACTTGGCGGCGGCGAATCGGCAACTGCTCGAGCAGGAGGTTGTGGAGGCTCACCGAAGGATCTACAGGAAGGACGGAGCGAAGAAAGATAAGAGGAATAAAATGAGTTAGAATGAGTAAAATTAGCTAATTATGACAAAAAAGAGTGGAGTAATAGGGAAATTTTAGCAGCATAAATAACTTATGCGTATACCTCCTTTTAGCGATAGTTTGAAAACTGTTGCCAATAATTGCTACAAAAAACCCATTTTTTAGTTGTGAGAACATTCACGGCAGTAGGGAGATAAAAAGCTTAGTGTCTTAGCTTTGAATGAAGATCCAACACACATACATATAAAAAGAGAGGATGTAAGACTCATAAGAGACATAAAAAATTTTATGTGAAAAACTCTAAAAAGGTTGAAAACCATAAGGCCCAGCCCAATTAAATTGATTATATTAGTTTTATTGTTGATTATAAAAGAGACCCTTTGTTGGGGGGAAGCTCTTAGCTTGATGTAGCAAATATATATCATATCAAACACATTACATGGTGGGAATTTAGAATAATATAGTGATATGAGAGTTGATACAAGAGTGTTAGCTTATTCTTTCGGTCAGTTGGGTCGTAAACTGGTAATGGTGGTCAGTAGAATCGTAATCGAACAATAGCGGTCAGAGGGATAATAGTCGACGGGCGACGGTGGTTATGCGGACCATAGTCAACGGCAATGGTGGTCGAATGGATTGTAGCTGGCGGTCGGCGTAGGTCAGAGGGGGCATATATTAGAAGGACCGTAGCTAGCAGACGATGGAGATTAGAAGGAATGTAGTCGATGGGAGATTGAGGTTAGAGGGAATATAGTCGGCGGGCAATGATGGTCCGAGGGAATGTAGTTGGTTGGGGAATAGTGATTGGAGCGACCATGGTCCGGGGGGGATGATGGTCGGAGGGACTGTAGTTAGCGAGCGATGAATGTCAAAGGGATCGTAGTCGATTGGCAACGGTGATTAGAGGGACTATAGTCAGTTGGGAATGGAGGTTGGAGGGACCGTAGTCAGAGGGTGATGGTGGTTAAAGGGACCATAGTTGGCGGGTAAAAGACGTCAAAGGGATCATAGTTGGTAGGCAATGGTGGTCAAATGGACCATAATCGGCGGGTGATGCTGGTCGGAGAGGGACTAAAATCGGTGGGCAACAGAGGTCGCAAGGGACTATAGTCAGTGGACGACGATGTTCAGAGGGACAGTATTTGTTGAGCGATGGAGTTGGAGGGACTATAGTTGGCGGGAGACGGTGGTCAAAGGGATCATAATCGGCAGGCGATGGTGGTCAGAGTGGTGTATTTATGACATCTGGGCTAAGGTCTGGTGACATCAAACAGCAGCCATAGATCTGGCGGTGATTGACGAACATGCAGTGGTTATCGATCAGGTGGTGCTATGACAGCGGCTGGGCAGTGATCTTGCGACGGTTTATGGAAGTTCGTTGACGGTGATGCTTGGGTGGAGTTCTAGATCCTTAAAGCCTCATAGCCCTCTCTAATCTCCAACCAAAGGTCCTCGCCTGCAAAGGTCCAAGCCCCCTTTCATGTGGGAAGTAGGGGTTTATTTATAAATTTTATAGTGGTGTGCCCATTAAATATGGAGAAGATTCAAACTAAAATGGGAGTGGTCAATCAAACGGCTCTTATTGATTCCCTCGATGATAGAGTGTTGTTCATCAAACATTTGGGTGCCATAATGATGTCGAATTAAACAATCTTAGTCTCGTTGGATTTGTCTCATCGAGTTGCTTATTTCTACTAGAAGCATGCTATGATTGGATATCATTTTGCTATTTAATTTATGATTTGAATCTTTCACATTTAATTTTAGAAGTTTCCAACTTGAATATGCGTAGAGATTTGTGCTTGATCAAGGCGACTTTTTAGTAATGTATCAATAATTTTTATATTCATTGAAAAATTTTTTAATATATAATTTTATTTTGATTTATTTATTTTTTTAACATAACACCTAAAACTATTGAAAATACATATTTAAATTCTAAACTTCTATATTTATTAATATACCACCTAAATTCCCATTTTTCTTCTATTCTACCACTCCATTGTAGCAATGATATACTTGTATTCACTCTGAAAGGATTCCATAGACAGAAAGACAGTCGTCGATAGCGATTTCTGATGGAAGGTTTAAATGGAATGTTAGAATTGATTAAAATAAGTGTTTTATGTGGCATATTAGTAAATATAGAAATTTAGGTATTAAATATATATTTTAAATAATTTTAGATGTTATGCATGTAAAAATCCTTTTTTTAATTATGTAAGATCCAATTTCATGCATTTGGACAGTTGATATTAATACACACCATGAAAATAGTAGCAGCAACAGTGCATAATTTATTTCTTTCCATAATGATAAAGGAAGTAGGAAAGAAGCACCCCTTTGGACTGTTGTGTGATACAAACCATATGAGATGGCAGAGATGCAATCATACAAAGTTGAAATAGCTGTCCCACATGCAAAATTACCAAATTTCATTTTTGACCTGTCTGAGGACAAGGTGGCTTAAGTACTCAACAGAGGCTCAGCTGAGATAAAGATTCAGGCCCCACAATCCTCAGACTAGTGGCATTATTTGAATATTTATGTGCTGCCTTCCACCGTACCATTGCTCTTGCATTTCTATAATGTCGCTGCCATTTAATACTTTAGCCCTGGTCTCTTTGTCTTGTGTGGAAGTAGAAATTATTACGTGCGGATTTTAGACTGAGCTATGATAGAAAAGATCACATCGTTATATATAATGTGTGTATTGATACACATATCATGTATAAAGTTATGCATATTCAGTGTATTGGCAATGTTGTCGTCTTTCATTGGAGTCTGGATGTAAGCTACATCTGGACTCCGCATGTAATAATTTCTCATGTGGAAGAGGCTTGGTGAATTATGCATGTATTTTAGGTATATATATTATCTTAATGAGAAATTTAGGTTTGGCTCACTATAGATGGTGGATCAATAAAGCCTTCCACTAATGCGGTATTAGTAACTAAGTTAACTAACATTTTAATATAAAAATTTTTGAAAGTGAAGAAGGACCCAACATAAGTTTAAAATCTTTTGAATCTAAAGATTTCATTGATGTCAATGACAAAATTTTCAACGACTTGTGATTTTCTTTGAGAAGATTGATGCAATTATTGATAGTTTTTTTTATAGAATTTTAAGAAGAAGAAAATGAAGGTGAAGAAGAAGAGGATGTTGAAACTATTAGCTTTTAATCTTTTTTGCACCTTTCAATGAAGATTTAGTTGTTACATATATTTAAGCTTTTATTTAGATGGAGATGGGTCAAACTACTGCAATGAAGGGTATGCAATTGAGTTGCCTAGATTCAATTTTGTGGTTAGAGTTCTTCTATTGTTGAAATAGTTTGTTGAGTCTATTATTATTAATAAACTAGATGATATTTTTTTCTTACAGAATTGCTTTAATTTCATCTCTAATTCCCTCTATCGTTTAGCTTGATAATATCATTAATAGAATTGACACAATTTATGAAAAATTAGTTTTTTAGAATGACTAGGTTGATGAACATATAGAAGATTAGAGGTCTCACATAACCTATAATGTCATAATTTAATGATAATGTGAAGGAATTTCCATGACCAATTCCAAGTTAAATTATTTGAAGCAACACGTGGATAATGATATTTTATGGATAATTCTGATTGTGAAAACTTTTTGGTTGAGAAATGTTGATTTTTTTTAAAAAAAAAGTTTTAGATGAAGTTAATTATCTAGATATGAGAATTTTCATGCTGGCATGCATGTCTAGGTTATCAATCTATGAATAATCATATAATTTCATTTTCTTCCCACTATGTCATAATAGGTTGAAGGACATATGAATGATGGTTGTTAATGAAATCATTCCAATTAAGTCAAGAGCAAGGAAAAAAGTGTCACTTTCCATGATCTATATTGGAAGAATTACATATATCTTTCATTTTAACCGTTTAACTAAAGCTTACCAATGAACAACAAAAAGAAATATTATTGTATTTTAGTTTTGTTCGGAGCCTTATAGAAAACAAAATTATTGAAAATAAAAGTAAGAGATTAGTCACTTATAATGAATATAATAAAATTTGTAACATTGAATAGCTGGCAAATATGATTCAAAGATCTTTCTCTCTCCTCTCTCTTCTTCCCCTCTTTAAATTTCTTCCTCACCAGACAACCAGACGAGGGAGTCGGTGGGATAAGAAAAGGAATATATATATATATATTCTACTCTACACTTCCAAATATTATCAAAGCCTTATTCTTCAAATTTTATTGAACACATATTATAATTACACTATTTTCTTAAAAATATCATATTTTGCATTTAAGTTTAGAGGGGGGCATATTTTCTTAAAGGAATTAACTAAATTTCGAAACTAATTTTATGCTCAATTTTTTTATTATAATATGAAAAAGTTGCCCATTCCAATATGGACAACTTGCTCATGGGCACTACATGGGGCCACTAGCCTCTCACCCCAATATTTCATTTTATACAACTTTCTATGAAAATCTTATTTTTTTTAATGTTTCAAAATGAAAATTAAATTAACATTTTTTCCCTTTTTTTTGTAAGTTAACATATCTTCATTGTTATTTACATAGCATGCAATTTTTTTTCTAAGACTAAACTTATATTTATTAGAGGTTTTTGGTCATACAATTAGAGGTCATCAATTATATAATTAAAGGCATTTGAAGATCCTAATAGCATTAAAATATTCATAAACTTTTATATAAGAAATTCAATATTTTCATAAAATTTCATCGATATAAATATATTTTTAATGGCCCATCACATTAAAAAGCAGATTGCACTGACAAAATTGTTAAGATAAACAAACATTGAAACAAAGATCATGATTTATAACTCTTCTATTGAAAAAAAAGAAATATTATCATTCAATGAATCTATAGAGCACCAAAAAATTCTATTAATAATAAAAAAAGCCTAAAATATAAATACTATATATTTTTTATTATATCTTAACATCAAAATAAAAAATAGAGTAATATTTATCAAATTTGACAAAAAAAAAAACTATAAATAAACTTATTTTAATATAAAAAATTCCTATCTAAATCATTAATATTTTACATAATTATTTGGTTCAATCAATGCTGGATTACAATTAGATTACAGCTCTAATTTAAATTAAAAAATAAATAAACAAATTTGAATAGCCCAGCCGTCATGTCCAATCACTCATCACGACCCTACACATTTAAATAATAATAATAATATAAATAAGGAGGTTAGGGAACGTTAGCTAATGATTCTTTTTGGATATTTTAGCATCTCTCAGTAATTACGTGGCGTGTAACATACTTTATCAGCTTATCCAAAAACCCGATGGCTCATTTCGAAATTTACAAAGCAAACGACGAGAGGTTATCATCTGAGTTTGCTGTCCCTTCTCAACAGAGCGTACGATACCGTATCATATACGGTCAACTGTCCGGTCATCCGCGACAGCAGCAGGTGAGCCTACGTGTCGAGAGGATATAGATTTAATGATCCCCGAACGACAGCTGACGGTCATGTGCGGAAGCTGGTTTAGCTGGGACTATAAGTTGGATTAGAATATATGCACATGGAAGAAAAATAGAAGGGCAGTAGTTTTAGCCAATTTTGTCTGAACGGGACAAGAAAAATCATACAAAAATAAAGAGTGTTGTTATATGTCATAGCATTTGAGATGATAAATAGATAATTTAAAATCTTGATTTAATATGAAGATTAATTTAGTATTTAGGTAGATAAAAGATGAGTTGTAAGAGATATAGATGAATAGTCTATGCTATTAAAATATAATAACACATCATATCATCATATTAAATGTATTTCGTGGTGAAAGTTGGAAGAGCCTCATGGCATGAGAGCTATTTTTCAAGAGATCATTTGATGTTTGTCAGTATGAACTTTAGTGTTGACGTCAGGAATTAGAGTTGGTTTTGTCGGTCTGAATAAATCTTATGGGTAATTGCATACATTGATATTGTTCTTAGGAGAAAGATACACTCATCTAAATATATGTTGGAATACTGATTATTGATATTAATTACTTATACTGATTACTGTCAATGATTACTAATTGATATTACTCGTTATTGATACTTTATACGAACATTGGCCTTATGAATACCGATTTTTGTAACTACTTACTATTATTGAATATGAATATTGATACTACTATATAACTGTATAACTGATAGACTAATGAGAATGATTGAATTGTATGACTTAATGAAGGATTGATTGAAACCGGTGACCTACATATAACATATATTGATTCATAGATATATATGATTTATAGCATACAATTTCTTGTTTATCTTATATGGATTTTAGATGTAAGATTTTAGTTATTTGTTGGGCTTTTATTTTTAGTGGATGAGTGGCTTTACTCTTAGAGATAGAATACAAAATGAGCATATACATAAAAAGGTTGGAGTAGCTCTAGTGGTACATAAGTTTAGAGAAAGGCGCCTTATATGGGTTGGTCACATAAAATGACAGCCTTTTGATGACCCAATTAGGAGAGTAGATGTAGTTGATTTTACCTATGTTAAGAAAGGTAGATATATACCTAAAATGACTTGGTTAGAAAATATTAGAAATGATATTTCTTTATTAGATTTATATGAGAATTTGACTCTTAATCGGACACAATAGAGAAAAAGGATTCATGGTAGCCGACCCCACTTAAGTGGGATAAAGGCTTAATGTTGTCGTTGTTGTTGGCTTTTTTGCTTATTACATGATTTTATATGTTTACATGAGAGGGTAAGTATCCTATAGCATAAGGAACCAGATAACATGTATAATTTTCTTTCAACACTGCTTAGTTTATTTTAAATTTTTTGTAGCCTATGAAGGCTATTATATATATTATTTTGGACTTGAGATTTTGTTGTTGAATGAAAATATTGACTATAATAATATGAATTGTAATTTTTGTTATTAATTTATTTCTATTATTCAATTAATCAATTCTAAATATTAAATTGATCTAGTTGTAAAAGATTTATCATTGATTGTTAAAAGAAAAGATAATAAAGATAAATAGAAAAAAAATCTTTTACTTTAGATCCCAGAGTGTGACATTCAATCAGGTAGTAGTGGTTAAAAATGCATATTTAAGTAAGAGACATTGAGAGATATATAATAGTCGAGTAATGGGTTTTGAGAAGCCACAAGACAATACTTCATTATCCTTAGTCAAAGGACTATAGTCAGCTAATAGTGGTTAATGGATAGTAATCTGATGATGATCGAGAGATCGTAACCTGACAGTGGTGGTTGGAGAATCATAGCTTATCGAGATGATCCAGAGATCACAATTAAGCAAAATGTGGTTGAGAGATTTTTATGAAGTGACAATGGTTAGAGGATTATAGTTGGGAGATGATGATCGAAGAATCCTAATTGAGTGATAGTGGTCGGGCCATAATTAGGCGATGTTGTCAATGGATCATAGTCAAGAGTCAATGGTTGGATAAAAGTTATTAAGTGTCGATGGTTAGGAGACCATAGTCGATTAATGATTGTCAAAGGAATACAATCAAGAAATAATAGGTAGGGAATCATAGTCGGGCAATGGTGTTCACAGTATTGTAATTAAGTAATGGTGGTTAGATGATCATTGTCAAGTGACTATGATCAGTTGATAATTTTGGTGATCGGGTGATGATTTGATGACTGTGCTTGATGATGTCTAACAAGAACAATTAGGTTATGTTATATTGATATTAATCAAGTGGTGGCCTAATAATGGCAGTAGAATAATGGATAGAAAGTGCCAATTAGGTGGTGATTTGACTGTAGCAGTTGAGCCATGGTATAGTAATGCTGCTTACATAGTGGTCTAGCTTTGGTGTTCTAGGGAGCACTAGAGTCATATATCATGTGTATGAGCTATCTTTAATCTTTAGCTAATGTCCAATCCCTAACCCCTACTTTTATATAGATAATGGGGACCTATATAATTTTTTTTTAGAGTGGAATGCCTTTTAAAATTTTCCAAATCCAAAACACTCCATTAGATGGCATGTGTTGAATCTCTTGATCATATATTATTGTTTTAGTAGTATGGTATCTTAATGATGTCAAAATTAGGTTATTTTAGCCTTGTACTCATCGTTACACTCAATTTGACTCCAGGCCTATGAGATTAGGACATTATTTGTTTGCCTAATTAATATTTTAAAGATTTAATTATGCATCATATTTTTAATTTAGGATTATTTGAGCACTAACTAAGTTAACTTTTGGTGTTGATGAATTTATCTCATGATGTTGTTCAGTCTGCCTTTAAGTTCTTAAAAATTAGAGTTTGGATGTTCTTGATTTTAATTTCAAAGATTTCTAATTTAAATATACATTGAGATTTTGCCATATCAAATCAAGTTTTGATGATGGATTACATATATATGTTTCTTTATATACATGTTGCATTCCAAAATATTATTTGCAATAAGTGTTAGAAGACTTATTATTGTCTTAGCATTATATGGAGGAAATGACTTATGGGATATTTAAAATGTGATAGTATATTTAAATATTTCAAAAAATATTGTCATTGACCTAGCACCATAATGCTCTAAATCTAAGCACTGCAACACTGACCTAATCACTGTAGAACTGAGAAGATGGCATTGCAATGCCAATGTCCAACACTACTGCTTCGCTCAATCCAGCACCCACAATAACAGAGAATAACACCAATACTCGCCAGCATAGTGCCAAAGTGCTCCCATGCAAAATATTCATTCATGCAAGTTTTTATAATCCATTTAAAATTAGGTATTTGGCAATTCATTAATCAATTAAAATTTTAGGTCATTACAATTAATCTATCTGTAGCACCTAAATATAGGGTTTAGGGTTTGGTTTTTGGTTATGGTGGTATAATTAGGGATGATAATGGGAATTTCATCATGGCTTATGCTGGTCCTTTGCAGATGTGTTATATCATTTATGTTGAGCTTTTAGCCATCTTACATGTTTTTCTATTGGATATCTAAGATATATATCGAGGTGGATGCCATTTATAGTATTTTCTATTTAAATAATTTTGTTGAGAAAGTTTACCAGGCTGATTTGTTCTACCTGATTAGGGAGATTAATACTCTATTAATCTTGGATAATTATAAATATTACACTTAATTATAGGGAGGGTAATGCTTGTGCTGATTGATTAATTAATTGTGGTTGTAACCTTGAGTATCTCACTAATTTTAGTTGTTTTAATCAACATACTATTTTCAAATGCATCATTAGATTAGAGAAAATTGGTTTTCCTTATGTCAGAATCTATGTTGGTTTATTTCTGGGGTTTTGGGCTTTCTTTCTCGAGTGGTTTGTTTAATGTTGGGCTATGGATGGTTGAATTTCTTGTTAACCTTTCATTCTTTATGATTTTTTCAATTCGCTAACGGTTTTACTAATTTGCCTTTTATGTTAGTTGCTATTATGAAGGAGATTGGTGCTGGTGTTTCTCATGAGGTTTTGAGTGTAACCTAGTTCATTTTAGTTCTCCTTTTTCTAATGCATAATTTTCTTGTCCAGTGCCTTCACTTGTGAGGGGTTAGGCTTATTATTAGCGATGATTGTACTCCTTTATTTCATGATTTAAGCCTTAAGTGCTTATAATCTATTCTATATATTTAGTGTGTTTGGTACTTTGGTGGTGTTATTCGGCTTTTTAGGTCTTTCGGGACTGCTCTATTAATTGGTTTTTTAGGCTCTACAGGTATCCTCTAAGAACTCAATTGTGCTATCCCTTAGGAATTGAAGAGCATCATTTGCAACCGTTGAGAAACAACAATGAAATCATTTCAGTTGGGTCAATCTCATGATTTTTTCCTTTCGTGCACATAAAAAAATTTGTTGTTTCTTTTAATTCTTGCACTCCTCTCTAATATATGTGTATGTGAGATCTTTGTATAACAGCTTAAAAAAATAAATCTCCGATTGTTCTGGAATATAACAATATTTATACATATAGATGCATATGCGTGTGCATACATACATACATATCTATATTCATATATGTATACATTAATAATAACTTGATTAACCTTATTAAAATTCTCACAATGACGCAATTCACACAATCTATACAATCATCAATTACAAATATTGTGCATCCCCTCCGAAAGGACCCTTTCTAATCGAATTATCACCAATGTCAAATCTATCTACTCCTCTAATCGAGTGAGCATCTTTCTTTCAAATCCTTCAAATAAAAAAAATCTTCAAAGCCAAATAATATGCTATGATCTCATTATCAAAAATCCTTTGATTTGGCTCCAACACATTACCATCGCTCAGTAAAATCTCCACACTCACTCAGCATTTTGTTTCACCAAAGATTTGACCTTCCAACAACTATACTTTCTCCAGCCTAAAAAATTTGACCTCAGCGCTATTATAATATCTCTCAATGCCCGCACGGCAACTTCAGTATTTCTCGTCTTCTTCTCTCGAAAGCCCTAATAATTTTTTTTTTTAAATATAATTTGACCAATTTTATATAAGATAACTTTTTAACGTATTTATTGCAATTTCATTAAACTCGACTTGGTCTTTATATCCAAATCAGACCCGGTTCGGTCTGTAGCTATCCGGTCTGCTGCACACTAGTGATGTACACGCGGCATTCAAATATTCGTCATGAATATGTTTTTTTTTTTTGGGAAAATGTTAAATTGAACCCATGATTTAACCCCGATATCGCATCGATTTCCGTATTTGGAATGCACGGTCACGTGCCGGTTGCAGACCTCTCAGCTTATGTACAAAAATGGAAATTGGGTGTAAAATAATGGTTAAATTTTGGGTTCCCTTAAAGATCCCAACTTAAAAGAATCCGCCAGTATATAAGGGAGGATAGGTAGTGGTGCATAAACTCATTCGATATCCTCCTCTCTGCAAGTCTTTCTCCTTTGGCAAAGGCTTTTGAGAATCGGCGCGAATCTTGGAGCATCACGTGGTGGTGGACGATGGCTTCGGTGTGCATCAACAATGTCGCAATGTCGCCGGAGAAGTTTCTCGACTGTCCGCCTGTTCAACCTTCACACGGCTGGCTCAGTCCTAGCCTCTCATTTAGCCGCGATTTCGCCGATGGTAACGGGAAGAATGGCGGTGAGAAGTCCGATCGGGAGGGTTCGGTGATGGATTTCGCCGATTTTGAGTTCCGGCTCAATGATCCCGTAACGATGATGTCCGCAGACGAGCTTTTCGTGGACGGGAAGTTGGTTCCTCTGCATCTCGTGCCGCTTCAGCCGGCAGCGGAGCCCGAGTTGGAGATCAGATCACCTGATTCGATGCATTCGCGGTGTGTAGAAAAGGTTTCGGGATCAGATCATCTTTACTCATTTTCACCGAAGGCGCCGAGGTGTTCAGGTGTGTTGAAGGAACTGCTCTGTATGAAGAGGGCACAGAGTACCGATGCAGAGAGCCAGAAGACCGTGACGGCTTCTTCTAAGGTTTCCAATGCCAAATCTCTGAAACATCTCCTTCGCCTGAACTCCAGATCTCCCTCGATCGACTCCAACCTGGGGTTTCAAACCCTTCGTGACACTGATTACGAATCGGTGTCCATTTCATCAGCTCGCGCCTCACTCTCTTCTTCTTCGTCCTCTGGTGCTGACCACGAGGATGTTCCGCGTCTCTCCCTCGACTCCGATAAGATCACCCCGCTCCCCATGTCTCCGTGCCGAAATCGATCGCGGGCTAGGGTAGCGAAGACTAGATCACTGGCATTCCGCCGGCCTTCTGAATTGTCTGCGGGCGGTAATATTGCTGCCATGCGGATCGGTCTGAGTTCGACCCGATGGGCTTCTGAATCGGATTTGGAAGGCCACGCCGCATTCAGAGCCGGCCGCAGCCTTATGCTTCACTCGTCGGAATCCGATGATCTCCCTTCGCCGCTGAAACCTTTGATGGACAGCCCGCGGCTCAATGCATCAGGGAAAGTTATTTTCCAGGGGCTTGAAAGAAGCTCAAGCAGCCCAAACATTTCCAATGGCGATCCGAGATCTCGCCCTCGCGGAATGGTGCGGTCTAGGTCAGCTAGCCTCATGGTCACTCCCGTGCTTAATGTTCCTTTTTGCAATCTCCGCAGCACGGCCAAGCCCGCTTCGGTCTCAGGCTTCGGCCAACTCTTCTCGCACCCTAAAAGGGAGAAAGATGGCTCATCTGCAGCAAAGTACAGCATCAGCAACTCAAATAGCTTCTCCAAAACAAAATGCGAGAAATCGGTAACCCACGGGATTTAACTAGATAGAAAAATCCCAAATTAAATCACTAAACTAGAAACAATTCAAAATTAACTCTAGTTTAGCTTTTTTTTTTTTCTCCCCTTAAATTTTTTCCATGCGTTTGTTTCAGAATCAGACTACCCTGCTTGCTATTAATATAAATATTAGTCCTTTAGGTTGGATTTTCAGTTCATTTTTGTAAACACTTTCCTCCCACCATCGTTTTGCTCTGCTTCCAAAGCTCTTATCTGTTTTGCTTGGACGCTGGTGGACATATTTGTAACAACAGATGAAGCTGTTTGGGTTCTTTTGTTCACTCTCGGTTTGGCGAGATTTAGCTTGGCAGAATCAAAAATTTATTTTATTTACAAAGTTCTTGTCTACCAACTGATGGATAAATCAAAAATTTCCTCTTTTATGAAAATTTTGGTGCTTCGCGTTGTAATATTGCATGTGCGCATATGCAGGCTTTACTGTTCTACATGTGCTAAGCCCGCAGATGCTCCCTTCGCGATAAAAAAGGGGGGACTTCGTTATTCCTTCTAACGTTTTCTCTCGCACCAATTCCGAGCAGCTGCTGCGGATGTGATCTAAACTGTGCGCTCCACCTCAGATTATCCTTTGGGCTCCCGTGTGCCTTTTTAATTTTCCAAAGAAATTCTCTCGCAAGTCACAAGTGTTTTGTACGTTATTAATTTGTCCTGTTGCACTGGGAGACAGGGAGTCCAACAAGGGAATTTTTATTTGGTCTGATGAACGTACGTGTTCTACGTTCGGCAGGCATTGAGATCGCGCCACGTAGCAGACACAAAATGAGAAATACCGAGCAAATATCAAGCAATACCGGCAATAACGAGAAATACCATTATGTGAAGACAAATACCGAGTAATACCGAGTTTTTCTAGAAAATACCGAGTTTTTTTAGAAAAAACTCGGTATTGCTCGGTATTACTCGATATTGATCTTCACATAACGGTATTTCTCGTTATTGTCAAACAATACCGAGCAAAAACCGAGTAACTCAGTGATAACCGAACGTAGAGCTACGTTCGGTCAGAGGACCTAATAAAAGTTCCCAACAAGGACGTGATTTTCAAGCCAATATTACATTGGATAGAAAATAACAAGAAAATTTTACAATATAAACATTCCTGTGTTCTCATTTAAAATTATTTCATTTCTAAACCGTTTGTAGTCTAAAAAAGTACTAAGAAATGTGATTGATGGGGATAATTGGTGAGTGATAAGTGCTGAGTGGTGAACTCTCAAGAGCTGTCTTCGAGCAGATTAATTATTTTGTGTGGATGCTGAATGTCTTATAGAGACTAATCAGAATGCATCATGTCACATCTTCGTTGTGTACGGTTAGGGGTGTCAATTTTTGACACGACACGAAAATCCGACCCGGACCCGACCCGGACCCGCCGGGTTGGACCCGACCCGATTTCAAAACGGGTCGGGTTCGGGTTCCAGAAATCGACCCGTTTCAAAAAACGGGTCGGGTTCGGGTTGACCCGGCGGGTTGCCGGGTCAACCCGCCAACCCGTTTAATTCAAAAAATTTCGAAATCCCGCCCTCTGCCCGCTGCCCCCGCCCCCTGCCCGCTGCCCCGCTGCCACGCGCCGCTGCCCGCTGCTGCCCCTGCTGCCCCCCCGCTGCCCGCCTGCTGCGCGCTGCCACGCGTGACGCGCCGCTGCCCCCGCTGCCCCCGCCGCGTGCCGGCGCTGCCCCGCCGCGCGCTGCCCCCCGCCGCTGCCCCGCCGGGTGCCGCGCGCTGCCGCCGCGCGCTGCCGCCGACGCCTGCCGCCGCGCGCTGCCGCCGTCGTGGTTTCCGGGTCGTGTCGGGTCAACCCGGCAACCCCCCGGGTCGGGTCCGGGTTCGGATTTTCGACCCGTTTCTCTACCCGGGTCGGGTTAGGGTTGACCCGTTTTCCACCCGGGTCAGTTCGGGTTCGACCCGAACCCGACCCGTGACCCGAAATTGACACCCCTATGTACGGTGGCTCGGTACTGCTCGGTACCGTTGGTGTGTTTGCACATGATTCACCTCTAAACATAGTTGTGTCCCGGGCTCCGCACAAAATAATTTCTCCTTCATGCGTGGAAAGTGTCAGCGTTATACAGCTGATTTTTTAATATTCAGAGTGATTTATTGATAGGGTTGGATCCGACGAGCATGCAATGCATTGGTGGACCCATTATCCAAGTTCACTTTCCGAGTTCAGGTTGGATATTCAATGAGAAATATATTAATGCTCTTATTTATATTCAGGGCTCCACACCGATAATCTTTTCTCATCATATTTTTAATGATAAAATGTTTTGGTCTTCCTTTAAAACTGTGCCGAGTAAGCAAGTAATGTGGCTAAAACAAAAAAAAAAATTGGGGGGACCAATTTCTCTCATCACCTACAAGGGAGATATACTTTCAATATAATTTCTTGTGTATTGAACATTTTTGTTATAAAATTTCTAACATCTTTATTGCTATAATTTACCCTTGGATCAGTTCAGGAGAGTTTAACTATGTTAAGGCTCTTGATGAGAACATTGTTGAAAATCCCTTGTCCCCTCCAAGCTTGTTGACTGCAAAATTTATATTTTCAATGTGGACCTTTTAGTGTTACCTCACAACAGCCTTTTCTTTAGGGGTGTCAATATTTGATAGACTTGAAAATAAGACACGAAAATCGGATCCGAACTTGACCCGAAAAATTTGGTTTAGGGTCGACCCATTTAACAAATGGATCAGGTTTGAGTTCACTTCGGTCATTTGAAAAATCGAGTCTGGTCTAGGTCAACCCGCTAACTTGGAAATGACCCACTACTGCTTCTCACCAACATGTCATGTGCATGCATCTCGTCTATGTTGAGTATGACAGACCTGGGCGCCCGCACGTCCTGTGAACCTGTACGTCTCGCCTACGCACCGCATCTCGGGCATGATCCCTCACATAGTGTTGCAAACCACGTCCCACACTTGATGAACGCTTGCCTACGCTTGTCCAGATATGCGATTCAAGTCGGGTCTGGGTTTAAATTTTGAACCCGTTTGTGTATTAATAGTTTTTCTTGCTAAACCCCTGAATCTAATGATAGATACATTTTTAGGGTATTACTGAAAGTGGTCGTGTGTAGCTCTAATTTACTCTAAGAAAAAAAAAAATGCCCGACCGGTGCCAATTGGAGAGGTTGAAGCTCCAATAAATGAGGTAAAAAAACAAGGAAAGTTCGTGTGAAGGAGGACTAGCAACGGAAAGAAGATGAGGCACATTTATATGTGAAGAGTGGAAATCAAAATACAAGGCCTAAAATATCTTAATTTTATGTGAAAATTTATGTATGAAGTCTATATGATGTTACATAATAATTTTTAGAATTATATGATATGTTAGGATTTGGGATAAGTGCGTTTAAAAGAAACATAAAATTGTTATGATAAAAGTATATTCTTAAAATATTTGTATTATAAATTCATTAACTTATATAACAACTTTCTTATAGCTATTATATTTCAATAGATTTAAATATTAAAAAATATTTTCATCTCATAAACTATTAAAAAAGAATAAAAACAAAATTATGCTCAAACTAATATACGATAGACAGTTAAAAATAAAAAGAAGAAAAAAAAATTCCAAACATCCCCAAAAAGAACTTGGTTTCATGGTTGTGTAAAGCTTATCGACTTATGTTGTAGAGATATATATTTTGTGTTATAACATTTACGTTGAGAGAGAGAGAGAGAGAATTTAATGTTCTAGCTTTACACAAAAGATACAACACGCATATAGAGATAAGAGATGAGTATAAGAATTGCAATAGACATTATATTTTTTTTTTTTACTTGAAAAACTCTGGAAAGGCAAAAACTATAGGGTCCGACCAAGTTAAAAGTGATTTCGCTGGTATCTATATTTAATTACAACTTAAGCTCGTTCTCAGGGAAGACCTTGATGCATTATAAATGACACATTAGTTGATGAAAGTTGAAAGACCCACTTGGTAGACTCCAACACAAAATTCAAGTGCTGAAATTAAGAGTCAGAGTTGATCTTGATGACATGCATTGAGATAAGTGATGGTGTGCTTTGTGTGATTTTCTGATGATGGCGCTCTGACATTGACTCAATGGTGTTGTTCGGGTCATTGGACCGACGATGATGATTGGATGGTGGTTGAACAAATGTTATTAGACAGTGGTGCTTCAATATCCTTATAGAGCCTTAGAGCTCTCTTTAATCTCAAGAGAGTTTTGGCTTCAGCCCTAAGCTCCTCCTTCAATAAAGAGTGGTTGCTTATTTATAAATTTTTTTAGAGTGATATGTTTGTAATGTTATGTGTGGAATTTGATTGTTTTGATCAATTTTGTAGTTTTGTTGTCTCAACCTCAAAGCTTGTTGTGTACATTGGGGGGTGTGGGGGTTTATCCCCTGCTTGGGTTTGGGTGCTTTGCGCACGAATATCTAGGTCTATGCATGTCAAATTTTGAGATTATTATTTGGTCAACTAACTAATATATAATTCCCCCCCCCCAAAAAAAAAAAAAATGTCCAGACATTTTTAATTATGCTTCAGGTACTTGATTTGGACTCATTTAAGCTCGGATTGTGTTATTTTGTGTCATTGGATTCCCCTCGTTGAAATGTTTAATTCGAATATAAATTTATTGAAATGAGAGTCAAAATAGCCCTGAATTCAACGTTGAAGGTTTTTAATACACTAGATTCGTATCCGATGAAGATGATTTTGGATGACATATTCAAGCCATAGCAAGCGTGTAAAATTGTGATAGTTTTTCTTAATAAAGCAAAACTGGTAAACAGTCATCCTATCCTCGTTCTATTCATCTGCTAGGAAGAAGTTATGGATTTTTGGGCTCATCGCAACCATGGGCCGAGCTGCTAATGGGCCATTTCAGGCCTTCACTTTGTGAGTGCTGTGCGTATACTTTTTTGTCTAGAGTATCTTATGCCCGTGCCAGGCCGAGCTCACGAGCAAGACTTGCTCCTCTCTCCCCCTCTCGAAAAATTATTAGGTCCTCAAACTGGACGTAGATCTACATCCGGTCAGAGCTAAAATCGCGCCAAAAAATGAGAAATACCAAGAAAATACCGAGCAATACCAAACAATAACGAGGAATACCATCATGTGAAGACCCAATACCTATACCGAGCAATACCGAGTTAGGAAAAACTGGGTATTTTTTTGTATAACTCAGTATTGCTCGGTATAGCTTGGTATAACTCGGTATTGGTCTTCACAGAGCGGTATTCCTCGTTATTACCAAATAATACCTAGCAATACCGAGCAAATACCGAGTTTTTAGTCGCGATTTTAGTGCCGACCGGATGTTCCTCTACGTCCGGTCGGAGGACCTAATAATTGTTCAGCCCTCTCGGTCTCATTCATTCATCCCATCCTATATCCTCGCTATATTTTAATTTTTTTAATAAATAATGCATAAAAAAAATCTACGCAAGATTCATATCATAAAATGATATAAACACTTATTAATGGGAATTAATAATTTTATTACTTAGAACACCTGTAAATGTGTGTGGAAGGAGCTAAAATATACAATTAACTTAAAATTCATTTGGGACAATTTTCATATTATTTTTTTAAATAGTTTTTTCAGTACAAAAATGATTTGAACTAAAAATTTGTATGCTAGCAAGTTATTTTAGAAAACAATATGAACTACGAAAGTTGTCCAAATGAAGCATAAGACTATTGTTTCGTTTGGGACAAATTTTTTAATACTTTCTAAAACAACTTTTTCATACAAAATTTTTTGAATTAGAAAATTTTGAACTAAAAAAATTTTATGAAGGCAAAGACAAAAAAAAAAAAAAACCCAAAAAACAAAAACAAATCAAAAAATGATAATTCTTTAATGATGATAATATGTCATCATGATTGTTTTACTAATAAAAGTGAACACAAAGTGGCTCAGATGGGCATGACTAACACTAGTGCCTATTAGACATTAGATGATGATGATGATGAGAATTGATATTGGTTTGACAATTGTTTACATGCCAAGTAAAAATTATAGATATTGATGTTGATTAACGATCGATCGATGTCGGACGATATTGATGATTAGTGTTGATATTTGTCAACATTAGACATATGGAGACAAATGATGACAAACAATAGCATTGGTTGAGAATAAGTATAATTATCAATTGGTGATTTGAGCCCATGACTATTAGTACGACTCCAAATTTCTTTATGCTAAAAAATTCCTTTTAATATTTACAAATATGAGATATATATCATTGCTATAATGAACTTAAAATTGAGAAAGTTTAGATTATTCTTGTTGAAATGTTTGTTTCAATCAAAACAAATAAAATTCAAAGAATAATTGACCTGCAAATGATATATAGAAATTTTTTATTATGCTTTTAACTATTTGATTTAGGCTTCGTTTAGAACGGTTTTCTTACTAGCTACTTCTTAAAAAAGCTTTCTAGCACAAAAATTAATTTTTTGTACTAGAAAGTTGCTTTAAGAAATAATAAGAAAGTCATCCAAAACGCAGCCTTAGACTAAGTTAGGCTTCGTTTGGGACGGCTTTTTTACTGCTTTCTAAAACGGAGTTTTAGTACAAAATTTTTTATTTTTGTATTAAAACTCCGTTTTAGAAAGCAATGAAAAAGCCGTCCCAAACGAAGCCTTAGTCTTAGAATTTTGGCTTTGATATTTATGTATTTTGATGTCTGAAATTTTTTTAAAAAAAAAATCTTGTTTCATCAATATTTTTTGCGAAGGCATATCAAGCTCAAATTGCCGGCTTGGCTCTTTGGCATTTTTTCCCCCTCAGTTTATATCTTTTCATTTCTTGTATATTTGAGGTTATATATGTTAGAGCAATGTAATCAAAAGAAATAATGTCCGGTACTATCCTATGGCAAGCTGACACGTGTACTAGATGTATTCCCTCTCATATCACCTCTATTTATACTCAGCCCTTTGTAATGCAATGCAAGAAGATTGAATAATATTTCTATTCCTCAATCAAGATCTATTTGCTCTTCTGTAACCCGAATTGGGTTTCTTCATGGTATCAGGAGAAAGCTGATCCCAGGCTAATCGCATGACGACACCAGCTTCGGCTTCCCTTTCCTCTATGGCGGACACCACCGGAGCAAGATCCACCGCTCCGGCGATCTCGCATTCTCTTAAGTTCGTTATTTCAAATCTCAAATTCTTAGTTCCACACTCTCTCACCCCTGATAATTTTCCAATTTGGAGTACACAAATTTCCAAATTATTCAAAGCAAATGGCTTTGGGGTCTTCTTGGATCCAAAATCTGGACCGGAGAACTTTGATCCAAATCAAGATCCTCAATCTTGGATGGTCACGGACCAAAACTTAGCAACGGCCATGTGCTCCACTATATCACCGGTGGTTCTACTTACGTGATTCACCTAGAATCACGCAAGAAATCTGGACGACGCTTCACACAAGATTTCAATCTTCAAACCGGTCTATGGTAATACAACTCAAAAATGAGCTGCACAATATATCCATACAATCTCTATCCATGACGCAATATCTTACCGAAATCAAGAAGATCGTGGATCAAATTTCGTCCGCGGGATCTTCCGTCGATCCGGAAGATGCCATGATCTACATCCTCAACGGTCTACTGCCGGCATACCAATCCTTCACCACTACAATTCGCATGATGCAAAACTCTATGACTCTTGACAACTTATATGCGCTTCTTATAAGCGAAGAAATACACCTAAAATCAGCCACACAAAAGTTCACGTCTGCGCAAGAAAACCTATCTGCGTTGTTCACATCTAGGGGACGAGGCAGACGGGGTCGATCCAGACCGAACAATACTCCAACCGTATACAACAAACCGGCGCAATCCATCGGCGTTCAATGTCAAATCTGCAAGAAGAGAGGTCATGAGGCGGACGCATGCTGGCACAGACTCAATGCCAACTACATTCCAAATCAGCCACCATCCAAGAACAATAATGCTCTCATTGCAAACAATGATACTACCTCGGGCGTTGATTGGTACATTGATTCGGGGGCCTCGTCACATATGACAAATTCGACAGATCATCTTACCAACTACTCTTCATACCATGGTAATGACATGGTAACTATTGGGGACGGAAGATCGGTACCAATTGCCCACTCGGGGTCGGGTATCCTTCCAACCCCGTCCAGTAAGCTCCTTCTTTCTCGTCTTCTGCACATTCCATCTCTTTCATGTAATCTTCTGTCTATATCTAATCTTGTAAAGGATAATAATATTTCCATTACAAGATTAACTCTACAGAATTTCAGGTCTCTCCAAAGGCTCTATCGGCTGCAAGATATTCGGTTGATTGGCACAGAAGGCTTGGTCACCCTCACAGGCGTATTCTTCAGCAAATATCGCGCAAGAATCCGTCATTACAAATACATTCACAAATGTCTACGTGTACTTCTTGTTTGTCTTGTAAGGGACACAAGCTCCCCTTCGAACGATCTACGAGCAATACAAGCGCTCCGCTTGAACTTGTTCACTCGGACGTGTGGGGACCCTCTCCGGTTCCCTCACATTCGGGGCACAACTATTATGTGATTTTCATTGATGACTTTTCTAGATTTGTTTGGCTATTTCCGCTTCAATCTAAAGCTGAAGTTACTAACATCTTTATTAATTTCACTAACTATATTGAACGTCAAACAAATCGCAAACTCAAAATAATACGCACCGACGGAGGTGGGGAGTTTATAAATCACAATTTTCAAAACTTCACACGATCGACCGGAATTGTACATCAAACTTCAAGTCTGTACACGCCAGAACAAAACGGTATAGCTGAACGAAAGCATCGGCATATAATTACTATGACCAGAACACTGCTTCATACAGCCAGATTACCCATGACGCACTGGATCGAGGCAGCTCTCACAGCTGCATATCTCATTAATCGTGTTCCTTTAATAACAACCAAAAACATGTCTCCACTTCAACGCATGTTCAACGTATCACCATCGTATGAACACCTTCGTGTATTCGGGTGCTAGTGTTATCCCCTCTCTACTCTGGTCACTCGCAACAAACTCATGCCAACATCCGCTGCCTGCATATTTATAGGATACTCTGACACAATGAAGGGCTACAAGTGTCTAAATCTGGTAACAAATAAGGTCCTTATATCTCGCAACGTTAAATTTAATGAACTTGTTTTTCCTTATAAAAATAGGACCACTACTACCCAACCGGTTTCAACTAATATCCTGTCTAATCTCCTCATTCCTGTTTCTACGTTTCAGGCAACCACAACGTGCGATCAACATATTGCACGCCCAACCGAGAATATTACCTCTGTTAATGATACAACGGTGGCTTCACCCACTGATCAAAACAGACCAATCGGCAAATCCATACCTCAACGAATACAGGGATCTCCATCTCGTCATCAGATGATAACAAGAACGAAAACTGGTTCGCTTAAGCCAGTTCAAAGACTCAATTTAAGTCACCAACAACAAAATCACCGTGATCCCACTACTTACAACGAAGCTAGTAAACACGCTGCTTGGAGCACGCTATGGCAGATGAATTCTATGTGCTACAACGACAGGGTACGTGGGAACTAGTTCCGCCACCACCAAACTGCTCCGTTCTTGGCTCAAAATGGACCTATCGGACAAAATACAACTCGGATGGCTCGATAGCTCGATTCAAGGCTAGACTAGTAGCCCAAGGAAATCAACAAGAATTCGGCTTGGACTATCGGGACACATTTAGTCCGGTAGCAAAACTACCAACCATTCGTGTACTATTCATCATAGCCATATACCACATACGGAATGTTCATCAACTCGACGTTGCAAATGCCTTCCTGCACAGTGATATCAACGAGACAGTGTACATGCGCCAACCTAAAGGCTTTGAAGACACGGCTCTACCAAACCACGTATGCAGGCTTCGAAAGGCAATATACGGGCTACGTCAAGCACCGCGACAATGGTACACATGCAACTTTCACTACCTATCTTATACAAATCGGTTTTGTGCACAGTCAGGCGGATCCGTCCTTAATGATTATGCATAAAGAAAGTGTACAAATATACCTACTTGTATACGTGGACGATATCCTCATAACCGACAACAACAACAAAGCTATGCAAGCAATCGTTGAACATATGAAACTCAAATTCACTATAAAAGAACTAGGAATGGCAAGACAATTCCTCGGCATCCAAATTGAATCTACCTCTGATAAGTTTTTTCTATCTCAAAGTTCCTATGCCAACTCAATTGTACAAATGGCCGAATTGCAGAAAATGCAATTCGGTCTCTAATCCCTCTTTACAAAACTTCCATATATTATTTCTGAGGACCGTCCATGGCTAGACGCTTGTCAATACCGAAAAATTATTGGTTCTCTCCAATACTTAACTCTTACAAGACCTGATATATAGTATGCGGTCAATGCTCTATCCCAACATATGCACGATGCAAATCATTCTCTCATGCTCATGCTCAAGAAACTGTTACGGTACATTAAAGGATCCGCAGATTTTGGTCTTCCGATCAGCAGATCAAACCTTCAGCTACGGACGTTTTCGGACGCTGATTGGGCCTCAGATCCGGTTACCAGGAAATCAACATCCGGGTATTGCACGTTTCTTGGTGATACACTAATTTCTTGGACTGTAAAGAAGCAAACCACCGTGTCTAGATCTTCAACAGAATCCGAGTACCGCGCTCTAGCGTCAGCCACGGCAGATACAATTTGGCTCAAATGGTTACTTGCTGATTTTCACCTGCAACACAACCAGCCGGTGGACATCTACTGCGACAATACGTAGACTATCGCTCTATCTAACAATCCTGTTTTTCATGCCCGCACAAAACACATTGAAATCGATCAACGATTCGTCCGTGATCACATTCAAAACAACATCATTCGTTTACTTCCTATTAGCACGATCGATCAAATAGCGGATATACTAACCAAACCCTTATCAACCGCTCGGTTTAAATTTTTAAGATCCAAACTCACGATTGCTACCCGATCTTCTGTTTGCGGGGGAATGTTAGAGCAATGTAATCAAAAGAAATAATGTCCGGTACTATCCTATGGCAAGCTGACACATGTACTAGATGTATTCCCTCTCATATCACCTCTATTTATACTCAGCCCTTTATAATGTAATGCAAGAAGATTGAATAATATTTCTATTCCTCCATCAAGATCTATTTGCTCCTGTAACCCGAATTGGGTTTCAGGCAGCAATGATTTACATGAGTCTGTATTAGTCCCCAATAAAGCTGAGTCCTGTTTGGAACTTTATATCATTGTTAGCTGTCCAGATTTCCCATCGAATCGAATATAGCAGATGGAAGCAGCTTGAGCTTAGATCATTCATATTTATATGCAGCTAGCCTTCAATTGCCTGCTACTGCTACAACTTGTTCACTAATTGCCACTGTTACTTTGCTGCTTTCTGCAAGAAGAGATCCCCAAGATACGCAGCTCGAACAATGGCGTAGACTCCTACTCCACCATAAGATATCTTTTAGCGTTTTAGGCTTGGTTTAGGACAGACTTCTTAAACTAGTTTTTTAGTAGAAAAAAAATAATTTTTATATTAAAAAATTATTTTAAAAAATGATAAAAAAGCCGTCTTAAACGAAAACTTAGTTTAGCGATTTCGCTCCTATTTATATTTCTTTTTGTAACCACACTTCTTCTTATGATTTAGATTTCTAGTGCGCTCCTTAAAATTTTACCTTTTGATTTAGTTTTTTTAAGAGATAGGTTAATGCTTCTTTTAAAATAGTTTTCTTAATATTTTGTAAAACTGTTGTAAAGAAACTTTTTAAAAACTATTGTTAATATAATTTTTTTTTAATAGCAACAAAAAAGTAATGAAAGAAATTATAGTTGCAGTTTGAAAAGAAAAATAATAAGAAAATTATCACAAATTTTTTGTTTTTATTTTTAAAAACCCCTTTCTCGGCCACATTTTGAAAAAATATTTTTTCAAAATAGTATTTTGAAAGCAAAATATTGAAATAGTGGCAAAAAGACTATATTATTAACACATTATTCTAACTGCTTTTTTTTTCAAGAAAAACAGTAAAAAATTATTCCAAATAAAATCTTATTGATTTAGGCTTCTACTACAAAATCATGAGTTCAGCACGTAACATATTTAGAGTATGCGAGTGATTTTGTAATTAAATTTGTTCAAATTCTACCAATAAAAAAAGAGATTAATAATTATCAATAAAAAATATTGAAGTATGATTTATTTGAACACATGTATAATAATAATAAAATAATAATATATGTAATAAATTTTTAGTTCTATTGAATCAAATCTTTGTCAAGCAGATTAATTGCTATTGTTAAACACAAAATTAAGTTCATGTTTTTTTTTTTCAAGTAAAAAATTGACTGAGTTTTTATTATTACATTAAATATTATTTCGGAAAAGTATTATTTTTTATAAATGAGTCTAAATGGACCTTATTGAGTAGCCCATGAGACTAAGGTTTCGTTTGGGACGGCTTTTTTGCTGCTTTCTAAAATGGAGTTTTAGTACAAATTTTTTTATTTTTGTACTAAAACTCTGTTTTAGAAAGCAATAAAAAAGCCGTCCCAAACGAAACCTAAGATTTCGTTCATGATAGTTTTCTATTTAGTTTACTTTTTAAATCGCAAGCATAATTTTTATTTGTTCATCTTTTTTTATTATTTTCAAGAAATTTTTCCTCTAGGAAGTTGTTGCTTTCTACAACACCTTTTAAAAAAGTTAAAATAGACTCAAACAGAACTTAAGGTTTCATTTGGAATAGTTTTCTTATTTTCTTAAAAACTGTTGTTTAATACAAAAATTTTTTAAAAGTAGCAGAAAAATAGCGACAAAAAAGTGAAAAACTATCACAAATGAAGTCTAACTCAAATTTATCACAAGCTTTAGAGGGTTTAGTTAGACTTAATTATAATTATTTAACCCATTTAACACAATCATTCAAAAGCTTCATCTCATTTTGGGGAAAAATTATTAGGTCCTCCCACCTGGCGTAGAACTACGTCCTCCCACCGCCAAAAAACTCGGTTTTTGCTCGGTATTACTATGTATTATTTGGTAATAACGAGGAATATCATCATGTGAAGACCAATACCGAGTTATACAGAGCTATACCGAGCAATACCGAGTTATACAAAAAAATACCGAGTTTTTTCTAGGAAAAACTAGGTATTTTTTTGTATTGCTCGGTATTGCTCGGTATAGCTCGGTATAACTCGGCATTGGTCTTCACATGATGATATTCCTCGTTATTGTTTGGTATTGCTCGGTATTTGCTCGGTATTTCTCATTTTTTAGCGCGATTTTAGCTCTGGGAGGACGTAGTTCTACGTCAGGTGGGAGGTCCTAATAATTTTTCCATTTTGGGACACTACTTGTAAGCTTAAGAAATACAGTGAGCTCAAGCTTACTTTTTTTTATGCTATGCACTATAGCAATCTTCCCCATGCTCTTTTAATCTGCTTCTTTAGGCTTTGTTAGAGATAAAATATTTGTACAGAGTAGAGAAGGAGGATGTTTTGAATGACGAAGAAAGAGGATATTGTATTATATTTTTCTCTCTTATATCAAATGGACAAGGCCAAAGACTTATTTATACGTGTACAAAGACTATTCTAGAAACATTACATGCATTAAAACAATCAAGAACAACGTTTGAACTATGCTTGAACCTTACTAAAAAATTATTCCAACCATGATTAAACCTTGCTCGAACAATCTTTGAACCTTATTTGAAAGATTAAAAAATGGTTCAAATTTTCTTGTAGCAAGTAATGTGATGTTTAATGTCATTCTAGATTAGTGATTAAAGCACGAATTATACAGGAAAACCTACATACCCAATTGTATAACATCACTTATCTTGAATAAAGATAATGATTAAAAAATAGGTGAAATTATTGGGAATGGATGCCGTCCAGAGACGAATCAGAACGGGCCACGTAACCTGTTTGTTGTGTGTCGTAGCTGTGTATCGGATGATGTGGCGCGTTGTGATTCGCCTCCGGACGGTCTGGTGTATGCATATAATTATTTCTTGAAAAATAGAGACAATTATTGAGGAACTTTATTGTACGTTGATCAGAAGCGCCCTGAAGAAGTGTTGGGAAGAAAGGTCAAGGAGCTTCTTATTTAACATGATTTTTAGCAAGAGTTACGAATCCTATTTCAATATAACATTGTTACTTTAATCTAAAATGAATTTAAGGGTATATTCATATGACCAATTATAGCTATTATGTATTTATGTGACATATAATTAATGTCAATTTTCACAAAATTATTGAACCTTTTATTCTAAATTTATATTTATTATGGTAATAAAGTTATACTATAAAGGGTGATTTGATTACTTGAAGATACCAAAATGATTTTATTGACTTCTATTATTTGATTAAATAAAATTACAAATTAATATCACTTTTACATTTTTAAATCCCATAAATTTTTTATTTTTATACTCAAAAGAAGTGAACATAAAATATCAAATTTTTAATATTTTTTTTCTCTCTTTAATGAAACAATTCCAAGTTTAATATTTTGGAGTAATAATATTAGATTGATGAGCATGAACGCATTTATTTTTAATAATTTAGTGGAAAATTGGTCCATTTGGGTCAATGGCTGCTCCATTCGAACAACTTGCATGCAACCATCTCAGAAACTTCTAACCCTAAACATTTTTTAATTTACGCATTGACTATCAAGTCAACAGACATCCATGTTTTAAAACATTTATTTTATTACTCTTATAGTCTTTTCTTTTCTTTTTTTAATTTGAATGCCCTCAAATATGAAAAAAAAAACATTTAGAATAATTTTGAAGTAAAAAAATATTAAATTTTGATATATATATATATATATATATATATATATATATATATATATATATATATATATAATATATATATATATATATATATATATATATATATAATTGATTTTTTTTGTAAAAATCGTGATTATATTCCCAAGAGATTATATTCCCAAAATATTATATAATAAAGAATTTTTTAAAGATTGATGAGCAAGAACGCTGAGGAAAAAAAATAATAAAAATATCTCATAATAATGTTGTATAAACTTTTTTTTTATAAGAATTTTATGTCAAAAATATTTTGATTAAAAAATAATTAAAATAAATTTTAAAGTTTTGAAAATTTTTAAAAATAATTATATATATTAATCTTGACTTAACAAAAAATTATCTTGATCAAGCTTGAATTTCGATGTAGATATGAATTATAAACTTCTAAA
Organism: Dendrobium officinale; assembly: GCA_019514585.1. Lineage (NCBI taxonomy): Eukaryota > Viridiplantae > Streptophyta > Magnoliopsida > Asparagales > Orchidaceae > Dendrobium > Dendrobium officinale. The sequence goes on along the minus strand of CM033686.1, from coordinate 5,673,941 downwards.
ATTAAATACAGGATCATCCAAACTCCGATTTAAGCAAACTTAATAGTCAAATTAAACATTTCAAGGAGTCGAACCCAATGACACCAAATTCATTCCGATCCAAGCCCAAATGAGCCCAAATAAAAAGATGAAAACATTCTTATAAGCTTCATAGTATTAATTGGATGACCAAATGATTGATATTCAAATATGACATGCTTATAGTCGAATCGATTGGCTCCATGAGAAAAATCCAACGAGCCCAAGATGACTCAATCCTTACAATATTAAAGTACTCAAATGCTGAATAAGTACTATATGATCAATGGAATCAATATTAGCCGTCAGATAGAACACTCCCAAATTGATTGTCATATTACTCCCTGAAAATTATAAATAGCCCTCCATTTTTCGCATGGAGGAGAAGAGGAGAGAAGGCTTGAGAGCTATCTTCCATTTTTTATTCAACACTATCATCAACGGAGTTCTTCCCGACCACTAATCATGGCTGAACTTCCACCCATTCTCCGACTATTGCCATAACTCTTCCCGAATGCTATCGAAGTCAGATCTCCTCCTAAATATTGTTGCCCGCCTGTTTAGGGAATATTTAGGAATGCTCTAGAATGGGTTTAAACAACTGGTATGGTTTAATTTAGAAGGAAATGAACAAAATATGAGATTTGGCCATTTGAGCTTATTTGCAGTTCCTTTGATCATTTATTGACTGTTTGTCAACAGTGCTTAGGTGGACTTCAAGGAGCATTATAAATGGCATTTAAGTGGAATGTAGTGGATTCAAAGCCATGTCCTTGAAGTTTACATGAATGAATGCTTGTGTAAGTGGATTTGATCATTTTTATGAGTTGACCAAGTCAACCCAAGTATGATTTGGCTCACAAGTAGGTTAGATGCATTTGAACCATTGAATGAAATTATCTTAAAGGCTTGAAAGGTTTGAATTAAATGTATATCATGGTTTGAACCAATTTGGTCAAGTTTGTCAAGCACGGGCTCAGGTAGCCAGTGATGCATGATTTACTACAGGAATGTCCTAGTGAAGTGGTTTGGATGATGACTGGGGACAGGGAGGTCAATACACTATGCAAGACAGTGTATTGGGGTCAGTTGTTTAATAGCCAGTATTTTGATCCAATTAAATGATTTTTTTGAAGTCATTCTCAGTTCAAATCATAAATCGTCTTCGCTATAGTATATATATTGTAGTGTTTTAATTATACAAATTTTTTAGCACTAGTGTAAATCCTTAAGCAATTGATATATGTCGGTATATGTGAGGATTTTGGGTTCGTCAAGTGTTAGTTTTGTAAACTAATTTTACAAATATTTTCTAAATAAAATGAACTAAAGACTACAGGAAGATCCGTCAAGTGTTAGTTTTTTAAAAATTACATATTTCCTAAGTGTATAGAAAAAAACTATTATTCCTCATTTTTTCATTGGCTTTTCCTCCAAATCAGTCTTCATCTTTATCGACTTTTCCTCATTTCTTCTGTCACGACCCGACCCGATCCAGGACGGATCCCACTCGCACCGGGTCGCGACCGGAACAAACTGACTGACTGACCAGGATTTGGTTTTGGAATTTGGTTCGAAACTGAATCTTCCAAATATTCAACTCAAAACACAGACGCACAGACACAGAGCTACTATAAATCATCAAACACAGCGGAACAAAACATCTATATTTTCTTTTCTTCAAAACAATCATATACAAATACAGTACATGGCTTTTTAAACAGAAAGAAAGACAGAACAGAAAAGCCATGACTGTACAACAATCAAAAGTACAAAACAATACCTACAGATCAGACTCTGAGATCTATTCCTGGACCTCCTTCCCTTTCCCAGAACCTGAAAACCACCAGAAAATAAGAGTGAGCTCAACAGCTCAGCAAAGCAACAAACCTCCAATCAAAACTCTCAGAATCCAAAACCAACACATCAGACAGAAATCCGTACATAAATTAAAACAGAATCGGACATATATCAAATCAGAACAGATCAGAACGAAACAGATCAAATCAGAACAGATACGGGCAGATCAAATCAGAACAGATACGGACAAATCAAATTAGACAGAACTGAACAGAACATATATCAAATCAAACAGAACTGTATGGAAACAGAAGTCGTATCAAATCAGAATCAGAAACAGAACAGATCAGACATATCAAATCAATAGAATCAGAATCGTACAGAATTCAGAATTCAAATCATATCGGAACAGAACAGAATCGTGTCAGAATCATATCAGAATCATATCATACAAATCAGATCAAGTCATACATATTAATTTAGCACATAATAGATAACAGAACGGATTCCCTGACACTGACAGAATCTCAACAGATTCTGGCCCCTTATGCCTCCCTTCCCAGACACTGACAGAATCTCTCGGATTCTGGCCCCTTATGCCTCCCTTTGTGCTCACGGCACCAGAACAGATGTGCTTATAGCACCAGAACAGAATTCATCGGATCCGGAACAGAACAGATATAAGATTTCAGATTTGAGCTCATTTCACATTTTCCTAGACACTGACTGAATCTCTTAGGATCCAGGCCCCTTATAACTCCCTTTTTATAGCATATACAGATAGCATATCAATTCAGAAGAAATCCGGACAAATCAGAAATCAGACAAAAATCGGGCAGCACAACGGCAGTATACGGAATTTACACAATTTTTCCTAAAAATAAAAAATTACCAAATTTGCACATAATGTAGATAATAATATTTCAGAACATTTATTCTACTGCACAAACAATTTTCAATTACACAGAAAAATCCAGTCGACAAAAAATACCGTCGAATTAAAAATACCCGGACAAAAATCTTCAGAAAATAACCAAAATGTGCACACTCGGCACGTCAACAACATACAGAAAGTTACGCGGTAAAAACTGAACCAATCGAAAAATACAGACGAAAATCCTCCGCAAAAATCAAATCTGAACATAAAACACCGCCAAACACGACGGTTCTGAAAATTGAGAAAGGCGGAATGTGCCTTACCTTGCGTACAGCAATTTCCTGAACAATCTCGTCGGACAAAAACGGCTCCGCGTCGCCCGAAAATCAACTTTTCCACAAAAGTCCACGACTTTCTCTCTCCTCAAGATATTTTTATTTTTTATAAATTTTCTCTCTCTTCAAAACAACTGATTTCTGCTTTATAATACTCAGATCGGCCCGGCCGATCAAAAGATCGTCCTGGGATGATCAGACCAAAATCCATCGTCATGGACGGTTCCCAGGGCTGTTCTCAGGACGATATTTTGAATAGTACAGATCGGCCTGGGACGATGCCCCTATCGGCCCGGCTGATACCTACAGAAAAACACCTGGAGCAAATCTGGGTAATTTATGGAGCAAATCTTCCACTGATCGTCCCAGGACGATCCCAGATCGTCCTGGACGATCCTGGAGAAAAAACAGTACTTTACAATCTCCCCAACTTCAAAAAAATATCATCCTCGACATTATCCAATCCAAACTCAGTCAGAACAAGTACGGGTACGACTGTCTCATGTCAGACTCCTTCTCCCAAGTCGCTTCCCGTGCAGTCTGGTGCTTCCAGTGGACTTTAACCATCGGAATCTCTTTACTTCTTAACTTTCGGATGTCGTACGCCAAAATCAACTCTGGCTCTTCCTTTTACGCCAGATTCTCCTGAATCTCAACCTCGTCAGCTGACAGCTTCTTCCCAGAGTCGGAAACCCACTTCCTCAAAGTGGATACGCGAAACACGTTATGCACGTCAGGCATCGAATCAGAAAACAATAATCTGTAAGCATATTTTCTAATCCTTTCCAGAATTTCAAACGGTCCAACATACCTTGGACTAAGCTTACTCACCTGACCAAATCTGCTCACACCCTTCATCGAACTGATTTTGACATACACAAAGTCACCAACCTGAAACTCAACAAACCTGTGCTTTTGATTATAATACTTCTGCTGTCGATCCTGAGTCGCTTTCAATCTTTTTTTTATCAAACTGATCTTCTTAACAGTTTCTTCCAAGAAAGTGGTACCCAGTTCCTGTCTATCTCCGATCTCAGTCAAAGTCAGAGGAGTACGGCACTTCCTGTCATACAGAGCCTCGTACGGTGCCATGCCAATACTGGACTGGAAACTATTGTTATAAGCAAACTCAATCAAAGGGATATGATCTTCCCAGCTTTCGCCAAAATCCAAAACACATAGCATCAACAAATCTTCCAGCACCTGAATAGTCCTCTCAGACTGTCCGTCGGTATGAGGATGAAAGGCTGTACTGTGTTGACCTCGTTTTTGTCCTGATTTTCCTTTAACTGTGTTTAGTCGTGTTGATCAAGCCTCGTCGAGCCCTATTCGATTCGAATCGACATTAATTTGAGTCTGATTTATTTTATATTATTTTATTGAATTAAGTTTGATCAAGTCGAGGCGAGCTCGAGTTGACCCGAATCGAACCAGACCTGACTCGATTTTGAGCTTGATTTCTGCCCCATGAGTTTAACTAAATCCTAATCAAGAATTGATTAAATCTCCAAGCCAATTTAGATACGTTGGATCAAGCATTTGATCGGACGACTGCGATTCCCCTTTTCTCCCTTGGTGCCCTAAATGAGGCCGAAGCCTCCATCCCACTGAGGCTCGGTTCGGAACAGACAAGGGGAGGCGGAAGAAACTCTCCTGCTCTCCCACACATCCGATCTCTATCCCTCCATCTCTCACTCCCGACCTCTCCCTCTCTATCTCTCCCGTTGGGAACAAGAGGAGTCGAGCCCCCATTCTTCTCCCAGTTCGCAGACCCAGGCGGAACTCCTCCCGCCTCGTCTCTGTTCGTGAGACACCCGACGCCTGGCTTCCGCTCTCTCGGGGCCAAGGGGGCTCTCTCCCGCGTAAGCCCCAGCCGACCGAAATGCTGCTCTCCCCTTTTTCCTCTGGCTGCTGCGGTTCGAAAACCCGGAACCGAAGCCGGAGCCTCGGCTCCTCTCCATTTCTCCTCTGTTCGGGCCAAGCTAGGGAGGCCGGAACCTTCCCCCTCCCTCCGTCTCTACGTTTCGCACACACCAGGAGGCGAAAGCCTCAACCCGTCCGAGGCCGGCTTCTCCGCCTCTTCTGCTCGCGATCAACCCAGATCCGAAGCCCTGCTCCGTCGTCCTTTGCTCGTCAAGGCCAGGCTCGTTTCCACCGAGTCGCCGAATTCTTCTCGCGAGCAGGTAACTCCTTTTTCCTTCATTCTTCTCCTCCCATCTTCTTTGATTTCTTCCATTTCCTCCTCTCTCTCTTTGTATTTCCATTTCTCATGCTTGTTCACTGATTTTGGGGCCAATCTGTTATGTCTAGCTTTGAGATCATTTGTGTATTTATGAAATGGTTCAAGCATGTATTTCTGTAGTCTTGAGAATCTGTCCTTCTTTAAGTCTTGTTGCTTAGCTTGGTTATGCCACTTGCTTGGTAATTGATGAGTATCTTATGTTCATTATGTTGTATTCGTCTGATCGTTGGAGGGTATATGATCTAAAAAAAAAAAAAAGAAGAAAGTGACGTTTGCTGCTAGATTTGGTTATATTTGGTTCATACTCTACCAGAATGATGAGGTATTGAGGATGGGGATGATGTCCTGGCGATAATTCATAGAAGTATTAAGCTTCTCTGTATCTCTCGTTAATGTCCTTGTTGCTAGAAATGACAGTGATTACGTGATCAACTTGCCAAAATAAAATTCTATGAAGCCCATCTTTCCCTGTCACAATAAATTTTCTACGACGTGGTGAATGAAGTACTTTTTGTATATAAGCGTGTCATTGAGTAGATCAAGCTATATGGTCCTGTGAGGTATGAATTGCATTCTATAGTCAGATTTATTTTTATTGCAATCACATTGTCTATTTATGAAATCTGTAGAAGCTTACTGCTCTTGATGGTTGCATCATGTGCTGTGAGTTTAAAGTCTCATTGGCAGATCTTGAAATGGCATCTCTCATCAAATGCATATTTGATATCTTTGAGTCATGATTGGTTGAAAGAATTTTCCATGAGTTTCTTTTTTAACGGTTAAGTGATTTCATTGGTGGAATGAGTGGTTTCGTGAGAGGTGGATAGAGCTTTCTTCATTGCTTTATATTATTAAAAAAAAAAAGTGTACATAAGGTGTTCGGATTGATGCTTGTTAAAAAAAATGTGATATGAGTTTCTCTTCCCCTTACACCGAACTGAACTTGAAGCTCATAATAGAGAATGGCGACATTGTTAGTGTATGTCTTGTAGCTCCAAATTTGCATTGAATCATTTTTGGAATGAACTTTTGGATTGAAACTCTCGTATATCATTTTATTTGTTAAGGAAATTAGTCGTTGTCCGACCCTTGCATGGACCTCATGGAAATATTTCAGTTTCATGCATGACTTATTATTATATATATATTCATATAGACTTTATGTTTATATAAGCAAGTGAAATTTTATTTACACTATATCAAATGAGTCCACGAAGTGTTTCGGTAGAACTTCATTCTTTATGGTCATAGTATGGCGTTCTTTTTGTTAATCTGCAAATAAATGTGGTTGCTCCTTTACTTCCTCCTATAGATTTTTGATGAACTCTTGGCTACTAGTGTTAGAGGGTGATGCCAAACATGTGTATATTTAACATATGGACGAAAGTCTTGGGTATTTGGTGATGATTAGCAAGCATACTTATATTTCGTTTTATTGGATTATTTGATCGTTTGGTATGTCTCAATGAGGTTGGAAATTTTCCATGTGTTTTACGGCTCATTTGCAAACTGAATTTGATTCAACTTGTTGGAATGATTTCCCTTGGAGCTTTGGGAGAAGTCGTGAGCTTTAAGTTTGGAGATTCATGAATCCCTTATTTAAAAAAGAAAAGAAGATCTTTGCATAGCATGAGAAGTTGGAAGAATTCTAAAGTTCATTTTGTGTGAAGAAAAGTTGTAAAAGCGGCTTTATGTTGAAAAATATTTTGTATCGGAGAACTTTAAATTTTGCTTCGTTGTAATGTTGCTCCATATTACGAAATTTTATGAGTTTTGGAAAAGTGTTTTCAATCCTTATTCTCACAAGTATAGAATTTCATTGTGATGTTTATAGGGGGATCGAGAGAGGTAACTTGGCATATAACTAGAGCTTTATTTATGACTCTAAAAAAAAAAAAAAAAAAATCCTTCCTACACTTCATTAGTTTTCCTATGTGATTAGCTCTTGATTTACAATATCATATATTTGGCACAGGAGTGTGTTCACAAGCTTATGTTTAAGCTTCTTCTAAAAATTCTTGATAGCATATAACATGAAGATGAAAAGTTTGTTGAAGAGTTATCATTGCAAGATACACCTTATCATTCTTGAATCCTGTAACATAGTTTTGGCAATGGCTACTGATTATGAATGTTTGTTTCATTAACAAATTTATTCAAGGATATTTGGGGTAGATTTACATATGAAATTATGGTCTAAAACCACCCATTGATTGGGTTTCATGAGTTTGTGGGAGGACATTTGTATATTTCTCCCCTCAGTGTCAAGCATTCATACTCTTTCACAAAGTTCCTTTTGTGAAACATAAGAAAGCATGCTTGTTCTTTTTTTTTTTTTTCTTTTCCTTTCTTTTTATTTTATTTTATCAATAAGTATCTCAGGTTAGTCATATTTTGGGTAGTATTTTTGAGTATAACAGAACGTGACTTGGCTTGTGTTGTATGATTTCCTTCAAGATTGGAAATATTTACAATTGGTTTCATGTTAAAACCCCATTAGTTGCTCTATTCTTGGAAACTTTACGAAGAGCTTTGTGGTTTGTTTTATATTGAGGAGTTTTATGGTAAGTTTTGTAAATGTTTCATTACGAAGAATTTTGCGAAGTCTTATGGTTGGAGATTTCTCGTGGTCTTACCCCACCCCAAATAGTAAAAAGGCACTTGATTGTTTTGCGTCAGGAAAGTTTTTTTTTTTTTTTTTTTGTGAGATTTTTTGTATGTCGTTTCATTCGAAATTTCTTTCCACGAGTTATTTTAGGATTCATAATTTTATGTTCAGCTTCATGTGGTAGACTCGTTGGTGTCTTTTTTAGAACGAGGTGGTATTTCATAGGGGGGAAGTTGTTTTTCTTCTTGCTTGTGCTTATTTTTTAAGTGGTTTTGGGATTAGTGGGTAGTAAGTTCATGTCTTGGGTTTTAAGTGGGAGGTTTATTTTGGGGGTTTGTTTCTCTTTGTCGTTTGGAGCTTTGTTTAGGGGATAGGATCAGTTGTTTGAGTTGAGTCTCATTCAAGTGCCTTGTTTGTAATGTGGGGAACATTAAAAGGCATTGAAAATACCTTCTTCCTTATTCGTATCACATCGAATTAGGGAGAAGATTATTTTAGAGACACTTGACTTCAGAGAAGTGTGTCCAACAACGATAATGCCAACATTCCCTTTATGTCTGATTTTCATTCTTTTCTTCCTATCGTGTTTAGTCGTTCTTTCTCTTTACTTCTTGCTTTCCTACTGCTTTATTACTTATTATTGTACTTTCATGCATAAATCCCTAAGCCTATTGGTACATGTATGAAAGTTCTAAATATTAGAAAACAACACTGCTTTAGTCCTATAACCTTAGTGACACGTACGAAAGTCTTAAGGGCCAGAAAATAACACATCTTTTAGTCCTACAACTATAGTGACATTTAAGGACAAAAATTAAGGACCGAGTCTTAGATAACTTAGACTTAGGGTGCATGCTCCCGGTAGGGTAGAGACATCAAAACTAAACTTAGCGACACGTCTTCCTAGGTTTAACCTTTTCTTTCTTTAATCCACTAATAATCAACCAACCAATCTTAACCTAACTCTTAAAATCTATTAAAACATTCAATTCTTAATCAAGTTATTATTAATATTTATAATTATTAAACTTCAAGTCTAAGACATAAATCTGAATCAATTTTAACTAATCTAATAATTAACTCATAACAAATCTAAAATTTAAAAGATGTAGATTAAATTAGGAGAGTGAATTCAAACTAAAACTCATTAAGCTAAAAATCTTCCAAAACTCAAATCTACTAATTCACCTAAAACTCAATCAAACCTTAAAACTAATCTACTAAAAATCAATCAACAAACCTCTTAATATAACTATATCAACTTGGTTTTTAGGATGGACTACTCCGGGCTGCGGGGCTAAGTGTCCTAAGGAGGCCTGGTTCCTCGAGCCTGGTGGCACAACGCCACGAACCAGTTGATAGCAAACCTAATCAATTTAACTCCTTAATCGATAATAAACTGCCTAATTCATCTTTCTTTCTAATTTATAACCAATTGAATAATTCAATCAAATCCTAAAATAAAAATCTCTAAAATCAATCCTAAAGTACTAATCTTCAGACTTAAATCAAAACCCTCATTCTGTCCTTTAACAAATCAAATGAAAGCAATTATAATTAAAACTATCCTACATAGGACCTATTCAAAACCATACAACCTGTCACAAATACCTTAGACATGTTTGATTAGAACACTACTTTTAGCTCTAGGTCAGACTTATATTTTCTCTTGTTATCCAATGCTTGTTACATACACATGTTCTATAAATACAATTATTAAATTTCCTGTTAGCTGTATTTAATTTCCTGTTAGTCATATTTTTGTTATTTACCTGCATTTCTTTTCTGAACGGCATCTACGCTCATATATATATTTCTCTGTTGTCTTTTCTTGCGAGGTACATTGGAGCTTAATGATCGGAAGCTAAACGGGGCCGTTTGCTTATAAACTTTTAAGTGGCAGCGCCACATACAGTCAGGTATAATTTCTGCAGCTTACAAAAAAAAAATAAATCTTTAATTATATATCGAAACTGCTTCACATCACACACTGCTTGTTAATAGGTATTCTAGTATGTTTAGGTAGCCAGCCTTAGGTTAGTTCACTGACGAAGCTTTGGCCCTATAGGTCAAAGCTTGCCCCCTTCTGTGAGCCCTAGAGACCATTAGGGTCATTTAGGCCTGTAGAGTAGGCCACCTATTATGCCGGTTGGCATCGTTGTTTTCCCACACGAAGTGGGCATCGTGGTTTTTCTGCTAGGATTTTGGCCTTCTGGTTTTGGGTACGATACCCCCCTTTTTTTCTTTTTTTTTTTTTCTGTGAGCCTTAGAGACCATTAGGGTCATTTAGGCCTGTAGAGTAGGCCACCTACTTATGCCATTGGGCATCGCTGTTTTCCCACACGAGGTGGGCATGACTATGATGATTTTCTGTGCGGGTACCTTGCCTGGAGGGTACCCTTAGGGTGTGTTTATTTACTTTTTCTGTACTCTGAATGTCATGCATGCATTTGTTTTTTTTACACACCTTACTTCATGCTACACTTCACTTACATACATGCATTACATCAATAGACCTAGGGATATTTTGTAGCCATTTCATGCACCATACATGACGTTAGGTATATCTTTTTGTATATTATAGAGTCACTGATTGAAACCTCTTGAACTACACATCCTTGATTTCCTAGGATAGAGCTTCCTTATCTTATATACATATAGGGCGATTGATTGTGTTTAGGATGTTAGCTGGCAGCTCACTCCAGGCAAGCATAAGCCCAGGTTGTTCACCCCTCAGTGTGTCTCTTCACTTATGGTGTGTTTTGAGTCTGTCATTTCTCTTAGGGTAGTAATCCGACCTTTGATCTTCTAAACTCAAAATTTTAATTATATCTTTATCCATTTAAAAATGTCTAATCATCATTAAGGGTAAATAGAAGAGACTATTTGGAGTAGAATTTAGGAACTTTATATGTGCACCAAATCAAGAAGTGAATAATCCAACATCCTTAATCGAGAGTTTTCTTAGATCGAGGTCTAAGATGTAATTAACTACGGGGGCTTGCGCCCGTAGGAAACCGATCCCCACAATTAAATAAACCCTACTCGAACTGATGTATCGAATAGGGGAAATCTCGTGAACTTTTGGGTTATAGATATTATTATCCATCGAGGTTGGTAGGTGAAAGCCGCTATCCTCCATGGTTAATCGTATCTATAACTCCATCTGCTCTTCCATCGGCCTGCTTGTGCCGAGTGTAAAGGTCTACGACCACTTTGTCCTACAGGATAGTGTGATCGTACTCTTTGCATTTGAACCACACGAGCGGAACCCTTTCGGAGACCCACAGATTTCTGGCGACCACGGTGGGACATGTTTCTCTCTCCATCTTTGGATGTTGTATTATTCATTTTTGTAGGTAATCCTAGTTTGGTTCCTAGTTTGAGTTCCTCCGTTCTACTCCACTCTCTTCTCTTAATCCTTAGTGAGAGTTAGACATTTTTAATGTATAAAGATTTAATTAAGATTTTGAGTTTATTAGATCTTTGTTTTTTTAATTATCCAGATCAAATCCAGATCAATTTATTTCAAGTCATCTTGTTCAAGTCAAAATTTCAATTCCAATCAGTTTCTAGTCAGAATGCTTTTAGATTGGATCCTGATCTCTATCATATCAAACTTAAATCTTTATTCCATTTTTGGTGTTATGATTCATTCATTTGGTGGAAAGTCTACTTTCCATCATGTCCCTATTCTGAACTCTTTTAGACTAGATCTTGATTCATATCAGTCCAAATTAAAATCTAAATGTTATTTTCAATGGAAGGGTCCTTAAAATTGACACGTATGAAATTTTTAAAAGAAAATTTAATTTGAGAAAAGTTGGAGAGTTTTAAATATAATATAGACTTTTGAGAGAATTTTCTTTAGAGAGTAATTGACTTATTTTTCTTAATGAAAATTTACCTCCTTTTTATTTATTTAAAATATAAAGTAAGTATTGATTGACTCCTTTAAACACTTAAAGAATTTCTTATGATGATCCATAAAAAAAGAGTATGTTCTCTCCCTCGATCCCTTGTGTGGGATGATCTTATTTTTGAACTAAAATCTTTGACAAATTGGAATTGGGCTTAGAAATGAAAATTTTCTCTATTAGCTTGCAAATTTTCTATCTCATAGGTATTCTTTGCATACATATGAATCTACTTAATAATTTTTTCAATCAAGTGGTTCATTTTATCATAGGATCGAGTTTGTTTTGTGAATTTTTCTTCCTTATATAAGAGAGTGAGTTTTCTTCTCTTATGTTTGGAAGATAATTCTACAACTGAGAAATCTTCTTTTAGAGATTGAGAAAGGAAGCCAATTACAAGAAAAAAAAAAGAAAAGGGCGCAATGTTCGCCAAAATTGTTTAAAAGGTCACAAAGTGACCCAAAAAAATGAAAGATGCACAAAGTGTATCAAAATGAAAAGATGCACAAAGTGCGCCAAAAGAAAGAGAGGCGCAATGTTCGCCAAAGTTTTTTAAAATGGGCACAAAGTGGACCCAAAATGAATAAGTAAATGGCTCCCCTTTCTTGGAGATCTCTAAATCTCAGAAAACTCATGTGTCCTTTGATGTTCTTGATACTTGAGTTTGAAAATGATGACTTTAGATTCATTATTATGCAGTAATATTCTATTAGATATGAAGGTATTTTCATGCAAGAAGATTGAGAAAATTTAATTTCTCTTTCTGATTTAGATCTTTTTGGATTAGATTTCAATTCAAAAAAAATAAATATAAAGGAGAGAGCCCAGTTTGGCTTGTAGGGAGCTTAAACTGGGTTAGTAAAAATTTAAATCCCTAACCTTTTTGGGTTTAGATGGAGTCAACTAATTTCTTATTGAAATTTTAAAATTTGGTTCCTTATGTCATTTTGATTGAGCCAAAATAATCAAGAGGTAAATGTCTTATTTTGAGAAATAATACTCTTACTCTTTGATAAAATTCCCCTCTTTGAAAAATTATGTGAATCAAACTTATCTCAAATTAATTGGTGGGTATTTGATTTCTCTTAGTGGCTCCATTATTGAGTATATTTAAATACTCACCTTACTTTTTTTTTTTGAAAAGTTATATATGAAAATTTTTGGATCCCAACATTTGATTATAAATCATTCTTATGGACTGATGTGACTCTTCCCTTGATTGCACTTTCATTTTCTTTTGGAATCTTGGTTATTTTGCCTGCTTGTTTGAGAGCTACTCACTCATTCAAGCTTGTTGTTTCTGTTCACTTGTTTGGGAGCTACTTTCCCATTCAAGTTGTTGGTTTTGGTCACCTGCTTGGGAACTACTATCTCATTCAGGTTGTTGTTTTGTTCACTTATTTGGGAGCCACTATCCCATTCAAGATGTGGTCTTTGTTCACTTGTTGGGAATCACTCCCCCTTTCAAGTTGTTATTTCTGTTCGCTTTCTTGGGAATTATCATCCCATTCAAGTTGTTGGTGTTTCTCACTTGTTTTGGAAGTCACTCTTCCATTCAAGTTCTTATTTCACTTCTTAGTTGAGTTCATTCCTTTGGATCTTTCTGTGATTGTTCTGTTATGTCATTTCTCATATTGGTGTCTTACTATCCTTGCCTTGATTTTGCATGTGAGTATTCATCTTCATTCTATGTCATTCTTCCTCCACGGACAGACCCGTAGGAGAGATTTCTATTTGATTTCTGGTGGATTTCTCTGTTCAAGAGATCCTTTTCACCACTTCACTCCTTTTCCGCTCTTTGTTCCGCCGTTTCGAATATGGTCAGGCGAACATTGAGTAATCCTCATTCACCGTTTCGAATATGGTCAGGTGGATGTTGGATCTTTTTTTTTCTCTCTTTTGCCCTGCTGTTGCGATTGTGGTCAGGCAGGCATTAGACCCTTTTGGGAAGCTCTTTATTCGCTGTTGCGAATATGGTCAGGTGGATATTGAGCTGTTCTCATTCGCCGTTGCGAATATGGTCAGGCGAATGTTGAACCCCCTTTCTCTTTCCCCCTTTGTCTCGTTGTTTCGATCTGGTCAAGCGAACATTGGGTTGTCCTCATTCACTGTTTCGATCTGGTCAGGTGAATGTTGGACTTTGTCTTTTGTCCCACCGTTGCGATTTTGGTCAGGTGGACATTAGACTTTCGGGAGGGCTCATTATTCACTGTTTCGATCTGGTCAGGTGGATTTTGAGCCATTCTCATTCGCTGTTGCGATCTGGTCAGGCGAATGTTGAACTCCCCTTTCTTGTTGAGAGAGCCCGACAGAGTCACTGGGAGGCATTCCTCACTTCCTTCCTCTTCTTATCACCTCGGCATATGCGTCAGGTGATGGTTGAGTGTACTTTCTTCTTTTGTCCCACCGTTGCGATTTTGGTCAGGTGGATATTAGATTTTCGGGAGGGCTCATTATTCGCTGTTGCGAATATGGTCAGGTGGATTTTGAGCCATTCTCATTCGCTGTTGCGATCTGGTCAGGCGAATGTGAACTCCCCTTTCTGGTTGAGAGAGCCCGACAGAGTCCCTAGGAGGCATTCCTCACTTCCTTCCTCTTCTTATCACCTCGGCATATGCGTCAGGTGATGGTTGAGTGTACTTTCTTCTTTTGTCCCACCGTTGCGATTTTGGTCAGGTGGACATTAGATTTCCGGGAGGGCTCATTATTCGCTGTTGCGAATATGGTCAGGTGGATTTTGAGCCATTCTCATTCGCTGTTGCGATCTGGTCAGACGAATGTGAACTCCCCTTTCTGGTTGAGAGAGCCCGACAGAGTCCCTGGGAGGCATTCCTCACTTCCTTCCTCTTCTTATCACCTCGGCATATGCGTCAGGTGATGGTTGAGTGTACTTTCTTCTTTTGTCCCACCGTTGCGATTTTGGTCAGGTGGACATTAGACTTTCGGGAAGGCTCATTATTCGCTGTTGCGAATATGGTCAGGTGGATTTTGAGCCATTCTCATTCGCTGTTTCGATCTGGTCAGGCGAATGTGAACTCCCCTTTCTTGTTGAGAGAGCCCGACAGAGTCCCTGGGAGGCATTCCTCACTACTTTTTCCTCTTTTGTACCACCGTTGCGATTTTGGTCAGGTGGACATTAGACTTTTCTTCGACCCTTTGTTTTACCGTTTCGATCTGGTCAGGTAAGCATCGGGTCATCCTCATCTGCCGTTGCGAATATGGTCAGGTGGATGTTGGATCACTTTTTCCTTCTGTTCTGCTGTTTCGATCTGGTCAGGCAGACAGTCCTTTACTTGTCTTACTCTTGTTCACTGTTTCGATCTGGTCAGGTGAGCACTGAGTTTTCCCCATTCACTGTTTTGATCTGGTCAGGTGAATGTGGGACGTTTCTTCTTTTCCTTCTGTTCTGCTGTTTCGATCTTGTCAGGCAGACAGTCGTTTTCTTGTCTTACTCTTGTTCACTGTTTCGATCTGGTCAGGTGAGCACTGAGTTTTCCCCATTCACTGTTTCGATCTGGTCAGGTGAATGTGAGACGTTTCTTCTTTTCCTTCTGTTCTGCTGTTTCGATCTGGTCAGGCAGACAGTCGTTTTCTTACTCTACTCTTGTTCACTATTTCGATCTGGTCAGGTGAACACTGAGTTTTCCCCATTCACTGTTTCGATCTGGTCAGGTGAATGTGGGGCGTTTCTCTTTTTTCCTTCTGCTCTGCTGTTTTGATTTGGACAAGCAGACAGTTGATTCTTTTCTTGCTCTTGCTCGTTATTTCGAATATGGTCAAACGAGCTTTGAGTTTTCTCCGTTCACTATTCCGATCTGGTCAGGTGGATGTGAGACCCCCTTTTCCTTTCTCTATTCTGCTGTTGCGATGTGGTCAGGCAGATAGATGATTTCCTTATCCATGGTTGTTCTTCCCTATTACTTCCCTTTGATTATTACTCTATGCAATTTGCTCTAATTTTCAAGTGATGGTTGAATTTATTTCTCCTCGCACCACCTTAGACATGTATTCTAGGTGATCGTTGAGTCTACTCTAGTTCTTTATGTCACTATTTTGATTCTACTCATGTGAGCATAATATCCATTCCTTCTTCTACTCTACTGTTTCATTGTGATTGAGCAGATAGTTGAACTTCTTTTCTTGGCTCTCTCTCATTTTTCTGGTTTAGTAAAGTGAGCATTGAGTCTCCTTCGTTCACCGTTTCGATTTGGTCAGGTGAATGTTCTTTCTTATGTCCCACCATGTTTGCATGATTGAGTGGTTATTATATGAATAAATAATTGTTGTATGACTATATGATTGTTTGCATGATTTGGAGAATGTTGGATGATTATATGAGCATATAATTGAGTGGCTATTGCATGATCATGTGAATCATTGTATGATTATATGATTGCTATGTTATTATTTCATGATTGTTTGCTTATCGTGTGATTTGGTAATCACTATGCAACTAAACAATTATTATGTGATCATGTGAGCATTATATTGTTGTATTTATGACTTAATTGTGTTAAATGATCAAATCACTGTTACATGATTAGATGATAGTTACATTGTTGTGTGATCATAATAAAGATTGCTTGATTACTGTGTAAGTGCATGATCATTGCATTATTGTATGATTATTGGTGATCGTTACATAATCATTTGCTTATTATTATATGGTTTGGTATGATTATATGTGTATCGTATATTTATTGCATGGTTGTGTTTATTATGTGATAGCATGATTATGATATAGCCTACTTATTTCTATGCGATTATGACACGAGTGTTTGATGATTGCTTGATTATATGACGTTATGAGAATTTATGGTTATTTAGTGATTTGGTGATGATTATGTGACTGAATAATCATCCCATTATTATATATTTGCATGAGCATTGTGTGATTGTATGTTCATAACATGGTGGGACACTTATTGTATGCTGGTTGTATGATTGTATGCTTCTTGGTTCTCTTTAGCTAGTCATAGGATTGCATCTTCCTAGCGAGTCTTCTTAGTTGATCGTAGGATTGCATCTTCCTAGCGAGTCTTTCTATTTTGGTCGTAGGATTGCATCTTCATAGCGAGTCTCTTTAGTTGATTATAGAACTGCATCTTCCTGGTGAAGCTCGTTCGTGGTTCGTGGTTGTACCTCCTATAGAGATAAGGAGGTCAACGCCAACACGTACGATTCACCCATTGTTCACCGCACCTGTTGGGGTGGAGTTTGTTGACCTCGTTTTTGTCCTGATTTTCCCTTGACTGTGTTTAGTCGTGTTGATCAAGCCTCGTCGAGCCCTATTCGATTCGAATCGACATTAATTTGAGTCTGATTTATTTTATATTATTTTATTGAATTAAGTTTGATCAAGTCGAGGCGAGCTCGAGTTGACCCGAATCGAACCAGACCTGACTCGATTTTGAGCTTGATTTCTGCCCCATGAGTTTAACTAAATCCTAATCAAGAATTGATTAAATCTCCAAGCCAATTTGGATACGTTGGATCAAGCATTTGATCGGACGGCTGCGATTCCCCTTTTCTCCCTTGGTGCCCTAAATGAGGTCGAAGCCTCCATCCCACTGAGGCTCGGTTCGGAACAGACAAGGGGAGGCGGAAGAAACTCTCCTGCTCTCCCACACATCCGATCTCTATCCCTCCATCTCTCACTCCCGACCTCTCCCTCTCTATCTCTCCCGTTGGGAACAAGAGGAGTCGAGCCCCCATTCTTCTCCCAGTTCGCAGACCCAGGCGGAACTCCTCCCGCCTCGTCTCTGTTCGTGAGACACCCGACGCCTGACTTCCGCTCTCTCGGGGCCAAGGGGGCTCTCTCCCGCGTAAGCCCCAGCCGACCGAAATGCTGCTCTCCCCTTTTCCTCTGGCTGCTGCGGTTCGAAAACCCGGAACCGAAGCCGAAGCCTCGGCTCCTCTCTATTTCTCCTCTGTTCGGGCCAAGCTAGGGAGGCCGGAACCTTCCCCCTCCCTCCGTCTCTACGTTTCGCACACACCAGGAGGCGAAAGCCTCAACCCGTCCGAGGCCGGCTTCTCCGTCTCTTCTGCTCGCGATCAACCCAGATCCGAAGCCCTGCTCCCGTCGTCCTTTGCTCGTCAAGGCCAGGCTCGTTTCCACCGAGTCGCCGAATTCTTCTCGCGAGCAGGTAACTCCTTTTTCCCTTCATTCTTCTCCTCCCATCTTCTTTGATTTCTTCCATTTCCTCCTCTCTCTCTTTGTATTTCCATTTCTCATGCTTGTTCACTGATTTTGGGGCCAATCTGTTATGTCTAGCTTTGAGATCATTTGTGTATTTATGAAATGGTTCAAGCATGTATTTCTGTAATCTTGAGAATCTGTCCTTCTTTAAGTCTTGTTGCTTAGCTTGGTTATGCCACTTGCTTGGTAATTGATGAGTATCTTATGTTCATTATGTTGTATTCGTCTGATCGTTGGAGGGTATATGATCTAAAAAAAAAAAAAGAAGAAAGTGACATTTGCTGCTAGATTTGGTTATATTTGGTTCATACTCTACCAGAATGATGAGGTATTGAGGATGGGATGATGTCCTGGCGATAATTCATAGAAGTATTAAGCTTCTCTGTATCTCTCATTAATGTCCTTGTTGCTAGAAATGACAGTGATTACGTGATCAACTTGCCAAAATAAAATTCTATGAAGCCCATCTTTCCCTGTCACAATAAATTTTCTACGACGTGGTGAATGAAGTACTTTTTGTATATAAGCGTGTCATTGAGTAGATCAAGCTATATGGTCCTGTGAGGTATGAATTGCATTCTATAGTCAGATTTATTTTATTGCAATCACATTGTCTATTTATGAAATCTGTAGAAGCTTACTGCTCTTGATGGTTGCATCATGTGCTGTGAGTTTAAAGTCTCATTGGCAGATCTTGAAATGGCATCTCTCATCAAATGCATATTTGATATCTTTGAGTCATGATTGGTTGAAAGAATTTTCCATGAGTTTCTTTTTTAACGGTTAAGTGATTTCATTGGTGGAATGAGTGGTTTCGTGAGAGGTGGATAGAGCTTTCTTCATTGCTTTATATTATTTTAAAAAAAAAGTGTACATAAGGTGTTCGGATTGATGCTTGTTAAAAAAAATGTGATATGAGTTTCTCTTCCCCTTACACCGAACTGAACTTGAAGCTCATAATAGAGAATGGCGACATTGTTAGTGTATGTCTTGTAGCTCCAAATTTGCATTGAATCATTTTTGGAATGAACTTTTGGATTGAAACTCTCGTATATCATTTTATTTGTTAAGGAAATTAGTCGTTGTCCGACCCTTGCATGGACCTCATGGAAATATTTCAGTTTCATGCATGACTTATTATTATATATATTCATATAGACTTATGTTTATATAAGCAAGTGAAATTTTATTTACACTATATCAAATGAGTCCACGAAGTGTTTCGGTAGAACTTCATTCTTTATGGTCATAGTATGGCGTTCTTTTTGTTAATCTGCAAATAAATGTGGTTGCTCCTTTACTTCCTCCTATAGATTTTTGATGAACTCTTGGCTACTAGTGTTAGAGGGTGATGCCAAACATGTGTATATTTAACATATGGACGAAAGTCTTGGGTATTTGGTGATGATTAGCAAGCATACTTATATTTCGTTTTATTGGATTATTTGATCGTTTGGTATGTCTCAATGAGGTTGGAAATTTCCATGTGTTTTACGGCTCATTTGCAAACTGAATTTGATTCAACTTGTTGGAATGATTTCCCTTGGAGCTTTGGGAGAAGTCGTGAGCTTTAAGTTTGGAGATTCATGAATCCCTTATTTAAAAAAGAAAAGAAGATCTTTGCATAGCATGAGAAGTTGGAAGAATTCTAAAGTTCATTTTGTGTGAAGAAAAGTTGTAAAAGCGGCTTTATGTTGAAAAATATTTTGTATCGGAGAACTTTAAAGTTTGCTTCGTTGTAATGTTGCTCCATGTTACGAAATTTTATGAGTTTTGGAAAAGTGTTTTCAATCCTTATTCTCACAAGTATAGAATTTCATTGTGATGTTTATAGGGGGATCGAGAGAGGTAACTTGGCATATAACTAGAGCTTTATTTATGACTCTCAAAAAAAAAAAATATATATCCTTCCTACACTTCATTAGTTTTCCTATGTGATTAGCTCTTGATTTACAATATCATATATTTGGCACAGGAGTGTGTTCACAAGCTTATGTTTAAGCTTCTTCTAAAAATTCTTGATAGCATATAACATGAAGATGAAAAGTTTGTTGAAGAGTTATCATTGCAAGATACACCTTATCATTCTTGAATCCTGTAACATAGTTTTGGCAATGGCTACTGATTATGAATGTTTGTTTCATTAACAAATTTATTCAAGGATATTTGGGGTAGATTTACATATGAAATTATGGTCTAAAACCACCCATTGATTGGGTTTCATGAGTTTGTGGGAGGACATTTGTATATTTCTCCCTCAGTGTCAAGCATTCATACTCTTTCACAAAGTTCCTTTTGTGAAACATAAGAAAGCATGCTTGTTCTTTTTTTTTTTTTTCTTTTCCTTTCTTTTTATTTTATTTTATCAATAAGTATCTCAGGTTAGTCATATTTTGGGTAGTATTTTTGAGTATAACAGAACGTGACTTGGCTTGTGTTGTATGATTTCCTTCAAGATTGGAAATATTTACAATTGGTTTCATGTTAAAACCCCATTAGTTGCTCTATTCTTGGAAACTTTACGAAGAGCTTTGTGGTTTGTTTTATATTGAGGAGTTTTATGGTAAGTTTTGTAAATGTTTCATTACGAAGAATTTTGCGAAGTCTTATGGTTGGAGATTTCTCGTGGTCTTACCCCACCCCAAATAGTAAAAAGGCACTTGATTGTTTTGCGTCAGGAAAGTTTTTTTTTTTTTTTTTTTTTGAACGATTTGTGTGAGATTTTTTGTATGTCGTTTCATTCGAAATTTCTTTCCACGAGTTATTTTAGGATTCATAATTTTATGTTCAGCTTCATGTGGTAGACTCGTTGGTGTCTTTTTTAGAACGAGGTGGTATTTCATAGGGGGGAAGTTGTTTTTCTTCTTGCTTGTGCTTATTTTTTAAGTGGTTTTGAGATTAGTGGGTAGTAAGTTCATGTCTTGGGTTTTAAGTGGGAGGTTTATTTTGGGGGTTTGTTTCTCTTTGTCGTTTGGAGCTTTGTTTAGGGGATAGGATCAGTTGTTTGAGTTGAGTCTCATTCAAGTGCCTTGTTTGTAATGTGGGAACATTAAAAGGCATTGAAAATACCTTCTTCCTTATTCGTATCACATCGAATTAGGGAGAAGATTATTTTAGAGACACTTGACTTCAGAGAAGTGTGTCCAACAACGATAATGCCGACATTCCCTTTATGTCTGATTTTCATTCTTTTCTTCCTATCGTGTTTAGTCGTTCTTTCTCTTTACTTCTTGCTTTCCTACTGCTTTATTACTTATTATTGTACTTTCATGCATAAATCCCTAAGCCTATTGGTACATGTATGAAAGTTCTAAATATTAGAAAACAACACTGCTTTAGTCCTATAACCTTAGTGACACGTACGAAAGTCTTAAGGGCCAGAAAATAACACATCTTTTAGTCCTACAACTATAGTGATATTTAAGGACAAAAATTAAGGACCGAGTCTTAGATAACTTAGACTTAGGGTGCATGCTCCCGGTAGGGTAGAGACATCAAAACTAAACTTAACGACACGTCTTCCTAGGTTTAACCTTTTCTTTCTTTAATCCACTAATAATCAACCAACCAATCTTAACCTAACTCTTAAAATCTATTAAAACATTCAATTCTTAATCAAGTTATTATTAATATTTATAATTATTAAACTTCAAGTCTAAGATATAAATCTGAATCAATTTTAACTAATCTAATAATTAACTCATAACAAATCTAAAATTTAAAAGATGTAGATTAAATTAGGAGAGTGAATTCAAACTAAAACTCATTAAGCTAAAAATCTTCCAAAACTCAAATCTACTAATTCACCTAAAACTCAATCAAACCTTAAACTAATCTACTAAAAATCAATCAACAAACCTCTTAATATAACTATATCAACTTGGTTTTTTAGGATGGACTACTCCGGGCTGCGGGGCTAAGTGTCCTAAGGAGGGCCTGGTTCCTCGAGCCTGGTGGCACAACGCCACGAACCAGTTGATAGCAAACCTAATCAATTTAACTCCTTAATCGATAATAAACTGCCTAATTCATCTTTCTTTCTAATTTATAACCAATTGAATAATTCAATCAAATCCTAAAATAAAAATCTCTAAAATCAATCCTAAAGTACTAATCTTCAGACTTAAATCAAAACCCTCATTCTGTCCTTTAACAAATCAAATGAAAGCAATTATAATTAAAACTATCCTACATAGGACCTATTCAAAACCATACAACCTATCACAAATACCTTAGACATGTTTGATTAGAACACTACTTTTAGCTCTAGGTCAGACTTACATTTTCTCTTGTTATCCAATGCTTGTTACATACACATGTTCTATAAATGCAATTATTAAATTTCCTGTTAGCTGTATTTAATTTCCTGTTAGTCATATTTTTGTTATTTACCTGCATTTCTTTTCTGAACGGCATCTACGCTCATATATATATTT
Source organism: Dendrobium officinale (assembly GCA_019514585.1). Classification (NCBI taxonomy): domain Eukaryota; kingdom Viridiplantae; phylum Streptophyta; class Magnoliopsida; order Asparagales; family Orchidaceae; genus Dendrobium; species Dendrobium officinale. The sequence continues at coordinate 5,651,509 of CM033686.1, read as the reverse complement.
CTCTGTTGTCTTTTCTTGCGAGGTACATTGGAGCTTAATGATCGGAAGCTAAACGGGACCGTTTGCTTATAAACTTTTAAGTGGCAGCGCCACATACAGTCAGGTATAATTTCTGCAGCTTACAAAAAAAATAAATCTTTAATTATATATCGGAACTGCTTCACATCACACACTGCTTGTTAATAGGTATTCTAGTATGTTTAGGTAGCCAGCCTTAGGTTAGTTCACTGACGAAGCTTTGGCCCTATAGGTCAAAGCTTGCCCCCTTCTGTGAGCCCTAGAGACCATTAGGGTCATTTAGGCCTGTAGAGTAGGCCACCTATTATGCCGGTTGGCATCGTTGTTTTCCCACACGAAGTGGGCATCGTGGTTTTTCTGCTAGGATTTTGGCCTTCTGGTTTTGGGTACGATACCCTCCCTTTTTTTTCTTTTTTTTTTCTGTGAGCCTTAGAGACCATTAGGGTCATTTAGGCCTGTAGAGTAGGCCACCTACTTATGCCATTGGGCATCGCTGTTTTCCCACACGAGGTGGGCATGACTATGATGATTTTCTGTGCGGGTACCTTGCCTGGAGAGTACCCTTAGGGTGTGTTTATTTACTTTTTCTGTACTCTGAATGTCATGCATGCATTTGTTTTTACACACCTTACTTCATGCTACACTTCACTTACATACATGCATTACATCAATAGACCTAGGGATATTTTGTAGCCATTTCATGCACCATACATGACGTTAGGTATATCTTTTTGCATATTATAGAGTCACTGATTGAAACCTCTTGAACTACACATCCTTGATTTCCTAGGATAGAGCTTCCTTATCTTATATACATATAGGGCGATTGATTGTGTTTAGGATGTTAGCTGGCAGCTCACTCCAGGCAAGCATAAGCCCAGGTTGTTCACCCCTCAGTGTGTCTCTTCACTTATGGTGTGTTTTGAGTCAGTCATTTCTCTTAGGGTAGTAATCCGACCTTTGATCTTCTAAACTCAAAATTTTAATTATATCTTTATCCATTCAAAAATGTCTAATCATCACTAAGGGTAAATAGAAGAGACTATTTGGAGTAGAATTTAGGAACTTTATATGTGCACCAAATCAAGAAGTGAATAATCCAACATCCTTAATCGAGAGTTTTCTTAGATCGAGGTCTAAGATGTAATTAACTACGGGGGCTTGCGCCCGTAGGAAACCGATCCCCACAATCAAATAAACCCTACTCAAACTGATGTATCAAATAGGGGAAATCTCGTGAACTTTTGGGTTATAGATATTATTATCCATCGAGGTTGGTAGGTGAAAGCCGCTATCCTCCATAGTTAATCGTATCTATAACTCCATCTGCTCTTCCATCGGCCTGCTTGTGCCGAGTGTAAAGGTCTACGACCACTTTATCCTACAGGATAGTGTGATCGTACTCTTTGCATTCGAACCACACGAGCGGAACCCTTTCGGAGACCCACATACTGAAATGCAGTTTCGTACCCAAGCCTTGCTGAATGCCCTTCCAAAGTCTGGAAGGAAAGCGTCCATCTCGATAAAAAACAATCACTTTAGGCACACCGTGCAATCTGACTATCTCCTTCACATATATCTGTGCCAAACGATCCACCGGATCGGTCTGCCTGATCGGAAGAAAATGGGCGGATTTTGTCAATCTATTTACGACCACCCAAATGGCGTCGTGACATTGTCTAGATCGAGGAAAACCCATCGCAAAGTCCATCATTACCTCCTCCCACTTCCACTCAGGGATAGGCAACGACTGCAACAGTCCACCTGGTCGCTGATGCTCTGCCTTCACCAACTGACAGGCCTCGCATCTCGACACAAACTCTGCCACATCCTTCTTCATTCCAGGCCACCAGAATAAAAGTTTCATATCAACATACATCTTACTACTGCCTGGATGAACAGTGTAGCCTGAATGATGAGATTCATACAGAATCTCCTGGCTCAAGTCCCAAAACACAGGTACCCACAACCTGTTCTTACAGAAAATAGCACCAGAATCAAAAATTCGAAGTTCAGGAGTCTTACCAGATCCAATCTGAGCAATCAACTTTGAATAATCAGAATCTGACTTCTGGGCTTCCTGAATCCTTGCTTCCAAAGAAGACTGAATACTCATCTGAGCCAAATCCAAACCACCGGAGAAAATCACCTCCAACTGCAAGCGCTCCATGTCTCGAATCAGGAAATCATCACAAGTAAGCTACAAACCTGATAGTCTAGAGGATTTCCTGCTCAGAGCGTCCGCTACCACATTAACCTTATCAAACTGATACTGAATAGTCAAATCATAGTCTTTGATCAACTCGAGCCATCTTCTCTGCCTCAAATTCAGATCCTTCTGAGTAAAAATATACTTCAGGCTCTTATGATCAGTGAAAATCTCACATCTGACGCCATACATGTAATGACGTCAAATCTTCAAAGCAAAAATAACTACAGCCAACTCCAAATCATGCGTCGGGTATTTCTTCTCATATGGTTTCAACTATCTAGAAGCATAAGCAATTACCCTTCCATTTTGCATCAGCACACAGCCCAAACCTTTCAGTGAAGCATCATTGAACACCTGAAATCCTTCCGTACCTGACGGAAGTGCTAACACTGGAACTGAAGTCAAACAATCCTTCAATCGCTGAAAACTAGCTTCACACTACGGTGTCCAAACAAAAGGTACTGACTTCTACGTCAGTCTCGTCAGAGGCGTCGAAATCTGTGAAAATCCCTTCACAAATTTCCTGTAATATCCGGCCATGCCCAAGAAACTCCGTACCTCAAATACCGTAGTCGGCCTTGGCCAATCAGCAACTGCCTGAATCTTCTGGGGATCAACAGAAATACCTTCTCCACTCACCACATGCCCCAAAAAAAAAATGCTCTTCAGCCATAATTAACACTTTGAGAACTTGGCATACAACTGGTGCCACCTCAAAGTCTCCAATACAATCCTCAAGTGTCTGGCATGATCATCCTCAGAAGCAGAATATACCAGAATATCGTCGATGAAGACGATCACAAACTGATCCAAATACTCCCTGAATACTCGGTTCATCAGATCCATGAAAATCGCAGGCGCATTAGTTACCCCAAAAGGCATAACCAAAAACTCGTAGTGCCCGTACCGAGTACTGAAAGCTGTCTTCACCACATCAGCTTCCTTCACCTTCACCTGATAGTATCCGGATCGCAAATCAATCTTCAAAAATACCGAAGATCCGGAAAGCTGATCAAACAAGTCGTCAATCCGAGGCAAAGGATACTTGTTCTTGATAGTGACTTTGTTCAAATCTCTGTAATCCACACACATACGAAGTGTCTCGTCCTTCTTCTTCACAAACAAAACAGGTACTCCCCAGGGCGAAATACTAGGACGGACAAAGCCTCTGTCAACCAACTCCTGAAGCTGAACTTTTAACTCATAAAGTTTTTTCGGTGCCATCATGTACGGAGCTTTTGATATCGGAGCTGTACCCGAAAAAATATCAATAGAGAACTCCACATCTCTATCCGGAGGTAAACCAACCAACTCCTCAGGAAAAACATCAACAAACTCCCGCACCACTGGGATCTCAGAAACAGAACCAACCTCTAGGTTCAGATCCCGCACCGAAGCCAACAAGACTGGGCATCCCTTCTTCCACATTCTGCTCACCTCCAACGCAGAAATCAGACTGGAGAGAATACCTCGTAATCCATGAAATACAACTCTCTCTCCAGCCACAAGCAAACTCACTTGCTTCTTCAGACAATCAATCTGAGCCTCATACAAACTCAGCCAATCCATGCCCAGAATCACATCATAAGAAGAAATCGGCAATAAAATCAGACTTGATTTCCACTTCTTGCCAGCAATGTCAATCTCACAAAAACAAAACTTGCGGGCAATCAAATTACTTCCAGCCGGTAAAATCACGGAAAGAGAAATCGGCAACAAAACCGAATCCAAACGCAAAAGCTCAAAACACCGCTCGGACAGAAAAGAGTGACTAGCTCCAGAGTCAAATAAAACACGACAGGGCTGATCAGAAATGTAAATCGTACCTGTCACCACATCTGGAGCATCACGAGCCTTCTGCTGACTCAGGCTGTAAACTCGTGGCTGAACTGGAGCTGGAGCTGAAGCAACAGAACTACTCTGCTCCCTCAGAACAGTAGGTGGTCTCCGTGGTCTAGAACTAGAACTACCACCTCTACCATAAAATCCCTTAGGACGTGGAGGAACAGTCATCGGTCTTCCTGCTGCTGAACCGGCAGGTCTAACAGAGCCCTCTGATCAGAACTCAGAACGCCGATCAAATCCCGTCTGTGGACACTCTGCAATCCGATGTCCTGGCTGACCACATCGGAAGCACAGACCAGCCATCCTGTAGCACTGGCTATGGTGTCGTCGTCCACAACTCTGGCACACAGGTGTCATACTGACAGATCCAGAACTCGTCGTACTGGTAGCAGTACCAGACGACCCTCCACTCCTCCTAGAGTCAACAGATCCAGAACCAGCTACAAATCTCCTCTTTCCAGAGGAACCACTACCTGAAGCCTCACCTCCAAATCTCTTCCTACTCGCAGTCCACCGCTGCTGAGTAGCCATCAGGTCATTCTCAATCAGACGAGCTCGCTCCACAAGTTCAGAAAAATCAGAAATGTGAAACGGTATCAGGGGCTGCCTCAGAGTATCTCGTAATCCCCTCAAAAATCTGTAGCACCTCTCAGCAGAAGTACTAACCAGCTGCGGAGCATACCTGGCTAATGCAGTAAACTCAACCTCGTACTGCATCACCGTATTGCTTCCTTGAACAAGTCTCAGAAAATTCTCCTACATCTGCTGTCGTGCAGAAGGGGGAACAAACCAGTCTCGGAACACTTCAGTGAACTCTTCCCAGGTAATCAAAGAGTTCAATCTGCTATAAAATCTGGCTGCCTGCTGACCTTCCCACCAGTGCTCAGCCTCTCCATCCAACAGAAAAACAGCCAACGGAACCTTCCTATCTGACGGACACTACATTCCGTCGAAGGTCTTTTCCAATCTCCTCAGCCACTCCTCGGCTGCTCTGGGCTCAACAGCGCCCTCAAATCTCAGAGGTTTCAATCTAAAAAATAACTGCACATGTCTATCAATGTCATCAGCTCTGACAGTAACAGCTCTGCTCTGAGTCTCGCTCATCATCTGAGCAACAAGCGTAGCAAACTGAGACAGTGTATCAGCACCGGCCACTGGGGCTGTACTCCCCACTGGTGCTGCCTGACTGGCACTCTGCCCGTCTGTCATGTCTGGGTCTGGCTGATCCATACAGAAAATCCAAAAAAATCTGGAAAACTATCACAAAAATAACACAATAAAAAAACAAACAAACCAAAACTACCCCCATACAGATTCACTGATCACTTCCTATAGCTCTGTCTGACACAATCTCAAATTCCACAACCAATGCGCTGATACCACTAAAATTGTCACGACCAGACCCGATCCGGGACGGATCCCACTCACACCGGGTCGCGACCGGAACGAACTGACTGACTGACCAGTATCTGGTTTTGGAATTTGGTTCGGAACTGAATCTTCCAAATATTCAACTCAAAACACATACGCACAGACACAGAGCTACTATAAATCATCAAACACAGCGGAACAAAACATCTATATTTTCTTTTCCTCAAAACAATCATCTACAAATACAGTACATGGCTTTTTAAACATAAAGAAAGACGGAACAGAAAAGCCATGACTGTACAACAATTAAAAGTACAAAATAATACCTATAAATCAGACTCTGAGATCTATTCCTGGACCTCCTTCCCTTTCCTAGAACCTGAAAATCACCAGAAAATAAGAGTGAGCTCAACAGCTCAGCAAAGCAACAAACCTCCAATCAAAACTCTCAGAATCCAAAACCAACACATCAGACAGAAATCCGTACAGAAATTAGAATAGAATCAGACAGATATCAAATCAGAACAGATCAGAACGAAACAGATCAAATCAGAACAGATACGGACATATCAAATCAGAACAGATACGGACAAATCAAATCAGACAGAACTGAACGGAACAGATATCAAATCAAACAGAACTGTACGGAAATAGAAGTCGTATCAAATCAGAATCAGAAACAGAACAGATCAGACATATCAAATCAACAGAATCAGAATCGTACAGAATTCAGAATTCAAATAATATCGGAACAGAACAGGATCGTGTCAAAATCATATCAGAATCATATCATACAAATCAGATCAAGTCATATATATTAATTTAGCACATAACAGATAACAGAACGGATTCCCTGACACTGACAGAATCTCAACGGATTCTGGCCCCTTATGCCTCCCTTCCTAGACACTGACAAAATCTCTCGGATTCTAGCCCCTTATGCCTCCCTTTGTGCTCACGGCACCAGAACAGATGTGCTTATAGCACCAGAACAGATTTCATCGGATCCGAAACATAACAGATATCAGATTTCAGATTTGAGATCATTTCAGATTTTCCCAGACACTGACTGAATCTCTTAGGATCCAGGCCCCTTATAACTCCCTTTTTATAGCATATACAGATAGCATATCAATTCAGAAGAAATTCGGACAAATCAGAAATCAGACAAAAATCGGGCAGCACAACGGCAGTATACGGAATTTACACAATTTTTCCTGAAAATCACAAATTACCAAATTTGCACAGAATGTAGATAATAACATTTCATAACATTTATTCTACTGCACAGATAATTTTCAATTACACAGAAAAATCCAGTCGACGAAAAACACCGTCGAATCAAAAATACCCGGACAAAAATCTTTAGAAAATAACCAAAATGTGCACACTCGGCACGTCAACAACATACAGAAAGTTACGCGGTAAAAACTGAACCAATCGGAAAATATAGACGAAAATCCTCCGCAAAAATCAAATCTGAACAGAAAACACCGCCAAACACGACGGTTCTGAAAATTGAGAACGACGGAATGTGCCTTACCTTGCGTACAACAATTTCCTGAACAATCTCGTCGGACGAAAACGGCTCCGCGTCGCCCGAAAATCAAATTTTCCACAAAAGTCCACGACTTTCTCTCTCCTCAAGATATTTTTATTTTTTATAAATTTTCTCTCTCTTCAAAACGACTGATTTCTGCTTTATAATACTCAGATCGGCCCGGCCGATCGCAAGATCGTCCTGGGACGATCAGACCAAAATCCATCGGCCTGGACGGTTCCCAGGGCTGTTCTCAGGACGATATTTTGAACAGTACAGATCGGCCTGGGACGATGCCCCTATCGGCCCGGCCGATACCTACAGAAAAACACCTTGAGCAAATCTGGGCAATTTCTGGAGCAAATCTTCCACTGATCGTCCCAGGACGATCCCAGATCGTTTTTGGACGATCCTGGAGCAAAAACAGCACTTTACATCTTCTTTCTCAGCCGCTATGAAAAAGTTATTGAGCTAAAATCCTAAAAAATATAAAACTTTTGAGATATTTCATTTAAAAAAAAATAGCACTAATCTTAAACCCTAATATTTAAACAGATAATTTCAGGGCTGGGTCAAGCTTGCAAAAAAATAAAAATAAAAATAAAAAAATATATATTCGCGTGTATAATTCAAAATTCCATTGAGGTCCATACACCACCTCGGGGCTCCCACAGAGTAATTTCTCCGGTGGACGCGCTGACTCGCTCAGCCCAATGTCAAAGCTCACTTTTTGGCCTTTTTTTTGTGACGATGAAGCACTGTCCTTGGGCCAGTTAAAATCCCGGTTGACCTAGTATGCAACCCATACCAATTTACACGGGCCAACATTTAAGACTTTAACTGCTTGCCAAGGGATTCGAACTAGGGACATAGGCTTTGCCTAGCCAGCTCTTCACCAACCGGACAAATAGTGGTGGGTCTTTTTGACCTTTCTCTTTGTGGTTAGGCATTGGGCAAATTTTGAGGAGCATAGTTTAAAATTGTATTAGGAATAGGAGCATGATATTAAGTTAATTTGAAAAGGAGCAGAAACGCACTCATCCTTTGCGTTTTGCGTTTTCTGAAGAAAACGCAAAGTAGGATTGCGTTTTCTGAAGAAAACGCAAAGCTACTTTGCATTTTCTTTGAAAATGCGATAGTAGGTGGCGTTTTCTTCATCCAAATCAAATCTAGGGGCATTTTAACATTATTTGAACTTAAATATGTTAGTAAAGTATTTTAATATTATTTAAAAATTTATAATTTGATAAAATATATTAAATATATAACAATTAAAGTATATTAAATTTAAATAATATAACTATGATTAATAAATTATATTTAAAAATTAAAAATTCAATTAAAAAATTAAAATTTAAACTTAATGAAAATTAATTAATTATTTAAAAATTAAAATTCAATTAAAAAATAAATTTATTAAATATCAAATCCTCCTCATATAAATTTTATTAACTCTTTAACATCAATTTTAGAGTATAATTGTCTATATAACTATATTTAATTATCTTTTTCATATTTGCTCTTTCTATTTATTTTGGTTTTTTAAATATGAATTTATAATGATTATTTTATAATTACAAATTTTAAAATTGTAAGTATTAATACTCTAAATTTTAGTTGAGACTATCTATCTCACTATTTAGATCGATAAATTTAGTATTAAATATTTAATTTTTTTTTTTGCTATCAATTAGGTAAGTATAAAATTTTATAAAGTTTTTTCGTACAATAATGTTATTCTTCTTATAATTATTATTTTTTAAATTATAGCAACGTGCATTTTATGCACATGCAATAAAAGTATAAAACTAGTATTTAAAGTTTATAGAAAAAATTTCATATGAATCTTATGGTTGTTTAAAAAAAATTTCATGTCTCTAAATCAAAATATTTTTTCAAATACTATAAGGTTGTTTAAATTATATAATATCATAATAATAGAAAAAGATTTAAAATTAATCTTATGTCTGATCATTAAAATTTTTAAAGTTTATATTTGCCCACCTCTCAGACTTTCTATCCCCTCTTTTCCTGTTATATAGGGTTATTATTTATAAATTTAATATTTAAGTTCAATATATAACTTTAATATTTAATATTATTAATTACATTATTTTTTTTTTTTTTAAATAAACTAGAAACCTAAAATTATATTTTTGTAATAATAAAAAAATAATCATTTCACTAATAAAAATTTATCCTATATAAATTAAATTTTTATTTTAATTTAAATATATTTTAATTAAGTTAATTACATATAGTCTCGTATTATGCAAAAAAAAAAAAAAAATATCTAACTCACATTCTCACTCTTAATCTCTCTCTACCTCTCTCTTTGTCTGCAAAAATGTATTTTTTTTTTTCAATGATTTATCTACCAAATATTTTTTTTTTCATGGCAACAATTCTCACAACTAAAACGCACTATTTATATAAATATACATGATGGGAAAAAAATAACACAAATTAAAATATACATACTAACAGCAAAAATAAAACACATATATAAATTTTACTATTCTAACAATATTATTTTATTCAACAATATTGTCAAATTTTTTCATGTCATTATATCAACATATTTTGCTCTCAACATCAACTTCTCAACAATATTTGAAAAAAAATTTCAACACTGTACAAATACGATGTAGAATAATACAAAAAATATTACAACAAAATTTGTAATAACAAATTGCAAGTATTTCTTTAATATCAAAAATAACACTAATTGAACATTATAAGATCTAAAAAATTAAATGTAAAGACTAACCTTAATGGATGCAACCGTTGCCTTAAACTCAACCTCAAACAGCAAAATATTCTTCTCGTTATGAGCTGCTATTTATAGGCAAAATAAAGGATTAAAAAAAAAAAAAAAATTTCCCCATAAAATGAGTGCTTCATGGACCTTTAGCAAGAGGAAATCACGGGTTCCTCACCCGTGACCAATAAAGCCTGAATTCCCGCATATGCTAAACCGGGGTCCGGGCTCGAGTGATGAAGAAAACGCAATCGTCATTCGCATTTCCATTAAAAACGCAATCCTGCTTTGCATTTTCTGAAGAAAACGCAAAGCAGGATCGTCTGAAGAAAATGCGATCCTGCTTTGCGTTTTCTTCAGAAAATGCAAAGTAGGATTGCGTTTCTGCTCCTTTTTAAATTAAATTAATTTCATGCTCCTAAACCTAATACAATTATTAACTTTGCTCCTTTTAAAATTAAAATTCTGAAACTAAAGTCTTCTCACATCACAATTTTTCCACTGATAATTACTGCCTCCCAGTGAAATTTTTGACCTCATTCTTGGCTTTCGAAGAACAGAAAAAAAGTTTTTGTTTTTTGTTTTTATAATCTTTTTAATCTAAGTCTATCTGGTTAGTTTACTGATTTTGCGCATGTAAATTTGAAGTCGGCAATTGCGAATGCAGTTGAAATGGGACTTACCGGACAAGTGGAGACGGCATCTTGTCTCTTCCGACTGATGAGTGCTCTTTGCATAAGGTTGACGTAAGGCCTATTGACTTCATTGATTTCTAAAATTCTTTTGTTTTAAACGTTTTGATGGCATTCTATCATATGTTTTCTTTATAAAATCAGTTTAAATCATCTTTCGATGTAACCAATCTCATTAGCCTGTCCATTGTTGCTTCAGATTCATGGCAGCTCCATGGCAGGGAAAATCCCTTCAATGTCTTCTCATTCTCTTCCTTTCTTCTTTACTCATTGTCGATTCATCCATCTCCGACCCTCAACTCGAGGCCTTACTGGCTTTTAAAGCTTCAATAAGCGATGATCCTCTTGGTGCTTTGTCGAATTGGACAAGCTCTATTCACCATTGCAATTGGACTGGAATCTCTTGTGATCCTTCCTCAACTGCTGTAGTTTCTATCACTCTAATTCAGATGCAACTGGAAGGTACCTTATCTCCATTTCTTGGCAATATCTCCACCCTTCAGGTCATTGAGATCAGCTCAAACAAACTATTTGGATCAATTCCTCCTCAGCTTGGGCAATGCTTAGAACTTATCGAGTTGAACTTCTATGATAATCAACTCTCGGGTGTAATCCCTGCTCAGCTTGGAAACTGTAAGAATCTTCAGGTCTTGGATCTGGGTTCTAATGTCTTAGAAGGAAGCATCCCACAGAGTCTCTGCAACTGCACGTCGTTGCAAGGATTGGGTTTTCACACTAATAATCTCACTGGTTCTCTCCCTTCTTCATTTGTTAGGCTGCAAGGTTTGGAAATTCTAGACCTCAGTGACAATCATTTATCAGGAATTATACCTCCTGATATTGGAAACTTCTCGCATTTATCCATTCTCCAACTCTTCATGAACCAACTTGAGGGGCCAATTCCAGCTGGGCTAGGCCGGTGCACAAACCTAACACTCTTGAGAATCTATAGCAATAAGCTTACTGGTGTCATTCCCGATGAACTTGGAAATCTCGTCAAATTAAAAAATTTGTGGTTGCATGACAATTTGTTGTCTTCCACAATTCCCGCATCTCTATCTCATTGCAAATCTTTAGTATTTCTTGGACTTTCGAAAAATTTGATAACCGGATCAATACCTGAAGAACTTGGTTCTTTGAGTTCACTTAAAGTTCTAGCTCTTCATGAAAATCAATTGACAGGACAAATTCCTGAAACATTTGTGAATTTGACCAACCTCTTTTATTTGGCTCTCAATCGCAACTCTTTATCTGGGCCACTTCCTTTGGACATTGGATCACTGTATAACCTGGAAAACTTAATCATTCATACCAATCAATTTACTGGTGTTATACCTTCAGGTTTGGGTATGTTGGAGAACCTCACGTTCTTTTCACTAGGACGGAATTCATTGTCAGGATCCATTCCAGAAGATTTGTTCAATTGTACCAAGCTTTCCGTTTTGGATCTTTCACAAAACAATCTCACAGGATTTCTGAGCCCTGCTATTGGCAAGCTAAACAATCTAAGAAAGTTGTTTTTAGGCTACAATTCTTTTTCAGGTTTCATCCCTCCTGAGATAGGCAAACTTAGCATGTTGTTGGATTTGCGACTAGGTGGTAACAGCTTATCAGGTCAAATCCCTTTAGAGATTTCAAAATTATCAGCTCTCCAGGGGCTCTCTCTTGAGGCAAACTCTTTTGAAGGAGCAATTCCTGAGCAAATCTTTAAGCTTAAGAATCTGAATGGCCTGAGGATTCAGTTCAATCAATTTTCTGGTAGAATTCCAGATTCTATTTCCAATCTCCAGTCACTTCAATACTTGAATCTCTGTGGAAACAAGCTCAATGGTTCCATACCAAGATCCATGGCCAATCTAAATCAGCTACTGTCATTGGACCTGTCCCGCAATCTCTTAACTGGTCCTATTTCTGGATCGTTGGTTGCTGGCTTGAAGAACTTGCAGATGTATCTCAATCTGTCACACAATATGTTTGTTGATTCTATACCAAATGAGTTCAGTGCATTAGAGATGGTTCAATCCATAGATATTTCAAACAACAATCTCTATGGGAGCATTCCTTCAGCACTCGAAGGTTGTAAGAATCTACAATACCTAGATCTTTCTGTAAATATGCTATCTGGACAATTACCTGTGACTTTATTCCCATCTTTACAGCTTCTTACAACTTTTAATATATCATACAATAATTTGAATGGTGACCTCCCACCCAGCATAGCTGCCCTAAAACAACTTACATCTCTTGATGTTTCTCATAACGGGTTAAGTGGTGGAATACCTGAGAGTTTGGGAAACCTTACAAAATTAAAACATCTTAACCTTTCATTCAATCGGTTTGAAGGTCCTATTCCAGACATAGGGATATTTCAAAGCATAAATGTTTCCAGCTTGCTAGGTAATCCTGCACTTTGTGGTTCAAATATTTTCTCTTCCTGCATGAGCAGACGCCGCAGGTTCTCAAAGAAAGGACTTATCATTGTTGTCGCATTGATATCTTTCTTTCTGCTCTTTTTGGTAGTGCTGGCTATCCTGGTCCTTAAACGACGGCAAAAGCAGCATCCAAGCCCACAATCTGACTTGCATCTTAAATTGGAAGCTTCATTTATTCCTATATTGAAGAAGTTCACGCGAAGTGAGCTAGAATCAGCTACTGGGTTATTTAGCAGTGAAAATGTGATTGGTAGCAGCAATTTGAGCATTGTCTACAAGGGCAGGCTTGAAGGCACTGGTCAGATTATAGCTGTAAAGAAGCTGAACCTTATGCAGTTCCCCGTCAAGTCTGATAAGTGTTTTCTTACTGAATTGAGGACTTTGACTCATCTAAAGCACAGGAATCTAGTCAGGGTTTTGGGTTATGCTTGGGAATCTGGGAGGCTTAAAGCTCTGGCTTTGGAGTTCATGGAGAATGGCAATTTGGAAACCATTATTCATGATCCGGATGTAAGTCGAAGTAGATGGAATCTTTATGAAAGGTTAAGAGTTTGTACTTCGATTGCCAGTGGACTAGAATACTTGCACTCTGGATATGACTTCCCCATTGTTCACTGTGATCTCAAGCCTTCAAACATTCTTCTAGATAAAGACTGGGAAGCACATGTTAGTGACTTCGGGACTTCTCGCATGCTTGGTGTTCATTTACCCGAACAAAGCAGCAGTTCCACTTCATCAGCATTTCAAGGAACCATTGGATATATGGCACCAGGTAGTTTTTTTTATCCCCTTTCTATGAGTAGTTTTGAATGCATAACTTCATAAATATGTAAAGATACATAAAGCACAAAAATTCATTTTTATATATTTCTGATTGATTATCTTTTGCTATTGAAGAGTTTGCGTACATGCGAAGGGTGACCACAAAGGTGGATGTATTTAGCTTTGGAATAGTTATGATGGAGTTCTTCACGAGGAAAAGACCAACAAGGATTACAGAGGAGGATGGTGTGCCGCTGACCTTGAATCAGTTTGTAGAAAAAGCCCTTGACGATGGATTTTATACTGCTCTTAGCATAATAGACCCTGAAATATATCTTTCAGGCAAAGTGGAGGAAGAGAAGGCTATTCGTGTTCTGCAACTAGCCTTGTCGTGCACCAAATTCACTGTCGAGGATCGTCCAACTATGAAAGAAGTGCTGTCATCTCTGCTAAAGCTTACTGATGTATAAGTGTAGAGGATCAAATTGGTAGCTGGTATACTATCTCAAATTTTAAAGTTGATGTTTTATCTATTCTTATTTCTTGAGTTTCATCCTATTGCGGCCAACTTCATCAAGCAGGAACATCATTTTGTAGTATTAAAAGAAAGGTGTTATTGTACAAAGTCTTGTGGTAGCGTGACGTTGGAGTTAGTGTTAGAGCATCTGTGACGTTAACAAAATAATATTTGAACTTCCATATCAGTTGTTGCATCGTGGGAGTAAGAGTTATGTTAGGCAAACTTATTTTTGTGTCTTATTATCACTAGACAGATTTGGTTACATGATTTGTGCATGCCATATTGTTCCTAAACAGATTCTGATTTATTGGTAATTGCTACTTGATTAAGGTATGCATCTTCTTCGTTTTATATGAAAGTAATAATTTCAAAGAAATACGGTGTGACAATATTTACAATCTGCTTTGTGCTGTAATTCTTAGTGGTTTTCATTACTGGTGGACCAGATAGGACCGTTTCATCTTGACCATATCATCTTAGGTTGGATGCATCATAACCGCACACTTATTGTGACTTGATTTGAGTGCCATGGACTAGAGAAGCTTGGGCTATTATGAATTGTTTAGAGAGAAGCAGATGTGATGTATATTACCTGATGTATGTTGACCTCTAACTGTCGGAGACCCAACCGCTCATTCCACCTCAGCCCACCACAGAAACGACCCATGATCTCACACAACTGTCACACTCCTCTCGACAAAAACTGCTCCTCACGACATAAAACAAAAAAACCTCCTCTCATTCGGCTCTCACGCACAAAGGAATACAGACAAGGAGAAACCGAAGCCCATACCTGTGGTCTTGTTCGTCTCCTCCATTTGAGTCGACTCCCTCTGCGAATTCAAATCGAAGCCGCACATCTCCTCGAACCAGCTTGACGTCCGGCCTCCTTCCCTCACAGACGATTCCAACCTCCAGTCGCCAATCGCCTGCTCTATCCGACTCCAACTCCAAGCCCAGTATCGCCGGCCGTCGCCGCCTCTCCCGAGCCCGACTTCCTCTTGCTCTGGCTGAGCCGTGAACGGCCCTTCTGCTCGACGTACTCTTGTCCTTCTCCACCAACTCCGACCACACTAACTGGCCGCCGCTAGCCTGACGCCGAAGTCACCGGCAGACCGGAAGCCCACGAGCTCCTCCCGTGCGTGACCTAGCCTGATCGGGCTTCCCGTGCGTGACATAATGTTATAATATAAATAGTTAATATATTATATTAAATAATATAATATAATAATATATATATATATATATATTATTAATATAATGATATAATATTATATAAGGAATAATATATAAATAATATATATATATATATATATAATAATATTATATATATTATTATTATATAAAATATATTATATTATATAATATAATATAAAAATATAAAATAAAATAAAAGAGAAAGGAATGGTGAGAGGATTTCAACAGGTATGAAGACTTGAAGGAAGTCCCGGGATTGATCCGGTCCTCTGAAGTTCTCTATCGTCGAGATTATATGATCGAGGGAGCGCGGACTCGACTCTTTCAATCTTCTCGCCGTTGATTCGCTCTGGCCGAGTCAAGCCAAAGGGCAAATGCCCTCTTTTACCTCCCGGCATCCGGGAGGAGATGCCGGAAGGTTGCCGGATTTTGACGAAAAATAATGTTTTTTTTTATTTAAATTCATCAAAATTAAATTGAATTGCTTAAATCAACAGGTTGCGTACATCAGAAGACTTGAAGACCTTTATGGGATCGATTCGCTCTCCCAATCTCCTCGCCGTCGATTTATTCCGTCCGAGTCGAGCACTCCCTTACCTCCCGGTATCGGGGAGGGGACGTCGGGAGACTACCGAAATTTGCTCGAAACTTTTGGACTTAACGAAATTTTTGGGAGATCGAAAAAAATAACTTGAAATTAATTAATTGAATCAAAACTTTTAAATTAACTATGAGATTTTAATTCAACATTAAGTCTCTTAATTAATTTAACTAACCAATTTAAATAAAATCCATTAAATAAAATCAACTAACATAAATTGGAATAATCAATTAATAAAAAAAAAGGGAAATCGTGTATGACTTCATAGATCTAGCATATTTATGATAGTGATGGTTAATGAGAAGAATAAATCTTTCATCTTATTTATCTCAACTTGGTTGAAATGTTTAACAATACTTTGGAAAGATTATAGTCGATTGAAGTTCACAGATTTATATTATAGTCTTTGATGTCAAAGAATTATATTTGGACCAAACTATTTGCAAATGTATATGAAGTATTGGATGATGAATATACATCAAATAGACATGAATTTCTTGATATACTAGTTGATGTTGGATTGCGTGATCCTACTTTTAACCATTGTTTGGGAAATAATAAATCGCTTGTTGGATTCATTTTGATATAACCATGAAGATGTAATAGATGAAAGGCATTTATATGCAACTTCTTTTGTTGAGATTCTTATAAAGTTAACTAAAACACTTCAAGTGTTCAATCAAACAAGTTTGCAATAAACATTTATAGCTCTTCTTGTGTTTGCCCTGCAACTTGTACAACTAGACTATGAATTTTGGGAAAGAATGATATCCCACCTTGTACTCAACATGATTATAAGAACTTAAACTTTAATGAGTCACTTGAAGATTAGTGGTGAATACAACTTTTAATACCTCACCCTTGCGCAGACCACCGTCGGAGCCTTGCCGGACCACCGCCGGAGCTTCGCCGGACCACTGCTGGAGCCTGGCCGCACCACCGTCGGAGCCTCGCCGGACCACCGCCGGATCCTCGCCGGAGCTTCGTCGGATCACTACTTGAGGCCCTCACTTTCGCCAGAGGCCATCACCTTCGCTGCAACACCACCTGAGGCCCGAACTTCTGCTGGGCCACTACCTGACGCTTAGAGTTCTACCAGAGTACCGCCCCACTATAACGGTCTTTCAGATCCCGGTCCTCCTGCCGACTACGGTCCTCCCGACCTCCGTCGCCTACTATGGTCACTCCAACCTCCATCACCAGACAACGGTCACTCAGACCCCGGTCTCCTGCCGACTACGGTCCTCCCGACCTCCATCACCAGACAACGATCTTTCCGACCTCCATCCTATCGACTATGATCGTGCTGACAAAACAAATACATCTATTGTAACTCCCACCATGTAATACACTCTATATGATGTACATTTGTGACATCAAGCCAAGGCCTTCTCCCTAAGAAGGCCTCATTTGTAATCGACTACAAATACTAGTGGATTCATTCAAACTGGGCTAGGCCCCGTGATTTTTCCCCCTTTTTAGGGGTTTTCCATGTAAAAACTCTGGTGTCTCTTATGAACGCTACACCCTCTCACTTATCTGATTGTGTGATGTATCTTCGTACAATGCTAAGACGTTAAACTATATATTTCTCTACCGCCGCGAATATTTAAGGACGCAACAGTCAATAATTTTTGTGAAGACATATCAAGCTACAAATTGCGGGCTTGGCTCTTTGGCATCCCCCCCCCCCCCCATAGGCGCGCATCAATGTTTTACGTGAGGCTGTATCAGTACCCAAATAAAGCTGAGTCCTGTTTGGAACTTTAGATCATTGTTAGCTGTCCAGATTTCCCATCGAATCGAATATAGCAGATGGAAGCAGCTTGAGCTTAGATCATTCATATTTATATGCAGCTAGCCTTCAATTGCCTGCTACTGCTACAACTTGTTCACTGATTGCCACTGTTACTTTGCTGCTTTCTGCAAGAAGAGATCCCCAAGATACGCAGCTCGAACAATGGCGTAGACGCCTACTCGACCGTAAGATATCTTTTGGCGTTTTAGGCTTCCTTTAAGACAACTTTTTTTATGCTTCTTAAACTAGCTTTTTGGTAGAAAAAAATAATTTTTGTACTCAAAAACTGTTTTAATAAACAATAAAAAAATCGTCTTAAATAAAACCTTAGTTTACCGATTTCACTCCCATTTATATATATATTGTAACGACACTGTTTCTTATGATTTAGATTTCTCGTCCGCTCCTTAAAATTTTACCTTTTGATTTAGTTTTTTTAAGAGATGGGTTAATGCTTCTTTTGAAATAGTTTTCTTAATATTTTGTAAAATTATTGTAAAGAAACTTTTTAAAAACTATTGTTAATACAAATTTTTTTTAATAGTAGCAAAAAAGTAATGAATAAATAAAAATTATAGTTACAGTTTGAAAAAAATAATAATAAGAAAGTTGTTACAAATAAAATCTAATTTTTTTTTTGTTTTTATTTTTAAAATCCCCTTTCTCGGCCACATTTTGAAAAAATATTTTTTCAAAATAGTATTTTAAAAGCAAAATATTGAAATAGTGGCAAAAAGACTATGTTATTAACACATTATTCTAACTGCTTTTTTTTTCAAGAAAAACAGTAAAAAAGTATTCCAAATAAAATCTTATTGATTTAGGCTTCGTTTGGGACGGCTTTTTTATTGCTTTCTAAAACGGAGTTTTAATAAAAAATAAAAAAAAATATATATAAAGCAATAAAAAAGCCGTCCCAAACGAATCAGACATCACTTATCTTGAATAAAGATAATGATTGAAAAATAGGTGAAATTATTCTGTGCGGATACAGATGCTGTCCGGAGTCGAATCAGAACGCGCCATGTAACCCTGTTTGTTGTGCACCGCACATGTGTACCGGGTGACATGACGCGTTCGCGTTCTGATTCATCTCCGGACGATCTGGTGTTCGCACAGAATAATTTCTCGAAGAATAGAGACAATCATTGTGAAACTTTATTGTAGGTTGATCACAAGCACCCTGAAGAAGTGTTGGGAAGCAAGGTCAAGGAGCCTACCACCGGACGGTCTGGCTATTTACATATCTAACATCCAAAACATTAATATTACATGCATACCACCCATATACAACTTTAATATCAAATATATCACTCCTATAATTCATTTATATCATTCATACAATCTTATAAACTTTAATATTTCATTCCATGCACCTAAATTTGTTCTATGGGTGGTAGTCATGTAATATTAATATTTTAGATGTTAGATATGTAAATAGCATAAAATAAAGTGATATGTATGTAAAACCCCCTTAATTTTAATAATTTAGTGGAAATTTGGTCAATTTGAGTCAATGGCTGCTCCATTCGAACAACTTGCATGCAACCATCTCAGAAACTTCCAACCCTAAACATTTTTTAATTTAAGAATTGACTCTCAAGTCCACAGACATCGATGTTTTCAAACATTTATTTTATTACTCTTATAGTCTTTTTTTTTTTTTTTTTGTAATTTGAATGCCCTCAAATGTGAAAAAAAAAACATTTAGAATAATTTTGAAGTATTAAATTTTGATATATATAATTATATATGACAATTTCAATTGAATTTTTTTTTGTGGTAAAATGCATGATTAATATTATTTATTATTCCCAAAAGATTATATAATAATTTTTTTTTTTAAGATTGATGAGCATGAACGCTGAGGAAAAAAATTAATAAAAAGATCTCATAATATTGTTGTATAAACTTTTTTTAAGAATTTACGACAAAAATATTTTGATTAAAAAAAAAATTAAAATAAATTTTAAAGTTTTCAAAAAATTGTAAAATAATTATATATATTAATTTTGACGTAACAAAAATTATCTTGATCAAACGTGAATTTCGATGCAGATATGAATTATAAATTTCCAAAATTAAATTCAGGATCATGCAAACTTTGATTTGAGGTCCGATTTCGCTCCTTTTTAAATTTTTTATGCTCTACGATCCTTATGCATATTAGATATTAAACTTGCTCCTTAAGCAATTGATATCTGTCGGCGCATGTGAGGATTTTGGGTTCGTCAAGTATAAGTTTTGTAAACTAATTTTACAAATATTTTCTAAATAAAATGAACTAATGACTACAGGAAGATCCATCAAGTGTCAGTTTTTTCAAAATTATATATTCCGTAAGTATATAGAAAAAAATTATAATTTCTCTTATCTTCATCGATTTTTTTCTCGAAATCATTCTTCATCTTTATCGAATTTTCCTCATTTCTCGTTATGAAAAATTTATTGAGATAAAATCTAAAAGTACGAAAATTTTGCGATAGTTCATTTAAAAAAGTGCACTAATCCTAAACCCTAATATTTAAACAGATAATTTCTGGATCAGGTCGGTCAAGCTGACAATATGAATGCGTGTAAAATTCAAAATCTCATTGAAGTGAAGACACCACCTCCGGGCTCCTACAGAATTATTTCTCCGGTGGACGCGCTGACGGGCTCAGCCCAAGGTCAAAGCTCACTTTTTGGCCTTTCTCTTTATGGTTTGGCATTACCGTGTGGAAAGAAAAGCCGGCGATTTCTTCCCCAAAAAACAGTTGATTCAATCGTACCCGTCCCTTTCTTGCGATGCTGAGGTATGAACGGATTTGGTGGTGGCAGCTAATTTAATGTAATAAAGATATTTTAAATTTGTTAAAATTCTGATACTAAAGTCTTCTAACATCACAATTTTTCCACTGATAATCACTCCTAAATTTTGACCTCATTCTTGGCTTTCGAAGAACAGACAAAAAGTTTTTGTTTTTTGGTTTTTAATCTTTTTAATCTAAGTCCATCTGGTTAGTTTCCTGATTTTGCGCATTCAAATTTGAAGTCGGCAACACAGTTGAAATGGAACTTACCGAACAAGTGGATGACGGCATCTTGTCTCTTCCGACTGATGAGTGCTCTCTGCATAAGGTTGACGTAAGGCTTATTGACTTCATTGATTTCTAAAATTCTTTTGTTTGAAACATTTTGACGGCATTCTATCATACGTTTTCTCTTTAAAATCAGTTTAAATCATCTTTCGATGTAACCAATCTCATTAGCCAAGCCTGTCCATTGTTGCTTCAGATTCATGGCAGCTCAATGGCTGGGAAAATCCCTTAAATGTCTTCTCATTCTCTTCCTTTCTTCTTTACTCATTGCCGATTCATCCATCTCCGACCCTCAACTCGAGGCCTTACTGGCTTTTAAAGCTTCAATAAGCGATGATCCTCTTGGTGCTTTGTCGAATTGGACAAGCTCTATTCACCATTGCAATTGGACTGGAATCTCTTGTGATCCTACCTCAACTGCTGTAGTTTCTATCACTCTAATTCAGATGCAACTGGAAGGTATCTTATCTCCATTTCTTGGCAATATCTCCACCCTTCAGGTCATTGAGATCAGCTCAAACAAACTATCTGGATCAATTCCTCCTCAGCTTGGGCAATGCTTAGAACTTACCGAGTTGGACTTCTATGATAATCAACTCTCGGGTATAATCCCTGCTCAGCTTGGAAACTGTAAGAATCTTCAGGCCTTGGATCTGGGTTCTAATGTCTTAGAAGGAAGCATCCCAGAGAGTCTCTGCAACTGCGCGTCGTTACAAGGATTGGGTTTTGACACTAATAATCTCACTGGTTCTCTCCCTTCTTGCATCGGAGATTTGATTAATCTCAAATTCTTCAAGGCTAGCACCAATGGCTTAGTAGGTTCCTTCCCTCCTTCATTTGTTAGGCTGCAAGGTTTGGAAATTCTAGACCTCAGTGACAATCATTTATCAGGAATTATACCTCCTGAGATTGGAAACTTCTCGCATTTATCCATACTCCAACTCTTCATGAACCAACTTGAGGGGCCAATTCCAGCTGGGCTAGGCCGGTGCACAAACCTCACACTCTTGAACATCTATAGCAATAAGCTTACTGGTGTCATTCCTGATGAACTTGGAAATCTCGTCAAATTAGAAGCTTTGCGGTTGTATGACAATTGGTTGTCTTCCACAATTCCCGCATCTCTATCTCTTTGCAAATCTTTAGTATTTCTCGGACTTTCTCAAAATTTGTTAACCGGATCAATACCTGAAGAACTTGGTTCTTTGAGTTCACTTAAAGTTCTAACTCTTCATGAAAATCAATTGACAGGAGAGATTCCTGAAACATTTGTGAATTTGACCAACCTCTTCTATTTGGCTCTCAGTTTCAACTCTTTATCTGGGCCACTTCCTTTGGACATCGGATCATTGTATAACCTGGAGAAATTAATCATTCATACCAATCAATTTACAGGACCCATTCCACCAAGCATAAGCAACTGCATCTTGTGAATGCAAGTCTGACTTACAATTTACTGATTTTACTGGGTTTATCACGTTCTTCACTAGGTTTCAAATTGTCAGGTTCTATTCCATGTGGTCAGGATCTATTCCAGAAGATTTGTTCAATTGTACCAAGCTTTCTCTTTTGATCTTTCAGAAAACTCTCACAGGATTTCTGAAGCTATTGCAATTAAACAATCTAAGAAAGTTGGTTTTTGAGCTTAAGAATCTGAATGGAAAACTGAGGATTCAGTTTAGGTCAAATCCCTTCAATTTCAAAATTATCTGGTAGGCAAACTCCAGATTCTATTTCCAAATCTCCAGTCACTTCAATACTTGAATCTCTGTGGAAACAAGCTCAACGGTTCCATACCAAGATCCATGACCACAAGCTAAATCAGCTACTGTCATTGGACCTGTCCCACAATCTCTTAACTGGTCCTATTTCTGGATCATTGGTTGCTGGCTTGAAGAACTTGCAGATGTATCTCAATCTGTCACACAATATGTTTGTTGGTTCTATACCAAATGAGTTCAGTGCATTAGAGATGGTTCAATCCATAGATATTTCAAACAACAATCTCTACGGGAGCATTCCTTCAGCACTCCAAGGTTGTAAGAATCTACAATACCTAGATCTTTCTGTAAATATGCTATCTGGACAATTACCTGTGACTTTATTCCCATATTTACAGCTTCTTACAACTTTGAATATATCATACAATAATTTGAGTGGTGAACTCCCACCCAGCATAGCTGCCCTGAAACAGCTTACCTCTCTTGATGTTTCTCATAACGGGTTAAGTGGTGGAATACCTGAGAGTTTGGGAAACCTTACAAAATTAAAACATCTTAACCTTTCATTCAATCGGTTTTGAAGGTCCTATTCCAGACATAGGGATATTTCAAAGCATAAATGTGTCCTGCTTGCTAGGTAATCCTGCACTTTGTGGTTCAAATCATTTCTCTTCCTGCAAGAGTAGAAGCCGCAGGTTCTCAAAGAAAGGACTTATCATTGTTGTCGCATTGTCATCTTTCTGTCTGCTCTTTTTGGTAGTGCTGGCTATCCTGGTCCTTAAACGACGGCAAAAGCAGAATCCAAGCCCACAATCTGACTTGTATCTTAAATCGGAAGCTTCATTTATTCCTATATTGAAGAAGTTCACTCGAAGTGAGCTAGAATCAGCTACTGGGTTATTTAGCAGTGAAAATGTGATTGGTAGCAGCAATTTGAGCATTGTCTACAAGGGCAGGCTTGAAGGCACTGGTCAGATTATAGCTGTAAAGAAGCTGAACCTTATGCAGTTCCCCGTCGAGTCTGATAAGTGTTTTCTTACTGAATTGAGGACTTTGACTCATCTAAAGCACAGGAATCTAGTCAGGGTTTTGGGTTATGCTTGGGAATCTGGGAGGCTTAAAGCTCTGGCTTTGGAGTTCATGGAGAATGGCAATTTGGAAACCATTATTCATGATCCGGATGTATGTCGAAGTAGATGGAATCTTTATGAAAGGTTAAGAGTTTGTACTTCGATTGCCAGTGGATTAGAATACTTGCACTCTGGATATGACTTCCCCATTGTTCACTGTGATCTCAAGCCTTCAAACATTCTTCTAGATAAAGACTGGGAAGCACATGTTAGTGACTTCGGGACTTCTCGCATGCTTGGTGTTCATTTACCCGAACAAAGCAGCAGTTCCACTTCATCAGCATTTCAAGGAACCATTGGATATATGGCACCAGGTAGTTTTTTTATCCCCTTTCTATGAGTAGTTCTGAATGCATAACTTCATAAATATGTAAAGATACACAAAGTGCAAAAATTCATTTTTATATATTTCTGATTGATTATCTTTTGCTATTGAAGAGTTTGCGTACATGCCAAGGGTGACCACAAAGGTGGATGTATTTAGCTTTGGAATAGTTATGATGGAGTTCTTCACCAGGAAAGGGCCAACAAGGATTACAGAGGATGGTGTGCCGCTGACCTTGAATCAGCTTGTAGAAAAAGCCCTTGATGATGGATTTTGTACTGCTCTTAGCATAATAGACCCTGAAATATATCTTTCAGGCAAAGTGGAGGAAGAGAAGGCTGTTGGTGTTCTGCAACTAGCCTTGTCGTGCACAAAATTCACTGCCGAGGATCGTCCAACTATGAAAGAAGTGCTGTCATCTCTGCTAAAGCTTACTGATGTATAAGTGTAGAGGACAAATTGGTTGCTGGTATACTCTCTCCAATTTTAAAGTTGATGTTTTATCTATTCTTATTTCTTGAGTTTCATCCTATTGCGGCCAACTTCATCAATCAGAAACATCATTTTATAGTATTAAAAGAAAGGTATTATTGTACAAAGTCTTGAGGTAGCGTGACGTTGGAGTTAGTGTTAGAGCATCTATAACGTTAAAAAAATAATATTTGAACTTCCATATCAGTTGTTGCATCCTATTATGTTAGGCAATCTTATTTGTGTGTCTTATTATCACTAGACAGATTTGGTAAAATGATTTGTGCATGCCATATTGTTCCTAAATAGATTCTGATTTATTGGTAATTGCTACTTGATTAAGGTATGCATCTTCTTCGTTTTATATGAAAGTAATAATTTCAAAGAAATACGGTGTGACAATATTTACAATCTGCTTTGTGCTGTAATTCTTAGTGGTTTTCATTACTGGTGGACCAGATAGGACCGTTTCATCTTGACCATATCATCTTAGGTTGGATGCATCATAACCGCACACTTATTGTGACTTGATTTGAGTGCCATGGACTAGAGAAGCTTGGGCTATTATGAATTGTTTTAGAGAGAAGCAGATGTGATGTATATTACCTGATGTATGTTGACCTCTAACTGTCGGAGACCCAACCGCTCATTCCACCTCAGCCCACCACAGAAACGACCCATGATCTCACACAACTGTCACACTCCTCTCGACAAAAACTGCTCCTCACGACATAAAACAAAAAAACCTCCTCTCATTCGGCTCTCACGCACAAAGGAATACAGACAAGGAGAAACCGAAGCCCATACCTGTGGTCTTGTTCGTCTCCTCCATTTGAGTCGACTCCCTCTGCGAATTCAAATCGAAGCCGCACATCTCCTCGAACCAGCTTGACGTCCGGCCTCCTTCCCTCACAGACGATTCCAACCTCCAGTCGCCAATCGCCTGCTCTATCCGACTCCAACTCCAAGCCCAGTATCGCCGGCCGTCGCCGCCTCTCCCGAGCCCGACTTCCTCTTGCTCTGGCTGAGCCGTGAACGGCCCTTCTGCTCGACGTACTCTTGTCCTTCTCCACCAACTCCGACCACACTAACTGGCCGCCGCTAGCCTGACGCCGAAGTCACCGGCAGACCGGAAGCCCACGAGCTCCTCCCGTGCGTGACCTAGCCTGATCGGGCTTCCCGTGCGTGACATAATGTTATAATATAATCTTAATATATTATATTAAGTATAATATAATATATAATATAATATATTTAATATATGATATTATATAAGGAATAATATATAATATATATATATATATATATATATATATATATATATATATATATATATATATATATATATATATATATATATATATATATATATATATATAATAATAATAATATTATTATTATTATATAATATTATATGAATAATATAAAAATAAAATAAAAGAGAAAGGAATGGTGAGAGGATTTCAACAGGTATGAAGACTTGAAGGAAGTCCCGGGATTGATCCGGTCCTCTGAAGTTCTCTATCGTCGAGATTATATGATCGAGGGAGCGCGGACTCGACTCTTTCAATCTTCTCGTCGTTGATTCGCTCTGGCCGAGTCAAGCCAAAGGGCAAATGCCCTCTTTTACCTCCCGGCATCCGGGAGGAGATGCCGGAAGGTTGCCGGATTTTGACGAAAAATAAAGTTTTTTTATTTAAATTCATCAAAATTAAATTGAATTGCTTAAATCAACAGGTTGCGTACATCAGAAGACTTGAAGACCTTTATGGGATCGATTCGCTCTCCCAATCTCCTCGCCGTCGATTTATTCCGGCCGAGTCGAGCACTCCCTTACCTCCCGGTATCGGGGAGGGGACGCCGGGAGACTACCGAAATTTGCTCGAAACTTTTGGACTTAACGAAATTTTTGGGAGATCGAAAAAAATAACTTGAAATTAATTAATTGAATCAAAACTTTTAAATTAACTATGAGATTTTAATTCAACATTAAGTCTCTTAATTAATTTAACTAACCAATTTAAATAAAATCCATTAAATAAAATCAACTAACATAACTTGGAATAATCAATTAATAAAAAAAAAGGGAAATCGTGTATGACGTCATAGATCTAGCATATTTATGATAGTGATGGTTAATGAGAAGAATAAATATTTCATCTTATTTATCTCAACTTGGTTGAAATGTTTAACAATACTTTGGAAAGATTATAGTCGATTGAAGTTCACAGATTTATATTATAGTCTTTGATATCAAAGAACTATATTTGGACCAAACTATTTGCAAATGTATATGAAGTATTGGATGATGAATATACATCAAATAGACATGAATTTCTTGATATACTAGTTGATGTTGGATTGCGTGATCCTACTTTTAACCATTGTTTGGGAAATAATAAATCGCTTGTTGGATTCATTTTGATATAACCATGAAGATGTAATAGATGAAAGGCATTTATATGCAACTTCTTTTGTTGAGATTCTTATAAAGTTAACTAAAACACTTCAAGTGTCCAATCAAACAAGTTTGCAATAAACTTTTATAGCTCTTCTTGTGTTTGCCCTGCAACTTGTACAACTAGACTATGAATTTTGGGAAAGAATGATATCCCACCTTGTACTCAACATGACCTCCATCCTATCGACTATGATCGTGCTGACAAAACAAATACATCTATTGTAACTCCCACCATGTAATACACTCTATATGATGTACATTTGTGACATCAAGCCAAGGCCTTCTCCCTAAGAAGGCCTCATTTGTAATCGACTACAAATACTAGTGGATTCATTCAAACTGGGCTAGGCCCCGTGATTTTTCCCCCTTTTTAGGGGTTTTCCATGTAAAAACTCTGGTGTCTCTTATGAACGCTACACCCTCTCACTTATCTGATTGTGTGATGGATCTTCGTACAATGCTAAGACGTTAAACTATATATTTCTCTACCGCCGTGCATATTTAAGGACGCAACAGTCAATAATTTTTGTGAAGACATATCAAGCTACAAATTGCCGGCTTGGCTCTTTGGCATCCCCTCTATCTTTTGAGGTTATATAGGCGCGCATCAATGTTTTACGTGAGGCTGTATCAGTACCCAAATAAAGCTGAGTCCTGTTTGGAACTTTAGATCATTGTTAGCTGTCCAGATTTCCCATCGAATCGAATATAGCAGATGGAAGCAGCTTGAGCTTAGATCATTCATATTTATATGCAGCTAGCCTTCAATTGCCTGCTACTGCTACAACTTGTTCACTAATTGCCACTGTTACTTTGCTGCTTTCTGCAAGAAGAGATCCCCAAGATACGCAGCTCGAACAATGGCGTAGACGCCTACTCGACCCAGGGGCGGAACCAGCTTCAATTTTCAGGGGGGGCAAATTCAATACAAAAATTATTAAATATTAAAAATAATATAAATATATTAAAAAAGTTGTTTAAAAAAAATTAAGCAATAAAAAAGAAGAAAAAAATTGTGTAATAAAATTGTCATAAAATTATGAAAGAAAATATTATAACTAAATTTGAAAACATACATAGATATTTTAGGGTATGTATTTATAATTAGTGGTAGATTAAAACTTGTCATCATTAGAATTAGTACAAAAAAGTTTTTTAAGAGGGGCGTTTGGAAAGAATATTGAGCAAATTAAGACAAAAAAAAAATTTAGGGGGGGCAAATGTGATTTTTTAGGAGGGGCAAAAAAAAATTTACTCTAATTTACTCTTCTTAAAATTTTTTTTTTTTTGAGGGGGGGCAATTGCCCCCCCTCACTTCCTAGTGGTTCCGCCCTTGACTCGACCGTAAGATATCTTTTGGCGTTTTAGGCTTCCTTTAAGACAACTTTTTTTATGCTTCTTAAACTAACTTTTTAATAGAAAAAAAATAATTTTTGTACTCAAAAACTGTTTTAATAAACGATAAAAAAAATCGTCTTATATGAAACCTTAGTTTACCGATTTCACTCCCATTTATATATATATATATATATATATATATATATATATATATATATATATATATATATATATATATATATATATATATATTTTGTAACGACACTGTTTCTTATGATTTAGATTTCTCGTCCGCTCCTTAAAATTTTACCTTTTGATTTAGTTTTTTTAAGAGATGGGTTAATGCTTCTTTTGAAATAGTTTTCTTAATATTTTGTAAAATTATTGTAAAGAAACTTTTTAAAAACTATTGTTAATACAATTTTTTTTTAATAGTAGCAAAAAAGTAATGACTAAATAAAAATTATAGTTACAGTTTGAAAAAAATAATAATAAGAAAGTTGTCACAAATAAAATCTAATTTTTTTTTGTTTTTATTTTCAAAATCCCCTTTCTCGGCCACATTTTGAAAAAATATTTTTTCAAAATAATATTTTAAAAGCAAAATATTGAAATAGTGGCAAAAAGACTATGTTATTAACACATTATTCTAACTGCTTTTTTTTTTCAACAAAAACAGTAAAAAAGTATTCCAAATAAAATCTTATTGATTTAGGCTTCGTTTGGGACGGCTTTTTTATTGCTTTCTAAAACGGAGTTTTAATAAAAAATAAAAAAAATTGTATATAAAGCAATAAAAAAGCCATCCCAAACGAAGCCTTAGGATTCTACTATAAAATCATGAGTTCAAAACGTAACATATTTAGAGTATGCGAGTGATTTTGTAATTAAATTTGTTCAAATTCTACAAAAAGAAAAAGAGATTAATAATTATCAATAAAAAATATTGAAGTATGATTTATTTGAACACATGTATAATAATAATAAAATAATAATATATGTAATAAATTTTTAGTTCTATTGAATCATATCTTTGTCAAGCAGATTAATTGCTATTGTTAAACACAAAATTAAGTTCGTGGTTTTCATTCAAGTAAAAATTTGGCTTGAGTTTTTTATTATTACATTAAATTTTATTTCGGAAAAGTATTATTTTTTATAAATGAGCCTAAATGGACCTTACTGAGTAGCCCGTGAGACTAAGGCTTCGTTTGGGACGGCTTTTTTATTGTTTTCTAAAATGGAGTTTTAGTACAAATTTTTTTATTTAGTTTACTTTTTAGATCGCAAACATAATTTTTATTTGTTCACCTTTTTTTATTATTTTCAAGAAATTTTTGCTCTAAGAAGTTGCTTGCAATAAAAAAATGTACAAAGACTATTCTAGAAACATTACATGCATTCATACAATCTAGAATAAGGTTTGAACTTTGCTTGAACATTATTAAAAAATTATTCCAACCATGATTAAACCTTGCTTGAACAATCTTTGAACCTCATTTGAAAGATTTAAAAATGATTCAAATTTGCTTGTAGCAAGTAATGTGATGTTTAATGTCATTCTTGATTAGTGATTAAAGCGCAAATTATATATACAAACCTAAATAATCAATTGTATGACATCACTTATCTTGAATAAAGATAATGATTGAAAAATAGGTGAAATTATTCTGTGCGGATACAGATGCTGTCCGGAGGCGAATCAGAATGCACCATGTAACCCTGTTTGTTGTGCATCACACATGTGTACCGGGTGACATGACGCGTTCTGATTCATCTCTGGACTGTCTGGTGTCCGCACTGAATAATTTCTCGAAGAATAGAGACAATCATTGTGAAACTTTATTGTAGGTTGATCACAAGCACCCTGAAGAAGTGTTGGGAAGCAAGGTCAAGGAGCCTACCACCGGACGGTCTGGCTATTTACATATCTAACATCCAAAACATTAATATTACATACATACCACCCATATACAACTTTAATATCAAATATATCACTCCTATAATTCATTTATATCATTCATACAATCTTATAAACTTTAATATTTCATTCCATGCACCTAAATTTATTCTATGGGTGGTAGTCATGTAATATTAATATTTTAGATATTAGATATATAAATAGCATAAAATAAAGTGGTATGTATGTAAAACCCCCTTATTTTTAATAATTTAGTGGAAATTTGGTCAATTTGAGTCAATGGCTGCTCCATTCGAACAACTTGCATGCAACCATCTCAGAAACTTCTAACCCTAAACATTTTTTAATTTAAGAATTGACTCTCAAGTCCACAGACATCGATGTTTTCAAACATTTATTTTATTACTCTTATAGTCTTTTTTTTTTTGTAATTTGAATGCCCTCAAATGTGAAAAAAAAAAAAACATTTAGAATAATTTTGAAGTATTAAATTTTGATATATATAATTATATATGACAATTTCAATTGAATTTTTTTTTGTGGTAAAATGCATGATTAATATTATTTATTATTCCCAAAAGATTATATAATAATTTTTTTTTTTTAAGATTGATGAGCATGAACGCTGAGGAAAAAAATTAATAAAAAGATCTCATAATATTGTTGTATAAACTTTTTTATGAATTTACGACAAAAATATTTTGATTAAAAAAAATTAAAATAAATTTTAAAGTTTTCAAAAAATTGTAAAATAATTATATATATTAATTTTGACGTAACAAAAATTATCTTGATCAAACGTGAATTTCGATGCAGATATGAATTATAAATTTCCAAAATTAAATTCAGGATCATGCAAACTTTGATTTGAGGTCCGATTTCGCTCCTTTTTAAATTTTTTATGCTCTACGATCCTTATGCATATTAGATATTAAACTTGCTCCTTAAGCAATTGATATCTGTCGGCGCATGTGAGGATTTTGGGTTCGTCAAGTATAAGTTTTGTAAACTAATTTTACAAATATTTTCTAAATAAAATGAACTAATGACTACAGGAAGATCCATCAAGTGTCAGTTTTTTCAAAATTATATATTCCGTAAGTATATAGAAAAAAATTATAATTTCTCTTATCTTCATCGATTTTTTTCTCGAAATCATTCTTCATCTTTATCGACTTCTCCTCATTTCTCGTTATGAAAAATTTATTGAGATAAAATCTAAAAGTACGAAAATTTTGCGATAGTTCATTTAAAAAAGTGCACTAATCCTAAACCCTAATATTTAAACAGATAATTTCTGGATCAGGTCGGTCAAGCTGACAATATGAATGCGTGTAAAATTCAAAATCTCATTGAAGTGAAAACACCACCTCCGGGCTCCTACAGAATTATTTCTCCGGTGGACGCGCTGACGGGCTCAGCCCAAGGTCAAAGCTCACTTTTTGGCCTTTCTCTTTATGGTTTGGCATTACCGTGTGGAAAGAAAAGCCGGCGATTTCTTCCCCAAAAAACAGTTGATTCAATCGTACCCGTCCCTTTCTTGCGATGCTGAGGTATGAACGGATTAGGTGGTGGCAGCTAATTTAATGTAATAAAGATATTTTAAATTTGTTAAAATTCTGA
Source organism: Dendrobium officinale (assembly GCA_019514585.1). NCBI lineage: Eukaryota > Viridiplantae > Streptophyta > Magnoliopsida > Asparagales > Orchidaceae > Dendrobium > Dendrobium officinale. Next base: position 5,619,690 of record CM033686.1, on the reverse strand, counting down.
TACTAAAGTCTTCTAACATCACAATTTTTCCACTGATAATCACTCCTAAATTTTGACCTCATTCTTGGCTTTCGAAGAACAGACAAAAAGTTTTTGTTTTTTGGTTTTTAATCTTTTTAATCTAAGTCCATCTGGTTAGTTTCCTGATTTTGCGCATTCAAATTTGAAGTCGGCAACACAGTTGAAATGGAACTTACCGAACAAGTGGATGACGGCATCTTGTCTCTTCCGACTGATGAGTGCTCTCTGCATAAGGTTGACGTAAGGCTTATTGACTTCATTGATTTCTAAAATTCTTTTGTTTGAAACATTTTGACGGCATTCTATCATATGTTTTCTCTTTAAAATCAGTTTAAATCATCTTTCGATGTAACCAATCTCATTAGCCAAGCCTGTCCATTGTTGCTTCAGATTCATGGCAGCTCAATGGCAGGGAAAATCCCTTAAATGTCTTCTCATTCTCTTCCTTTCTTCTTTACTCATTGCCGATTCATCCATCTCCGACCCTCAACTCGAGGCCTTACTGGCTTTTAAAGCTTCAATAAGCGATGATCCTCTTGGTGCTTTGTCGAATTGGACAAGCTCTATTCACCATTGCAATTGGACTGGAATCTCTTGTGATCCTACCTCAACTGCTGTAGTTTCTATCACTCTAATTCAGATGCAACTGGAAGGTATCTTATCTCCATTTCTTGGCAATATCTCCACCCTTCAGGTCATTGAGATCAGCTCAAACAAACTATCTGGATCAATTCCTCCTCAGCTTGGGCAATGCTTAGAACTTACCGAGTTGGACTTCTATGATAATCAACTCTCGGGTATAATCCCTGCTCAGCTTGGAAACTGTAAGAATCTTCAGGCCTTGGATCTGGGTTCTAATGTCTTAGAAGGAAGCATCCCAGAGAGTCTCTGCAACTGCGCGTCGTTACAAGGATTGGGTTTTGACACTAATAATCTCACTGGTTTTCTCTCCCTTCTTGCATCGGAGATTTGATTAATCTCAAATTCTTCAAGGCTAGCACCAATGGCTTAGTAGGTTCCTTCCCTCCTTCATTTGTTAGGCTGCAAGGTTTGGAAATTCTAGACCTCAGTGACAATCATTTATCAGGAATTATACCTCCTGAGATTGGAAACTTCTCGCATTTATCCATACTCCAACTCTTCATGAACCAACTTGAGGGGCCAATTCCAGCTGGGCTAGGCCGGTGCACAAACCTCACACTCTTGAACATCTATAGCAATAAGCTTACTGGTGTCATTCCTGATGAACTTGGAAATCTCGTCAAATTAGAAGCTTTGCGGTTGTATGACAATTGGTTGTCTTCCACAATTCCCGCATCTCTATCTCTTTGCAAATCTTTAGTATTTCTCGGACTTTCTCAAAATTTGTTAACCGGATCAATACCTGAAGAACTTGGTTCTTTGAGTTCACTTAAAGTTCTAACTCTTCATGAAAATCAATTGACAGGAGAGATTCCTGAAACATTTGTGAATTTGACCAACCTCTTCTATTTGGCTCTCAGTTTCAACTCTTTATCTGGGCCACTTCCTTTGGACATCGGATCATTGTATAACCTGGAGAAATTAATCATTCATACCAATCAATTTACAGGACCCATTCCACCAAGCATAAGCAACTGCACCCATCTTGTGAATGCAAGTCTGACTTACAATAGATTTACTGGTGTTATACCTTCAGGTTTGGGTATGTTGGAGAACCTCACGTTCTTTTCACTAGGAAGGAGTTCATTGTCAGGATCTATTCCAGAAGATTTGTTCAATTGTACCAAGCTTTCCGTTTTGGATCTTTCAGAAAACAATCTCACAGGATTTCTGAGCCCTGCTATTGGCAAGCTAAACAATCTAAGAAAGTTGGTTTTAGGCTACAATTCTTTTTCAGGTTTCATCCCTCCTGAGTTAGGAAAACTTAGCATGTTGTTGGATTTGCAACTAGGTGGTAACAACTTATCAGGTCAAATCCCTTCAGAGATTTCAAAATTATCAGCTCTCCAGGGGCTCTCTCTTGAGGCAAACTCTTTTGAAGGAGCAATTCCTGAGCAAATCTTTGAGCTTAAGAATCTGAATGGCCTGAGGATTCAGTTTAATCAATTTTCTGGTAGAATTCCAGATTCTATTTCCAATCTCCAGTCACTTCAATACTTGAATCTCTGTGGAAACAAGCTCAACGGTTCCATACCAAGATCCATGACCAATCTAAATCAGCTACTGTCATTGGACCTGTCCCACAATCTCTTAACTGGTCCTATTTCTGGATCATTGGTTGCTGGCTTGAAGAACTTGCAGATGTATCTCAATCTGTCACACAATATGTTTGTTGGTTCTATACCAAATGAGTTCAGTGCATTAGAGATGGTTCAATCCATAGATATTTCAAACAACAATCTCTACGGGAGCATTCCTTCAGCACTCCAAGGTTGTAAGAATCTACAATACCTAGATCTTTCTGTAAATATGCTATCTGGACAATTACCTGTGACTTTATTCCCATATTTACAGCTTCTTACAACTTTGAATATATCATACAATAATTTGAGTGGTGAACTCCCACCCAGCATAGCTGCCCTGAAACAGCTTACCTCTCTTGATGTTTCTCATAACGGGTTAAGTGGTGGAATACCTGAGAGTTTGGGAAACCTTACAAAATTAAAACATCTTAACCTTTCATTCAATCGGTTTGAAGGTCCTATTCCAGACATAGGGATATTTCAAAGCATAAATGTGTCCAGCTTGCTAGGTAATCCTGCACTTTGTGGTTCAAATCATTTCTCTTCCTGCAAGAGTAAAAGCCGCAGGTTCTCAAAGAAAGGACTTATCATTGTTGTCGCATTGTCATCTTTCTTATTGCTCTTTTTGGTAGTGCTGGCTATCCTGGTCCTTAAACGACGGCAAAAGCAGAATCCAAGCCCACAATCTGACTTGTATCTTAAATCGGAAGCTTCATTTATTCCTATATTGAAGAAGTTCACTCGAAGTGAGCTAGAATCAGCTACTGGGTTATTTAGCAGTGAAAATGTGATTGGTAGCAGCAATTTGAGCATTGTCTACAAGGGCAGGCTTGAAGGCACTGGTCAGATTATAGCTGTAAAGAAGCTGAACCTTATGCAGTTCCCCGTCGAGTCTGATAAGTGTTTTCTTACTGAATTGAGGACTTTGACTCATCTAAAGCACAGGAATCTAGTCAGGGTTTTGGGTTATGCTTGGGAATCTGGGAGGCTTAAAGCTCTGGCTTTGGAGTTCATGGAGAATGGCAATTTGGAAACCATTATTCATGATCCGGATGTATGTCGAAGTAGATGGAATCTTTATGAAAGGTTAAGAGTTTGTACTTCGATTGCCAGTGGATTAGAATACTTGCACTCTGGATATGACTTCCCCCATTGTTCACTGTGATCTCAAGCCTTCAAACATTCTTCTAGATAAAGACTGGGAAGCACATGTTAGTGACTTCGGGACTTCTCGCATGCTTGGTGTTCATTTACCCGAACAAAGCAGCAGTTCCACTTCATCAGCATTTCAAGGAACCATTGGATATATGGCACCAGGTAGTTTTTTTATCCCCTTTCTATGAGTAGTTCTGAATGCATAACTTCATAAATATGTAAAGATACACAAAGTGCAAAAATTCATTTTTATATATTTCTGATTGATTATCTTTTGCTATTGAAGAGTTTGCGTACATGCCAAGGGTGACCACAGAGGTGGATGTATTTAGCTTTGGAATAGTTATGATGGAGTTCTTCACCAGGAAAAGGCCAACAAGGATTACAGAGGATGGTGTGCCGCTGACCTTGAATCAGCTTGTAGAAAAAGCCCTTGATGATGGATTTTGTACTGCTCTTAGCATAATAGACCCTGAAATATATCTTTCAGGCAAAGTGGAGGAAGAGAAGGCTGTTGGTGTTCTGCAACTAGCCTTGTCGTGCACAAAATTCACTGCCGAGGATCGTCCAACTATGAAAGAAGTGCTGTCATCTCTGCTAAAGCTTACTGATGTATAAGTGTAGAGGACAAATTGGTTGCTGGTATACTCTCTCCAATTTTAAAGTTGATGTTTTATCTATTCTTATTTCTTCAGTTTCATCCTATTGCGGCCAACTTCATCAATCAGAAACATCATTTTATAGTATTAAAAGAAAGGTATTATTGTACAAAGTCTTGAGGTAGCGTGACGTTGGAGTTAGTGTTAGAGCATCTATAACGTTAAAAAAATAATATTTGAACTTCCATATCAGTTGTTGCATCCTATTATGTTAGGCAATCTTATTTGTGTGTCTTATTATCACTAGACAGATTTGGTAAAATGATTTGTGCATGCCATATTGTTCCTAAATAGATTCTGATTTATTTGTAATTGCTACTTGATTAAGGTATGCATCTTCTTCGTTTTATATGAAAGTAATAATTTCAAAGAAATACGGTGTGACAATATTTACAATCTGCTTTGTGCTGTAATTCTTAGTGGTTTTCATTATTGGCGGACCAGATAGACCGTTTCATCTTGACTATATCATCTTAGGTTGGATGCATCACAACCGCACACTTATTGTGACTTGATTCGAGTGCCATGAACCAGAGAAGCTTGGGCTATTATGATTTGTTTTAGAGAGAAGCAGATGTGATGTATATTAATTAAGAGCAAGCACTAAAATAATTCAATGGGAAGGCAATGTTCATTTCATCGTATGCCCTTAAAACAACTTCAACATGATATAGAAACACATTCCAATTCTTCTTGAAAGCAATATAAACAACGCAAATTCATAAGCTGACAGTGATAACACATCGTACTTAATAAAACTCAAATAAAAGCACAAATCAAGCCTATGTTTTCATCTGGTTTGTAGCATGCTTAAGATTATATGATACATGACTTCATGCTAAACAAGATTTACTCACTAACTACAAGAGTAGCTTATTATACATGAGTAACTCATTACAGCCATTTGCAAATAGAACCCATTGAAAAGTTAAGAGGATCCTTCAATGCATGCTAAACAGGATACATGTAGGAACTTTTTCATCTTTTTGCTGTAATTTTCTTGGTCAACTTTTGCTCTTCCATTTTAAATTGACCTGATCAAACACAAATTTTATAAATCTAGTATCAAATTTTGGCTGTGTCAGACTCAAATCGATTGAAAGACTAGGTTTTTATATTGAACAACCAGCCTTTTTGGCACTCTCAAATTAGAGCTTTAGAAGGGCAAAAGATCAATCAATTTAATCTCAATCAAATATTTTCATGTGACGTACTTTTAATTTGTTTCTTCACACCCCTTGAGCCACAGTAGCTTTCTCTCGATTGCCTTGACCTCCAGCTAAGGGCGTAAGTGAGCCGAGCCGGCTCGCGAGCAGGCTCGAGCTCAACTCGTTTATAGGCTCGCGAGCCAAGTTTATCGAGCTCACGAGTCGAGCTCGAGCTCGAATTCACTAAACGAGCTCGAGTTCGAGCTCGATGAGGCTCAGCTCATGTGCTTGTGAGCCTGCTCAAATTGGTATTTTAATATTTTTTAATAATTAATATTTAAAATAGTCAAATTTATTATTAATATTTCAAATAAAAATTACATAAAATTTAATCATTACTAAAACAGTGAAAGTTTCAAAAAAATTATATATAATTTAACATCTATTCCAAAATAAAAATGCTACAACTTCAATAAAGATATAAATACGTTTGCAACTTTAATCCTTACAAAACAGTGAATATTTCAAAAAAAAATTATATAAAATTTAAATAATCTAACAAAGCGGCAACATTAATTACATTAGAGGAGATATACAGGCTTTTAGTATTTTCCAAAGCAACAGGCTTCCAAACCGAGCGGGAAATAGGGTGGAAAAACAAAAACAGGAATGAAAATCGGGCAGGAAACCGGAAAATCTGGGCGGAAACTGGGAAATCGGGAAATTGAGCGCCTCAATGAGCTCCTTACACTATCACGAGTTGAGCTCGACTTGAGTTCGAGCTCGGTATTGGACTCGCGAGTTGAGCTCGAACACCCATTGACTCGAGCTCGACTCGACTCGTTTACACCCCTACCTCCAACCCCCTACCATCCCTTGCCTCTGTCGTAACCATTGTCGGGGATCACCTAGGAGTCGCAGACCACCGCCACCTCCTCCATTAAAAATTTATTTCCTTTCTACGTATTCTAAAACCCTTCAAATTTTGTTTGAAATTTTTTTTCCATATATATATATATTTGTTTGTGTACTCAAGTATTTTTATGCAATTCCTATATTTTGTGTGTTTACTCTTGTAATGTTTGGATTTCAATTCTATTTTATACAATTTGTCACTTGTCACTTTATATATTGTGCGATTTTTGTTTCATATATACGTTAATTTGTTATTTCATAGTTCAATAGAAAGTTAATGTCATATTTTAATATATTATTTGGTTGTTAAAAAATCAATTTTAATCTTTATTTTCACTTTACATAATTTTTAAATTTTTAAGATTTACGCCTCAAAATGCTTTGAGGCATATGCCTTGCCTTACAGATAATAAATCTCTTAGTAACCAATTGTGCAATTTTAAACCTTGAATTATAATTCTAGGCTATCCCATTCTAGATATTATGAGTTGATTGCTCCACTCTGCTTGATAGCTACAAGATATCATCAAGAGCTAGCTAAATTGAGCTGTCATTCTCCCCATGCCCACCTGTAAATGGTTTGGTGATGCCATGTCTATGTATAAAGTAATTCACCTTCTTGATGATAGTGCACAAATTATTAAAAGAGGACTTAAAGAACTAGAGATGTCAAAATAAAACTATTAATTTAAATATCGTACCACTAGCCACTGGCTAGGAGATCTGAGATAGTATATTAGCCACTGGCTAGGAGATCTGAGATAGTATATTTCAAGAGGTTGAGTTGGGGTCACAAAATAAAGTGATGCCCATGATTTGTACCATCGCAAGTAAGTCACCAACTCTCCTTTGTTGTTACCTTCAGATGAATTTACTTGTATCATATACGCACGTCAGGTGCTCCAAAGTTCAATTGATACTTGGAGGTAATGCATCCAATTGGTGTTCACCATGCCACTTCATTCTACTTTCTGAAATGTTCATTCGATTGGTTGAATAAAAAGCATACATGATGCAACCAAACTATCGCAATGATGAAGTTTGTTTTGTTATTGGACATCATTTGGGCAATGTCGCGTGACAATTTCCTCGATTCGCACGTCGTTGCATCGGGATCCTCGTTGATCTCATCGCGTGACTTTAATTGATCAAATTGATAGCCACTTTTGGATATTGACGACTTTCCAAACGCAACGGCGAAATACATTCTGCTGTCGGACGTCGTTTGGGCGACGTCAAGCGTCGATTTCGGGTTTCAGTTGTTCCTTTGGATTGATCTCGTCCAATTTGACTGCGAGGGGTCCCCTCTTAGGTGAAATCAACGTCTTGATTGCAACGACGCAGTCTGTTTGGCAATTGAAGGTCGTTTGACCATTCAAGTGATGCTTCGTGTTGAAGCACGCTGGTTTTGCCCCTTTTTGAGCGTGATTTGATGTGTAGGGGTTAACAATCTAATACATCTACTCTCCTAACTAGGTCATTAGAAGGCCGCAGTTTTATGTGACCAAACCATCTAAGACGACTCTCTCTAAATCTTATCTTTTACTAGAGCTACTCCAACATTTTCATGTATATGCTCGTTTCATATCCCATCGCTACGAGTAAATCCACTCATCTACCTAAGCATCCTCATCTCTGCAACACTTAATTTAATATTATGCTTCTCTTTTAATGGCCAATATTTTGCACCAGAAAACATTTTAGGTTTCACCACCATCTTATAGAATTTTCTTTTAAGTTTGAGATGCCGTAAAAATTTCAAATTTTAGATATGCAGTAGAAATTATGAATTTTAGATATTCAGTGGAATAGTTCTTTATCTTGAAAAGTATGCTTGTTAGTCCAACTTATAAAATATTTCAAGATTAATATTCACTTATTTTTGTTTTCACCTCTGTGAATTAGAATAATGGCATGATTAATTTTGACTTTTGATTGACTTGTAAGTACCATAAGCATAAAGGACATACCGAAGGCATTGTTATTGCAACACATTAAAACAGAAGGGGCGTTTGCGCATGCTTCAACGACCATGTTAAACTTATTTTTTATTTACCAATTAGGTAACTATGAGAAGGATTTTTAGATAAGACTAAGAACTATGATTTTGCTAGTGGTTCAGGATCAGTAGTGGTCCAAGTACACTATAGATTGATTGCTTCTGCACAAGCACACAGTCATCCAACTTAATGAATGGAAAGTTATAGGATAGGATCTCAATCACCATTGAATGAGACTGGAAGCACATGGACTTCACTTACTAAGCCTCAATTATGATCAAGATCATGGAAATATACCCTTAATGCTTAAGTTCTGCTTTGTTAGATCTGCATTAACATCTGAAATGGGCATATCTGTCAAGATTATGTCATATGTATGCGTATAGTGTAGCTGGGCAACATGACTAATACTTCCATTCATTATAGTATTTATTACTATTTTGCAGTTATAAACTAAACTTACCTTTTCCAACTTCTACATATATAATGAGCTTGTTGGATTCGGCCTTTAATGCATTTTTCTTTCTCATTTAAATTCGGTTATCATAAAACATAAGAAGCTTATTTTAGTAAACCCATGAGTCATTGAGATGAGCCTATTTGATGTATTATATATATGATTGTATGTATTAATATTTTAATTAAGTGGTTATAGGATTGGTTAGATGTAAGGGTTGTGAAAAATGAATTGATGTAACTTAGAGATATTATCTAGTGACCAAGAGAACATTGAGAAATGACTAAATCTATTAATATTTGAGTCTTTTACATTGTTGGTGTTATCTCTTGTAATATCTAAAAGTCCATCGTTTATGAACAACAATAACATCAAGCCTTTTTCTCCACTACGAGGGGTCAGCTATATAAATCCTTTTTCGCCATTGTGTCCCGTTAAAAGTCAAATTCTCATTTAAATCTAATAAAGAAAGATCATTTCTAATATTTTCTAACCAAGTCTTTTAGGTCTACCTCTACCTTTGTTAACATAAGTCAAATTTAATACCTCAACTTTCCTAACCGGGTCATCGGAAGGCCTCCGTTTGATGAAATGATAGCATAAATTAAATAAAATATTTTGTATCATAATTAAAATATTATTTGAATTAAGTTATCACTCTATTTTTTATCCTGCCCATAGTTGTTAGGTTAATAAAATGAGTTAGAAGAATATAAATCCCTTCAAATCAAATTATACAACTAATTTATTTAAAGGGTCGCCACAAATAGATTAATGGGTTACTATAATCATGCTTACCGTGTCTTGGGATGACCAACCATGTATATCTCTCTCGAGCATTTGTGGGCCAACAATAAAATTCTATAGGCCTTTGTTAAGTTTGTGGGTCACCATAAACTACTCAAGCAGTCTTTGTAAACTCGTAATCTGCTATGCATGGGCTAAAATTCTCTTTGCATGAAAATTATTTTTTGTTAAATTTCTTCTTATGAATTCTTTTCGAGTCATAGGGAAGTATTTTGATACTACCTGTAGGACTATAAATAAAACATTTTGAGGCTATTAGAATGCTTAGAATCACTTGCACAAAATTTCTCAAAGTTTATTTCAAAATTTCCCTCATCTTGGCAAAACCAAGAGTCTTTTGGAGAGCCAAATTATTAGATAAAACTGAAAGATTGTCCTGTGCAGATTCAATGTCTAAATGATCACATTGCTTGTCCTATTACATATGGCTTTGGCATTCACTCTTTAAACTAAGGATAGCTTCATCATCTGCTCATTTGTCCGATCTGCCTTCCCTATTTTAATTGGCTTTATTCCCTGCATTATTTTATGTAATTATATCTCTTATTCTACTTCATCACCTAACTCAATGGGATAAACTATCAAAGCCTTGCGGCTTACCCACCTCTGTAAATAACAAAGAAAGGTCCATTGCCCCCATTAATGGGCACTAGGAGAGCTACAATATAGGTGTAGACTTATGAGGTGTTCATAGTAAATGAACTGTACCAGTCTGAGACAAGGGGCCTACAGAAGCTCTCGGGCTGTTTCAAGCTTCCACATCAAGGAAGGAAACAAAGGGAAGGGAGCTGTCATCAACCCTGCAAATGTGTGGCTGGCTCTTAGTGAGTTGATTTTGTTACCAAGTTATATGTGGCTGGATTCTCTTGGGACCCGTAAACAATCTTAGCAGGGATGCTCTTGGCTAGCAGGCACTGCCATTGAGACATCCCTAGCTGTCATGACCCACTGGACATCAAATACTAACCAGAAAGCTTTGTACAGTATCAAGCATAAATGCATATAGTAATATATCTTTTGGGGCCCTTTCTTTTCTCTGTAGGAAATGATAAGACTGGGAATCTATGTTAATAATTTGAGGTTGGAAAGTTCACTGAATATCTTTTTTTTTTTTATCTTGATTGGCTGGTCACTATACATCATTAATCAAAGAGATTATTCTGTGCGGTATCCGAACGTGTCCGGAGGTCAATTCGGACGCGCCACATCATCCAATGCACTGTATATTGGGTGACATGACACATTCGGATTGGCCTCCGGACACGTTCGGACACCGCACGTAATAATTTTTCCATTAACCAGGTAGCATGCTCTGTTAAAAGCTGAATGAGCATAGGTTTGGACTCTGAACTGTGATGTTTTTCTCCAGAAAATTGAAGCTGCAATTTTTATACTTGTCAAATATGTTTTTTCAATTCGTAGTTGTCTTTAATTGAAAGGGCACTAAGTGGTTGGTAATCTTCATGCAATATCAAATTATCTAAGATCATGAATATTTTTTATGTCTTTTTAGGGGTGGATCCAGACCATTTTTTTAGGGTGGGCAAACTCTTGCGATTTGCAAATGCGAAGGCTGGCGATTGCGAAGGCGATCTGATCTTGCGAGTTGCGAACGATGGAACGAGAGGGCTTCGAGCCTTCGACTGTGATTCTGCGAACGATGGGAGGCGGGATGGTCACGATTAATAAATTGAGGGTAAAAAAGTTCTTAGAGTGGGGGCAAAATTCCAAAAAAGCCCTCTCTACTGAATATATTTCTATTTTCAGGGTGGGTATGTGCCCCTTGAAGCTTTCAATTTATGTTGATAAAGAAATATAAATAATTGGACTTCACGTTTGGACTTATGTTTTTGAGATGAATGTGTTCGGCCTTCGATAGATTAGACTCGGCATTGATTTTCTTTGATTTATCTCTCATTAAGGAAATATCTTCTCAGTCAAAGTAAATGATTCTGAATACAAGCTGTTATGATAAATACTATCTTGTAATCATGAGCATATAGGATTTCATTTTCTGTTGCCAACTTCTGACGTTTCCATTTCTGTTACTAGCCACTCTTGGGCTTGCAATCTTGTCTATAAATGTCTTACAAACGCGTACAAGCAATACAATTTCAACTTTACCAATGGCTACTGTGTCATTGTTGTTATATGGTATCAAAACTGTTTAACTGTAACGAGTAGATCCTCCTCCTCATTGCCACTTTGGTTAACTAAGGTTTTGTTTAGGACAGCTTTTTTTATTACTTTTTAAAACATTTTTTTAGTAGATTTTTTTTTTTTGAAATAGAAATTTTGTACTAAAAAATTATTTTAAAAAGTGATAAGGAAGCTATCCCAAATGAAACCTAAGGCTTTACTTTTTAGATCGCAGCCATAATTTTTTTTAACCATTGCTTTTTTTTTTCCAAATAAATTGTACAAAAGGCGTTGCTTTTTATAACGGTTTCAAAAAATTACTTTCTCTACAGTTATTTTATAAAATAGTAAAAAAATTGATGGAAGGGATGAACTCATTAGAATAAAAGCAAATCAATTGTGAACATGTATTCTCTATGGAAAAGAGATTATTTTTGATAACTTATGATGAAAATTCAATCAATAAAATTTTCATTGAATTTTTCTAGACACTCAAATTCTATCGAACAAAATTATGATGAGTCATCTAAATCTTATCACATGATTAGAAGATCCAAAATTAACATTGTTAAGCTGTTGGGGATGAGGAGCAAACACCACAATGACGAAACAAACAAGAAAGTAAAAGACACCAAGATTTAATATGAAAAAAATCAAAAATAAGGAAAAAAATCATGGAGCTATACCACAGCAATAAATCCACTATGAAATTGGGAGAAATAAGTACACATATCTCTTCTCTCTCACTCTCTTGTTTCTCTTCTCACATGCACCTTTCTCTATGTCTAATTATTCAAAATTCAAGAGAAAGCCAAGTAAAGAACTCCAATGGATGAAACCCTTCAGAAAAAACGAGAAATAAAACCATCAAGTCCATCTCGCAATGCTACGACGCCAATTTGGAGTGTTGCGGTGCTTGAACCTTTGTCTTGATCTATTGTGGCGTTGCATCTAGACCGTTGTGGTGCTCTACTCTTTGTTGTTCAACGATGGGGTGCTCGGGAACACAGCGCCAGGGTGTTGTACGAAAAAAAAATCATGTGCAAAGCACCCCAACCAAAGCAAGGGGTAAACCCCCGCACCCCCCCCCCAGCAAGCACAACAAACTTGAGGTCTGAGACAACATAACAACATGATTGATCAACACAATCAAATTCCACATATAACATAAACCTCTCACAAAACTCTCCTATCTTATTATAAGATATCTCTCATAGCCTACTCATACAACCACCATGACTCAATGAGCCCTTAAAACCCTAACTAGAGATATGTCATTTACACTAAGATAAATGTCTTCCTTCAAAATAGCATTTAGGGCATTATTCCACTCTAATCTCATCATTATTGGATGCCACTAGGTGTTTTGAATCAAACATCTTAATGAAAATCACATTAATCAGTACAAAGCATGCATATCTTATCATGAAAAGTTTTCAACACCCATCAAATGACTATATTGAAACATTTGACTAGGCCATCAAATTTATAAATATTTGAATGTTTATGAGCATCAATATCTATAGAAAATGATATGTTTCCAAATTAGATGTTAATAATGTTGATTTGGATTTATTTTCAAATCAAAATAAATATTTATTTATAAAGCTTTAAATGCTCATTATTGTAATAGATTAGGGAATATATTATTTATTTAATTAAGTTGATTTGATTGATGCATTAATTAGAGGGTCTAATTATTATATAAATTAGGAATTTAATTAGGATTAAATTATTAAGCTTTTTTCTAATATACTTTGGCTCAAATCTATAAATAGAGTTCTGGAAGTTGCTTTTGAGTACATGAGACAAAGAGAGAGCACATTGTAATTCCTGTTTGTTTCTCCAATTTAGTGAAATCATCATTCTCTCCCCATGGACTTAGGCATCTTTATCGAACCATGTAAATTGTCATGTTTATTGTATTTGTGTTGTGTGATTTATTGTTTCCACTGTGTGATTGTTTGCACAACAAGTGGTATCGGAGTTGGATTTCAGTGGGATTTTTGGCAATTTATTGAAAAACGAGAGTAAATCTCTAAGACGTGATCTAGTCATATCAAGCAACTAAAGGTTGTTGATTTTTTTGGATTATTGCTTAGCCGGATTGGTGCAATTCCAATGTCATAAGGAAGTTACGATTTGGTGGAAATGAAATCCAGTGGAACCATGGATAAATCCACTTTGTCGGTGAAGAAGGCGTTGATTCATCAGGTGATTACACATCCCGTCAAAATTGATGTGACGAAATTTGAAGGCAACGGGAACTTTGGCATGTGCCGATATGGGGTGATGGATGCCCTATGTTCTTTGAATTTGGAGAAAGTTTTGGAGAGCGATGAACGTCCTAAGGAGATTTTAGAGAGAGATTGGCTCAAGATGAACCAGAGTTATTGTGGCTTGATAAAAAATTGCCTATTTAAGGAGATCAAGTATGGGGTGATGGAGGTTTAATTCTGCTGTGAAGCTGTGGAAGATTTTGGAACACAAGTATCTAATGAAGAGTGTAGAGAATCATCCCCATATGAAACAGTGGCTTTATAGGTTTCAGATGAGACATGAGATTATAATTGATGAGCATTTGAATGGATTCATAAAGCTTTTGACAGATCTTTTGAATTTGTTATGAAGACAATGCGCTCCTTCTACTGAATTCAATCTCGGGTGAGTATGGAAATTTCACGATGATGCTCATTCATAGGATGGAGCTCTTGAATTATGATGATGTGACTAATGTATTACTGAATCAAGAGTTTCGATGTTAGGACAAGGAGTTTTGCAAAGATAAATTTAGCTGATGCTCTCACACTCCAACAAGAAAGATATGAGAAATAGAAGAATAAAAGGGGTGGTAGCAGAAAGCGGGGAAAGTCTAGTGGGCATAGTCTTGGGAAGAATCAATGTGCTTTATATTTGGAGACTATACATTAGAAGAAAGATTGCCTGAAGCTGAAGGAGAAGGGAAATGGAGTTTCCACTAAGGCTAACTTTAGCATGAAAGAACAAAATGAAGATTCAGATGTATCATTATATGTAGTTTTTCAGAGTTTGTATTTAGATGATTCAAGATGGATTTTGAATATTGGTGCTACATATCATGTTTATCCCACTAGAGAGTGGTTCTATACCTATAAGGAGCTTGATAGTGGTGTTATAACCATGGGAAATGATTAGGTTTCTCATAGAGTTGTTGTAGGGAGTATCTTCATCAAAATGCATTATGGTACTGTGAGAATGTTGATTTATGTGAAACATGTTCTTGATATTATGAAGAATTTGTTGTTTGTTGGGGTTTTAGAGATCAAGGGCTTCATGGTAGTCATTGAGGTAGGAGTTATGAAGATATATTATAGAGCTTGGTTTTTTTTTGAAAGGAGTTCATCGCCACAACCTTTACTATATTTAGTGAAGAACCGTGATTGAATCGGCTGATATTGCTGATGATTCTTCTGATGCCACTGAATTATGGCATATACGACTAGCTCATGCCGGAGAGGCTTTTCTTATGACTTTGGTGAAGCAAGGATTTATTAAAGGAGCAAACACCTATAAGCTCAATTTTTATGAATATTATGTGTTTGGCAAGAAGACACGTGTATCCTTTTGTAATGCCATCCACAATATAAATGGAATCTTGGAGTATGTTCACACAAAATGTTTAGGTCCCAACTAAGATAGTATCATTCGATGGGCGGAAATACTTTGTCTCTTTTATTAATGATTACTCCATATATATTTGAGGCACAACAGCGAAGTACTATAGATCTTTAAAATTTGGAAGAAATGGATTGAGACTCAAATTGGCAAAAGGATTCGGTGTATCAGACCAGACAATAAAAGCAAAATACTTCAAATGCATTCTTATAGGAATGCTAGAGATATGGGATATAGCATCACTTCACTGTTAGAGAGACACTACAGCAGAACGAAGTGGTAGAGAAGATATACCGAACTTTGGTGGAGAAAGTTTGGTTTATGTTGTCTAGTACTGGCATGGTTGGATACAGTCTATTGGGCTGAAGTAATAGACAATGTCTATTACTTAGTGAATCATCTGCCTTCTATAGCTATTAAAAATAAAACCCCAAAGGAGATGTGGTTTGGACATCCTACTAGAGATTATGAGCACTTAAGAGTGTTTGGGTGTTCAACTTATTATCATGTTCCGAACGATAAACTAGAAGTAAGGGCAAATAAGGTGATCTTTATTGGCTTCAGGTGTGGAGTCAAGGGCTTTAAACTCTATGATCTGGTAGAGAAGAATATTATCATTAGGATGGATATTACTTTTGATGAGGAGAGCATGTTGAAACCCCATGACTCGAAGCATGTGGAGAGTTCTATTGGGACTGTAGATACATTGCAAAAGTTGGAGTTTGATGTAACTCCATTGGCTCCATAGAGGTAGATCATTTCTACCCATGTACTTGATACAGTTGTAGATCATGAGGTAGAAGATGATGTTGATGATGAGATTCCTCCTCAAAAATTTACTGGGAAGAACAGGTTCAGGCGCTAGAATGTCCCAAAATTAACTTGGTTGAGAGATCACATTGTATTTGTACTTTCAACCACGAAGGCTGAAGTTCCCAGTCACTATAAAAAACTGTGGACAGTCCCGATGGTGATCTTTGGAAGAGGGCTATAAAAGAAGAGATGGAGTCTCTTCAGAAGAATGCTACTTGGAGGTTGCTAATGCTTCCTCGAAGAAGAAAAGTCATTGGGTACGTACAAATGGATGCATGCTAAGAAGGAAGGATCTCATGAAACTGATGTGCAATACAAGGCTAGGTTGGTGGCAAAAGGCTTTGTATAACGGGAAGGGATTGCTTATGATGAGGTGTTCTCTCCAGTGGTTAAGAATCCATCGACCTGTGTTCACTAGGCACTTGTAACGCAGTTTTGTCTCATTTTGGAGTAGCATAATCCAGATATTGCACAAGCATTTGGCATTGTGAGCAGGTTCATACATGATCAAGGAAGGAGTCATTGGCAAGCTGTGAAGAATATCCTGAGGTATTTGAAGGGTATAGTTGATGCATGCTAAGAGAGGCGATCACTATGATAGTGGTGCAAGACTCATGACTGATTTTCCACTTGTTTGAAGAAATACACTCGGCTTGATTGGCAACCATCAGGGTGCAGTCGTCATGATATTGAAGTCTGATTTGTCATCTTTCATTTTCAAAAGTGAAAGATGAGGTGGAGATTATTGATTTGGATTTATTTCCAAATCATAATAAAGCTTTATTTGTAAAGTTTTAATGACTCATTATTGTAATTGATTAGGGAATAAATTATTTCCTTAATTAAGTTGATTTGATTAGAGAATTGATTGATGCATTACTTAAGGGATCTAATTATTACATTAATTAGGGACTTGATTAGAAAACTTTTTCCTAATTTACTTTGACTCAAATCTATAAATAAAGTCATGGGGGCTACTGTTGAGTGTATGAGAGGAATATAGATCTCATTGTAATTCATGTATATTCCCCCAATTTAGTGAAATCATCATCCCCTTCCCGCGGCCGTAGGTATTTTTGTCTAACCACTTAAATCATTGTATTTTTGTGTTTGTTTTGTGTGATTTATTATTTTCGTCGTGTGATTGTTTGCACAACAAACAATACATTCATTTGTGGCCATCTCTATTTTTTTTTTTTGCTATCACAACATGTATGTCAACTTCATAATTCCCTCAATGTTTTTAAACAAGAACTATGTACTTGGTTCATTGAGCTCAAATCTTTATTTTATTTTTGAGATTTATCATCTCCACATTGAATCCATTATTGTGCATCAACATGAACAAAATATTTTGTTTATGTAGATTATCCATTGATCACATATAACTGTCCATCCACTGTCAATCAAATTATTGATGCTCTGGCTCATCTTTCCACCATCATGAATCTTAGATATCTTCATTTCTTCTTAGGCGCTGAAGCCATTTCATTTCTCAATGCCCTCTTAAGCTTAACATTTATATGTTTGTGATATTCTCTCATGTTAAAAATGGAAGGTACAAAGATAATTGTTACACTACTTAGTATTTCTACTCCTCTCGTGCTCAAAGATGGCCCAATTGCTACCATGCATCATGCATGTAAGAAATACTTCTATATTTGCTGAGGAAACATTAACGGGTCAGCAACAGCGCGGGACGCGGGCGGGGGGGGCCGGGCAGCGAGCGGGAATCCAAATTTTTTAAATTAAACGGGTTTTCGGGTTGACCCAGCAACCCGAATCCGACCTATTTTTTCAAACGGGTCAAATACGGGAACCCGAACCTGGCCCATTTTGAAATCGGGTCAGGCCCAACCCGAATTTTTCGGGTCGGATCCGAGTCGGGTTTTCGTGTCGTGTCAAATATTGACACCCCTACTCAAAGATGGCCCAATTGCTACCATGCATGTAAGAAATACTTCTATATTTGCTGAGGAAACGTTAACGCACTCCTCTTTGTGGGTGCATTTGGCTTGGAAGAATCAATAGGAATGTAAAAATATTTTATTTATAAGTTTATTATCTGAAATATTTTTTGAAATTATTTTATCTGAAATAATTTGTATTTATTTGTCAATGAAAAAAAATTTAGACAAAAATTTAAAATTTGAATAAGATGAGATAGGTTATTCCTTTCATATTATTAAATGTTTAATTTCAATGTAATCAATAATTTATCATATTTATTTAAAATTATTAACAAATTCATTTTTATTATTAATTTTTTAAAAATAAAAATAAAAACATTCTCTTTCTCATATAAAAAATTGATATGCCCTTTCTTGTTAAAAATAATTTGTTAATTTTTCATCAATCAAATTATAATAACAACAATATCAAACCTTCTCATAATATATTAAAGTACTCTTATCATAATTAGTTATAAGTTTTATATTAGCTATTAATCACCTAATATAAATTTTTATTTTCTTATTCAGAATTTGGAATCTGACAACTGTGATATTTATTCAATTAAATTATTTAAAAATATTTTTTATTAAAATATTCATTTTCCTTCTCGTTACTCTAAGCCCTACATATCTAAGGACAACATTATTTTAATTTATCTCAGAAGAGTCAAAATAGTGGAAGAATACATCACATCATTAAAGCTGAATTATTTTTATTAATTGAATGCGTTCATGAATGTGAACAATCTTGCTGGTCTGCCATTTCACATCAAGACTGGACACTCAATATATATTTTTATTTATTTTTTTATATTTCTAGCAATTAAAAAAAATCCTGATGAATTCAATTAAATTCAGAACAATACAGCAAAATAAATATTGAGAAAAGCTAAAATAATAATAATAAAAACTATTTTTTATTCGCATTAAAAATAAAAACCATAAGAAAGTAGAGAACAATGCATGGCATTATATTAAAAAATTAAAAAAAAAGCATCGTATTATATTCAGCTCTGCCTCCTTCTCTATGTGATTTCATTCACTTAAGCAATTGAAAAGATATATAGAAATTAAAATAGAAAATAGAAGAAGAAATTTTTTTTTTCATTCAGCAGAAATATAACAATTTGCATGCAGACAGTGCAAAAGTTTATTTCCATTTCAATACATTAATGGGTAGAAAAGTAGCAATTTGAAAACTGCCAATCTAAATCTGAAAGCTAAAAAAAAAAAGAAGAAGAAAAGTTCACATTGTCACCTATTTGCCATTTTGAAAGTTATCAGGAGGTAATCCATCAGTCGGCAAGTTACTGCTTCTATTTATTGCTCCCATCTGATTCTGCTGCGCTAAATGGGATCCATATGTATATAAATTCATTGCCTGTAACAAAAGTAAATTAACCATGCTCTCCACACCACGAGAGATTATTCTGTGCGGACACCGGACGGGAGAACCGTCCAGTAGCGTTTGGTACCGAACGATATCGGCGCTCTGTACAGCTCGATACCGAGCGTGATACACCTTTGGGATGACGTGGTGCATTTCTATTGTTCTCTGGATGACGTCCGGACTCCGCACACAGAATAATTAAAGAAATGCAGCAAAATAATAAGGAAAAGTAGAAACCTGTGGAGGTGGCTGTAAATGATGGAAGCCAAGGTGTGGGGGAAATGATTCAGGCATCTGAGAATTGTTCATTTGATTTGGAAACCTCAAATGGCTGAAGGGTTGTGGACACATTGGCATTTGATTTGCAGCTACAACTGAGGGCATAGGTTGATTTACTAGTGGAACTCTTGGTAATTGAACCAAATTATTCAATGTAGGCATGGGACCTCTGCCAATCCCCATACTCATTTGAGCCATAAAATTCTGAATGCTGGGAAACATCATTGTTGCCATGCCGCTTCCCATCCACATTAACTGAGAAAGAACACAAATGATTTTTGAAATTGAATACTATGATATATAAATCAAATATTGATATTTCACCACCTGAACTTGTTGTTGAAGTGATTTCAAATATTCAATTGCTTCATCTAACATCGACGCTTTATCTGACTGAATCGTTGCAATAGATAACAACATTGAAATTGGTTTATGTGAATAATGATAGAAATCTGAAGTAGTTTTGAATGATAGATTGAAAGTGAAGAATTTTGAATTTTCTACCTTGGTGCAATGTGGTATGAGGTCCTGTAATGCTTTCATCTTTTCGTTGATTCTGTCTCTTCTTTTCTACAAGTTTTTCAATAGGTAAGAGCATGTGTGAATTTTTTAATTTTACATGTTTCAAAACTTATCTGTGCTTACCCTTTCTGAAAGATTATGAACCTCAGCAGCTCGGGTTCTACGGGATCTTTGAACTGGCTTCTTTCCATCCGCAGATTCGTAGTCTCCTTCCTGCAAGTCTTGATTAGTATCAATTCCATTATGATTTTAAGAAAATAATAATAATAGAGGAGAAAGCAAGAGCTCTATTGACACCTCACTCAAGCTGCATGATTCTTCCATTTCTACTCCTTTTCTTTTATAGCTTTGGTTGTTCATCTCTTGTGGAGTTGCTCTAATGCTAAATCCAGACCCACCTGATGATGAAGTACCAGTCACTTCAAACGTATCTGTCCTTACCCTTTCTGATAAAAAGCTTCTCTCCAAGCATTTTTTGAATTTTTTCGGAGGCAAACCGGTTGTTGTTTTGTTATTCAAGCTATTAGTTAGATTGACACAATTCTGAACTTGGTTGCTTCCACAAATGCTAGATTCTGTTGTCATCATTGAAGAAGATTCTCCTCCCGCCGAATGAATTTTCTTCTGCAGTTTATTTGCCAATCCAATCTTTCCTGGCTTTGACAAGTGAGAGAAATCAATAACGTTACTGTTCTCAGGGCAAACATATTGTTGTGCAGAGCCATGAACATAAGATTTAGGAGGAGACAATCTGTTCTGATTGTGAGGAAGATTTAAACGTGGAATTGCATTTCCTTCATTGTTGATGCTTTTGTTTGATTTATCAGTAGTAATAAGAGTCTGTGGATTTGGAAAATCACATAAGAAATCACAACCAAACTCTTTCTCTAAGTACTCATAAGGTGGGTATTGGAACAATGAAGCTATCTCATCTTCCATAGCTGAGGATTGGGGGTTTGAATTCCCAAGTGGTTTTGGATCTTCTTTAACTTCAGTGATGCTGGTTGGACACCTTCTGGGAGTTGAGCTATGCATCAATACATTTCCATTCTTCCATTGGAGCTCTGTGAATTCTTGGTCAGGTCTGTAAATTTGAAAAAAATTAGTTATTTGTGCTTCAGATGATGGAGTTATGATATTGATACTTGGTAATAGTACTAAAGGAAAAAATATACATATATATCTATAGTAACTAACCCTGTTGTTCTTTTCTGATTTGTTGCAGCAAGATAATTCTGATACGATCTTGAATGCTCCTCCATGTTTCAATCAGGAATAATGCGATTCTTGGCTCAGTTGCTAGTTATTTTTAACTAAAAAAAGAAAGAAACACAACAAAACACATAAATGAGAATTGTTAAATTAGTATTAGAGAATCATATTTTAAAAAACAAATTTGCCTACTTGAATAGATACAGAGAACCTCTTGTTTTTTTGTTTGTCATAGTTCAAGGAGCAAACATGCAGAGGTTTTATTCAATAAAATTAGCAGCGGGAGAGAGACAGAGAAAGGAAATCTACAGTAAATCACACATTGAATGAATTTCCTGAAGATAAAACGAAGCAACTTTCATAAAATTAACTATTAAAAAGATTAATTAAAAAGTTCCTACCCAAATCGAACAATGAAACAAATTTCTGAGAAAGATTTCTGGAACTTGCCAAGCTAAGCAGATCCCAGAATGTATCAAATGCATCAAATAACACAGAACATTTCAAGCAAATCAGGAAATCTCCTCATAAAAAGAAGCAGGGCAAAGAAGAGAACTAGCTTGAAACGCTGAGATAGAAGATCATAGAAATAAGGACCAAAATAGTAAAGATAAGAATGGGAATAGAAGAGCAAGCAGCTTCTCAATGGCTTATCTTTCCCTGTCGCTTTCTCTTCAGATTATAGTATAGATACGACCTCGCAAAAATTAATAACTTCCATGTTCTTCATGAAGCTTCTAAGGACACTAATTGAGGGTAGCTGAGCTTCTTTACTGCTTAAACATGATACTGACTTTTCAAAAACTTCTACGGTATAATAATATGATAAGTGGTTTTTACTGTTATTCTGTTCTTCTTAGTTTAGAGACTAATCAAACATTAGTACAAAGAAAGGACTGATCTCTTCTTAATGATTCTAACAAAAGAAATATTGTAAAGACTATGGTTGACTGAGGTCATATAGACTTTGATCATCATATGGTAACTGGTAGACACAAAATGATGACATGCTTATTGCTTAACCAACTGTTTTTTTTTTTTTTTTTTTTTTTGAAAATTTGGGCAAAGCCCGTATATTAATGGAGAAAAGTTACGTGAAAAAAAAAATAAAACTTATAGAGAAATAAAAATAAGTAAAAAACAAAACCCCAGCAAAGGGAAAAACAACCAAAAAAAGGCCTCAAGGCCGGCATGATCAAATTCAAATTAGCCCAATTTGCCACGAAGGCCTTCCAGGAACGAGCCGGTTGCCATAGGGGCGAAAACTGAAGGAACCAAATGGCGAATACCAAGCCATAATCTGAAGAATGCCGAAGAATGAAGAACCAGTAAATAATTATTTATGAAAGTCAAGTAGGTTGCTCAGACACAACTCTCCTTGGCCTATTGGTTTAGAGCTAAGACTTCCAACTAAGAGGTCTAAGGTTCGAGTCTATGTGTATGCGTCGTGTGTGTGAGTTTGCCTTAAATGGCCTAAATGTCCCAAAAAAAGTAGGTTGGTCAGTTGGAACTTATTAATTATTTTTTATTAACTTTTTATGACTTTTCTCATAAAAAAAAAGCTGTAAGAACCCCTCCAATGAGAAATTAGTAGCTCTAAATTTAATAGAGG
Source organism: Dendrobium officinale (assembly GCA_019514585.1). Classification (NCBI taxonomy): domain Eukaryota; kingdom Viridiplantae; phylum Streptophyta; class Magnoliopsida; order Asparagales; family Orchidaceae; genus Dendrobium; species Dendrobium officinale. The sequence goes on along the minus strand of CM033686.1, from coordinate 5,596,730 downwards.
AGAAATCTTCATCTGACATGTTCAAATTAACATATAATCACTGCTATTTTTGATGTGACAAAATCATTTAATAAAATAAAAAGAATATCTAACACATGAAGGCATGAAAAATTGTTTAAAAATGAACTTTCTTAGAACAAGGTCACAGGAAAGAGAAAAGCCTTTCTTCAGTTTAATATTGATTTTGCCACATTGAGCGTAATGGGGCTTAAATATCTCAATTGATGCTCATTCAAAGTGCTTATAAGCAGATAATAAAAAGATTTCTACAATAGAGAACTATAGGCTTCATGCAATGAAAAAAAAAAAAGCCCTTGACACCCTTTCAAAATTTATTTTGAGAAAAAGACAGTTCTTTCTTTTTAAAATACAAGATTTTTTTTTTTTTTTTTTTTTGTAAATTTTTATAAACAATATTTTGTTTTATAAAACAAAATTATTTTGTTGTCTTATAAAGTTGAAAGAGATAATAATTAGGGGTCTCAATTTCGGGTCACGGGTCGGGTACGGGTCGAACCCGGAAATGACCTGGCACTATTCGGGTCAACCTGAACCCGACCCTTTTTTTACAAACGGGTCGATTTACCGGACCCAAACTCGACCCGCTTCGGGTTCGGGTCAACCCGACCCGACCCGCGAACACGGCAAGGTCGGGAGCAGCTTCGCGGCATCGACGACAGCGATGTCCGGCGGCAGCGAGCCTTCAGCGCGGCAGCAGCGTCAGGCGGCAGCGACGTCCGGCGTCCAGTGACAGCTGTCATGGACTCACGGGGCGGTCACGAATCACGCGGCGGGATGCGACGCGGGGCCAGTAGAAATGACACGAAGCGACCGCGGGCAGCACAGCGGGGCAGCCGGTCACGCGGTATTCGGGCAGGCGCCAAGCGGTCAACGCAGCGGGGCAGCTCGGTCAGCGTGGCGGGGCAGCTCAGTCAGCGGGTCGAACCGGGTCAATTTAAGGTTTCCGGGTCAACCCGAACCCTACCCGATTTTTAAAACGGGTCGAAAAATCTAACCTGAACCCGACCTTTCCATGTCGGGCTTTCGGGTCGTGTCAAATATTGACACCCCTAAGAATAATAATGTAATGAAATATGTTATAATTTCAAGATTAAATCCACCATTGAGTGTTCAAGTCATGATTAAATCAGCTTTAAAGGCCCTAAAATTGAATGAAAGAATAAAAATGTATTTTTAAAATTTATTATATAACATTTTTTTTATTCTTTTACTTATTTGCACTATATCTCTTGTAAGAGTGCAAATTCTTAAGGTAGACAAATGTCTGTATTTTTTTTTTTTTAATTTGTTAATTGCATATATATGTGGTTTAAGAAGAGAGATATCGAAGAATGCATTATTAGGAAAAAAAAAAAATGAATCAAGCTGAGTGAAGTACTCTATTTAAGCATGTTCATATATTTGTTTTATCAACTTCATGTCAAGCTTTAACATAATTCTAATTTCACTATCATAAATTAATTTATTTATTAGTTTTCTTATTAAGTTTGAGTTATAATCAATCTTTGAAAACATTTGGTTTTCCTTTTCACTATAACGTGATCACTCAAATCCAAGGTCACTCCCTGAGAGCTATCCCCTAACTAAAATAAATGAAACATGGCTAAATCAATTATTCGTTTGAACTACTCACGCTATCCTATCTTTGTGGTGAAGCCCATATTGATCCATAGAATCCAATGACAAACACTACTACTATAAATCTTTATAGGCCATCTAGAATGGATACATGGACATTGTCCATTCATAATTCATTTATGAATGAGTTAACTTCGAATACTAAATCAAAAGCATACATGCATATAGTTGGCCCCAACCCATACCAAAGATCTCATAGTTGGAACCCTAATCTATTTGTTATTATCTTGACTTCATGAATGAGATCACCCTCAATCTACTTTCATTGTAGGTAAATAATGGCACATTCGAATCATCTACGAGGTTTGCTCCCAGGTAACTTAAATCTAAGGCCATTCCTTGACACATATACACTGATTAAAGTAAATGTTGCTAGGTATAATCAACAATCATCTCATACCCTTTAAAGCTGAGCCATTGAAAACTTTTCTTGTTGAGAATTATAACTTGTATAGTATTTTGAATTCACATGCAAATCCAAACTCTACTAACAACTTAAATTTTTTAGTAAGCAAAACAATTTGGCTTAAATTACCTCCCTTAACCCTTATAATATAATAATTCTCCTAATCTCCATTAGAGGATTTTCCCACTTCATTAGTAGCTCTACTCTCTAGAATTGCTTCTCTTGTACATAACTCAAACCTTTGTATAGTTCCTTAACCCCATTTCCTTTCTACCTATTTAGTAAAACCTACTTTGAATCTCCATAGATTAAAAAAAATTCCTAAATAGTCATATCAAGTATGAGGGCCTCACTTCCACTCATACATACAATCATGTCAACTTATTATAGAAGCAATGCATGTCCATAATTATAAATTATTGAACCCTCGATGAATCTCTGTCATGCTAGAAAACATATATCAATATATACATGTTCAAACTAATCCATTCCATCCATTAAAACTTTATACATGGCATATATTCATATCATTGATCATAAATATACTCATTTTTTAAATAATAATTAATATAATTCAATCAACTTTATTTTAAATAACAACAAAATAAAATTAGCTTTTAAGATATTCATCTACAATTTTTACAATATTTTCACTAACAAATATTTAAAAAATAAAATAAGCTTTTATAATCACTCTATACTATAGCCATTTACTTATTTTATTATCATTATTATACTTCTATAAATAAAGAATTTTCACAATGAACAAAATAATTAAAAAAATCAATAACATAAAATAATAATTAAACCAATATTAAACACATATTTTATCAATCAAACCCTCAACAAACTACTTGCTATTTGTTTAACATAACAAATGAATATATTTTTTAACGTGTAAGCCCCTACCGGGGGTTTTAAACAAAAAAAAAAAACAAATGAATATATTTACAAATATAAATAAATTAATATATTTGTAAATATAAGATCTTATTATTATTTTTTTTTACTAGCAGCCCTAAGCCTTACTCTTTTACATTAAATATATGCCGAATGTGACCTTATCACCTAGAAGAAGCTTTTATTTATGTATTTTTCTAATACGGGGTGCAGAGAATGGACAACACGTGGTAGGCAAAAATTCTGAAGGAGCGCAAGTTGGCTTTTGGATAAGCTGTGCAATAGAAAATAGCTTATTTAAAAACTTCTGGACCATTAGAAAGATCCTCTCGCTATCTCCTTGGACTACTAGTGGCAGAGAAGGCAGCAGCTCACATGTGGCTGCCGGTGCTCCTTGAGGAGGGTACTTTTGGAAATATTATAATTTCCTTTTCTGAAAAATTAGCCATTAACGGTCCTTCAAACTCACTGAACAGCAGCACTGCGATGACGTGCTAACTTTTCAACAGATTTGAATAATTGAGCTCATTATTATAATTAAGATATGTATTTGTTGAGGAATAGTCACAAGGACGTGCTAATTACATTTAAGAATAATAAAACATAAGAAACACTGTGCAGGAAATAGATGTGAAGATCCTGTTGATAAAAATCTTTTATAGATTTACCCATCATGTTGAGAAAATTTTAATTTTGTTTGATGGGAGGTTAAGAAAGTGGATGTATTATATTTTGATTATGTTAAGAAAGGTAGAGGAGACTTAAAAAGACTTGATTAAAAGTATCATAAATGATATTTCTTTATTAAATTTAAATGAAAAATTGACTATTATTAGGTCAAGTGACCTGACGTAGCTCTACGTTCGGACGCCAATAACATGTCGTCATGTGCTCTTACTCTTTACCGCGCGGCCCGACGACTTGACCTGGACTGGAACCCGGGATTGCTATGTTCGTGTATTGCTAGGTGTTGCTCGGTATTGGTCTTCACAAAGCTGTATTTCTCTTTACCGCGCGGCCCGGCGACTTGACCCGGATTGGAACCCGGGATTGCTATGTTCACGTATTTCTAGGTATTGCTTGGCAATAACGAGAAATACAGCTCTGTGAAGACCAATACCGAGCAATACCTAGAAAAACTCAGTATTGCTGGGTATTGATCTTCAAATAATGGTATTTCTCGTTATTGCCGAGCAAAATTGACCAATACCTAGCAATACCAAATAATACCTAGCAATACCGGGTCGTCATGGATTTAAAATACGCATGTGCGGCATACCCACTATTCATCGATCGGGTCGGGTCCGCGGTATTGTGTCTGCTACGTGGCGCTATACTAGTGTTGACCGAACGTAGAGCTACGTCAGGTCACCGGACCAAATAAAAGTTCCTTAACAAGACCCTGTAGTAGAATAAAGACTTGATGATGTTATTTTTGTTTGTTGTTGGGAGGCTAAGGGTTTTGTTGGGAAATACAGCTGTAACGTTTTTTAAAAGTAATTATAAAGTTGTTGTGAGGGAAGCAGTTTTTTTTAGAAATTGTTTTGAATATTATATATATGTTCTTTAAAATAAAAAATAGAGTAGTTGTTTTTTTAAAGCTGCCTCCACAAATTAACATCTTTGGTTATGAGGCTCCTGTCGACATCTTCAAAGTATCTACCATTACAAGCAGGGGCGGATCCAGCTTCTTTTCTCAGGGTGGGCAAAAATTTTTTTTTTTTGTGGGGATGGACAAAAATGCCTAGGATTGATAAAATTAGGGCAAAAAATATTTTTGAGGGGGGGCAAAATGCCTAAAATACTCAAAATATTCCAAAAAATCTCCTATAAATATTAAAAAAAAAAATTTGAGGGTGGGCATTTGCCCACCCTAAGACTAGGGTGGATCCGCCCATGATTACAAGGGACTAGGTTAATTTGTAGCGTAGGTTTGATTCCTATTGGATGCTCCCCACTGATAAATTTATAAGAAGCGGCCTGAAAGAAGTAATAAAATAGTAATAAAATGAAATTATGATTACAATGTGAAAAACTAAACAATGAGAAAGATGATCCAAATAGACTGTAAGTTGCCTTTTAAGTTCAACTTAAATTAACTTTTTTATTAAATTTGAGTCATAATCGTCTTTTAATGGAGTCACTAATTATCTAATTGATGCTAATTATTTTTATATATATTTTTATTATTGAATATAATTTGATTTATAAATTTTAATTAAAATTGTTATATTTTGTCAATTATTATTTAAGCTTTTTGATGAAGTATAAATATTGATAGGAAATCTTTTTATAATAGGCCTGAAAACATATGAAACAATCTGACTAAAGTGTATTATTATAAGGCCTGTCTTATAATATATCTTACATATTTTTTATGCAACTTACTTTCACATCATATCATTAACCTAATTTTTTAAAAGTTTTGTGAACTAATTTGGCTTTGTTGCATTGAAAGCTTCAGTCAATTACTATATGTTATTGGTTAGCTGAAGGCTGTTCACAAATACAGAAAGGGTATTAATTATCCACGACAAGAAATATTTTGTCTTGAACCTCATTAGAATTATTGAAAGGGAGAGAGAGAGAGAGAGCAGAGAGAGAGAGAGAGAGAGAGAGAGAGAGAGAGAGAGAGAGAGGTATATGTTATTCACAACATGAATGATTATGTCTTCAACCTCATTAGAATTACTTGAAAGAGAGAGAGAGAGAGAGAGAGAGAGAGAGAGAGAGAGAGAGATGTGTGTGTGTGGTGGGAAGGTGGGATTAAGAGAGGGAATAGTTTATAGTGTAGGGATGGAAATTAAAGAAATTTTATATGAAAAAAATATAGACGATGGAAATGTGGTAATTTGAATTATTCTGGTTTGGTGGAAGATGGGCTTAATGAAAGGTCACTGTACGTAGATAAGAAAATTCTTAAATGATTTTTATTCATTGAAAGCAGCATGACAATAACAGTCATAAACACAGTTTTTTTTAATAAAAATAAGGGCATGTGAGGGCATGAATCAAAACAATAAACAAATTCATAAAAATGCGTTTTCAGGCCATGCATGCACGCCACTAATGTTTCATTGAACTCGAAGGACATGCACATAGGTTACAGTATGAGAACAAAATTGTTGCGGGCTAGAATTAATATACGCTGTGATAGAATTAGAAAATTTTCATCGTAGACTTGTACGGATATCCAGGACACAAACATAATAAAAAAGAACACCAAAATTTTATGTGGAAATCCTAAAAAGGGAAAAATCACGGGGCTATGCCTAGTTGAAACGATTCTACTAGTATTTGGTTTGATTACAAGTGACTGACTCGTCCCTATATAAGATTGAGGATGATCATATTACAATAATCAACCGATGTATTGAAATCCAGTTACAAACATTAGAAATTTGGCGACATTTGGTGGTCGGGCAGAAATCCGGCTTCAATTGACGGTCAAACAGAAATCCAACGTCACTCAGCTATCGAGCAAAACTCCAGCGTCAGACGGCGATCGAGCAGAACTCTGAAGTCGGTCGGCTGCCGGTTAGAAGTCAAGCGGTGGTCGAGGAGGAGCCTGGTGGCAATAGAGTTTTCTTCCTACTCTTCATTCTCTTCTCTTCTTGCTTGGATTTCTTCTTATGAGAAATGAGAGGTTTATTTATAGTTTTCTGAGAGTGACATGACAAGTAAATAGGATAAAGACCAAGGGTAAATTGGGAGTGGTTTGAATGAACGACTGATGTTGAATCCCTTAATTGTGGACAATTTACTGTGCATTTGAATGTCTAAACAAAATTCGAATTTGGCAATCTTGGGCTCGTTGAATTCATCTCGTCAAGCCGCTCGATTCGATTATAAGCATTTCATGTTTAGAAACTGTTTGGTAATCCAAATTATAGATTAAACCTTCCAAACACACTTTAGGTCTTTGATTTGGACCTATTTGAGCTCGGATTGGGTTGAATTTGGTGTCGTTGGGTTCATATTTTCGAAACCTTCAGTTCGATTCTAAGTTTGTTGAAATCGGAGTTTAGATGATTTCCGATTTAATTTTTGAAGTTTTCTACTTGATTTTGCTTTGAGATTCATGCTCGATCGAGAAAATTCTTTCATGATATATCAAAAACATTTATGAATTACAGTATTGGAAGTGAAAGCTTCTTCAATGGATAATTTCTAAGGGGGCAACTTTTAATATGAATTACAGTATTGGAAGGAAATTGACTGTTTTGAAAGGTTTAGGTAGAAAAAAGAGAGGAGCAAAATAAGATTGGAAGTGAAATACCAGAAGGGAGGGCATGGCACTAATTAGCTTGTGCTACATAAACGGTCGTGTGCTGGCCACTTATAGGGACTTTCTATAGATGTTTAAATTAAGCTACTAAGTTATCAACACTTATTACTTCTAATTAATTAACTACTCTACTTAACCTAATACAAGAAGTACTAATTATCTTACATTATTCTGACACATTACACTGCCGAAAGCTTGATCTCAAAGAATTTATTGAGTTTTTGGTTCAAAGAGCTAGAACACAAGTAAATTCCTTTGAAAATGCAGATCCAGTTAAGTCCGATTATATATAAAAAATGTGAGAGATTTTTCTTAAATTCCCTGATGTTTCATGCCTACAATTACTGACCACTAACCCCTTAATTATAATCAAATATTAATATTGATGCCATAGAATCCGGAGCTTAGTAAAATTACATAGACATGAGTAAAGAGGACCTGCAACTGACTATGGAATGGGCAAGTCACATTGGAAGTTAGAGGTGACTTAAAGCTGTAGAGTGTGTTATATTCAATAACCATTGCGAGTTTTGAAATTCAACACCTTCAAGGAATACATTGGGTGAGTACTCATGGCGAATAGACAAGTCATCAGCTTAACAAGACTTATATTTAAGTTTATAGTTGAGAATTGTAGATCGAGTTATATATGAATAACTCTTAGATGATCGACTTGTCTGAGGTAAGTTTCTCGATGATTTGAGATTTTAAGTGAGCTTAGAGTGAGTTAGACATTTTGTCTAGTTTGAGAGTGTAGGCTCCAAAAAATCATGCCCCGTCCTCCCCGCTTTCAAGAGAGTTTTAACGAATTAAGTTTCGAGGTAATTAATTTTCAGAAGTTATATTGAGTTTGTAAATAAGTCACTACCCAGAGATTTCACCCTCATTTTGAGAGGACTTTATGATAAGAGCTCTGGTTTCCTATAGGTGCAAGCACCTATAGTTAATTACTCCTCCCGATAGGAAGAGAGAACTTTTGATTAAGGCTAGTTGTCAAGCAAATACGAAGTATCTAATGTATAATAGCAACATGAGTTAGTATTTGAAATTTTGATATTTAAAATTAGAAATTTCATTACCTCGTATTTAAAGCGGATGGTGGGGAAAATGATGATGAGCCCGATCAAGATCCCATGGTGCTGTCATCCCGGGCCATTGTAGTCCCTGGTCTATTTAGTCAGAGGAGATAGTCAACCCAACCTGATAGAAGTATTCTTGTCGGAAGCTATGGGTTGCGTCGTCCAGTGGAACCTTGCAGACTTGGAGTGCAGACCTGGAGTGAATATTTATCTAAAAGGACATTTAAATCCACCTTAGCTAACAGAAAACTTTGTGCCTTATTGATTATATCATATAAATTCTTATATCAAGTATTTAATGTCATTGGGGAGATACGGGCTCTGACTATGATCATAATATAATTATGTCATTTTGTTGCAAAATCACCTGGTTAGAGGGTCCCAATCATAATCATTTACCTGTGGTGTCATTTAGCGGACGGAATCCATGATGTTGTCACATGGTGGCAAAATCACCGGTTGGATAACACGTGACACGTCTTTACTGGCAAGAAATATATTGAGAATGGATCCTAGTGATATTCTCGACTAGACTTTAATTTTTGTGAGCTGAAGTAGTTTTCATATATGTTTACCTCGACAAACTGTTACAGAGGATGGATGAGTATTTTTTATTTAAGTGTTTGATGATTAATTTTAATATTAAATATCTTAGGTTCTGATATTTTAAGAATCTTTGAATTTTTATGGGCATTTAGAAGATATTTTTTTTTTAAAATGTATGTAGTCTCCCCTCTTGTTGATTTTTTTGTCAACAAGGTCATCATTGGGGATTTCATGGGTTGTTATATTTTTGTTGGTTGAACATTATCGACTCTATCAATTCACTAATAAAGGATCAGGTTCATATTTCAATTCATTTCTTAACCTGCACAGCAACCTCAGACGTCACGTGTGTACTTATAACACGCTCGTCGAGGCCTATATGAGTATATACTATTATATGTATTTTGTATGATGCATTTATATATATATGATATTACATGAATGAAGCCCTTTGCATATTGCAAATACATATGGGAGGATACTTTGGAGTGTAATTTTAATGTCAAATGACATACTTGAATGAAACCCTCTACATCATGCAAGTGTAGGTGGGAGTTCATTTTGAAATGCAATAGCGAGGCCATAATGACACGCTAGAATGAATCCATTTGCATCCTGCAAGTGACTTTTGACAAAGTTATCCCTATGAATGTGAAAGATTCAACAAATGTAATATTTCCAAAAGAAGAAGAACGCTTTAGCACATAAAGCCAGAGCCATGAACAAAAAGAAGGGAGTGGTTAAGGCCATGGAGTAAAGAGTTTGATTGCTATTTATATAATTAGCTATGGATTTGACATGTGATATAATGATGACTGATTGGTATTTTTAGAGTTAATATATCATCAAAACTAATCTTGGTTGGGCACGAATCTTGAGGTAATTATAAGTTGGAAACTTTTAAATTTAAAATTTGGACCATTCGAACTTTGATTTTAGTAAACTTTTAGTCAAACTAAATATATATCTTAAAAAGTTGAATCAAATAACACCGAATTCAGCCCAATCCGAGCCCAAATGGGTCCAAATCGAAGACTCGAAGAGCATTTGCCCAAATAAGTCCAAATCGAAGACTCGAAGAGCATTTGAAAGTTTCAAACCATAAATTGGACAACCAAACAATTTTCAAAAGTAACATGTTTATAGTTGATTCGAGCTGCTCCACGAGACGAATCCAATGGGCCTAAGATCATTGAATTATGATATCATTAATACTCTCAAATACTTGATAAATGGTCCACGATCAAAGGAGTTGATATCAGCCGTTCATTCAAAACACACCCAACATGACCATAATTTTCTCCTTATTTACTGGTCATGTCACTACCAAAAAATTATAAATAAACCCCTCATTCTTCATTGATGGGGGACCAAGCAAGGAAGAAAAGGAAGAGAAATCAGAGTTTTCTTGTCACCAGACTCCTCCTCAACCACCAACCATCGTCGGACTTCAGTCCGACAATCCATTGTCACCAGTCTTCCGCCCGACCACCAACTGATGCTGGATTTACGCCCGACCACTGATCATCTCAGGACTTCCACCCGATCCTTGTTCGTCACTAGATTTCAACCTGACATGTGATTGTTATAATCTGATTGTCCTCAAGTTCAAGGACAAATCAATTATTTGTAATATATTCAAGCGCTATTGGATTCATTTTCACTGGACCTGGCCCCATGGTTTTTTCCCTCAAGGTTTTCCACATAAAAATTCCGGTGTTTCTACTTTATCTATTTATACGCCGGATACTCATGCAATGCTAAAACACCAAATTTAATACTTTACCGTCACAAATTCTTAGCCAGCAACAAAAGGTACATGAGATGTAAGGAGTTTTGGATGTCGTTACAGAAATGGTGTATAGATAGATTGCTAGTTTTTAACCAGAATATAATTAGCTAAACAATAATTTTTCATGATTAGTGCCTTCTGTAAAGTTATTTTTTAGTTCACACTCCAAGCATACACTTACAATCGCATCATTTGCTTTAAAGAGAACAGAGATTAGGTTGATGGGCCTGGCCTTGTACTTTAGTGAGGATTTAGAAGTAGAAAAGCCTGTTATTTCTGGGACTGGAGGTACTCTGGAAAAATATATAAAAAATCGGCACTTATAACCATTACCATTAGGCTTGGATTTCTTTTGAAGCAATTTTTTATTATTTTATAAAATTATTCTAGAGAAAATAATTTTTTTAAACTTTTGTTTAAAATTGTCTTATAGCATAATTTTTTTTTAACAGCGAAAAAAAACAATCAAATATAAAAGAATTGTAGATTGTTTTTAAATTTTTTCTCTATATTATTTTTTAGAGTTTAAAATGATTTCGCGAAAAATATGCTTACTATTTTTTTGTACTTTTAATAAGGGTAAACATTTATCTCATATAGTATATAAATGAGCACAAAGTCTATTATAAAATTTTCAAAAGAGTTAGTTATTGAAGGGGATAAATTTTTTCTACAAGAGGAAAACGAAAATTCAAATCTAAAAGCTTTAGGGCTCTTTCTAACAGAAGCCTAGTTGAATAAACCTCAAGAATAAATTATATATATATATATATATATATATATATATATATATATATATATATATATATATATATATATATATATATATATATATATATATATATATATGCCCCCACATTTGATTTAAGGTGTAAAAATATATTTTGATCAGCACAAAGTAGATTTTGATATTATTACCGGTTATAATTTACTTTCTTTAAAGACAAAATATTATAGTGCAAATTAAAATGTATAATACTGACCTATTTTTTAAGAAGTAGCATCTTTTTCAAGTAATTAAGCAGTAGGAGCATGGTGAGGGAAAAATTTAAATAGGAGCCAATACGGAGGAGGGAGAAGCATGTTCAAAAGAATGCGCCGAAGAAATTTTTGGGGTTTTTAGAAACCGCAGGAGGGACTGCCAGTTTATATTGAAACTAGAGGCCGGAAGTCCAATTTGTATTAAAACTGAAGAGAGAAATTCATGTTTCTATTGAAATCGGATAATTAAGTTACGTCCTTCTCTTCTCCTTTTTGACTCATTCTTAAATTAATTTTTACAAATGCTTCTTATACTTATTTTCATATAAAATGCACTCCTTTTTTCAAAATAGCCCATAATAATAATCTTGTCGTTCAAAAAATATAAATTTTATCATTCTAAGCCTTTTTTTAAAGTCTAAATGATTGTGAATACGTGTAGAAAGATTAATGCTTTTTTTGACATGAATTTTATTACTAATCAAACTCTTAATTAGACCTAATATGAGCGCTGCACTATATATCAGCAAAAATGGAGCAGAATCACATCGTAGCCTCCAACCCCACCATTTTTGATCGATTGTCACAAAAAAAAGGAAGAACAAAAACAATTAATTACGATACTTCACTTACAAAATCGAGAAATTATGAAAGACAAATAAATGCAGTGTATATAGTTAATAATCTTAGTAGACATAATCAACTGCTACAGGTGATCTGCTTAACATCATAATAACATCGATCATGATACATACGTACATAACTAAACAAATCCGTCACGAAGAAGACGAAGACAGTAACTAGAAATAGAGAATAAAGACAAGGTAAATGATGAAGATCGATGAACTGTACGTAACTCAGCACTGAGCTAATACAATAATAAGTTTATGGATGCTTTGGCTCTTCTGGCAATAAGTGAGGTATCTCCGGCAATGGCGGAAGCTCCAACTTGGGCAAGTCATGAGGAATCTCCGGCAATGGTGGAAGCTCGGGCTTGGGAAAGTCATGAGGTATCTCCGGCAATGGCGGAAGCTCGGGCTTGGGGAAGTCATGAGGGAACTCGGGCAATGGAGGCAGCTCTGGAACGGGCAGCTTGGGCTCTTCCACCTCGGCCGAATTAGATTCTCCCGGCTTTGTCAGCGTGGGGAATTCTGGTAATGGAGGGAGTTCGGGTTTAGGGAAAGCGGGGAATTCAGGGAAGGGAGGAAGCTCGGGAAGCGGTGGCAATTCTGGTTTGGGTAAATCCGGGAATTCTGGGAAAGGAGGGAGTTCTGGCTCTTCGGTGTCTTCAAGCAGAAGGCGAGCGGCGTGGCACGGTGAGTAATTGTTAGAGAAGACGAGGGCGAGGAGAAGGGAGAATGTGAAGAGCAGAGCAGTGTTGGAAGCCATTTTGCTCCTAGTGTGGAGAGAGGAGATACTGCAACTGGCTTTTATAAGTGAGCTGGGACTTGGAAGTTGCTGGGTGGGTGGCTATGTTGTTAGGAGAAATTGTCTCTATTTGGTTGGAAACTTGAATAGAAAAGACAAAATCAGATAGAGAGACAGAGAGGGAGAGAGAGAGGCTAGGTGGCTTGTTGTATCTCTCTCTTTGGTAGCTCAACTTCCTATCCGCGTAATGGTAGTAATATAAGTAGCAGGTAGGACAAAGCTCCATTGTTAACAGAGTAAGGATTTCATATTTCATCAGCATTCTTGTTTGACTGTTCTTGTTCAAACCTTGTATGGCTTATATTTTGCAATGAGGCATGAGCAATGAAAGGTACATAAGAATTGTATTTAATACAGATGGTAAAATTCATCATTATTGTGCGACAGTAACAGCTATTTTTTTTTTTTGGGACATTTAGGCCATTTAAGGCAAACTCACACACACAACGCATACACATAGACTCGAATCCTGGACCTCTTAGTTGGAAGCCTAAGCTCTCAACCAATAGGCCAAGGAGAGTTGTGTAGTAACAGCTATTTGTTATGCTGGTGGTATCAGTACGGCTGTCAAAAAAAAAAAAAAAAAACTCAGAATAACTTATAATTTGGTCCAAATTACCATTACTCAAAATAAAGATTTGACTTAATAAAAAGTTTTTAACCAAATAAACAAATTTATATTTTTATAAAGAATGTCATTTATTTTCTTGTCAATGACAAATTAAAAATCTTTTTTTTTTTCTATCGAATTATATTTTATAAATAATTGCCTGAATGGAGTAGACTGATTGTTTGTAATTTAATTAACTGCTCTTTGGCCTTTGCCACGATAGACATCTCTTTCATTTCTGCTCTTGTACACAAATTTGATTTGGAATAGCAAAAAGTAATATAAAATTTATGAGAATCTAACAAATCTTATAGGGATCAACACAGAGGTATATTGTCTAGTGATGATAGTGTTGATCATAGTCAAATCATAATGGCTAGAGAACTATAGTAATACAATAATAGTCAGAGGATCGAAGTCGAACAAATTTGGTCAAAAGACCAATGTCAAGCAATAATAGTTAGATGATGACAATTAAATAACTGTGGTCGGAGCACCATAATCAAGCAATAGTGATCAACTAACTACAATCTCTTGATAAGACACAATGGAGAAAAATGATTCGTGCAGTTGACCCCAAGTAGTAGGATAAATGCTTGATGTTATTATTGTTGTTGTTGATGTTTATTTGGCATTGGAAAGGATCATTTTTTGGAGTTGTTAAGTTCATATTGTTGAGTCGATCATTTAACTATACATTTGTTGAAATTGAAGTCTAGATTATCTTTAATTATTTTAGAAGTGACACGTCACCAAAAATTGGCTTGATCGTTTGACATATTTGACTTGGAAACATTCAAAATAAAATTTGGGACCATTCGAACTTTGATTTCGACAAGCTTAGAGTCAAACTAATTGTCTTGATAACATGACCCAACGACACTAAAATTGGTCACAATATTAATTGGGTGACCAAATGATAACTAAATATAATATGCTTATACCCGAATCGAGGGGCTTGACGAGACGAATCCAACGATCCTAAGATCACTTAATTTTGACATCGTTAGTGTAATATCAGTTCTGCTCCAGGTTCGTCCGGGACGAAGTTGGATCGTCCGGGACGATCGGTACAAGTTTGTTCAGAATTGTGAAAATTGGGCAGTTCGTCCAGGACGAAATGTGGGATCGTCTGGACGAAAATTTTCCAGAGCCCAAGTCGTCCTGAGACGATAATTAATTTCGTCTGGACGAGAATTTTCCAGAGCCCAGATCGTACCGGGACGAAGTGCGATCATCCAGGACAATCTGAGTATTTTAAAGAGGAAATGAGATATTTTGAAGAGAGAGAAAAAAAAATAAAATATCAGAAATTCCATCCGTGAGAAAAGGAAAAAGAGGAAAAAGGAAAAGTTGATTTTGGGAAGCCGCGGGTCCGTTTTCGTTCGTCGAGACTGTTGAGGATTTTGCTGTACGCAAGGTAAGGCACAATCCGACTTTCTCAATTTTCAAAACCGTCGCTGTTGACGGTATTTTCTGTCCGGATTTCGTTTTTGTTAGCGATTTTCGTCCGTATTTTCCGACTGGTTTAGTTTTTACCGTGTAACTTTCTGTATGTTGTTGACGTGCCGGGTGTGCACATTTTGAATATATTTTGGAGATTTTTGTCCGGACCGTTTTGATTTGGCGGCGTTTTCTTCCGTCTGTACTTTTCTGTGTGAAGATTAAATGTTGTGGCAGTAGAATAAATGTTCTGAAATTTTGTTATCTACATTCTGTTGTAATTTGGTTAATTGTGATTTTTAGAAATTTTGGGTGAATTTCGTACACTGCCGTTATGCTGCCCGATTTTTGGGTAATTTCTGATTTTATCCGGATTTCACTGAATTGATATGCTATCTGTATATGCTATAAAAAGGGAGTTATAAGGGGTCTGGATCATATGAGATTCAGTTAGTGTCTGGGAAATCGATCTGAAATGAGCTCAATCTGAAATCTGTTTGATCTGTTCTGTTCCGGATCCGAGGAGGAAATTTGTTTAGGTGCTACAAGCACTATATATGTATTCTGATGCGATAAGCACATCTGTTCTGGTGCCGTGAGCACAAAAGGGAGGCATAAGGGGCCTGGATCCTATGAGATTCAGTCAGTGTCAGGGAATTTAGCTATTAAATATTATGTGATATCTGTTTGATATGATTCTGACCCCGTATCTGTTCTGCAAGAAAAATCTGATTCTGATTTCCGTTCCGTACAATATGAATCTGATTCTGATCTGTATGATATGATTTCTGTATAATTCTGACTCCGATTCTGTTCTATTTAATATGATCTGAATTTCTGATTTCGGTACAATTTTGATTCTGTTGATCTGATATGTCTGATCTGTTATGTTTCTGATTTGATACGACTTTTGTTTCCGTACAGTTCTGTCTGATTTGATCTGTTCCGTTCTGATCTGTTCGATTTGATATCTGTCCGATTCTGTTCTGAATTTCTGTACGGATTTGTCTGATGTGTTTGGTTTTGGAGATTCTGAGAATTTTGATTGGAGGTTTGTTGCTTTGCTGAGCTGTTGAGCTCACCCTTGCTTTCTGGTGGTTTTCAGGTTCTGGGAAAGGGAATGAGGTCTTGGACTAGAGTTCAGAGTCTGATCTGTGATAGGTACTTTTGTACTTTTTGATTTTTGTACAGTCATGGCTCTTTCTGCTTTATTTTTCTGTCAGTCATGTACTGTATTTGTAGATGATTGTTTTGAGGAAAAGAAGAAAGAAAAAAATATAGATGATTTGTTCCGCTGCATTTGATATTTTTAGTAGCTCTGGTCTATTTTGTATAATATTTGGAAGATTCAGTTCAGTAAGCAAATTTCAAAGCCAGATCCTGGTTAGTTTGTTAAGCTGGTTGGGATCCAGCTCGGGCGGGATCCATCCCCGTCGGGTCGGGTCGTGACAAGCTTTGGTGGTATCAGAGCATTGGTTTTGGAATTTGGTTGGATTGTAAGACAGAGCTATAGGAAGTGATCTGTAGTGAGTTTGTCTGGGGTAGTTTTGGTTTGTTCGGCTTTTTATTGTGTTGTTTTTGTGATAGTTTTCCGGATTTTCTGGATTTTTCTGTATGGATCAGCCAGACCCAAACATGACAGACGGGCAGAGTGCCAGTCAGGCAGCACCAGTGGGGAGTACAGCCCCAGTGGCCGGTGCTGATATATTGTCTCAGTTTGCTACGCTTGTTGCTCAGATGATGAGCGAGACTCAGAGCAGAGCTTCTACTGTCCGATCTGAGGATATTGATAGACATCTGCAGTTGTTTTTGAGGTTGAAACCTCCGAGATTTGAGGGCGCTGTTGAGCCCAGAGCAGCCGAGGAGTGGTTGAGAAGATTGGAGAAGACCTTCGACGGAATGCAGTGTCCTGCGGATAGGAAGGTCCTGTTAGCAGTGTTTCTGTTGGATGGAGAGGCTGAACACTAGTGGGAAGGCCAGCAAGCAGCCAGATTTCAGGGCAGATTGAACTCTTTGATTACTTGGGAAGAGTTCACTGAGGTGTTTCGAGACTGGTTTGTTCCCCCTTCTGCACGACAGCAGATGCAGGAGAGTTTTTTGAGGCTTGTTCAGGGGAGTAAGACGGTGATGCAGTACGAGGCTGAGTTTACTGCATTAGCCAGGTATGCTCCGCAGCTGGTTAGCACTACTGCTGAGAGGTGCTACAGATTTCTGAGGGGATTACGAGATACTTTGAGGCAGCCCCTGATACCATTCCGGATCACTGACTTTTCTGAGCTTGTGGAGCGAGCTCGATTGATAGAGAACGACCTGACAGCTACTCAGCAGCGGTGGACTGCGAGTAGGAAGAGGTTTGGAGGCGAGGCATCTGGCAGTGGTTCCTCTGGGAAGAGGAGATTTGTATCTGGATCTGGTTCGGGATCTGGTGACTCCAGGAGGAGTGGAGGGTCGTCTGGTACTGCTACCAGTACGACGAGTTCTGGTTCTGTTAGTACGGCACCTGTGTGCCAGAGCTGTGGACGACGACACTTTGGCCAGTGCTACAGGATGACTGGTCTGTGCTTCCGATGTGGTCAGCCAGGACATCGGATTGCAGAGTGTCCACAGATAGGATTTGATCAGCGTTCTGAGTTTCAATCTGAGGGCTCTGTTAGACCTGCTGGTTCAGCAGGGAGACCGAGGTTTGTTCCTCCGCGTCCTAAGGGATTTCTTGGTAGAGGTGGTGGTTCTAGTTCTGTACCACGGAGACCATTGACTGTTAGTCAGAGGGAGCCCAGTAGTTCTGTTGCTTCAGCTCCAGCTCCAGTGCAGCCCCGAGTTTACAGCTTGAGTCAGCATGAGGCTCGAGATGCCCCCGATGTTGTGACAGGTATGATTTACATTTCTGATCAGCCCTGTCGTGTTTTGTTTGATTCTGGAGCAAGTCACTCTTTTCTGTCCGAGCGATGTTTTGAGACTTTACATTTGAATTCGATGGTTTTATCGGTTTCTTTATCTGTGATATTACCGGCTGGAAATCCTTTGATTGCTCGGAAGTTTTGCTTGTGTGAGATTGACATTTCTGGCAAGAAGTGGAAATCGAGTCTGATTTTGTTGCTGATTTCATCGTACGATGTGATTCTTGGTATGGATTGGCTGAGTCAGTATGAAGCTCAGATTGATTGTCTGAAGAAGCAAGTGAGTTTGCTTATGGCTGGAGAGCGATGTGTATTTCAGGGCTTACGGGGTGTTCTCTCCAGTCTGCTTTCTGTGTTGGAGGTAAGCAAGATGTGGAAGAAAGGATGTCTAGTGTTTTTGGCCTCGGTGCGGGATCTGAACCTGGAGGTTGGTTCTGTTTCTGAGATCCCAGTAATACGGGAGTTTGCTGATGTTTTTCCTGAGGAGTTGGTTGGTTTACCTCCGGATAGAGATGTGGAGTTCTCTATCGATATTTTTCCAGGTACCGCTCCTATATCAAAAGCTCCGTACAGGATGGCACCGAAAGAACTTTCTGAGTTGAAAGTTTAGCTTCAGGAGTTGGTTGACAGAGGTTTTGTCCGTCCTAGTGTTTCGCCCTGGGGAGCACCTGTTCTGTTTGTGAAGAAGAAGGATGGGACACTCCGTATGTGTATCGATTACAGAGACTTGAACAAGGTCACGATCAAGAATAAGTATCCTTTGCCTCGAATCGATGACTTGTTCGATCAGCTTTCCGGATCTTCTGTGTTTTTGAAGATTGATTTGAGATCCGGATATTATCAGGTGAAGGTGAAGGAAGTTGATGTGGTGAAGACAGCTTTCAGTACTCGGTACGGGCACTATGAGTTCTTGGTTATGCCTTTTGGGGTAACCAACGCGCTGCTATTTTCATGGATCTGATGAACCGAGTATTCAGGGAGTATTTGGATCAGTTTGTGATCGTCTTCATCGACGATATTTTGGTATATTCTGCCTCTGAGGATGAGCATGCCAGACACTTGAGCATGGTGTTGAAGACTTTGAGGCGGCATCAGTTGTATGCCAAGTTCTCCAAGTGTGAGTTCTGGCTGAGGAGTATTTCTTTTCTGGGGCATGTGATTAGCGGAGAAGGCATTTCTGTTGATCCCCAGAAGATTCAGGCAGTTGCTGATTGGCCGAGGCCGACTACGGTATTTGAGGTACGTAGTTTCTTGGGCATGGCCGGATATTACAGGAAATTTGTGAAGGGATTTTCACAAATTTCGACTCCTCTGACGAGACTGACGCAGAAGTCAGTAGCTTTTGTTTGAACACCGGAGTGTGAAGCTAGTTTTTAGAGATTGAAGGACTGTTTGACTTCAGCTCCAGTGTTAGCACTTCCGTCAGGTACGGAAGGTTTTCAGGTGTTCAGTAATGCTTCACTGAAAGGACTGGGATGTGTCCTGATGCAGCATGGTCAGGTAATTGCTTATGCTTCTAGACAATTAAAGCCACATGAGAAGAATTACCCGACACATGATCTGGAGTTAGCTGCAGTGGTATTTGCTTTGAAGATTTGGCGTCATTACCTGTATGGCGTCAGTTGTGAGATCTTTACTGATCATAAGAGCCTGAAGTACATTTTTACTCAGAAGGATCTGAATCTGAGGCAGAGAAGGTGGCTCGAGTTAATCAAGGACTATGATCTGACTATTCAGTACTAGCCTGGGAAGGCGAATGTGGTAGCAGATGCTTTGAGCAGGAAGTCTTCTGGATTATCAGGTATTCAGCTTACTTCTGATAAATTTCTGATTCGAGACATGGAGCGCTTGTAGTTGGAGGTGATTTCCTCCAATGGTTTGGATTTGGCTTATCTGAGTATTCAATCTACTTTGGAGACAAGGATTCAAGAAGCACAAAAGTCAGATTCTGACTATTCGAAGTTGATTGCTCAGATTGGATCTGGTAAGACTCCTGAACTTCGAATTTCTAATTCTGGTGCTATTTTCTGCAAGAACAGGTTGTGGGTACCTGTGATTGGGGATTTAAGGCAGGAGATTCTGTATGAATCTCATCATTCTGGCTACACTATTCATCCAGGTAGTGGTAAGATGTATGCGGATATGAAACTTTTGTTCTGGTGGCCTGGGATGAAGAATGATGTGGCGGAGTTTGTGTCGAGATGCGAGGCCTGTCAGTTGGTGAAGGCAGAGCATCAGCGACCAGGTGGACTGTTGCAGTCGTTGCCTATCCCTGAGTGGAAGTGGGAGGAGGTGAAGATGGACTTTGCGATGGGTTTTCCTCGATCACGGCAAGGACATGATGCCATCTGGGTGATTGTAGATCGATTGACGAAGTCCGCCCATTTTCTTCCGATCAGACAAACTGATTCAGTAGATCGCTTGGCACATGTTTATGTTAAGGAGATTATCAGATTGCATGGTGTGCCGCGAGTGATTGTATCTGATCGAGATTGACGTTTTACTTTCATACTTTGGAAGGGTATTCAGCAAGGCTTGGGTACTAAACTGCATTTCAGTACAGCTTTTCATCCTCAAACTGATGGACAGTCTGAGAGGACTATTCAGGTACTGGAAGATCTGTTGAGGCTTTGTGTTTTGGACTTTGGCGGAAGCTGGGAAGATCATATCCCTTTGATTGAGTTTACTTACAACAATAGCTTCCAGTCCAGTATCGGTATGGCACCGTACGAGGCTTTGTATGGCCGGAGGTGCCGGACTCCTTTGACTCTGATTGAGGTCGGAGATAGACAGGCTTTGGGTGTCACTTTTGCTGATAAAACTGCTCAGAAGATCAGTTTGATTAAAGAAAGATTGAAAGCCGCTCATGATCGACAGCAGAAGTATTATAATCAGAAGCACAGGTTTGTTGAATTTCAAGTTGGTGACTTTGTGTATGTCAAAGTCAGCCCGATGAAGAGTGTGAGCAGATTTGGTCAGGTAAGCAAGCTTAGTCCAAGGTATGTTGGACTTTTTGAAATTCTAGAAAAGATTGGGAAAGTTGCTTACAGACTCTTGCTTTCTGATTCGATGCCCGACGTGCATAATGTGTTTCACGTATCCACTTTGAGGAAGTGGGTATCTGACTCTGGAAAGAAGGTATCAGCTGATGAGGTTGAGATTCAGGAGAATCTGGCGTACAAGGAAGAGCCAGAGTTGATTTTGGCGTACGACGTCCGAAAGCTATGAAGTAAACAGATTCCGATGGTTAAAGTCCAGTGGAAGCACCGGACTGCACGAGAAGCCACTTGGGAAAAGGAGTCTGACATGAGACAGTCGTACCCGTACTTGTTTTGACTGAGGTTGGAGTGGACAATGTCGAGGACGACATTTTTTTGAAGTTAGGGAGATTGTAATATCAGTTCTGCTCCAGGTTCGTCCGGGACGAAGTTGGATCGTCCGGGACGATCGGTACAGGTTTGTTCAGAATTGTGAAAATTGGGCAGTTCGTCCGGGACGAAATGTGGGATCGTCTGGACGAAAATTTTCCAGAGCCCAAGTCGTCCTGAGAGGATAATTAATTTCGTCTGGACGAGAATTTTCCAGAGCCCAGATCGTACCGGGACGAAGTGCGATCGTCCAGGACGATCTGAGTATTTTAAAGAGGAAATGAGATATTTTGAAGAGAGAAAAAAAAAATAGAATATCAGAAATTCCATCCGTGAGAAAAGAAAAAAGAGGAAAAAGGAAAAGTTGATTTCGGGAAGCCGCGGGTCCGTTTTCGTTCGTCGAGACTGTTGAGGATTTTGCTGTACGCAAGGTAAGGCACAATCCGACTTTCTCAATTTTCAGAACCGTCGCTGTTGACGGTATTTTCTGTCCGGATTTCGTTTTTGTTAGCGATTTTCGTCCGTATTTTCCGACTGGTTTAGTTTTTACCGTGTAACTTTCTGTATATTGTTGACGTGCCGGGTGTGCACATTTTGAATATATTTTGGAGATTTTTGTCCGGACCGTTTTGATTTGGCGGCGTTTTCTTCCGTCTATACTTTTCTGTGTGAAGATTAAATATTGTGGCAGTAGAATAAATGTTCTGAAATGTTGTTATCTACATTCTGTTATAATTTGGTTAATTGTGATTTTTAGAAAATTTCGGTGAATTTCGTACACTGCCGTTATGCTGCCCGATTTTTGGGTAATTTCTGATTTTATCCGGATTTCTCTGAATTGATATGCTATCTGTATATGCTATAAAAAGGGAGTTATAAGGGGCCTGGATCCTATGAGATTCAGTTAGTGTCTGGGAAATCTGAAATGAGCTCAATCTGAAATCTGTTTGATCTGTTCTGTTCTGGATCCGAGGAGGAAATCTGTTTAGGTGCTACAAGCACTATATATGTATTCTGGTGCGATAAGCACATCTGTTCTGGTGCCGTGAGCACAAAAGGGAGGCATAAGGGGCCTGGATCCTATGAGATTCAGTCAGTGTCAGGGAATTTAGCTATTAAATATTATGTGATATCTATTTGATATGATTCTGACTCCGTATCTGTTCTGCAAGAAAAATCTGATTCTGATTTCCGTTCTGTACAATATGAATTTGATTCTGATCTGTATGATATGATTTCTGTATAATTCTGACTTCGATTCTGTTCTATTTAATATGATCTGAATTTCTGATTTCGGTACAATTCTGATTTTGTTGATCTGATATGTCTGATCTGTTCTATTTCTGATTTGATACGACTTTTGTTTCCGTACAGTTCTGTTTGATTTGATCTGTTCCGTTCTGATCTATCCGATTTGATATCTGTCCGATTCTTTTCCGAATTTCTGTACGGATTTGTCTGATGTGTTTGGTTTTGGAGATTCTGAGAATTTTGATTGGAGGTTTGTTGCTTTGCTGAGCTGTTGAGCTCACCCTTGCTTTCTGGTGGTTTTCAGGTTCTGGGAAAGGGAAGGAGGTCTTGGACTAGAGTTCAGAGTCTGATCTGTGATAGGTACTTTTGTACTTTTTGATTTTTGTACAATCATGGCTCTTTCTGCTTTATTTTTCTGTCAGCCATGTACTGTATTTGTAGATGATTGTTTTGAGGAAAAGAAGAAAGAAAAAAAATATAGATGATTTATTCCGCTGCATTTGATATTTTTAGTAGCTCTGGTCTGTTTTGTATAATATTTGGAAGATTCAGTTCAGTAAGTAAATTCCAAAGCCAGATCCTGGTTAGTTTGTTAAGCTGGTCGGGATCCGGCTCGGGCGGGATCCGTCCCCGTCGGGTCGGGTCGTGACAGTTAGCGCTTAAAAAATTGCATAAACACTCCATTTTTTAGAGAATCAAAATGAGTCGTCTGTTGGAGGACTCTAAAATTGCTCTAGATCTTCTCTATATTTACGAAGAAAGTCACTCCCAAAAATTTATAAATATGACCCAACTCTTCACATAAAAAAGAAGGCTTGGATATTTAGCTAGAGATTAAGAGAGCTCTAAAACTTGAAGAATCTTGGAGGTCAGCACCGCCGCGAGCGAACCTTCTTTGCTCGGCCTCGCCGCAGGACTTTCACCGCCCAATTGTTGCCGAGCATCCACCTAACAACTACTATCATACCTCAATTATCTGATTGCAATCGAACCTTCCACTGACTACAGTCATTCGAACTCAGTTGCCCAACTATAGTCCTTTGATCTTTATCTTCTGCCAACTACAAGTCTTTCGACCTCCGTCACCCAACAATTATGGTCCTCCTGACATCTGTCACCCAAATAAGGTCTAATAAACTACTGTCACCAGCCAACTACGATCCTTCTAACATTTGTCTCTTGAATATTATGATCCCACTGTGGACCTCCGAAAAGAGCACCGCGCGAACGGGTCGATTGGAAGGGCAGATTGGATCGTGCATACGACTAACCATTGAGGATAGAGGCTGAGGCCAACACACCTCGATGGATAGTAATATACACGACCTAGTCACGGGTTTCCCCCATCCGAAAAAAAAAGTTCGAATGGGGTTTAGTAGATTGTGGGGCCAAGTTTCCCACGGGCGCAAGCCCCCGTGGTTAATTACATCTCAGGCCGGAGCCTGAGAAAACTCTCGATTAAGGATCATACATTATCCTCTCCTAAAGTGGGATCAGTACGAAGGGGTAGACTAGGAAATCCTACTTAAAGGGAAGAAAGGCCCGAAGAGGCTGAATCAATATGTGTGGCTCAAACTAGCATTCGGAGGCTCTAGGGTACTAAACAGAAACTGGAGAAAATCAAAGTCAGACATTCGACCACATGCATGAGAGAAGGATAGAGGTGGCGTCATCCTGTGACACAGATAAGTAGGATTTAGGATCCCTGAAAAGAAGGGACCTACCTACTATTTAAGGCATACTACGAGACCGAATGTAGTAGCCTCGAACCCTAAATCTAGGTGGGGCTTAGTGCTCTACGAAACACCAAGACCCGTGTCCTAGCTAATGCAATGCAAAACCTGGACTTACCCCGGCCTGGATTGGGGGAGCCAGCTAACCACCTAATAGCTTTAAAACTATGCTATCAAGTCAGTTATGAAAGATGGGTGGGAGGTATAGTTATTGGGAATAGGACCGACATCTAGAGAATTTCCTAAGTGGTCCTGGACTTATGTGGGTTAGATGCTCCTAGCTAATGCAATTAAATTTTAATTAGTTGTTTATTAATGCAATGCATGCTAGTTGAAATGTCAGCTCATGAATGCTATAGAATTTTAAAAACAGGCTTATAAAATAATTTTTTGAAAAAGACTGGGTCTCCCTAGGTCCGGCACTTCATCCTCATAAGCCAGATTATCCGGACTCTACCCGCAGGCAGGGAGATGTCTTATAACAAGGAAAGAAAGATGCAGTAATATGCATGCGACCCCGGACGATTCCGGCAGTTCCCTAGGTTCGTTAAATTTCTATGTTATTTAAAACTTAAATATTAAATTTTGGTTATGAGTAGAAGAATTTTATAGTCCTTAAAGAGCCTAACGAAAATCCAGGCGAAAACAAAAGCGGCATGCAAGAAAAAAAAACCTAAGAAAAGCAGGTAATTTCTACTGCGCAATCAAGTAAACACATCAATATGAATCCAAAAATAAATCATCTAAATGTCCATAGGCGAACTGCCCTTATTACAACCAGAATTTGCAGAAAATAAAGTGGCCGGGCACCACTGCCAACAACCCGGATTTCTAAGCCTATGACAGACGCAAATGACTTTGAGTAGGATATTGGTCTTCAATCTTCTGGGTGTCTTCTTCTTCTTGGACTCCTTGGAACTCTCCTCCTTGGACTCCTTGGATCTCTCCTCCTTGGACTCCTTGGATTTCTCTTCCTTGGACTCCTTGGATCCGTCGTGGCTTGAATATCCAAACGAAGAGACAATTCTCCCATTTGGGATTATTGCCTTTTCTCTTTGGATATCTAAAGCCATCCCACTCGATTTTCCAAATGGAAGAAGACTATCCCCTATAAGGATGCCTTCCTCTTTTGGGATTCAAGTGGGATAAGAATGTCCACACTCAAAGTTGCATTTTCACAACTCTTAACTTATTACAAATTTTTACATCCATTGGAAATAGAAAATTCTAGACTCCCTGCATGGTTATCCTAATAAAAATCAACCCAAGTAGTTTATATAAAAGTGAAAATGCTAACACCATTGACCCTGTGCCAAGCCATGCTCTTAATTTTGAGGGCTATGCAGCTCCACCTGTGCAGTTATAATTATTTTTATTTAGCCCTCATTTATTTAGGGGGGTTGAGCAAGCACCTGCACAAGACAATATTAGAAAATATAACGGTGCCCCCCTTTTATTAGCTTGAGCATGGCCACCTGCACGGAAGAGCAGTATATGTATATATGGCGCTCCTAATCTAGGGGTAAATCTAGCGCTCACATCCAGAGTGCAGAAAAAGTAAGAAAACACACCAATCATTTTTCAAACAGCATGCAATGAAATCCATGAAAGCTCCGGCACACAGCAGAAAAGTAAAATCCAACGGCCTAACCTAGGTCTAGAAGTGGTGCCCTAGCAAACAATTCTATGTGTGTGTAAGGCTAGTGTGGTTTGGATAGATCCTATGCAGGATAGTCAGTTCAAATTATCTAGAATTCAGGTTTGTTGGGGGTTTGAAAAGGATGTTTTACTTGGAATTCAAATATTAGTGAATTAGAGTTCATTTTAATTATTTCAGTTTGTTGTTCAATTTTAGGAGCTTAGAGTAATGATGTTGGAAGTTAAAGTTATATTAACCAATTTTAGAAAGTTCTAGGTCCTCCTAAGGACTAAGCTAGGGGTCCAAAAAGTCACTATAAAAAAAGGATAATTTTGAGATTTCTAACATCTTAGAAAAATACTAGACCTTAATACGAGTAGTTAGACAGGTAGTAGGCTGAAATTGGAGTTTTCTAGGCAAAGTTATGAATTTTCTAAGTTTTGGGCCCTAAGCTATAGGCTGGGGTTGACCAAAAAGTTGACTTTCTAATCTAGGACATTTTCTAGGAACCTAAGATTTTTAATAAATACTAGACCCTAATTGGAGTCTAATGCAAGTGAGTTTATCTAATTTGGAGTTTTCTACAATTAGTTATGAGTTTTCTAAGGTTGGGTAATTAAGGGAATTTTCTAAATTAACTAGGAAAGGGCCTTTTTTACTGTTTTGCTCCAAACAAGCTCCAAACTGATTGGAATCACCCCCAAAGGTCAGGAATGACCAGAGAAAGTGTTCCCAAGTGTTTGGAGAAGGTTTGGGATTTTTAATAATTTTTAATGATTTATTAGGGGCAAAAAGGTAATTTCCACCTAAGGTCAAATTATGGGTCAACCTAGAGTCAAACTAAAGAGCCCTATTTATCTAAGGTCAAGGATCATATTTATAAACAAATCAAGGTGTTACGGGTAATTTCCTGACCTAAAATGTATTTATTGTATTTTCCGGAAGGTCTCGGGGCCTTAATTAGCAGGTTAATTATTGTTGGTTAATTAAGGGCTCTAAAAGCTCCTAAAAATTTCCAGAAAATTATGAAAGGCTTATGATGTCACTACGTTTAAGTGTTAAAGTTTTCATGTCAATTCGGGATCTATCCTAGCTCCTAGAAAACTTCTAAGTTCGCTAGACGGGTCCTTAATTTTTGTCCTTAGGGTGTCGCTACGTTGTAGGAATTTAAAGTGATGTTTACACTAACCCTCAGGATAATAAATGCGTGGAAGTACAAAAATGAAATAAACACACCATGTCCTTAAATTTAGGAGAGCCTAGGCTAAGTGCTCGTGGTGCGATCCTACACATGCATACTACGAAAGATAAAAGGGAAGACACCTAATGAAGGGATTAGTGAATGATTGGGACTCAACCAATCACTAACCCACTCCCCCATGATTGCTATTCACATATAGAAACCAAGTTTAAAATTTTATGAAATAGTGGGTCTCCCAGAATTAGGGTTTAATTATAAGTAATTTTAAAAATAGTTTTAAAATACTTATAAATATAAATATACAATTTTGAAAAATAAAATAATTAAAAATAATTCAATTCCTAATATATAAGTATAGAGAGACCCACTGACCACCCAATCAAGATTTCAAAATGGTTTGAAAATAATTTTTAGTTTAAAAATAATTAGAATAATAGTTAATTTAAATAATATTAAAATGACCAAATCATAGGATAAACAGAAAACTATCAAGACAGCCAAGATCAAGGGCTGGAAATGGTTCCAAAGTAAAATACGCATTTTTCTAAAAAAGGTTACACTTCAAAATCCGACTTAAAACGGCGAATATACGAATTTCCGAAGTTTGAATATAATAAAATAGTATTTTAAAATATTGTCAATTCACTGTTTTTGTAATAACAGCAAATACAAATATAATTTTTATCTAAAAATAGTCTTAAACTGTGTAGAATTCAAAATAAATACAAAACAAGGTGCTGTGCGTCGAAATCCGACTTAAAACGAGAAAGTTACGCAATTTCAAAGTTTAAAGACGATAATTAAATAATTTTAAAATAGTGTCATTGGCTGTTTTGAAAATAAATGCATACAGATCCAAAAATTTCAAGTAAAATCAGTTCTAGAATGTGCAGACTCCAAATGCGTTCAAATCGAGGTGCTGTGCGTCGACAGCGGATCAAAAACGAGAAAGATACGATTTTTGTGAGTTCAAAGCAATAAAAGGGATTTTTTTTAAAATAGTTTTAAAGTGATATTATTTAAAATAAATATAAGCATATATATATTGTTACAAAATTAATTTTAAAATATAACCAAGATCTCTGAAATTCAACATCACATATTAAAAATGATAATAATAATAATTCTAATATTAATGATAGGCTAATTTAAACTAATACTAATACTAGAAATAAAATTAGAAGTAAAATAACAAATTAACAATATTTAAAATAATAATAATATTAATAATATTAATAATAATAATAAAGATGAATAGTAAACTTAACCATTTAAAACACATTACTAATTATAACAAATAACTATAATTAAATAATAATATAAAAAAATAATTAAAAAAATTATTTAAATAATAAAAAAGGGGTTTCTTTACTGCTTAATAAATAATTAAAAATATATCTATTATTCTTGTAAAAAAAAATTTATAGTGTAGAGGATGAAAATACGATCAATTCGAGGTATTGTGCGCGAAAATCGGATGAAAAACGAATTTTCTATGAATTTTGAAAGTTTCTGGATTAAAATATACTAGAAAAATAATTTTTTAATATTAAAATCGGCGGCGGGACGCGTGGCGGCATCCGGTTCGTTCCCAGAACCGCGGAGGCGGCGGTCAGCCACGCGGCGGCCCGGGATTGGATCCCGGGATCGCGGCAATGATTGCCGCGGTAACCGCTCGGTGCGGTCCACGTGGCGGCGTCCCGTTGGGTCTGCGGTCTCGGGCAGACGGCGCGCCAATCATGGGCAATGATTGGCGCCGCTGCCGCCAATCATTGCACCGTGATTACCTCACTTAAGTGAGTCAGCATGCGCGGGAGCCGTTGGATCCTCCGCTGATCCAAATGGACGGCGGTGATCAAGTCAGACGCGGACTCGTTCGACGGGGGAGATGGCGCCGTTCGGACGAACGGCGGAATGACCAGATCACGGCCGTTGATCCGAAAATCAACGGCTATGATCCGGCACAGATCAATACAGCCGGAACCGAAGCCCTAATCCTTAATTCGCTTCGTTCTCCCGATTGGATGGACGGAATTGCACCAAATTTTATATTTGGATTCCAGACGTGAAGAGCATCAATGGGGGATCAATTATTTGAATTAAGATGCACTAATCATGGTGCTAATTAACCCTAAGTGTTTCTAACTAGGGTTGGAGGTATACCTCAATCCACATGGTGGATTCGGGAGTTCTTGGTCTCGTTGGACTCGGGGGATCCTCAAGAGCAAGTTCCTAGTTGACGTCGAGATCCGAAGCTCGCTCGATCGGCCGGGATTCGTCCTGGAACGCGAAACGTCTCGGGTTCGCCGGAGGATCGTCGCCGGCGGGGTCTAGATGTCGGGATTTGGTTCGAGAAAGTGGAGGAAGTATGTGGGAGCTCTCACCGAAAACCTCAAGGCCTCAGGAGGCCTGGAGCAAGAGCAATTGTCAAAAGATCCAAATTTGGACAAGATTTTTCATATTTAAAGCCCCTAGACCTAATACCAACGGTTGGGATTAATTCCTGAGGTTATTTGGAGGGAATTAGGTCGGTTTTGGCCAAAGAATCCAATTCAAAACGAAGGGGCATTGATTGGGTATTAAATAGGCTCTTAAATCCACTTAATTGGGTGATTAAGGCCTATTTAGAGCCATGGTTGACCAAGTCCACGTTTGACTTGGTCAAACCAGTCAAGGGGATCCATGGGGATGAGGGATTGAGCTAAGCCAAGGTCCAAGTGCATCCAAACTTGATTTGGGCTCTAAAAGGGCTTAATGGGTCAAAATTGACCCATTAGGACTTGGGTTGACCAAGTCAAAGGTTGACTTGGTCAACTCAGTCCATCATGCCCAAGTCTGGGCAAAATCGAGGTCAACACCCACAAACCTTCGTCTACTTACTATGGCCCCACCTACCTACATTTCCCACTGGCTATAATCTTTCTGATCTTCATCGCTTACAAACTATGGTTCTTGGACTACTACCACTGGACTATGGTCTATCCGACCTGAGTTGTATGCTAACAACAATATACAAACCAAGATCTTTCTGACCTTTGTCACCCATAGATAGTTGTCCTTCAAACCTTTATGGCCTACAAACTATGGCCCTTCTAATCTCTATCGTCGCTGATTACAATCCCTCATACCACTATCACGCGACTGTTGTCATTCAACCTCAGTTTCCTGATTGCGGTCTATGCAACAAGACAGTCATGAGGCCCTTAGGTCAAAGCGGACAATATCTCAATAGTTAAGAATTTGGGCTGTTACAAATAGTAATAGTGAAATACACCAGTCGAAAGATATGAAGTAAGGGTCATATAACTTAGAGTACTATGCTATGGGAGCTACTTTTTGAATCATTTATGGGATAAAGTGCTACGTGGTGGGAGTCACCACTTGAACTTATATGAGCCACCTCTATAATCTCATTTGCCTGATGGATATGCTGATGATGATGTTAGTTACTTAAATGGGGGAGATATGAAGTAAGGGTCATACAACTTAAAGTAAAAGAAGCTAAACTCTTAAACTTCTAGAAACCTTTTAGTGTAATGGTTGGAATTTCATTAAGAAACTTTATAGTTAAGCGTGTTCATCTTGGAGAAATCTTGGAATGAGTGACCTCTTGAAGCGTTAATTGAACAAAGCAAAATCATGAGGACCTTAGGCCAAAACAAACAATATCATGATCATTAAGAGTTTGGGTTGTTTCACCATCCTTTCGATCTCAGTCACCCGTCGACTACATACCTCAAACCACTATCGTTCGAGCATCATCCTTGGGAAACCATTGCCCGACTACGGACCTTCCAACCTTTATCACCCGTCAACTATGGTCCTTGGACTATAATTATCCAACTATGATGCTCAGACTATCAGTTCCAACTACAGTCACTCCGATCTCAGCCACCCGACTATAATCTTTAGACCATTGTCACCCTACTTCGGTCCCTCTGACCCTTGTCGCCTGATTATGGTCCCTTTGACCTCCGTCACTTGTAATTACGATCAATCTAACCTTCATCGTCTTACAATGTTCCTTTCAACCCCACTCATCCAAATACGGTCCCTCCGACCCTCGTCACGCAATAATAATCCATTTGACCTCAATAGCCTGACTATGATCCCAATAACCTCCGTCTGGGTCGCATGCATATTATTGCATTTTTTCTTTTCCTTGTTATAAGACATCTCCCTGCCTGCGGGTAGAGTCCGGATAATCTGGCCTATGAGGATGAAGTGCCGGACCTAGGGAGACCCAGTCTTTTCAAAAAATTATTTTCTATAAGCCTGTTTTTAAAATTTTATAGCATTCATGAGCTGACATTTCAACTAGCATGCATTGCATTAGAAACCAATTTAATTAAAATTTAATTGCATTAGCTAGAAGCATCTGACCCACATAAGTTCAAGACCACTTAGGAAATTCTCTAGATGTCGGTCCTATTTCTAAAGAACTGTACCACCCACCCATCTATCATAAATGACTTGATATCATGGTTTTAAAGCGATTAGGTGGTTACTTGGCTCCCCAATCCAGGCCGGGGTAAGTCCAGGTTTTGCACTGCATTAGCTAGGACACGGTTCTTAGTGTTTCGTAGAGCACTAAGCCCAACCTAGATTTAGGATTCGAGGCTACTACATTCGGTCTCGTAGTATGCCTTAAATAGTAGGTAGGTCCCTTCCTTTCGCGGACTATAAATCATACTTATCCGCGTCGCAGGATGACGCCACCTCCATCCTTCTCTCATGCATGTGATTGATTGCCTGATTTTTCTTTCTCCAGTTTCTCTTTAGTGCCCTAGAGCCTCCGAATGCTGGTATGAGCCACGCATGTTGATTCAGCCCTTCGAACCTTTCTTCCTTTTGGATAGGACTTCCTAGTCTATACCCATGTGCCAATCCCACTTTAGGAGAAGATAATTACTATGGTCCCTTCAACTCCAATCACCTAATTACGGTCCCTTTGTCCCTTATTGCCTAACAATGATTTCTTTGACCTCAGTCACCTGACTACGATCTCTTAGACTTCAGTTGCCCGACTATGATCCCTTCAACCACAATTACTCGCTGATTGCAATCCCTCTGATCTTCGTCGCCCGACTATAATCCCTCTAATCTTTATCGCCCAACTGTGGTCCCTCCAGCCACTATCGCCCAACTATAGTCCCATTAATCTTTATCGCTTGACTACAATCTCGATAACCAAACAAATAGACCAACGATCTCTTAAGAATGACTCTCATGCCATTGTACACTTTCAAGTTCGACCATATAATGTGCACTATATGATGTATATTTTTGCTACATTATGCTAACACCTTATCCTGTGGAGGACAACATTTATAATCAACAACAAACACTAGTAAATTCATTTCGACTGGTGTGGACACCCCATAGCTTTTCCCCATTTTAGGATTTTCATGTTAAAATTCTATTATTTCTAGTGAATGTTGGATCTTAGTACAAAGCTAGGTAGGATATTAAATATTCTATCTCTCTATCATCGTAAATGTTCTATGACACAACAAGAAGTTTTAAATTTAAGTGTATATTTAGATTCATATTTGATCAAGCCCATTTTTGATAATTTATCAATTATGAACATATTCTTAAAAAAGATTGCACTTCATCACAGCTCAAGAGAACATATGTTGTTGCAACAATCATATCTTTGTCACTCAAATTATCATAAATCTATTTTGCTTTTATTTTCTTCTTTATGTTGATCACATTATTGAACAAAAACTTTCTCATTATACATTATATTTAAGTTATGCGGGAATAAATTTATTCCATCCCTTATGACATGAGAGTGAGGAAAGAAAGAAAGATTGAAGAAGCCTGTGTGGAATATTTTGAAAGAAATTATGATGGATTTGTGATGTTATTACCTTCATCACAAATTCCCATAATTGTTTATCATTTTGCAGCCCAATCATTTTACTTTCCCATAAATTTTCATGGTTTTGTCGCCCGTTTTTTTAAATATTTGGGTCAATTGACGCGAATCCATACACATATCACATATACAAGTTTCAAATTCAAGATCTATTAATTAGAAGTCAAAGCTCTCATCCAACAGACTATGATAAGCTGTGTGTTGCCCAATTTTACAACAAACTAAAATGTTTTAGCAATCATTTTTTATATTGTAGGAAAAAATCTTGCACACAATAGGAATTGACTTTAATTTTTTGATTGATAATATGTCCACCTGATAAGCTTGTCCTTTTAACTTTTAAGCCTAATCGAGAACTATCAAAACCTTTTAAATTTGATCGTGCTTGAATGATGAGAAAATTAGCCAAATTGCCTAGCAAAGTTATGTGTGACCATCATTTCCTTG
The DNA here is from genome assembly GCA_019514585.1 of Dendrobium officinale. Lineage (NCBI taxonomy): Eukaryota > Viridiplantae > Streptophyta > Magnoliopsida > Asparagales > Orchidaceae > Dendrobium > Dendrobium officinale. Next base: position 5,563,175 of record CM033686.1, on the reverse strand, counting down.
AGATAATGATCGATTAGAGTCAAGCTATGGAATCTGAAGTTTATTTTGGCAATAATTTGATATAGTTGTTGTGAATTAAATTATTTAGGCTTTGTTTGGGACTAAAAATAGCTTTATAAAATAATTAAATAGTAGTCCCCAATGAAACCTTAGGGGGCATCAGGATGCTTGCATTATATATAATTCTTGACTATCAATGAAAGTCATCAATTTAAAGAGATTATAAGCATAAATTTTAAAAAATTGACACTACTAAAAATGAAGGGTTTTCGTAGCAAAAAATAACAACATTTTTAAAATCGCTGTTATAGGTTGGCAATGACGGCGATTATAACCTATTCTTTATAATTTAAAATCAAACCCTGCCCAAATTCCATCGCTTGCCGCACCTCGTTCGTTCCCAAGCTCCCAGCCCTAATACTATCGCATAGATGCACCCTAGAAGTCCAAATATACTATATTAATTGAAAGTAAATCACAAGTTCAATTATTTTATTAATTGAATCTATATATGTCTATCTTTTTTTCTAAAACTTAAGAAGCAAACCACACGTACACCTGAATTAGAGATCTTTTATAATTGATAAGCATAAATTATGAAGCTCGAAGATCAAATTGTAGCGGTGTCATTGAGATCAAACCTAATCTAAGATACAAAATGCTTGATTTAGATGTCATTGGCATGTCATAGTCAATTTGACTCTTGTTGTAAAGATCCTTTTGCTGTACCTTCATTTAGTTGATCTTGAATTTCTCAAATCTTAGACTGATTAGATAATTCTTAGTTTAGGTTCAATGCCTATATAAAATCTAGGAGTTAAATTATCATTCTTGCACAAATCTTCTTACATCATCTAGGCTCACTTGTACTATAAGGCTTCGTTTGATTCGGTTTATACTTACATAAAAAGGAGTTTTAGAAAATGAGGTTGAGAAAAAGCCGTTCAATAAAATGGAGTTTCAATAATGAGATATGTTTGACTAATATTTTTAAAAGTGCTTATTAATACTTGAAAGTAATTTTAAATTGTTTGTTTAGGAGTTCTGCTTTTGAGATTTTATTATAAAAGACATAATTCGCTTCCGAAACTCCGTTTTGTGACCGAAGAAGCAGATACGAAAAGAATTTTGTAACCGCCGAAAAAACGATGTTTATTAAAAAGGAATTATTGTTAAGCTTTGATTCCAAACAGTAAATACTAATTGATTTCGGCGTATTCAAATGGAAACGGAGAAAAAAAGCCTAATCAAACGAGGCCTAAGTTCATACTAGTTGTTGCGTCCTGGAATATTCATGGCGGTAGAGAAATATATGGTTTAACGTCTTAGCATTGTACGAAGATCCAGCACACAAGCAGATAAGAGAGGGGGTGAAACATTCATAAGAGACACCAGAGTTTTTATGTGGAAAACCCCTGAAAAGGGGGAAAAACCCACGGGGCCTGGCCCAGTTTGAATGAATCCACTAGTATTTGTAGTCGATTACAAATGAGGCACTTCCTTTGGAGAGGCCTTGTATTGATGTAGCAAATATACATCATATAGATTGCATTACATGGTAGGAGTTACATATACATGTTTATTTGGTCGGAAGGACCGTAGTCGGCAGAAGATCGAGGTCAGAAAGATCGTTGTCTGTTGATGGAGGTCGGACGGACCGTAGTAGGCGACGGAGGTCGTAAGGATCGTAGTCGGTAGGAGACCTGGGTCAGAAAGACCGTTGTCTGGTGATGGAGGTCGGAAGGACCATAGTAGGCGACGGAGGTCGAAAGGACCGTAGTCGGCAATATTCTAGGAGAATTGTGGGCATCAGGTGGTGGCCTGGTGGAGCTCAAGGCCTCAAGTAATGGTCTGGCGGAAGTCTGGGCCTCATGTGATGTTCTGGTGGAGCACACGGCCTTTGATGATGATCTGACGAAGACAATGGCTTCTGGCAAAGGTGAGGGCCTTTGGCGAAGGTGAAGGCCGCTGGTAAAAGTGAGGGCCTCTAGCGAAGGTTTGGGCCTCTGGCGAAGGTGAGGGCCTCTGGCGAAGTTGAGGGCCTTAGATAAAGACGTCAGGCCTGAACGTCGGGCCTTGAGCAGAACGTTGGGATTTCAGCAGAACGTCGGGACTTGAACAGAATGTCGGGCCTTCAGCAGAACGTCGGGCCTGAACGTCGGGCTCCGACGGTGGTCCGGCGAGGCTCCTGCGGTGGTCCGGCGGTGGTCGAGTAGGAGCTTATTCCTTCTCTTCCTTCTCTTCTCCTCGTCTCTTCTTGCTTGGGTCCCCTTTCAAGAGAAATGAGAGGTCTATTTATAGATTTTCTGGAGTGGCATGCCCTGTAAATAGGTGAGAGACCAAGGGTAAATGGGGAGTGGTTGGATGGACGGTCGATATCGAATCCTACAATCATGTACTGTTCGTTAGACATTTGAAGGACTTAGAGATGTCGAAATTTGGCGATCTTGGGCTCGTTGGATTTGTCTCGTCGAGCCGTTCGATTCGAGTATAAACTCGAAAAAATTGGAGACCGTTTGGTAACTCAAACAGTGTTATGAAGCTTCCAACAGCGCTTCGGGTCCTTAATTTGGGCTCATTCGGGCTCGGATTGAGTCGAATTTGGTGTCGTTGGATTCTCAATCTCTGAGACGCTCAGTTTGAATGCAAGCTTGCAAATCAGAGTTCAGGTGTATCCGGATTTAAATTCTGAAGTTTTCGGATTGGATTTTGCATCGAGATTCGTGCCCGATCAAGATAATTTTATGATGACGTATCACTAGTTATGCATAATGATACAACTTTATTGAAGCAATGTTCAGTAATTTCAAATTGCTTATCAGCTTCTAAAATTTAAATTTAGGTTTTGTTTGGGACAACTTACTTACCACTTTCTAAAACAACTTTTAAGTAGCAAAATTTGTGGAACAAAATTTTTTTTACAAGAAATCTGCGTTAACAAATGGTAAAAAGGCTGTCCCAAATGAAGCCGTCTTTTTTGCTGCTATCTAAAGGAGTTTTTTTTGGTACAAAATAGAAAATTACAAGAAAGTAGTCCGAAACGAAGTCATAGTTCTAAATTGACCAAAAGTATATATAAGCACTACAACAAACATGCATTTGATTTTTTTTTTTTTTTTTTAATAAGCTTTCAATGCTAATCCAAGTCCTAAATCGAGTAGTTTGAGGTTCAACAACCAATTGACAAATGTCTTTTAATTCATGGTGTAGCACATAAGAGAACATATAATTGTGCAGCAATGTATTGCCTACTAAAAAAAATGAGAGAATTTTATTTTAAAATTTTTTTATATAAGATTAATTAAAAATTGATATTCCTAAGAAACGAAGATTTTTGTTGCATCATAAAAACTTATTGTATGTTGCAAGAAATTTTTTTTTTTTTTTTTTTTTTTTGTGAAGGACTGACAAATAATAATTAATTCTAGATTAATGTTGGGCAATATTTTTTTTTTTTTTTTTTTTTTTTTTTTTTATAAGGATGAACTAAGGTCATGCTGGAGCAAGAAGACGCATTCAAGTTCCATTTCATATAATCTAAGAATGCCATTGAATGTATGTTTATTTGATTAATAGATGAGCATAACATGTATTTCCATTTAATCTTTATCATTGGCCAACAAATAAATATTAAAAACTAACATTAGAGTATATTGGCAAATATTAAAGTGGCACTATCATTTATATATAGATCATATGAATATTTCTCTGATAAAAATAAATTTATAAAAGTATACAATAAAATACAAACCACTCCATGGTCTATCAATCTCACTATAAATCTCATGAATGGAGTACAAGCTATAATTAACACCACACATACTATAACATAGAATATGAATCATCTATTAATTGATATGGAAAAAGGCATGATAAATATAATGATAATGAATTAAGGATGGTTGGGTTGTGTCTGCACTTGTGGAAACTTTGGTTTGGGCAAAGTTGACAATTCTGGCGAGGGAGGCGACTCTAGTTTAGGTAATGTTGGCTCTTCAAGTTTGGGTGGGGATGGTTCATTGGTTTTGGGGGGTAACTCTGTATGAGGAATGGAAGGAACTTTGGGTAATGGAGGAAGCTCGGGAAGCGTTGGTTGCTTTGGCACTGGTGGTAGCTCAGGTTTTGGAAACTTCGGTTCTTCAGGCTTTGGTGGTAGCTCTGGCTTAGGAAGTGTTGGTTCTTCAGGCTTTGGTGGTAGCTCTGGCTTAGGAAGTGTTGGTTCTTCAGGCTTTGGTGGTAGCTCTGGCTTAGGAAGTGTTGGTTCTTCAGGCTTTGGTGGGATTTCTGGCTTTGGAAATGTTGGCTCCTTAGGCTTTGGAAGTGTCGGTTCTTCATGCTTTGGAGGAATCTCTGGCTTGGGAAACGTTGGTTGCTTTGGCACAGGGGGTAGCTCAGGTTTTGGAAGCTTTGGTTCTTCAGGCTTTGGTGGTAGCTCTGGCTTAGGAAGTGTTGGTTCTTCAGGCTTTGGTGGGAATTCTGGCTTCGGAAATGTTGGCTCCTTAGGCTTTGGAAGTGTCGGTTCTTCAGGCTTTGGAGGAATCTCTGGCTTGGGCAGTGTTGGTTGCTTTGGCACTGGTGGTAGCTCGGGTTTTGGAAGATTTGGTTCTTCAGGCTTTGGTGGTAGCTCTGGCTTAGGAAGTGTTGGTTCTTCTGGCTTTGGTGGGAGTTCTGGCTTTGGTGGGAGTTCTGGCTTTGGAATTATTGGAAAGTTAGGTTTTGGGAGAGTTGGTTCTTCAGGTTTTAGTGGTGCTTTTGGCTCAGGAAGTGGTGGCGGAAGTTCAAGCTTTGCTGGTGTTGGTTCTTCAGGCTTCGGGAATGTCAACTCTTTAGGCTTTGGTGGCAATTCAGGTTTTGGAATTATTGGCAAGTTAGGTTTCGAGAGTGTTGGCTCTTCAGGTTTTGGTGATACTTCTGGCTTAGGAAGTGGTGGTGGAAGTTCAAGCTTAGGAGGTGTTGGTTCTTCAGGCTTCGGGAGCGTTGGCTCTTTAGGCTTTGGTGGCAATTCAGGTTTTGGAAGTGTCGGCAAATTAGGCTTTGGGACTATTGGTTCTTCAGGTTTTGGTGGTAGTTCAGGTTTGGGAAGTATTGGTGGAAGTTCAGGCTTCGGAAGTGTTGGTTCTTTTGGCTTTGGAAGCGTCGGCTCTTCAGGCTTTGGTGGCAATTCAGGTTTCGGAATTGTCGGTAGGTTAGGTTTTGGGAGTGTTGGTTCTTCAGGTTTTGGTGGTAGTTCTGGCTTGGGAAATTCAGGTTTGGGAAGCGTCGGCTCTTTAGGTTTTGGTGGCAATTCAGGTTTCGGAATTGTCGGTAGGTTAGGTTTTGGGAGTGTTGGTTCCTCAGGTTTTGGTGGTAGTTCTGGCTTGGGAAGTTCAGGTTTGGGAAGCGCCGGTTCCTTGGGCTTTGGGAGTGTAGGCTCTTCAGGCTTTGGTGGTAACTCCGGTTTTGGTAATACTGGCTTTGGCGGTACTTCTGGTTTAGGAAATGTTGGTTCTTCAAGCTTCGGCGGCAATCCAACTTTAGGATTTACTGGCTCTTGAGGCTTCGGCAATGTCGGCTCTTCAGGTTTCGGTTGAAACTCCGGCTGAGGCAAAGTTGGAGAATCGAGTAGAAGGCGTGCAGCTTGGCTTGCCGAGTTGCTCAATAAGACGAGCACAATAAAGAATAAGAGTGTGAAAAAGGGTGTACGGGAAGCCATGATGCAAGTAGAAGAAGACAATATGGAGCTCCAAAGGAATCAAAATAGATGATGCAATGATCAGGTTTGTGCTGTAAAGTGGAGATCAAATGGTTCTTATTTATAATGTCTCATTCTAGTGTGCTGGTCTTAAAGGAAAGTGTATAATCTTTTCCAATGGCGTTAAGAGTTGGTGGTTTCAATAATGTTTGGTTGTTAGCGATTTGGTGTGGAACAAGAGAGAGAGAGAGAGAGAGAGAGAGAGAGAGAGAGAGAGAGAGAGAGAGAGAGAGAGAGAGAGAGAGAGAGAGAGAGAGAGAGCATTGAGCTTGGGGAAGAAGTAAACTTGAGGGAAGGATTTGGTAATTAATTAGTTCAACTTCTCAGGAATAGAGAGGAACAAATGGCATGGTAACTACGCGGTTAGCGATTTGCGTAATGACTTTGGCTACCATAACAAACACTTAAAAACAAATAATGTGGAAAATCTGTGCGAGGAAACGTACAGAATTAGCGAGCAACGGATGCTAAGCACAGCTTTTTCCAGAATGTTAGATCCCATCATGTGATTGTTATTATGACAGATAAAATTATTTGGTAGTGGTTGTAAACTAATTTAATTAAAGATGCTAAAAATTATTATCATAATTAATTTTATGAGCTAATCCCTTTCACATTTGTGTTTCCAATTTTTAAATTTTCTAACAAAAAAAGTTATATTTGATGGTTTATTATTATTATTTTTGTTTTAATTTATGTATTAATTTATTTTTTTTATTTTTTGCACATAGAATAATGCTACATTATCTCGACGTGAATAAATTCTCTTTTTTATATATATACGGGCCTAAAATTTGTAAGTAAACATATATCATATTTTAAATAAAATATGGGATATATAAAATATCCTTAAAAAACGATTTGACATTCAAAGTTTGAAAAGCCTAATTGTGTGATAGTTTGATAAATAAGTAAAGCTAGTTTTCAGTATAAATTATAAATATATTTCTTTAAAATTTGAAATAAGTTCAGCTCGAGCCACTTCTAACTTGAGCTTGATTAATTAATAGAATTTAAACTTGAGCTTGAGCTTTACTATAGGAGTTTAAGTTAGGTCACGAGCTACATGAAAGTAAAAAATAATTATAATTCAAATAATTATTATAATTAAATGATTAAAAATGTGAAATAAAAAGAGCTATAATAAAAAGTCACATAATCTAAGAATGTAAAATATAATTTTTAAATACTTTTAATAATTTTATACTTAAACTCATTAATGCTAGCTAAAATCATGTTAGTGTTTATTTTAAATAGTTTAGTTGGAGGTGATATAAAATTTGATTGATTAGTTCATCGAGCTCAGCACATAATCGATCTACTTATCGAGCTGAATTTGTGCAAACTCACGAGCAAACTTTACTCAGTTACACCCCTAATTAAAAATGTTTCATGCACTTTCTTCAAATAGATTTATCTTCGTTCATCCTTTTTTACTCTGCATAATAAAAATAAATGCAAATTATGCTTGAATATCGTGATTTTGGTTGACTATGCAGGCTAATTTAATTATAGGGTTATCTCAAGTGAGAAATAATTAATGCACATTATGTTAATTTGTGTGAAATCTAAATGTTTCGATCAATCGGGTTGTATTGTTGCCAAATCTATTTGTCATGCTCATTAGGAGATGTGGGGGATCCTCCCCTACCTGGGTTTGAGTGTTTGCATCCGAATTTTTTTTGTATAACGCCTCGGTGTTCTGTACATGAACGTCGGGCACTACAAAATTTGCTCGAAGAAAAGACAGAGAATGGAATGATGCAGCACTTCAGATCCCACGCTACGACACTATCAGGTAGACTGGAGACAAAGTGTTGAGCGCCGCAACGCTCCAAATTGGCACAACAAAGCTGTGAAGCTAGTTGGACAACTTTATTTTTCTCGTTTTTCTTAGGGGTGACATTCTTTGGTGGTTGATATTGTATTTCTTTGTTTATTCTTGTGTAAGAACATTATAAGAGAGAAGTAAAGAAAAGAGAGATTGAGAAAGAAAAGAGATATGTACTATATTTTCTTAGTGAATTTTTTATTTGGTGTGGCTATGTGGTTTTTTTCATATTCTGAATTTTTTTCACATTAAATTCTGATGTTCTTTTATTTCCGCTACTTTTGCCTAACTTAATTATAATTGGTGGTCGAATCAATGAACCAATGAATTAAAACAATCAAGTTCTCATTATAGGGGTGCCAAAATATGCCAACGAATCGGTTTCGAGTCTGCCCCTAAATTGGCCCAACCCAAATCAGATCAACTCAAACCCGACTCGTTTAATAAACAGGTTAAAAAATTGAACACAAACCTGACCCACTAGCAATCCGAACCTGACTCAATAACTATTTTAATTAAAAACATTTTTATTAGCATATTAATCATAAATTTTAGGTTAATTGATAACATAAGTACGTTGGCGGGTCAACCCAAATCTGACCAATTTAATAAATGGGTCCCACCGAAATCCGTCTTGTTTAGTAAACTGGTCAAATCGAATCAGGCTTTTTTGGGTCGGGTTGAAGAGTCATGTCATTTTTTGACATCCATATTCTCATTGAATCTAACTATCTTATTATTCCGATCAAATTATCATTATTTTTAATCAAGTTATTAAATTTGGATTCTCAATTGAGTAAGCTACTGAATTAATTATTATAACTTAAAAGAAATTAATTATTATATTCCATTTAAATTTTGATTTTATGATAATTTTGGATGTAATTAATCATGTGTCACTAAATAAATTGCAAAACTTTTTTAAGAGTCGCCAAGCATGGAAAGAAACCTCACCAAAAAAATATATTTTGTTTTATTGCTCCTTCATAGATATTCCTTAAATATTCCTAAAATAAGTTATCTCTCTCTCTATCAGTTTATTTGACAAGACTATGGCTTCGAATGGGACAGCTTTCAACTACTTTTTAAAACGGCTTTAAAAAGCAAGAAGAAAGCCGTTCCAAACGAAGACTATGTTACATAAAGGGGGAGATGTGGTGGTAGTTTGGATATTTCATTTCAGGATGTTTGTTCTTTTGATATTGATTTTGTTTGCCAGGGAATTACTGATTATCAATTCTTTAATCATTTCACCATTAAAAAGATATTAGTATTTGTTTTGAATAATAATCTTGTCTTTACTGAATAAACAAATGAACTTTCTTCAAATACAACAATAATGATATTAAGTTTTTATTCAACTATGTAGGGTTGGTTGATAATTGTTCAATAAATTTTACGCTAATTGTGGAGGCCTAAGAAAATTCGTCACTTTTCTTATCTAAGACTTGAGACCATACATCAAGTGTTAAATTGAACTTTTTTAAAAATATAATTTATAATTACTCTCATTTATTATTATTATTTGAGCTAATTATGATTTGGTCTTGTGTTCTTGATGTCGACATTCTAAGCAAAAAATGATTCAACATTTTATTATTATTTTTATTTTATATAATGATGTTTATGTTATGAAAGGTTAAACAATTTCTATAAATTTTATTTTATATAATAAAAAATATTTAAAAAATGGGTGATTATATGCCTAACATTCAAATATTAACTATTTATAAATTAATACTTATTAACTTTTTTTTAATTATCATTAGAATATTTAAATTTAAAGTAAAGCCCTAAAGCATGGTTTTAGTTTTTGTCAAATTCACAATCATTCATTTTGCACATCTAATATTGAATCTATAATAAATTAACATACTTTAAACACAATATTATAATATTACATCTTAAGAACTTAAAATAATATATAGTAATTTCATAATTAAAATCAATATAAAATAAATTCATAAAATAAAAAATTTAATTTATTTCAATTGATTATAAAATAAGATATATATTTAAATCCATTATATATCTTAGAAAACAGTTCTTCCATAAAGAAATAAAAAGCAAACATTATAAGAAATTTTTATAAAAATATATATAATAAAAGTCATAAATTTAATATTAATTGAGTGTAAAATATTTATTATAATAATATATTTAAAAATGAAAAATGATGATTTAATTTAACTTATTAATATAACATTATTGCGTCCTAGAATATTCGCGACGGTAGGAGAAATATATAGTTTAATGTCTTAGTATTGTACGAATATCCAGCACGCACACAAATAAGAGAGAGGGTGTAGCGTTTATAAGAGACACCATAGTTTTTATGTGGAAACCCTTGAAAAAGGTGAAAAAAATTATCACGGGGCCTGGCCAGTTTGAATGAATCCACTAGTATTTTACAGTCGATTACAAATGAGGACCTTCCTTGGGAGAAGGTCTTGGCTCGATGTCACAAATGTATATTATATAGAGCTCATTACATGGTGAGAGTTAGAAATAATCAACATAGACATATTTGTTTGGTCGGCAGGACTTTAGTCGATAGAATAGAGGTCGGAAAGATTGTAGTAGGCAAGAGACCGGGGTCAGAAAACCATTGTCTGGCAATGGATGTTAGAAGGATCGTAGTAGGAGACGGAGGTCGGAAGGACCATATTCGGCAGTAGACAGGGGTCCGAAACACCGTAGTTGTAGGGCGGTACTCCGGTAGAACTCTAGGCATCAAGTGGTGGTCTGGTAGATGTCTGGGCCTCAGATGGTGGTCTGGCAGAAGTTCAGGCCTCAAGTGGTCGTCCGGTAAAAGTCCGGGCGTCAGGTGGTAGTCTAATAGAAGTATGAGCCTCAAGTGGTGGTCCAACATAAGATCGGGCCTTAGGTGGTGATCCAACATAAGTCTTGGCGTCAGGTGTTGGTCTAACGGAGGTAAGGGCCTCAGGTGGTGGCCCAACGGAGGTGAGGGCCTCAAGTGGTGGCCCGACGGAGTTGAAGGCCTCAAGTGGTGGTCCGGCGGAGGTGAGGGGCTTAAGTGGTGGCCCGACGGAGGTGAGAAGCTCAAGTGGTGGCCCGACAGAGGTGAGGGCCTTAAGTGGTTGCCTGACGGAGGTGAGGGGCTCAAGTGGTGGTCTGGTATAGGTGAGGGCCTCAAGTGGTGGCCTGGGAGAGGTGAGGGCCTCAAGTGGTGGCCTGGGAGAGGTGAGGGCCTCAAGTGGTGGCCTGGCGGAGGTGAGGGCCTCAAGTGGTGGTCTGGCATAGGTGAGGGCCTCAAGTGGTGGCCTGGGAGAGGTGAGGGCCTCAAGTGGTGGCATGGGAGAGGTGAGGGCCTCAAGTGGTGGCCTGGCGGAGGAGAGGGCCTCAAGTGGTTGTCCGACGGAGCTCAGGGCCTCAAGTGGTGGTCCGGCGGAGGTGAGGGCCTTAAGTGGTGGTCTGGCGGAGCTTAGGGTCTCAAGTGATGGTTCGGCAATAGCGCTTAATAAAAAAGCGGCAAAGCGACGACGTCAGCGCGGTGGTCCGACGAAACTCCGACAGTGGTCGAAAATGAGCGAGGAGGCAAGAGCGATATCTGATCTCTCTCTCTTGCTCTCTTTTTTTGGAGCCTCCCTTTTCAAGAGGGAAGAGGAGTCTATTTATAGATTTCTAGAGTAGCATGACCCGTAAATAGGTGTGAGATCAAGGGCAAATGGGGAATGGTTTGGATGGACAACCGATATTGAATCCCTTGATTGTGGACTGTTCGTCAGACATTTGAATGTCTTAATGATGTTGGAATTCGGCAACCTTGGGTTCGTTGGATTCATCTCGTCGAGGCGCATAACATTTGGAAACTATTTGGTAATCCAAATTATGGTTTGAACCTTCCAATAGAGCTTCGGGTCATTGATTTGGACTCATTTGGGCTCGGATTGAGTCGAATTTGATGTCGTTGGGTTCGTATTTCCGAGATGTTCAGTTCGACTGTAAGTTTGCTGAAATCAGAGTTCAGATGGTCCCAATTTTAATTTTGAAAGTTTCCAACTTGATTTTGCCTCGAGATTCATGCCTGATCAAGATAATTTTTTTTGACGGCGTATCAAACATATTTGTAATTATTATACAGATCCGTCCTTTGTTTTTTATTTATATGAACTGAATTTATAAATGGCGTACCTAAGGCTTAATTTTAAAACAGAGCATAATACATCTTAGTATTTTGCCTCAACTTATTATGGTTTCTAGTTTACTACGAGGCGTTTTTCCCTTGCTTGTTGGCAATTGCTGGAATTTATACTCTCCATTGAAAGTAGTATTGGGAGTTCTATCGCTGTTGCTTACTCTATAATGGATGATTATTCAAGACATCTATGGGTCTTTTTCTTGAAGAGCAAGGACCAGGCAATTGATGTATTTCAAGAATGAAAAGATCTTGTAGAGAACCAAGAATTGTAACAGGGTGAAGAAATTGCGAACTAATAACAGTCTAAAATTCAATTCAAAAATTCTTCAACTATTTGTGTATTGAATATGGCATAGCTAGACATTTGACTAATGTAAATACCCCCACAACAAAATGGGGTGGACGAAAGAATGAATAAAACTCTACTTGAGAGAGTAAGATGCATGCTTTCAAGTGATGGATTTAGAAAAGAATTTTGGGGGGATTTGTAATGTCCTGAAATTGTATTAATAGTTTTAAAATGTAAATCTAGAAAAAAAATGTGCTCGAGCATTTTGTCGTTGTGTTTGAGAGCGCAGCGACGTCAGGAAGCTCCACCATAATGGTGGAGTTTCTGTTCTACAATAAATCTGATATCGACATGTAGCACAACGCGTTGAGGCTTGTGCGTCGTGATAGTGCTTCCGCAACGCTTCCCAGCGCTGTTGCGCTTGTAATCACAGCACTGCATCGCTTCAGCTCAAAATTTTTTCATATTTTTATTTTAAAATTATCTATAAAATTTCAGATCATTACATGAAACTCTAAAAAAAAAGGTAAGCTATCTTAACTGTGTCATCTCTGTCACTACATGGTGACTGATATATAAAAGGTTTTTAAATAAATAAGATAAGATAATTTATAGAAAAATGTTAAATAAATTATTAAATAAAGCTCTTAGTTAGCTAATAATTAAATAATAAATAAGCATGACTATGAAAATAAATGAATAATCAAATCATTGTTCAAATTTATCTGATTAAATGACTAAATTTTAAAAGTTTATTTAAATTTATTCAATTATATTAATAAATAGGGCGGTTCAACTTAACACAGCCGGTCCGTCGGTTGGTCGGTTCAACCGGCTATTCAGCCGATTTTTACCCAGTTCAATTGCAAACTGATTCTTATTCTTGGACCGGACCGGCCGCCGATCCAGTCCCTTTTTCCTGCAAGAGCCCTAGGGCTACTTGCGAACTAACCGCGGAGAACCCTAGAGGAGATCGGCGAAGTAATCTAACTTGCAGAAATGAGGGCGAAGGTAGGTTTTCTTGATTTGAATCTGATATGCTTCGTGATTGTGTATTTGAGTTCTCATAAGCGCTTCAAGTTCTCCACGCCCTAAGTATTTCTGAAAATTTATATGCTTTTTGTTATTATTGTTTATTTAAAATAGTTGATTTATCGGGACATACGTTCTATTGTCTGGGGTTTGTAGTCAGATATATAGTGTATATCATGAACATGTTATTGGGTTTCACTCTGTATCTTATATGCGGTGTATGATTCCGGTGAATGGTCTCTACTAAATTGATTGTTAACATTGCAATCTATACGTAGACGTATTTTGGTCTTTTCGATGGAAATTTGTCAAGATTTATTTTTTTGGGGGGTGTTTGGTATCGGATTTGTCCGTCGTTTTTAGTAGGATTTATCGTAAATCCAGCCAAACACAATCCGCCCCGCTGTAAATCCGTCAGTTTTAGTGGGATTTAAGTTTGCAGTTTTTCTATAGACTCCTCCTGATTTGCTGCTTTCCTTTTGTTTACCTTTGTTTAACTGTGAATTGAGGAAAGCCAACAACATGATCATAATTGTTGTATCCAAATTTCTCGGTGGATATACTCGACATTACTAGCAGGTGATCTAAAAGTTAGAACTAGAAAACTGAGTAGAGTTTGAGTGAAAATGGAGAGCTAGATAAGAGCTATAGAATCTATAAATAAAATCCATGGCAGTAATATGAAGCAAAAAAGATTCAAAGTTTGCTTTTCAAAATAGGTTGTTAACATAGGCAAATTAAAAACCTATAGTTGAGATGTAGAAGATAACTATTGTTAATAAAAATGTTATTGTAGAAGTTTGAGAATAGTTTAGAAATGAGCATACATAAGTGAAGAAATTTACTGGTTATTCAAGGTAGTAAACATTGTTATTGAGGTAAGAAAATGTGCTTTTCATGAATGGAGAAAATTAACTATTAAGCTATATAATGATTACAAGGAAGTCAAGAATCTTGCCAAGTGGATGGTGGGCAAAGTAAAAGCTACAACTTTTAGTAACTTATGTAATAAATTAGGTTTCAAGGAAGGTGAGAATATGCTATTTAAAATAACTCTAAAAAAGAGATGAGAAATTTATATATAACTTGATCGAGCTGCATGCATTTAAATTTAAGATAATGCAATCATGGAAGATGAAAATTCAATAGTGTGAAATTATTAATTGAGAGTTTTATGGAAGAATATTTTTCAATGAGCAGAATGGACAAAATGTTGAGTTATATTACCTCTAAGAAAGAGTGTATAAAGATATAGCTTTGGGTCCATATAAGATTTTGATTGATATTTCAAGAGTTATGGGTGATAATGGACTGGTTTAATTAACATTTATTTTTAATTGACTCCTAATAGCTAAGAGAATGTCATATAATTTGAGAAGAAACATTTCTATATTATTCAATAATAAATATTCAATGTTTTAGTTATAGGGGAATGAGTCACTCAGTGAAGTTGTTGAATAGAGTACTGAAAATGAACTTGAAAAATTATGCTAATATGATAGATTCAATTTTGTTATATGCCAAGAAGATTCATTATTAGTATGACTTTTGTGCTAAGGGAATAATTGAAGTATATAAGGAGAAAAGAAAGATCTTCATGTAGTTAATTTAGTGTGAAATAAGTCAAAAAGATATGTTAAAAGCTATGAAGCATGAACACTTTAGAGGTGAAACTCAAAATCAAACCACGCATTTGAAGGAATTTATAGAACTCAAAATCAAATTGTGCTATGAGAAGGTATTAATATTTGCAATACATATATATCTTCTCTTTGTCAAAGCTATCTCGCATCTCCTCTTCATCTAATCTATCTCTCTTCTTCACCTCAACATCTAAGCCTTCTCGCGTCTTCGCCTCAATGTCCAAGCATGTCCGCTAAGGCGTAAGCCATTTCGCATCTTGACTTTCTGCCTCAATGTCAAAGTCATCTCGAAATCTCCAATGACTAAGAATAATAGTATGTATGTTAAAATAAATATTGATATATAGGATCCAAAGTAGCCATTAAGATTTTCGCTCGAGATTTATTTTTGAATTATATATATTTCATGTATTGTAATAATTCAAGAAATGTTATTTACATCCTTCAAACATATCATATGAGAATCTTAATTCAAGATGCTAGGATTTTGAGTGAAAGGAAATTAATGAAAATGATTTAAGCTGTATACATTGTGTTTAACTTAAAAAGTCTTAGAAGATCTTGTTTATATTTGTTGTTTAATTTGTAAGTTTTAAGTTTCTTATATTGTTTAGTAGGATTCTGATTTCTAGCATGGGAACTACTATGTGCATATAATATTATGTTTCATCTTATGATTTATTTATTTGCAAACATTAGAAATTATATATTTCATATTAATAGTTTATAAAATATAAAAAATTTCATGGCGTGTCATGTCCTACTTTTGTGATTTGATTGTATCTTCATGTTCCTGTATATGTCATATTCTGTCGTTTTTATACCCCATGTGTTTGTGCTTCATTGGTCAAAAGTATGTTGAAGTTATTAATATGTGTACAGACCATTAATTAGTATTTGAGTGACCAAAGAGATATCAATCATAATTAGTTTGCATCAAGGATCAATATTACCCTTTTTTTGGTATTGGTCATGCATATGCTTATAATGGGAATTTAGAGTGAAATACCTTAATGTGCCTTTTGAAAATAATATAATTTTAATGGCGCAAACTTTATTGAAATAAGTAGCATATTGAAAAAATGGAGATAATGTTAAAAGTTTAATGTTTTTGGATTAGTGGGATTAAGAATTAAGTACATCTTACGAAATTTTAGTTTGTGATATTGTTATTTGTTAACAAATAGTAGTAGAGCATAAAATGATAGAACTGTTTATCATTTCAGAGAATGGGAATATTGATGAGGATAACTTCTATAGCTAACGACGAGTAATCAAAATTGAGAACTATCTCAGTAATATTAAGCAATAAAAGAAAATTATGGAGACTTATAGTTATAATTTATAAGTTTGGTATCTTAGAAATAAAAATATCGACATGGATTTGTGGCAAAATTGGGAATGATGGAATGAAAAATGAAAATTTTGTAGGTTGCTAATAGAAGCAATTTGAAAGTGCTTTAGTTGAGAAGATAAAATGGCTAGTTCCATTAGAAATATTAATATGAACGTTTTAGTAAAGTATTGGCATATATATTACAATAAGAAAGAGATTTATATGGAGTTTGAAAGGTATATAGTATAATTAAGAAAAAAAGTGTTTTTAAAGTGTGAAAATAGCTAAATTCGAATGCAACTTATAAAATTATAAGAAAATTAGAAGTCTTGTGAAGATAATAGTGAACAAAGCAATTATTAGAGTTTTTGATGATTTATATAGTATGTTTGATACTAAGGAGAAAAGAAGCTATGTAAAGTGGTTAAGCGTTAAGGCAATAGATAAGGGATCTAGATATTTTAATCAAGTTACATAAATTAAAAGAACAAAAAAAAGGATCATAGTTAAAGACCAAGTTGTCAAAATAAATATCAAAATGATAACTGGAAGAACTAGTAATTGAGAGTTTTTTAAGGAATAAAGCATTTTGGAAGAGCATAATGAAGAAAATAATGATGTATATTATAGATTCGAGAAAGTGAAATAGTGCTAACTTAGAAGAAGATTTGTTTTAAAACTCCAAGTCTAGATGAGATACTATTATGATTTTGAGTATTGTGGGAGATACAATAGTTTGGTTAATAAATATTTTCAATGCAATTTCAAAAACTAAGAGCATGCCAAATGATTGGAGAAGTTATATTGTAATACTAGTATTTATGAATAATGAAGATGTACAAGATTGTATTAAGTAAAGAGAAATCATACTTATTACTCATAGTCTCATAAAGTAGTGCTATGGAGAGAGTAGTGGGACATAGAATTGCAAATTTTACATCAATTTTGAATAATCAATTTGATTTCATGACAGGAAGATCTATAAGTGATTTGGTATTAAGACAATTAATTAAAAACAAATAAAGCAAAGAAAAGACCTTCAAATGATTTTTTTTAATCTTAACAAAATATATAATTGAGCATCATAATATTTAATTTGGTGAACTTTGAGATGGAAATATGCATGCCAAGTTTTGTTGAAGTTATTAAAGATATGTATGGAGCACGAACTTGTATTAGAAGCATTTTTGGAGTGATCAAAGAGTTTTCAACTATAATTTATGACTTCAATGTTTAATATTATGATCCTATTTTTCCATTATTTATTAGCGAGAGATACTTACAAAAGTATATTCAATACTAGGTGCTTTAGCGTTTTTTTTTTAATGTCATTGTTTTAATTGATGATACATCTGTTGAAAATAAGTAGAAAGTTAGAAGAATTTCAAAAATATTTTGAAGATAAGAGTTTAGAGTTAGTAAAATTAAGATTAAATTTATGATATGTAGTTTTAGTGGGTCTGATACTAAAAGTTTTTAATTCATATTACTAGAATTAAAGTGATCACTAGATGCAATAGGTATAAATTATATAGATAAATGACTCATGTTCAAGCTCGAGCTTGAGCTAGGGTTTTGATAGTCAAGCTCGACTCGAACACCTCCTAGCTCGAGCTGAACTCGACTCGTTTGCACCCCTAATTCCATCACTTTTTTTGAATAATTTGAATTTGTGATGTTGGTTTCTCTGCATCCTTCTGCTAACTTAAGGTAAGAGCTCCTTGCAGTGGAAGAAGAAGCGCATGAGGCGGCTGAAGAGGAAACGTCGAAAGATGAGGCAGAGATCGAAGTAGTATTACATGATGTGTCTGTCTGCCATATGTGGATGGTATTAGTATAACCAATATGTTGTTGTATCTATATCTTTCTGTCAAACAGTTAGCTTGATGTTGGAGACCTTTCTTGCTGTGTTCTTTTTCTGGTTTTAATTTTATTGATTTTGTTAACTATATATCAGTTTGTTGATTTTTCTTCTGAGAAACAATTATGTGCTACTTAGGCTTCAGTTGGGACGGTTTTTCTATTTGCTTTCTTTTAAAGTGAGAAATTTTGTATTAAAAATCTGCTTCATAAAATAATAAAAAAGTCGACCCAAACAAAGCCTTAGTCTGCTATATCATGGCTTTCATAAATATGTTTGCATTTGATAATCAAATCATTATGGACCTGAAATCCTAGAAGCCACCAATTAATGAATCAGAGTCAACCAGGTGGAACCTAAAACTCACCAATCTTTAGTGATCGAGAGCTAATCATAATATATTGAGCAAGATCAAACAAAATACTAAATTAGTTCAGTAATTGAAGTCTTCAAGCTGTGCTTAGTTGAAAAAAAAAATCTCTCCCAGGCTTCAGAGGCCAATGGGGGGGGGGGGGGGGGGGGGGGGGGGGGGGGGGGGGCGGGGGCGGGGGGGGGGGGGGGGGGGGGGGGGGGGGGGTGGGGGGGGTGGGGGGGAGGGGGGGGGGGGGGGGGGGGGGGGGAGGGAGCTTGGCTGTCGCCCACTGTATTCGTAAAAATACAAACCTCCTGCGATTAGGATTTTCTCCCTCATTGTCTTACTTAATATTGGAGATTAGTAATTGTGTATAACATAACAACAATAACATCAACATCAAATTTTTAGGGTTTATATATGAATATTTTTTTCTCCATTATCATGTTAAGAATCAAATTCTTTTTTAAATTTAATAAAAAAAATCATTCCTAATATTTTCTAATCAAATCTTTTTATCTTTACCTCTATCTTTACTAATATAGGCCAAATTTAATAAATCTCTCAATAATGTCCATGGACTCTTTATGAATAATTAAAATGAACTCCAACTATATTAAAATATTATTTTGATCCCTAAATTTCTTAAAGAAGAATCAAAATAGTCTCACCATAAAATTATTTTAATTTCTTTTAAAAAACAATAAGGGTTCATTTTGATCCTTCATTAAAAAAAATTAAGGAACAATTTTGATCCTTTTCTCTATCTTTTTTCCCTTAAAATTTTAATTATTTCAAAATATTTATAATAAGAAAGTTCATGAAAAAAAAAATTTCTTGTTTTAAAATATTATGTAATTTAATAAAATTAAAATTTTAGTTATTTCGTAACTTATAATTTAATTTGAATTAACTTTTCATTCTAACACTAATAATTCAAAAACATAATAATTATAAATATTATTTAATTATTCCAAAAAATAAATATATGGACCTAGTTATTATTTAGGTTTTTATTTTTGGATAATTATTTTATTGATTTCTAAAATAATTTTAAGTACAAAATTTTTTTAATTAAAATTTATTTATTAAAGAACCACTTTTAAAAATTTTATTCCAAATGAAATCTTAATTGAGCACAAGCTGATATGTGGATGTTTCCTTGTGATATATTAGTATTTTTATTTTGCATTGATTAGTTAAAATACTGAGCAAGATCAAACATTAATTCATCTAACTAAAGTTTTTAAGCTGTGCCTGGTTTAAAAATCTCTCATTGCAACAATCTTCCACTTATTTAATTTTGTTGGTGCAGATGATGATGAAGATGGGATGATATTCAATAGGCACTTCAAAGCAGATCAAGATAGGAAATAGGCGAAGGAGACAAATGGCTGACAAATAAAAGTTAATTTTAGAGAGACGAGGAATAAGGTACTTGTAATTCTTGACGACAGAGGATTCAGATCCGTTCCAGTTACCATTTGGATTAGCCCACCAATCAAATGAATATGGCCCTGTTTGCTCCATTCTACACCTTTTAATTACTATAGTCTATTTCTATGCATAAAACACGAAAAATTATTCTGTGCGGGCCCCAAACGGTGTCCGAAGACAAACCAGAACACGCCACATCACTTTTTATTCGGTATTGGTGCTCGGTGCAGCTGTGTAGAGAATGACATGACGCACTTTGGTTGGTCTCCAAACCGTCCGGTGTCAGCACAGAATAATCTCTGATAGAGGATTCAGATCCGTTTCAAAATCTTCTAGAGTTGCATGAGACCACACCTCAATTAGGTTCATGAAGCTATAGTTACGTTTGAGATATAGCTTTTTTACTGTTTTTTAAAATGTTTATAGGGGTAATACACAGTAACATCAAAATGCATATTTTCATCACAGTGGCATCCATTTTAAAGATTTCCTAGCATTCATTTTAATCTCAAATTCAAAGAAACTACCAATTGATCGTTAGGTTGACTTCAATCAAGCATTTCCTAGAGTACCAAAATGTTAGGAAGAAGATGGTAACTTCTTGAGCAACAAACAAAGTCAAAAAAACAACAATTTTTTTCTGAGACAACAGAAGAAATAAAAGATACATGAAAGCTCACTTTTCCTCCAACCTACTCAAACAAATTCAATGTTAAAAAAAAAAAAAAAATCAATGTAAGAAAGAATGCAAATTACTTATCGCAGATCACACCAAAATGCTTCAACCAATGGGTATATAGCAGATTGAGATTGGGTGTTCCATGATCAGCCGATAAAGAACAAAACAAATGCAGAAGAAATTAAATTGGATTTTTAGCAAACTTTGGTAATGGGAGAAAGAAAGATCCCGAGATAGAAAAATGTAAACAAATTAGTACTCTTTTTGCCCTGAGGAAGCTTCTCCATGTTCTGAAAGAGCTGATGAAAGCCAATCTGAAGTGAAAGCCTGGATCTCTGGCTCAAAATGCACATTCATGTGTACTGGTGTAACAGCTATCTGTAGAGTACCAGTGTGAAAAAGGTTCGGGTAGAAAAACTATGAGGCTCAAAATCTTTGACTTATATACTAATAGGAAAATTATATATTGTTTTACTTACATAGCCATTTTCCACAGCCCTGAAATCTAGTTCATCATCTAAATCTTCCAACTCTTTCTGCAAAAACTTTAAACATAACACAGGCAATTAACAAAACCCGTCAATTCCAAACAATTAAGTTTAAACCTAACCATTTTCTTCGATTGTTTTATGAAATAAGCTGATATAAGGTACTTGAGGAAGGTGCTGATAAATTGAATGATACTAATTCATTTGGGATAATAACTTTTAAGTGGACTGACCGTTTTTTAATAACATTTTCCAAAACCAATGTGTGAGACCTTGCTGTTGCTGAATATTATGCAATGATACTT
Organism: Dendrobium officinale; assembly: GCA_019514585.1. NCBI lineage: Eukaryota > Viridiplantae > Streptophyta > Magnoliopsida > Asparagales > Orchidaceae > Dendrobium > Dendrobium officinale. The sequence goes on along the minus strand of CM033686.1, from coordinate 5,542,029 downwards.
GCTATTGATTATCAAAACAATTCATAAGATACAAGAAGGAAGTCATCAGAGAAGCAAGCTGATACGATGGGTATAGATGATAACAGATGATAACGATGAACAAGTTTTTTTTATCGGTAATCTACTTTTGCATATGGTATTTTTTTTCTTAAAGATGGTGAAAGTGTAATTGAAGAGGAAATTGATTTTAGTGGTAATGATGATCATGATGCCGAGTGTGTTGGGTCCACTTAGTGATACATAATTATGTTAATATTTTATTTGTTCAGTTTGAAGGTTATACTTTCTTTTTAGATATTTAACTTCTTATGTGGACATATATTGATATTGATAAAATCATGTTTAATGATTAATGTTAATGTTAGTAAATTGTTTAAATTAAGTATGCTTGATAAAATATTGAATTGTAATTATAGCTAAACTAATATAGTTATTCTTTTGTTGGTCCAAAAACTTTTTAATATGACAAAAACATCATACAAGATATTGTAATAACTTTTTATTAAAAGAAATCAACATAAGGCATTTTGATTATCAGAGCGCTGCATTACCATACCCATAACCACGTACCCACCCATATCCAATGGGTATGGGTACGCCCATGGCCTCATGGGTGGGTACTCAACATCAGAGGATAAATCAATTTACATTGCTAATCACCATATGTCGTATATTACCACAATTCTCACTATATAGTGCACAATACTGAACCGTGTTGCGACCACGGTAAATTCTGATATATGGCTTGAAAGTTTGCAGTTAGAGCAAAGGGCAATAAGCCTCAAGGCCATTAGTCCATGGAAGACTGCATTCAAAAAGAGTGGAAAGTGGGTGGGTATGGATGGGTACGACATCCCAAAAGGGCGTGGATGGGCGAAGCCCGCCCACGCGGAGTGTGGGTATCCAACCAGTACCCCATGTAGGGCTTTGTTGATTACACTTATTATATTGATAATTTATAAGAGAGAACATGTCAATGACAAATCCTATTTCCATGTTAGCTGACACCGGTAGTACATCCAACATCTAGAAAATTTAGTGATATACTCTTAATCTCTAATTCTAAATATATGCAAGGTGTCTTAAGATGTAGAACTGTTAATGCTCAAAAGCACTAAGTTAAAAACATGCAACAAATGAGTAAAAATTGCAAGATACAAGCTATTAACCTTGAAAAAATAATTTGTAAAAAAGAATAATGATAAACAGGTAATCTTAAAGCAATTCAGCCCAATTTTAATTTTAGGGTTCAATTCAAACAAAAGATCTAGTCTTCTACTTGAAATGATGACTAGAAAATTAAACATCACAAAAATCATGTTTGTAAGTTTAAATTTAACACAAGCAGAAGAAATCTAAACTGCAGCTAATTTAACTATGCCTAATCTCAGATTCAATCAATAATGAATAACATTGAAAAAGGGAAGAGAAGGGAAAGAAGTCATTAAATAATAAAGTCTCATGCATATTGTTGGCATCAAAATCATGTTTAAAGCACAAAATCTAGCTGCCCAAAAAAACAAAACAACAATATCAAGCTTTTATCCTACTACGTGGGTCGACTACATGAGTCCTTCTTCTCCATTGTGCCCTATTAAAAGCTAATTTCTCATTTAAATCTAATAAAATAATGTCATTTATGATACATTCTGATCAAGTTTTTTAGATCTTCCTCTAACTTTTCTTAACATAAGGCAAATCTAATACATGTACTCTCCTAACTAAGTCATCAGAAGGCTGACGCTTTATGTGACCAAACCATCTAACACGAGTCTCTCTAATCTTATTTATCATTGGAGCGTGGGCTCCGAAAATTCACGCCACTGACTCCCCATGCTCTCGGGGGAATTTTAATGAATTAAGTTCCGAGCTAAAATTTCAAAAGGCAAATTGGGTTTTGTAGATAAGACACTACCCAGAGATTTCACCCTCATTTTGTGAGGGATTTAGATCTGAGTTTTGGTTTCCTATAGGAGCAAGCCCATATATTTAATTACCCCTCTCAATCACAAGAGAAAACTTTTGTTTAAGGCTAGTCGTCAAAAGAATATGTCATACCCGTAGATACATGATGTCCGGCGTATAATAGCAGCATTGGTTTAGGTATTTCAAAATTTGATATTTAAAATTTAATATTTCACGATCTTGCACTTAAAGCGAATGGTGGGGGGAATGATGATGAGCCCGACCAAGATCCCATGATTCTGTCGTCCCAGGCCATCATGGTCTCTGGTCTACTTAGGCTTCGTTTGGGACGACTTTCTTGTTGCTTCTTAAAACTGCTTTCTAGTACAAAAATTAAAATATTTGTACTAGAAAGCTGCTTTAAGAAGCAGGGAAAAGGCCGTCTCAAATGAAGCCTTAGTTAAAGGAGGTAGTCGACCCAACCTGACAGAAGGATCCTTGTCGGCAGTCATAGGTTGCGTCATCCAAGGGTACCTTGTAGACCTTTTTGGATATTTGTCTAAGGGGACACATTAGAATCCACCTTAGCTAACAGAGGATTTTGTGCCCTATCGATTATATCCTCAAGGAAAAATATAACGTCTTTAGTGTCCGACTTTTGATATCTCTCTTAGCCAAGCCCCTCCACACCCGTCGATTTCACCTAGTCGAAGCTGCCATTTCCCTCAAACCCGACCTAGCTCTCTCATAGATAGACAGGGTAATCTCTCCTCGATTAAGCTTTTATTAGTATTAAATAATTATTAGAATTATAATTATTATTAGGAGTTCTTGTAATTATATATATATATATATATAATATATATATATATATATATATATATATATATATATATATATATATATATATATTAAAAAAATGAATGAAAAAGAAAAAAAAAGAGAAAAAAATAGAAAATTTTTAAAAGGGTAAAAAAGGGGAAAATTCAAAAAAAGTGGGAAAAATATTTTGTGCCTTGGTTCACATGCACATTTGATAGCGTCGTCATCATCGTCATTGCAGGTATAAACTTTTGAAACTCAAAAATTCTGTTCTCAACATTTGCGGCGAGCCGGAGAACACCCTATACGCGCTCTCATAGCACGGTAGGAGGAAGTCCTGTGCGACGCATACGAAGACAGGTAGGCCCTGTTCACGCTCTCGTAGCATGGCAGGGAAAGCCAACTGCATTTTCAAACAGGTACTTTAAAGCCCCTTACACGCTCTTGTAGCGTTGTGGGATTGAAGAAATACGGTCGCGATATTGTCCGACACCTACCATACATGCTCTCCTAGCATAATGGGATGGCCCAATCTCCTGAAATTTCCCCTAAATGGGGGAGACGTCGAGAGGCTGCCGAAATTTTCAGTGAACTGAGGACCTGAACTTGAATAAATTACAAGGGACCTGATTTGCACTTGAATGAACTACAGAGGACCATAATTGAATTTGAATTAAATGAAATAATAATGTCTTGAATAATTAATAGGAATTTGAGAACTTGAATTTGAACTTGAGCAACTTAAACAGAAGACTTGCAAGCTTGAATACGGCGATGAATTGGACTTGAATTCGAACAAATAACAGAGCATCAGACTTTAAATTGAGAAAGGCATGATCGAAATGAAGACATCAAAATTAAATAATAACTTTGAGCATTCAAATGAACCTCAAGCTGGCAAATAGAACTAGAAAGATTTGTTTGATTAAACAGATTTGCAAAGTGAGTCAGTATGAAGGAATGTAATAGCGCCCCTATCACAAGCAATAGTTCAACTACAAGAAGATACAACAACAAAGGATATTAAATGCAAATGAACAAGCAAGGATTCATGCATCTCACTCATAACCAATAACATGTCGATTCATGCATAAATTGATTGCAAACAAACATATAAAGTCCTTAGTAAATATGTTACCTACAAATGGTGAATGGTGTAGCTGCAGAAGAGAACATGATTGCTCAATGAGGTAGCAAGGAGTCAATACATCAATTGGAATGTAGACATCGATAAGTTAATTCACTATACAAAGACGGCAAAAGACTTGTAATAGACAATATGACCCATCTACAAGTAATAATCAACGAGGAGCATAGGGAATATGATGACCTGATTGCGAGAACAATGAGAGGCAAGATGATGATAGTAAATGTTCAGAAAGAAGACATAAGAGCTAGTGCACGGTCAATGCTACTTGATTACGGAGCAAATGCACTAAATCTCCACGAGCCATATTGATCAATATGCAACGAATATGTAACATGCCTATGCGAAGAACATGAAGAGCATATAATGAATACATCAACATCTGCGTCGTCGACAACAGTTCAACTTCGAGTAAGTGTAGCAATTTACTGCAAGCAAAAGGGGTCAATATATACTAAATATAATGACCAAACACGTATATGAAGCATATAATGTATCATCTGCAATCCAAGGAAACAAGTTATAACTAATTTAGATGCTTGCAACGATTAATAATTATCAAAGATGGATAATAAGTACATTGAACCCCTACAAGTAAGAAAGGTTGGCACACAATGGACATATGAACCTGCAGATTGATTATGACACTTCATACAAGAGTATGCAAGAAAGATACGATAAATGTTCAAAAATGCTTCTCGTGCATCCAATAATACATGTAGCTTACGAACAAATGCATCAATTTCTTATGAGAATCAAAAGTTAAGATATAATGCATGTTACATATCATCTTCAAGATTTATAAAAAGCATGTGACCTATACAACAGTCTATTCACAAGCAACTTTAAGAGACTTGTGGATCTTTTATGAACAAACAACAAGATATATACAAACGGACGCAAATGCTTACGGGCCTTTGTAAGAGACCCGTTATACATGCTAGAAATCATCCACGAGCAAGATGCAAAAGGACTACAAAGAATATAAATGCTTACGAGTAGCTGCAGGAAACCCGTTTTACATTCAACACGCATGTAAGCATAGGCGAAAGGCATGTAACAAGTATCAGCATCTACAAGCAATAACAAGAGACTAGTTAGTGCATGACAGTGTACCTGTACAAAACAACAGGCAACCCGTAGTACGATGCCACGCCACTGGATCCGCAACACTCACACAAGCGAACAAAAGCGTTTACAAATTCTCAAATGAGACCCAGCACACTACGATGACACGCCACTAGATCCGCAAGCGGACATAAAGCGTTTACAAATTCTCAAATGAGACCCAGCGCACTACGACGTCACACCGCCAGATCCGCAACACTCACGCAAGCAGACAGAAGGCCTTTACAAATTCTCAAATGAGACCCAGCGCACTACAACGCCACACCACCGAATCCACAACACTTACGCAAGCGGACAGAAGGCCTTTACAAATTCTCAAATGAGACTCAACGCACTACAACGCCACGCCATCGGATCCGCAACACTGATACAAGTGGACATAAATCATATACAAGCTCTCAAACAAGGCTTCGCACACATTCAAGTGACAGTTGCCCACGTAAACTGAAATATTCCAAAAATGTCCCTCACACATGCACTACAACATGTATACACACAAACACAGAAATGTATACGCAATTGTATGCTCACATGGGCCCCGACGAGCGTGTTATGGGTACACACGTGACGTCTATGGATGTTGTGCAGGTCAATAAGTCAATTTAAGTTCAAACCCGATCCTTCCATGTGAGTTGATAGAAGCCGACGTAGCTCAAACCATCAAACAAATATACAGCGATAAAGACGACCGAAATATTTATTTTAATATGTTCATATTAGGCCTTCAAAGTCTATAAGAATGAAAATTCACTAATTAAACCCAAAGCCTACTATGAGCCCGAACTTCTATTAGCAGTTAGCAAAGTCAACAAGATTCAACTGATAATATCCAAAATGCCACCCAAATACCCGCGTGGGCCCTGACAAGCGTGTTGTAGGTACACATGAGGATGCTGTGCGAGTCAAAAAATGAACTTAAGTTTAAGCCCAATCCTCCTCCTTGATAGGGCGGGAGTCGACACGACTTTAACCAATGAACAAATATAAAGTTGCAATATCGACTAGGATATTTAGTTTTTTCTACGTTCATCTCAGGCCTTCAAGGCCTATGATCATGAAAATTCACTGACAAAGGCATAAAGCGTACGAAGAACTCAATCCTCTGTCTGCAAGAAAACAAAGTTGAGTATGTTCAATTTACAAATATACAATTGCCCGATAATATCTTGATGATGGCCGCGTTGATAGAAAATCTCAACTTGAGGGGTTCCTAAACATTCAGAATATTTAGAATTGAAATCAATCATCAACCACTTAAAGCAAAACCCATCCAACCTCCGCAATAGTTTGTTGAGGTGGACAAATTCAAATATCACTTCATCTCACAAAGAGCTAATATATGGTCGAGAATATCAAAAAGATTTATTCTCAAAGAGTCTCTTTTCAATAAAGTTGTGGCACGTGTCCTCTAACCGGCAATTTTACCACCAAATGGCACCGCAGGTAAACGGTTATAACCGGAATCCCTCTGAACCGGGTGGTTTGCAACCAAATGACACCACTAAATTACGATCATGGCTAGAGCCCATATGATTCCCAATGGATTTAAATCCTTGAGATATGAATCAATTAGTGGATGGATGAGCTGGATAGGGTGCAACTTGAGAAGGCTTCAAATAGAGGTTGTTGGTTAGGGAAAGAAAAGTAGGAAGGGCTGTTGGAAGCGAGGTCGAGTGGATGCAAGGAGTCGGTTGGGTGTTGAAATGCAAGTGAATCAAGAGGCTCGCGATTCTACAGGCGGCGCGGATAAGGCAATGGTCATGAGGCTCACGGTATTGGGATGAAGGCTGGAGCTTTGAATCGAATTCTACTGGGTCTTGCAATAGGGAGAGAGGGAGGAAAATTGGAAGTGGCTCTGGAGTCGAAGCAAGGCTTGAGGTTAGAGCTTTTGCGTGTAAATGGAGCAGAGGAAGAAGACGGAATATGTACGAGGCAAATTGGCTTTGGGATCTTGATTGACTGGAGGTGTAAGTTTAAGAGGAAGAACGGAATGAGAAGGGAATGGGCTGTGTGTGTGGAGGTTGCAGGCGTCGGCTGCGAGGAGTTCTTACGCGTGGGAAAAAAGGTGACGAAGGAGCTGGCTCGCATTCTAAATAGCCGACGGGTCGTGGGATTCGCGACCTATGGGACAAGCATTAATCGCAAGATTTGGCGAGTGTGGCGTCGGCGTTGTTTGCAGGTGATGGGTCGAATGGCAGAGGTGTTTTATATATATATATATATATATATATATATATATATATATATTGGAGGTCAACATGAAAATACTCCAACCTTTTTATATATATATACTCAATTCAAATTTTGTCTCTAAGTGTAAAGTCACTTATCCACCTGAGTATCTTCATCTATGCAATACTAACTTAACTTTATGCTTCTCTTTTAATGGCCAGCATTCTGCACCATAAAGCATTGCAAGTCTCACGACCATCTTACAAAACCTAGCTTCCCATGAAAACTAAACTTTTTGATATTAACACATTGTGTACACAAGTCATTGGCAATAAGATCATGGTTGACTCCATTGGCAAAGGTTATCAAGGTTTGGCAGAAAACCTTATCTGAATAAATTTTATGTTGGATAGATAAGATCAATGTTATTTATGTGTAAGCAAGTAAATTACATAAACTTGTCCCTCTAACTGACTTGGTTGATTAAGGGTCATTATATCCTAATCCCTTTAAAAAATGGAAATAGCACTGATGCTTTTTAGAGAGAGCGAGAGAGTTGGAGAAAAAGAGAACAATACAACAATAACATCAAGCATTTATCCCACTACATGGGATCAGCTACATAAATCTTTTTTCTTCATTGTATTATGTTAAGAGTCAAACAAACGTTCATTTAAATCTAATAATGAATGATAAAAACTAAAAAGTTAAAATAGAGATCAAAATAGAGGCTAATGAGTTAACAGGATGGTGATTTACATAAAAAACTTGCTATCATCATTTATACTTTCAGGCCTCTCATCATTGTAATTATCCCCCCATGATAGCCACTCGCATCCTCGTGGTTTTCTAATGACATTCTGGCATGAACCGTAAGCTCAATGCTCTCTAGTGAGAAAAGGAGACAAAGAAAGGGGCCCAACCATCACGAAGGTTGAACCCATTTAATTTCCTTGCGATTCATTGGCAAGCATACCCATATAATTGTAAAGCAATTTGATAATTTTGGTGAGGACACCAGGAAAATCCAAATCAGTACCTATTGCATTGAAAGAGAACTCCATCATCCTACCTAAAATAAACTGTCAATTTATCAACAATAGGTAGTCCTACTCCTTACCATTACTAGCAGAACAAAAGAAGGAAGCAACCAGGCTTAATAACTAGGTGTTAGTCACTAAAATCTCCTCCTATGATGCCAACTTTCTGTTTGAAGAAAAACTGCGAGTAAGAGTGAATCAAAGACCCTGAAATAACTGGAATCATGTTTATAAAATGTCAAATGAAGACAACAGCTCTGACCACTTGCTCGAATATGCCTTAAGCTCTGGCTCCTCTAAATAAACTACAGAAAGCCTCTACCTCAAAGCTTTGGACAAAGCAGGATGGTGAATAAAAGATTGGCAAGGGTGATTGGGTCTGTGCAACAAGGTACCAACTCTAGGAAAGTCCTACTAGTATAGAACCCTTCTCACACACTTCTTAGATCTCCAGTTGTGATTAATTTCAACTAGCTATGCTCTTGGAAGTATGTAAACGAAATAACAAAAGCAGAAAGTTAAAGATATAAAACACTTGAAAAGGAGATTCCAGATGCAACACATAGTTAGAGATTAAAAATACTGATAGCACATAAAGCCAAACCAATACAATGTACAATTATTTCTGCCACCGATGACAATCCATACTGCATGATGGGAAATATAGTACCTCTAAACGGAAGAACTTTTTAATCGTTTCTCGCTGCTCAGGTTTCCCAGCTGCAGCAACAGACTCTACTTCCACAATTTTCTTTTGTGTGCTTGCACGACGAGCTGCACCCTGAAAAGTACATCGTAATTAATTAGACAACATCACAATGGCATATATTTCACTTGAGTGTATATATCAAGTGCTTGATATTTACTGCTGCAGAAGCATCACGACTCAGCTGTGCGAGCTGGACACCAAGGCTTTGATGCATGGACATGTACTGCCCTGGATGCCTGTTAGCTGACACAGCCTGCCAGCTTAGAACAGGTCTTTGTAGACTCTCCCTAGTCACCTTGAATCCCTGCATTAAGTTCAGATAAAGAGTTAAAATTAAAAATAAAACAAGCAAGCCTGGAACGTATGAAGTTTAAACAATAGAAGGTTATAAGATATGCATGATTTAATTGCTTTGTTATTGCTTATTCTATGTTATTATAACAATTGTTTATATTCTTTATGCTTCAAAAATTATTTATAGTACTAGAAGTTTAAATATAATGAAAATATTTACCAAATAATTATATGGACATATTAAAATTCTAATTTTATTTTAATTTGATCATAAAAATTTTGAACAAATGCACAATGAATATATTAAAAATCTACTTTTGCTATACATAAAATATCAGAAATATTGTTAAACGAATTATTGTTAAATTTGATAAAAGATTTAAAAAAATATTTATTGCTAGTTATAAGGCTATTTTTTAAGCATCCTATATATAGTTATGCTCAATTAGACACTGATTATGGCTCTAAATAAAAATAAAATAATAATAAGCAAGTTTGAACAAGATTTTGCAACTTGAGTCATTTAAGTTCGAATCTAGTTCCATAACAAACTAAATGAACGAGCATAAATAACATAATACTAGGCTTTGTGCTTTGAAAGTGTAGATTGACTTTTATTAAAAGTGTTCTTTGTGCTTTATCTGTTTACATGTTTCAAACTATCTTCCCTACTCAAGAGGTTTGTAGTAGGATTCATAAAATTTTTAGCAAGTTCTTCTAGAAAGGTACTTCTTCCTCCTTTAAAATTTCTTGGGCTGCCTGGGATAAGTGTTGTGGTGTGCAAGAGGAAGGTGGTTTTGGGTTCAAAAATCTTTATGGCCTTGCTAAGGTTTTTTCCTATAAACTTTGGTATAATTTACGTGCTAAAGAGAATCTTTGGGCCAAGTTTATGATTGCTAAATACTGTGTGGGTAAGCATCCTACTACTACTCCCCCTAAAACTGGGGACTCTAAAATTTGGAAAAGGCTTTATAAGGTTATTTTTTGGGGCCTTGGTGATGGTAACATTCTATTCTGACAAGATAGATGGCTTGGTAAAGACTCTATTGATACGCTTTTCAATTCTATCTCTACTGATACTGTTAAAGTTAATTTTTTCTTTACTGATAATGGTTGGGACTATGATAAATTATCTAATATGATTCCTGATAGCATTTTTCATCGTATTTCTAACTTGCCCATTAACACTACCTCCAATGATTTCATGCTTAGTGATTTTTCCAGAAATGGTAAATTCAATTTAAAGTGTGCTTGACATTCTTTTAGAGAGAAAGGTAACATTGATATAATTTTATCTAAAATTTGGCATAAATTAATTCCTGCCACTATTTCTGTTTTTGTGTGGAGGGTGCTCCATAAATTCATCCCTACGGATGATAATCTTATTAAAAAAGGTTTTAGTCTAGCTTTTAAATGCCAATGCTGTTATCACACCGAATCTATGCATCATATTTTTGTTTCTGGCCCTGTGGTTGTTAGAACATTGGCTCACTTTGATGATATGTTTAATTTAAACACTTTTAATGCTCATTTATCTCTTAATGCCCTTCTTAATTCTTGGGTGAGTGATACTAAAGGTCATATTCGCAATATTATTCCTTCCCTTATTTTGTGGTTCCTTTGGCTGGAAAGAAATAATTCTATTTTTAATGTTGTTAAAATGAATCATCTTATCGTTATCCAAAGGGTGAAAGACAAGATCCTTGCTCTTGTGGCCGTTAAACTGATCACTAGAAAAAATTTTAAAAATTGTTATGGTGCTGGTTACTCTCTTGGTATTAATTGGGAGGGTGCTAGACCTCCTCCTACTGTTGTTTATTGGAACAAACCCCGTGTTAATTTTTTTAAACTTAATGTGGTGGGTGCTAGCACTGAGATTGGTAATGGTTGTTGTGGTATTATAAGAGACTGTAATGGTCACCTTTTCATGGCTTTTGTGGGCCCTGATCTGAATGGTAATGAGGTTTCTGTCCTTTTTAACTCCATTTTGTATGCTATTAAACTTTGCATTTCTCTTAACATTTCTAATGTGGTTATTGAAGTTAGTTCTGGCATTAACATTCTGTCTCTTCTGGAGGATGTCCGTTGTAGTCCTAATTACTTCTATCTTTTAAGGATATTAATAATCTGTTGTTGCTTTTAAACCCGTCTTTCAGCGAGGTCACTGAGGCTGGTAACTCTTGTGCCTCTTGGTTGGCCCATTGGGGTTGTAGTCTAAGGGGCTTTATTGATGTTATTCACTCTAATATTCCATGTCCGTTATCTGGGATGATTAAATTGGATGCTATTGGTTGTCCTTATATCAACTCTTAATATTTTGTTTGCTCCCGTTTGTCTTGGGGGCTGTTGGTTTGGTGTTTTTCATTTGACTGCTGCTATTGTATTCCTTGACTATTTTCTGGTTCTTATGAGGTTTTGGTTTAATTGTGGTTGTTACATTATTGCTAATTTTTTCGGGTGTTTTGTTTGTGAGGTTGGTGACTGGAGCAATGATTTTGTTGGATTTACTGTTGATGGTCTATCCTTTTGTTGCTCTCCTACCTATTGGGGTGTTGGGAGGGATAAGGGGGCCTTAACGTGGTTTGTTGACATTATTGGTTGGTTGCTTAATTGCTACTGGCCTTTTGGCTATTGCTCTGGTAATCTGGCTATCTGGAATTATATTACGTTTCTCTGCTCGACTGGTTTTAACCGTGTTTCTCTGGATGTGCTACTGGTTGTTATCTCTGGAGCTGGGCTTTCTTCCTTTTTTGTGTTGAGGTTGTTTTGTCGGTTTGATAGGGTTGTTGCTTTGTTTATCGGGCATTGTGAATTTGGTTATTCTGGGTTTTGCTGGAGGATCTGTTCAGTGATCTTTGTGGCTGGCATGCTGAGTGGGATTGAGCGGCATTTGGATATTCCTAATGAAGCTTATTTTTTTATTAATATGCTGAGCTCTTATAGTTACCTTCCTAAGATTGGCTTTGTTGTTTTTAAGAGTGTTTTTCTTGGTGCTATATGATGTTGTCTGATTTTATCTTGATGCTCATTTTCTATAACAAGTGCTTTGACAGTAAGATTGGTTGGTGTGCATGCTGGAAAGCTTATGGTGGTAAGGATTGGATTTCTTCTGTTTGTTGTCTCTCTTTTTTGCAGTGGACGACGGTCTGGACGGGCTTCTTTTTGGACAGAAATATTGTATCTTTTGGGCTATCCTTAGATCTTTCTTTTTTGGATGCTTGTCTATAGTATCAGTAAATTGTTATTAGGGATTTTTGTAGCTGTTGGTAGAGGAGAACATTGGCTCTTAGGCTATCCTTATCTTGGTTTTGTACTCTTTTCGAGCTGATGTTTTCCTTTATAGATCTGTAACTTGCTTTTTATTTAACGCGTAGGCCTCTCCGTGGGTTTTTTATTATAAAAAAAATAAAAAAATAAAAAACATAATACTAGGCTTGACTATGATTCATTTACAATCCAAGATGCAACACTATAGTAACAAAGATGAGCATTGAGTTTAAAAAATGTACTCATATAGCAGGCATCATGTCAAAGTAGCATATGAATACCATAGGATACAACAAATAAAATGTTTCATAGATCTATAAGGAAAATAAATTATGTATTTATTAAATATGTTGGGCCTATAAATAAGTACATAAGAGAATACATATAGAACTGTGGGCTCAAAAAATTCGCACCTAGGCCTATCCATGGACCCCTTTTCTTTCTATTTTGATTTAGGGTCGTCGAGTATAGTTTTAACGCTCAAGTTCCGAGGCAAATTTTCAAAAGGAAAATTGGGTTTGAAATAAGACACTACCCAGAGATTTTGCCCTCATTTTACGAGAACTTTATGATATGAGTTTTGGTTTCCTATAGGCACAAGGCCCTAAGGTTAATTATCACTCCCGATAGCGAGAGAGAACTTTTGATTAAGACTAGTCGTCAAAATAATACATAGTATCCAACGTATAATAGCAGCATGGCTTAGATATTTGAAAATTTAATATTTAAAATAAAAAATTTCACCATCTTGCACTTAAAACGAATGGTGGGGGGAATAGTGGTGAACCCGATCAAGATCCCATGGTTCCGTCGTCCCGGGCCATCATGGTATTAACAAAACCTAATAGGAGGATCCTTGTCGGCAACCATGGTTTGCTTCGTCCAATGGTACCTCATAGGTCTGGGGTGAATATTGATCTAAGAGGGCAAAATTTGAATCTATCTTAGTTAACAGAGAGCTTTGTGCTCTATTAATTCATTACCCTATGATTTAATGTCGTTGGGGAACATACAGGCTCTGGCCATGACCGTAATTTAGTGGTGTCATTTGGCGGCAAACCACCTAGTTTAGAGGGCCCCGGTAATTGTTTACATGCGGTGTCATTTGGCAGCAAAATCGCCGGTTAAATGACATATGACACGTCCTTCCTGGCAAGAGATTATTTGAGAATGAATCTTAGTGATATTCTTGACCAGACATTAGCTCTTTGAGAGTAGGAGTGATGTTTAAATTTTCCCGCCTAGGTAAACTGTTACATAGGGTAGATAAATATTGTTTTAAGCGTTTTGGTAATTTATTTCAATTTTAAATATTTGGATTTTGGTAGTTTCTTATAATTCAAATTTTGTTGACATTTGGGTGGCATTTGCTTGAATGTTTGGAATTAATCACACCGGTTGAAATCTACGTTCAACACGGCCTTAAGGGCAATTATATTTCACTGATTGAACCCTATCAACTTTGTTTACTTGCTGATAGAGGATCAGGTTCATTGTCGGCTGTATTCTTTTATTGGCGATTTTTTTTGTTATGAACCTTGAAGGTTTAATATGAACTACAAAAACAAATATCTCAGTCGACGCCGCGACCTTATACTTATTCATTGGTTCAAGTCCCAACTCCCGTCCTATCGAGGGAGATTAGACTTGAACTTAAGTTCATTTCTTGACCGGTGCAACATCCTCAGACGTCACATGTGTACCTACAACACACTAGTCAGGACCCATGCAGATATTTAGGGAGATATTTTTGTAATTATTTGTTGAACCTTGTCGACCCTTTCTAATTGCTGATAGAGGATCGAGTTCGAACTTAATTTTTTTCCTTTGACCCGCACAGCATCCCTAAATGTCACATGTGTACCCGTAACACGCTTGTCGAGGCTCATGCGGGTGTATGATTACATGTACATTTCTTTGTGTTTGTGTGTATAAATATTATAGTGCATGTGTGGGGATATTTTAAAATATTTGATGTTGATAAGATGTGTGGGCAACTATCATTTGAAAGCAGCATTCTATTTGGAAGCTCATGCACGCCTTTTGTCCGCTTGTCAGCATTCTATATTTTAAAATACTTTTCATAGGCGACATTTCAGTAACCTGCAATAGAACTTACAGGGATTAGAGTCAACTTGATTTCTATTGCACAAGAAAATATTACTTCATGAAAAAGCATATATATATATGTATATATGTATATATTTCATCTAAAGATGGAGAGAGAAGTAATCCCCAGTGGAGTCGCCAGAAATCTGTTCGCTCCAGAAAAATCATCTTAATTTAAAAAAAAGAATGTGAACCCCGCTCTCACGAACTTATGGGTTCTCTTTAATTTTTCTAGAGGTAGATTGAATTTAACAATTAACCAGATTTCCCCTGAGAGTAATATCAGGGTTTATTTAGATCTGGGTTCTACTTCCTATGAGCGCAAGCCCTCATAGTTAATTACCCCTCCTAACGCATTAGAAGAGTACTCTCGATTAAGGATGAAATATATTTAGCTTTGTACAAGAAGTGTGAAAATGTGCAATAGATATTTAAATTTAGTTATGGGGGTATGAAGGTACACCCGATCAAGATCCCAAGGTTCCGTCATCCCGGGCATACCGTGGGTTCAGTCTACTAACACTAACAACCATTGGTTGTAGTGTGCAGGGAATCTGATTAGCAGCCATGGGTTGCCTCCTCTCAAGGATCCCGAATAGACTGAAGTGGAGATGTGTGAATTTTAATTTAGTTTAGTTTAGTTTGGGTTGGGGCTTATGGCTTCCTTAGAAGTTGCCCGTTAATTTGTTTAGTTTGGGGCTTATGACTCCAATTAGGAGTTGCCCGTATGATTTGATTTGGATAGGGGCTTATGGCTTTCATTTGAAAGTGGCCCTGATAGTGGGACTTACGACCTCTATTAGGGTGGCCCATTAATTTGTTTGAGTTTTGGGTTTAGATTCGTTCACTTAGAACTTCCCTAACATACGGGTCTTACTGCTTCACTTAGAAGTAGCCCTAATAACGGGCCTTACAACTTAGCCCTATAGGCTAAGATGCCCAATTAAGGATTTGAGTTTTGGTTTTAGGGTCGTTTGTTTTTTAAAAATTCCCTAATAAGCGGGTCTTACTGCTTCGCTTGGAAAGTAGCCCAAATGGCGGGTCTTACAACTTAGTCCTATAGGCTAAGATGCCCAATTAAGGGGTCTAGAGCTAGGTTGTTATCTAACTATTACCCCTAAAGACTGGACTTACGGCTTTCATTGAAAGTAGCCATATATATATATTTTTAGGAATTTATTGCTTCACTTAATAAATCTATGTTTAGTGAAAGAATTGTTTATAGGATTTACTACTCCTGTTAGAAATAACCTATATAATTCATATTAGCTAGGGCATAGCTTTAGACACTTTATTCCCTCGACACAAGTGTTAGTGTCTTGTTTTGTGCTTGTAGTTTGTTTTTACTACAATAGTTTATTGTTCTACTTGCTTTCTAGCACTTCTTCTATCTATAATAGTTAGAATTATAATTTTTTTTTTCAACATTGATTTTATTCGTGATTATGCTGACATTTGTCTGTTTACTTGCAAGTATGTGGTACTTGCATTAATTCAGGGAACCCATAAATAGATGCAGTTTTATATTACTGCTGAGGGACAGAGAGTTTGTTGAGTTGTTTGTTGGAGAGTTGTTGAAGAGCTTTTGTAGAGATTTTTTTTTTTTTTTGAGAGTTCGTGTTTGAGAGCTATTAGAGAGTTGTTTGGAAAGCATTTGTATTTGAGATTCTTAATAGATTTGCTCAATATATATATTTGTCTCCTCTTTTTTTTATATATAAAAAAAAAATTCATTTGATCTGTCCATTTTGACTGATTAGAGTTTTAATGTTTGTTAACGTTTTGATTTTAATCATTATATCATTACTTATCCATCAAAGGTAACTATCCCGTGTTTGCATTTGTCTTGAAGTAATGTTTGTATATAATACTATATTTCGTACTATTCCCTTTATTGTGGATTCTATAACAGCAATTTTTTTTTTTAGGAGGTATTTTCCAACTATGAGAGCCTTATTGAAAGACAATAATTGGTTATCCATTAATCGAATTATAGTTTGACTTCAAAAATTTATATATTTTAATGATTAAAATCAATAAATGTATCGGTTGATTAATTGAGCAATCTAAATTTTCCAAAAAAACAAAATCTGCTCAAGTCTAGAATTTTTTGAGTAAATTTCGGCAGCCTTCCGGCGTCCCCTCCCCGATGCCGGGAGGTAAGAGAGTAACTCGACTCGACCGGAGCGAATCAACGGCGAGGAGATTTTGTCTTCAGAAACTCCACTTGACGATGATTGGTTGCAAATAATTTAATGTCGGTTGCTTGTCGAAATTTTGGCTAAGTCCCGAAAATTTTAGGAAATTTCGGCAACCTTCCGGCGTCCCCTCCCCGGCGCCGGGAGGTAAGGAGGGCATTTGCCATTTCAAGTCCGCCCGGCCGGAGCGGATCGACGGCCGAGGGCTTCGGGGCGTTGATGGGCCCCAGAATTGATCTTCATAAGCTTGAATTGATGACGATTTATAGTGACTGCTGACGATCGTTTGCTTGTTGATTGTCGATGCGTAATTGATGATCCACTCATCTCTCTTTCTCTCTCTCTTATTTTATATATATATCTGATATGTTATATCCTATATAATATAGTATATATCTTATATATAATATATAATATATATTTTATATAATTTATAACAGAGGAAGAGGGAGAGAACCGGAGACACGGTTCTTGCTTGAGTCGAAGTTGCCGGCGACGGACGGATGGGTCGAGGCTTTGTCTCTTGGAGAAGAGTAGATGAACAGGTTGCTTGTGAGTGGAAGACCCGCAGTAGGGATCTCGCACAGATGTCGGCGGAGGCTGGATCTCTCTCAAAGCAGGCGGCGGAGGGTTGATTTGGCTTTTGTCTGCAAAAATCGCAAGGTTGCAAGAATTCAGAGCCTGAAAGCAGAGAGCCGAAGACAGAGTTCAGATCTCCATTCGAGCGTAACCCCTTCTCCCTTCTTTCACCAGTTTTTTAATGCATTTACAAATGAGAGATTAACTGCATGTCATGGGATCGTGGGAATGACCCAACAACTGACGTGCCCCACTAGAAAGTTTATTTTATTATTATTATTATTATTATTTAATTACATTTCGTCATTTTAACTGACAGTAATCATTGGAATTGCTTTTCAAAATTGATATGAGTAACTGAATATTTTATAATCCCAATAACCTATAGGTTATTCCAATTAGTATGGTTTATATTTACATAATCTGAGCATTAATGTGCCCGTGTATGTTTAACCTTATGATGGCAATAACTTTCTTTGGTTTGTATTCAAATGGACTTTATAAATTACTATTCATATAATCTGAGATTCTCTTAGCCATTATGCCTTTGCATTTTAGTTTCTGATTTAATATATCATAATATATGATATATATTGATTGGGCATGAATCTCAAAGCAAAAAATCAAGTTAGAAACTTCAAAATTTAAATCGGATACCATTTGAACTCAGATTTCGGTAAACTTACAGTCGAACTGAGCGTCTCAGAAATACGAACCCAACGACATCAAATTCAACTCAATCCGAGCTCAAATAGATCCAAATTGAGGACTTGAAGCGCATTTGGAAGGTTCAAACAATAAATTTGGATTACCAAAAGGTTTCCAAACGTGTCATGTTTATAGTCGAATCGAGCGGCTCGACGAGACGAATCCAACGAGCCCAAGATCGCCAAATTCTTGTTTATCTATTTGCATATACATAAACAAATAAAATACTGTTCATTTGTTTCAGTTGACCTTTAATTGATTGGTAATTCTATCTCAATATGCATGTCTTTTGTTATGCTATTAATATTCATGAATGAACATGTAAAATTCCAAATGCATATTGGAGTCGAAAGCTTGACATATGATTTGAGCATTGATTAACTACTCATTGCTAAATAATTTGTACATATGAGTTTTATATGTCTTCTTTTGAGTAAGAAACTTGAAATATTATTTATTTCTTCGATTTAGCAAATTAACTGAAGTTTTTGTTAATATGAGAACAAATTTTATTCGAACAAATTGCCTCCCAACGAATTGATCGTGTGTTTTAACACGATAAATTTGTTGTGTGATTTTTACACAATGATGCTCACACAAAAATTTGATATTTTGTCTCAACATTTTAGATTGATCTAAGTAGCTCAATCCTTATATTTGTGAGTACATATAGTATTTAGAAGTTCAGTCTTTTAGACCTATTAGAACATCTGAAATCATTTTTTCTTTGCATTATAGACATATATAAATTATCTCTTATAGTATAGGAGGATATGCAGGGTATATCATACATTAGAGAAATATATATATATTGCCTCCTATATTACAGGAGATATTTTCACATAACATCCTGTCAATTGGGGGTTTATGTGTAATATTTCTTTAGGTATTGGCCGTTAATTGGTGGCATAGGCCTTTGACCTGAAATGTCTATAAGTTGGTAGGCTCCTCCTTCATATACCTTCTCGATAATGAAGGGCCCTTCCCATATTGGGTCAAATTTACCACCGATGCGACGGTGGGGAATTATAGGCCTTTTACGAACTAATACAAGTTCGCCTTCCTTAAAGCTCCTAGGACGGACCATTCGATCGTGAGCCCTGGTCATTCGTGCTTTATAGATCTCTAAATTTTGTTGGGCATGAAGCCTAGTTTCATCTAGAGCTTCAAGTTCTTCTAATCTTAGAAGATCATTTTATTCTTGGGTTAGTCCGTATTGTACGGCAACACGAAGTGACGGTAGTTCCACCTCGAGAGGTAATACCGCTTCTGTTCCGAAGACTAGAGAATATGGGGTAGCCTGTGTCGCAGTCTTATAGGTTGTGCGATATGCCCACAAGGCTTCAGTTAATTTATCATGCCATTCCCTCTTATTTTTAGAGAGAATTTTCTTGAGCAATTTCACCAAAGTTTTCTTAAATGCTTCGGCCAAACCATTAGCTCTCGGGTTATATATCGAAGAATAACGCCAGTCTATTTTATGGCGTTCAATAAATCGATAAATTTTGGCACTTTTCAATGCGGTACCATTATCTGATATGATTCGACGTGGCACCCCAAAGCGATAGACAATGTTATCCCGGAAGAATTTCATTACATTGTCCGTTTTCACTTCTCGTAGGGGGGAATTGCTTCAGCCCATTTTGAGAAGTAATCTGTAGCAGCAAGGATGAACCGATGTCCTAAAGAAGACGGTGGTTCTATAGGACCAATTATATGGGTACCCCAACATTCAAATGGCCAAGATGCTACTGTAGGATGTATTGGGTTAGGTGGTCGATGTATAACATCAGCGTGCACCTGGCATTGATGGCACTTTCTTAGCATAGCCAAGACAATCTTTAACCATGTTAGGCCAATAATATCCCATGCGCTTAATTTTGATCTTCATTTTAGGTCCGGATTGATGTGCACCGCACAATCCTTCATGGACTTCGGTTATGACTTTCTGGGATTCATCAGGACCTAGACATCGTAGCCACATTTGGTCAAATGATCTACGATATAGTGTATTATTAAACGTAAGCATATCTTAATGCCCTTTTGGATATTTGTAAAGCGATAGATTTATCGTCTGGTAATCTACCCTCTTTGAAATACGTGATGAATGGTTCTCTCCAATCACTCTCATCCGATATGTGAAAGCTCTCGAGCGTTTCTTTTCCTTCATTATCTTGTAAGGAAGCCGGAGCCAATGCATGTCTATTTTGGATAGTTATAAGGATTGGATTCTCTTGGGAATTTGCCATCTCCTTAGCAAGTTTTGCCAGTGCATCAGCTTTACCATTTTCACCACCTAATTAAGGTTACTTCAGGTATTTGTTCTAGGAGTTTCAAGGCGTACTCACGATATGGGATTAGCTCGGGCTTGTGAATTTGAAAAGCACCATCTATTTGCTTAATTATAAGTTGAGAATCTCCATGTATTCGGAGCTTCACAATTTGCATATTAATTGCAAGCTCAAGACCCGCTATTAGAGCTTCATATTCAGCTTCATTATTAGTGCGAGGTTCTATTAAGCTGTATGAGTATCGCAGTATACCGCCTTGTGGGGTTACGAATATAAGACCAATGCCCACCTGAACTGTTGGAAGCTTAGGTGGTCGGGCTGGCCTTATTGACGAAGCTCCATCAAAATAGAGCTCCCATTCTTCTAAGTGTGTTTTTTTTCTTCCACTTCGAGTATTTGCTCATCTGGCAACTCATCGTTAAGTGGGGAACATACAGGTAAAGGATGGGCAGCCAGAAAATCTGCTAGTGCCTGTCCTTTAACAGCCTTTTGTGGCATATAAGTTATGTCAAATTGCATTAATAAGACAGGCCCATCTAGCTAGACGACCCGTCAGAGTAGGTCTAGTCATTAGAAATTTTCATGGATCCACTTTAGATATCAATGTTATCTTATGGGATAACATATAGTGTCGTAATTTTTGCTACGCAAAAATTCATGCTAAACACTGTTTTTCAATTGGCAAATATTTCAATTCAGCCCCTATTAACCGACGACTAATATAATAAAGGGCATTTTCTTTGCCATCGGCATTATCTTGTGCAAGCAATGCTCCGAGTGATTCCTCCAAAGCTGCTGTATATAAAATTAGGGGTTTACCCAGAATAGGGGCAGCAAGAATTGGAGGATTCAACAAATATTGCTTTATACTATGAAATGCCTCCTGACAAGCATCGTCCCACACGAAAGGAGTCTTTTTCTTCATCAATCGTGCGAAGGGTTGGCATCTACCTGAAAGGTTAGATATAAACCTTCGGATATATGCCAATCTTCCCTGTAATGAACGAAGTTGTCTTAGGGTTTTAGGAGGTTGGCATTTCCACTATTGCTTGAATTTTATTGGGATCAATTTCGATCCGTACAAAGAAATCCGAGAAACTTTCCAGATGACACACCAAAAGCACATTTCAGTGGATTCATTTTCAAATGAAACTTGCGAATCCTTTCGAATACAATTTTGAGATCATTTACATGCTCATGTTGGATTCTACTTTTTACAACTAAATCATCCACATAACATTCTACATGTTTGTGAATAAGATCATCAAAAATGTGGGTCATCGCCCTTTGATAGGTGGCCCCGGCATTTTTCAATCCAAATGGCATAACCTTGTAACAGTATATGCCTATAGGAGTTCGAAAGGCGGTGTGCTTTTCATCGTCTGGGTCCATTTTCATCTGATTATAACCCAACGATCCATCCATAAATGAGAACATATCATGATTTGACGTATTATCGACCATAAGTTCTGCATTAGGAAGTGGAAAATCATCCTTTGGGCATGCCTTATTTAGGTCCCGATAGTCAATGCATATGCGAATTTGACCATTTTTCTTCTTTACTGGGACGATATTAGCAATCCAGTCAGCATATTTTTCTTCTCGGATAAAACCCGCATCAATGAGCTTTTTAGTTTCAGCCACAACTTGTTCTTCAACCTCAAGTCGCATTCTCCTGGGTGCCTGCTTAACAGGCTGCATTTTGGTATTGATGGAGAGCTTATGCACTGCCACCTCTGGTGATAAACCGGGCATTTCAGTGTAATTCCATGCGAAACAATCTTTGTATTAAAGTAACAGCATTTTTAGCTCTTCTGCTTTATCGTGCGGAAGATTCGCGCTAATAAAAGTTGGCTTTGGATCTTCTTCGGTACCCAAATTTCTCTCTTTGAGCTCATCCACAGTAGCCTGACCACCTTCTTCGAGCTCTTTCGGAGCCTCTTTCAGATCTACAATTAGATCATCTTCCGTTTGATTTTCATATTCTGGTGGTCCCTCCTCCTTATCTGTTATGCTATAGGAGGTTGCATAGGTAAGACATGAATGTCTGGGATACTCAAGATAATGATAGGATGCTGCTCGTGTGAGACATGACTGTCGAGCATATCCTAGACCCCAAGTTGTAGACAAACCATTACCAACAGGTCTTTGTGCATGTTCGTTATGCCAAAGTTCTCTGAAATAACGGGCTCGTTTGTTTGTCTGTACGAAGAAGATATTTTTCTTCATGAGCTTTCTCATAATAGGTGCAGGATATTGGGGAATGATTATCCACATATCTCTATATTCCCATTCATCCTCGCATTCCATATCATGAGTAGTATGATGCGGTATCACACTTGATTCATAGAAAAGGGATCCGCGCTCATTAAGACCTCTTTTAGGGGGAACATAGAAAGTTTTTCACATTCTTATGTTCGTGTTTGACGAGGTAGTCAACATTTTGGAATGTGCCACCGGCATAGGTACTATTTTGATGATGTTTGTAGATATCTGCTCTTCAGATACCCTTATCATCGAAATTGATACTTTTTGGAATTTCTTAGAAAGAAAAACTGGATCCTGGGTCTCCTTCCTCCTGAGATTCTGTAGTATCCTTAGACTGATAATAGAATTCTTCCTCTTCCTCAATGCTTAATTTGCTCGAACACCGCACCTTATTTGCATGATTAGCTTTATAATCAAAAGGGACGGTTGATAATTCACTCTTTCTTTTCCCGGGTTTGAAAATTGCAGAGATATCATCATCCTCTTCGGTATCACTACCGAGATGAGGTACTGAGCAAATTTGTTTTCATTTATTCTTCCCTTTATCTATCATTTTTCCTTTATCCGGCGTAGCAGCCTGGATTCTCGGAAGATCGCCATCTTTCAAATTTTTCGCTATAAAGTACTTGGCATCATCATAGATCTTGACTTCATGCACCAAGAATGGTTGCTCATCACCATCGATGCGATGCTCCTCATTGTCTCGATTGTACTTCATACATTGATGAAGTGTTGAAGGTACTATACCATACTCTTGGAGCCATGGTCTTCCGAGAAGTGCTTTGTATGATGTATTGGAATTAATTACGTGGAATCTTGCCTCTGTGTGTAGCTCTCCAAAGCTTAGAGGTAAAACCACGGATCCCAAGGCAAGGTTCTTTGCCCTTGCTCATTGAACCCTTGCAAGAAGACTGTGCTTTTAGTCAGATATTGAATATCCAGGGCCAATCCTTTGAGTGTCTTGAGGCTCATTAGATTAACTGAAGAAGAAGAACCTGGATCGATCAAAATTCTATGAATTTCCATATTGTTACTTTCCGCAGTAACATAGAGTGGTCTATTATGATCTACAGTTCCAAGGAGTAGATCATTATCACAGAAAGTGACTGTAGCAGTATTTTGTGTATATAAAAAGCTTCTTTCATGCTTTGCTCGGCAAAGAATGCTTCATATTGTTCAGGGTTTTGCAAAGCCTTAATGAGCGTTTCCCTGAGGTCCTTGGACATGATAAGGGCATCATATATACTCAGCAGCGCAGGTAGCTTACGAAGATGAGATAGGATGTTCTAATCCACATTTGCATTTGTAGTTTTAGGCTTTGGTGGATCTTGTGGCATAGCCGCTTGATTAAGCTGGATATTTTTCTCCTGCTCTTTTGCCTTCTTTTGAGGTAGAGGAAGAACTTGCTTCCCACTTCTCAACTGAATTTGAGTCACTTCTTCAGACGAATCTTCTGTATTATCCACATCTTCGGCTTCTTCAGAATCTGAGCTGCTTCCAAGTTTTGGACATTTGTTCTTAAGAGTCATTTTACTCTTCTTTTTATCGTCTGGAAAACATAGTTCTTCATCTGAGTCCGTAAACGGTGATGTTGTACGACACGTTTCTTTAGGACATACTTTGAAATTAGTCCTTTGAGGATTAAGAGGCTCACCTCGTCCTCTCCCATTTCTTCCACCTCTATGGCTTATAACTCGACAAGTTTCTATTGGGATACTTGTCTCTTCTTCAGATTCTGAATCAAGGTGCAAGTTAGCCATAGAATCCTCCAATCTGATAGGTCGTCTAGGAGGTTGTTGGTATTCATCGATAGAATCGATGTACCGTTGGATTTCGGTCTTCTGTCTCAATGATATCTTCTTCTTTCTTCTTTGAGATCTGGACATAGGAGCCTTTCCTCCTTGGTCCTTGTAATATTTCAAGGCCTTGGTGAAGGATCCTCCTCAGTTGACTCTTTAAAGCGGAGAAGTCTTGGATCCACTTCCAACTCCAAGGCATTCTTTCGACGAATGCCCTCAATAGCCAGTAAGACCTTCATCATGTACTTGGTCTTTTTGGATATGTAAGTTTCCCAACCACCTTCATCTTGTTGTGACTCTTTTTCTACATTTTCTTGGCATGAGCTGGAAGAAACAACATTGACTTTTTCCCGTCTCGGATTAGTCAATATACTATCTGATAGCGTAAGCTCGCCACTTCGATAGCTCCTTTCTACCCAATCTTTAAATTTTAAATACAAAACAGTCTTCAATCGGATGACCAACGATCCGATTGTAAGGACAGTAGTTCGGCTCATTAATCATGTCGGCCTGTTCTGGTCGGCGAGACTCTGGTAGCTGTAGGCCCATCTTGAGTGCATGTCGGAAAATTTTGCCAGTACATTCTCTCTTGAATTGAGTACGGCTTGTTCATTTTTTCCTGTAAGGTAGGGACCGCTGTCTTTTCCTTTACCTGTTTTGTCATTTTAGGTGTTGCCGTTTCCCCTTTTTCCTTTTTATCAGGAGGAGAAGTAAATGTTGTATTTACTTCATCCCGCTTTGAGTCATATACTCTGGGTTGTTTGACTTTACTAGCGGGATTACTGTTATAGTTGTAGGTGATGCCTCTAGGCTTGGGTAGCCTCCAGTACCCACTAAAGCTTCAGCAGTTTCAGCAGCCATAACTGCTTTCACTTTTTTATTGATAATGTCTTCAATCTGGGTCTTGCTAACTATTTCATCTTCTTTGAATGTTGTCAGCATCGGTTCATGTACCTCTACTTCTTGATTAGGCACCTCTGGATTAGGAGGAGTGGCCTGAATACCTGAAGTACCCACATTTTCTTGGGTATTTACAGGTTGTGATCTACCAAGTGCGGCCGCTAGACCAAGTTGCCCAAGTAGTTCTTTCATCATGAAGTTCATCTCATCAAGACGAACATTTAATTGAGCAATCTCCTAGTCTTTTCCTCGCTGGAGAGATTGTATTTCTTGCTGCAATCTTCTTACAGCTTCCTCTTCCTCCACCTCTTCTGATTGGGGAGGTGTCGTATTTGCAGGCATTACTTGATCTTGCATACCCCGTGTTTGTTCTTCATTTTGGAGATTTGCAGCCGCAGTTCGGCGGGTTTGCATTCTTTGGCCAGGTTGCTCAGAGGTCTGACTGACCACTCGAATAGTTTCAACATCCATAGGATCAATCTCTTTTGTTTTTTTATCATAGTTGTCATCGAGAGAAGCTTTTTCATCCCAATGATTTGCATTGCAGTCATCTTCGACTTCATATTCTTCTTCTGGCCGATTTCGACGCTTCCAGTGGATTATGGGAGAATCAGGGCTGCTTTCATACATAACAGCCTTTTCTTTATCAGCTAGGGTAGGCCTGACAGGGGATTTCTTTTCAGAATGTGACCTTTGATCACAATTCTTCGGCGACATTTTACGAGCTTGGATTTCATGGTTGCCTTTAAAAATATTCATTTGTTTGGATTCTTTTGGTATCCAAACCCGTTGGCTCTTTCCATTGAACTTCGAATAATTCACCCTAGGCATAGGGTAATATCGGTTACTCGGACCAACAAGTTCCTTTGAAGGAGTCGACCTATAATACGGTCGAAGGGGTCTTTGTCTGTAGCCTTCATGGAGAAGACTACCGTGGGATTTTCCTATTTGCTTTCTTTCAAATTTTAGATGTTGTCCAGGCTCCATAACTTTTGGATTAAAGAAATGAGGAAGGACCCTATTACTTCCTCGATAAGGTTTTTTTGAAACCTCATTCTTCCAACAATTTCTTGAAGTTGGAATGAGATCTTCATTCAACAACTTCTTCCAATCCCTTATCAGCTTTTTATTCTTCACTGCTTTTAATAATTTGTGAAGATGGGAAGAGAGTGATTCTTTCTTTTCTGGTTGCAGTCGTGGTTGGTTAGAAGTCTCCCAGAAAGACTTCTTCAACTCACCTCGGGCATTATTACGTTTCACCCATCTTAATGGCTCGAAACCATTACGAATGGGTATGTTTGCCTCCGATTGAGGCAGTGGTTGCTGATTTGGGGTGGGAATATTGACCCATCCGTTAGCTCTAAGATGAGCATTGGTTTTCCTTCTGGCCTTTCTTGACAGCTTGACACCAGAGGTAGAGGCTTCAGCATCGTGCCTCCCAGAAACGAAAATAGCTTTCTCAGGAATTTCAGCTTCATTCCTCTTCATATTAGTCCTATCAATGATAACAGATTTCAGCTTAGGCTCGAGAGCCCTTCTTTTGGTCAACGGGGGCACCTTATTGTTGATGTTGAAAGCCCTATCAATATTAGGCTTCTTGTAGTGAACAGCAGATATGTTCACATTTCGGTCAATATAATCAGTAGTGACTTGTCTTGGCCTGGGCTTAAAAGCTTTCTTCTTTGCGAGAGGGGCTACAGTAGGTGTCACTGACAATCTTGAAAATACAATAGGTCTTGGTGCAATAGCATTCTGAGTCATCATTTCACTGGTTAGTGCAGCTTCACCAGGAAGGAACTCGAACACTTCGGAAACAGTTCCGAATTGCAGTGTGGCACCCTCTCGACCAGTGTCTATCACAGTTTGGGGGAACTGGACACGCGATCCTTCCCCAAGCTTGATAGTCATCATACTTTTCATAGGCGACATTTCAGTAACCTGCAATAAAACTTACAGGGATTAGAGTCAACCTGATTTCTATTGCACAAGAAAATATTACTTCATGAAAAAGCATATATATATATATATGTATATATTTCATCTAAAGATGGAGAGAGAAGTAATCCCCAGTGGAGTCGCCAGAAATCTGTTCGCTCCAGAAAAATCATCTTAATTTAAAAAAAAGAATGTGAACCCCGCTCTCACGAACTTATGGGTTCTCTTTAATTTTTCTAGAGGTAGATTGAATTTAACAATTAACCAGATTTCCCCTGAGAGTAATATCAGGGTTTATTTAGATCTGGGTTCTACTTCCTATGAGCGCAAGCCCTCATAGTTAATTACCCCTCCTAACGCATTAGAAGAGCACTCTCGATTAAGGATGAAATATATTTAGCTTTGTACAAGAAGTGTAAAAATGTGCAATAGATATTTAAATTTAGTTATGGGGGTATGAAGGTACACCCGATCAAGATCCCATGGTTCCGTCATCCCGGGCATACCGTGGGTTCAGTCTACTAACACTAACAACCATTGGTTGTAGTGTGCAGGGAATCTGATTAGCAGCCATGGGTTACCTCCTCTCAAGGATCCTGAATAGACTGAAGTGGAGATGTGTGAATTTTAATTTAGTTTAGTTTAGTTTGGGTTGGGGCTTATGGCTTCCTTAGAAGTTGCCCGTTAATTTGTTTAGTTTGGGGCTTATGACTCCAATTAGGAGTTGCCCGTATGATTTGATTTGGATAGGGGCTTTTGGCTTTCATTTGAAAGTGGCCCTGATAGTGGGACTTACGACCTCTATTAGGGTGGCCCATTAATTTGTTTGAGTTTTGGGTTTAGATTCGTTCACTTAGAACTTCCCTAACATACGGGTCTTACTGCTTCACTTAGAAGTAGCCCTAATAACGGGCCTTACAACTTAGCCCTATAGGCTAAGATGCCCAATTAAGGATTTGAGTTTTGGTTTTAGGGTCGTTTGTTTTAAAAGTTCCCTAATAAGCGGGTCTTACTGCTTCGCTTGGAAAGTAGCCCAAATGGCGGGTCTTACAACTTAGTCCTATAGGCTAAGATGCCCAATTAAGGGGTCTAGAGCTAGGTTGTTATCTAACTATTACCCCTAAAGACTGGACTTACGGCTTTCATTGAAAGTAGCCATATATATATTTTTAGGAATTTATTGCTTCACTTAATAAATCTATGTTTAGTGAAAGAATTGTTTATAGGATTTACTACTCCTGTTAGAAATAACCTATATAATTCATATTAGCTAGGGCATAGCTTTAGACACTTTATTCCCTCGACACAAGTGTTAGTGTCTTGTTTTGTGCTTGTAGTTTGTTTTTACTACAATAGTTTATTGTTCTACTTGCTTTCTAGCACTTCTTCTATCTATAATAGTTAGAATTATAATTTTTTTTTTCAACATTGATTTTATTCGTGATTATGCTGACATTTGTCTGTTTACTTGCAAGTATGTGGTACTTGCATTAATTCAGGGAACCCATAAATAGATGCAGTTTTATATTACTGCTGAGGGACAGAGAGTTTGTTGAGTTGTTTGTTGGAGAGTTGTTGAAGAGCTTTTGTAGAGATTTTTTTTTTTTTTTTTTTTGAGAGTTCTTGTTTGAGAGCTATTAGAGAGTTGTTTGGAAAGCATTTGTATTTGAGATTCTTAATAGATTTGCTCAATATATATATTTGTCTCCCTTTTTTTATATCTAAAAAAAAAAATTCATTTGATCTGTCCATTTTGACTGATTAGAGTTTTAATGTTTGTTAACGTTTTGATTTTAATCATTATATCATTACTTATCCATCAAAGGTAACTATCCCGTGTTTGCATTTGTCTTGAAGTAATGTTTGTATATAATACTATATTTCTACTATTCCCTTTATTGTGGATTCTATAACAGCAATTTTTTTTTTTAGGAGGTATTTTCCAACTATGAGAGCCTTATTGAAAGACAATAATTGGTTATCCATTAATCGAATTATAGTTTGACTTCAAAAATTTATATATTTTAATGATTAAAATCAATTAATGTATCGGTTGATTAATTGAGCAATCTAAATTTTCCAAAAAAACAAAATCTGCTCAAGTCTAGAACTTTTTGAGTAAATTTCGGCAGCCTTCCGGCGTCCCCTCCCTGATGCCGGGAGGTAAGAGAGTAACTCGACTCGACCGGAGCGAATCAACGGCGAGGAGATTTTGTCTTCAGAAACTCCACTTGACGATGATTGGTTGCAAATAATTTAATGTCGGTTGCTTGTCGAAATTTTGGCTAAGTCCCGAAAATTTTAAGAAATTTCGACAGCCTTCCGGCGTCCCCTCCCCGGCGCCGGGAGGTAAGGAGGGCATTTGCCCTTTCAAGTCCGCCCGGCCGGAGCGGATCGACGGCCGAGGGCTTCGGGGCGTTGATGGGCCCCGGAATTGGTCTTCATAAGCTTGAATTGATGACGATTTATAGTGACTGCTGACGATCGTTTGCTTGTTGATTGTCGATGCGTAATTGATGATCCATTCATCTCTCTTTCACTCTCTCTTATTTTATATATATATCTGATATGTTATATCCTATATAATATAGTATATATCTTATATATAATATATAATATATATTTTATATAATTTATAACAGAGGAAGAGGGAGAGAACTGGAGACACGGTTCTTGCTTGAGTCGAAGTTGCCGGCGACGGACGGATGGGTCGAGGCTTTGTCTCTTGGAGAAGAGTAGATGAACAGGTTGCTTGTGAGTGGAAGACCCGCAGTAGGGATCTCGCACAGATGTCGGCGGAGGCTGGATCTCTCTCAAAGCAGGCGGCGGAGGGTTGATTTGGCTTTTGTCTGCAAAAATCGCAAGGTTGCAAGAATTCAGAGCCTGAAAGCAGAGAGCCGAAGACAGAGTTCAGATCTCCATTCGAGCGTAACCCCTTCTCCCTTCTTTCACCAGTTTTTTAATGCATTTACAAATGAGAGATTAACTGCATGTCATGGGATCGTGGGAATGACCCAACAACTGACGTGCCCCACTAGAAAGTTTATTTTATTATTATTATTATTATTATTATTATTATTTAATTACATTTCGTCATTTTAACTGACAGTAATCATTGGAATTGCTTTCCAAAATTGATATGAGTAACTGAATATTTTATAATCCCAATAACCTATAGGTTATTCCAATTAGTATGGTTTATATTTACATAATCTGAGCATTAATGTGCCCGTGTATGTTTAACCTTATGATGGCAATAACTTTCTTTGGTTTGTATTCAAATGGACTTTATAAATTACTATTCATATAATCTGAGATTCTCTTAGCCATTATGCCTTTGCATTTTAGTTTCTGATTTAATATATCATAATATATGATATATATTGATTGGGCATGAATCTCAAAGCAAAAAATCAAGTTAGAAACTTCAAAATTTAAATCGGAGACCATTTGAACTCAGATTTCGGTAAACTTACAGTCGAACTGAGCGTCTCAGAAATACGAACCCAACGACATCAAATTCAACTCAATCCGAGCTCAAATAGATCCAAATTGAGGACTTGAAGCGCATTTGGAAGGTTCAAACAATAATTTGGATTACCAAAAGGTTTCCAAACGTGTCATGTTTATAGTCGAATCGAGCGGCTCGACGAGACGAATCCAACGAGCCCAAGATCGCCAAATTCTTGTTTATCTATTTGCATATACATAAACAAATAAAATATTGTTCATTTGTTTCAGTTGACCTTTAATTGATTGGTAATTCTATCTCAATATGCATGTCTTTTGTTATGCTATTAATATTCATGAATGAACATGTAAAATTCCAAATGCATATTGGAGTCGAAAGCTTGACATATGATTTGAGCATTGATTAACTACTCATTGCTAAATAATTTGTACATATGAGTTTTATATGTCTTCTTTTGAGTAAGAAACTTGAAATATTATTTATTTCTTTGATTTAGCAAATTAACTGAAGTTTTTGTTAATATGAGAACAAATTTTATTCGAACAGTCCCAGTGAGTTCATCAAGTTGCTTCGTGATACTGGCTTGAGCTGCCCACAAAGGGTCCTAACTCCAATCATTGTCAGGAGTAGTGTATTTACTTTCGAGGGCTAGCTATAATACCAACTGGTATAGTAGCAACGGTTGGAAGAAAAGCTTACAGGAATAACAATGAAACAATAGCCAAATATGAGTACATTTCTTCTATCTTCCTCAACTGATGTCACAATTGGTTATATATCTTGACTAATACCGCGTTACTATATTAAGTAAAGTAAATAGAAAAAGGACGATGTAATATTGCAACAGAAAGGGAATAAACTCAATAAAGCTGTAATAGAGATAGTGAGGAGGAGAATAGGAGGTAAAATGTCCTGCAGCATAATGTGGTCCACATCAAAGGGTGTTTCAATAAATCAGCCGAGGAAATACCTTGCTTGTAGAAGGAGAACCAGGGATTTCAATGTTCAAGAGGCATCCTTTAAGAAAAGCTCCCTTATCTGCATCCCTAATGGCAGCTCTTATCAAAGGTAGGCACACATCAACTGCATCCTTGAAATTACTTTCTTGATTTTCATCCTTCCTCCTTGTAATAATTAAACAATTTACAGTGAGAGGAATGCAGGCACTACATAACAAGCCACATCTTAACAAGAAAATATTGAAGAACTTACAAGTTCAATGAAATTGACAATGAAGGTATACCAGACATTAAAGCCTCTCGTGCTCCAGCAACAGCACCTGAGTAGAAGCTATATATGTTTTTGCAGTAAAGTACAGCAACTCAGAAACAGGCATAAGACAAAAATAAATCGAAAATCAGACAGAGTGATTCAATATGACATTAAAGATAAAATAACATAAAGTAAGGAAGCAAATTCAAAAACGTGTGTGTGGTCATTAACAGAAAAACACTATTAAGCTGATTCAGAACTGATCAAAGTGATGAACTGTAGAATAGGAAAGCAAAGAATGGAAGACCGGGTCCAGATGCCTACATGTGACGGCCACAACTTGTTCCCTTATTAATTCCACTGATAACCTATGCAAAGACAATATGCTTATGTCATTCCACAAGATCCACAATCAACCCATAAGCACTTCCATACAATTTCTAAAGACGCATATACCAGGGCTGGTTTGGACCAAGGAAACAATGTGCCTGAAAAGGCCAACGAGACACAATCTGCTGGGGTACCTGTATAG
The DNA here is from genome assembly GCA_019514585.1 of Dendrobium officinale. Classification (NCBI taxonomy): domain Eukaryota; kingdom Viridiplantae; phylum Streptophyta; class Magnoliopsida; order Asparagales; family Orchidaceae; genus Dendrobium; species Dendrobium officinale. The sequence goes on along the minus strand of CM033686.1, from coordinate 5,509,542 downwards.
ACATGAAAAAGTGATAGAAATTAAGTACAAGTGATTAAAGACACCCCTATGCCAACTAGTTTCTTAGCACTACAATGTAAGTTTCCAAAATATATAATACTGTCACAACAATTGGGATCATAAATCAGGTCAGTATGCAATTTTAATTTTCTTTCTACAGGAAATAAGAAAATGCCAAGCAAAATTCAAGCTGAATTTGAGTTACTTGATTTATCAATGAACATCAAGAAATGACAAGCATGAACAAACTACAGAATTAATTACCAGAAACTGCAAAAGCCACCGCACCATTAATTTCCACTGAGCTAGCTGCAACGGTCTCCGGAAACGATACAGAATGTCCAGAAGAAGATTTATCCCTGTTCCCGTTAACCAAAAAAAAAAAAAAAACTCTAAGACCATAGTTAAGAAATTAGACATTTAGAGGAGTTTTGGTTGCAAGATTTAGCTGGGATTTATGCTAAATCTTGTAAAACGGTTTTGAGCCAAATAAATCTTCCTACCTTATTAAATCCCATGTTCTCCCGTTTTACGCTAAACCCCGGATTTCCAGAAGTAAGATTTAGACAACTTCTAATTATTGTTTATCTTATCCAACTACATGTTGTCCTTATAAATTTTGAAACATATATGTCAAATAGTGTATTAAGGTTTAATCAGATTTAACATCTATCATGCCAAAGAGCCATCAAGATTTAACGCCAAAGAGTTTACAAAATCCAGCTCTTTTTTTAAGGAACAAAATGGAGATCATGTTCCCAGTGAAACAAAATGACAACGAAATTCCAAATGTTAATGCTTATTAGCTTACATAAAAAACAACACACAAAAGCAACAATATTCTCAAACTAAAGATCTTAATTAACACAAAATCAGATCAAAATCGAGAATCATTGGAAACTACCATTTGGAATGCAAAGAAAAATAACAAAATTCACGAAAAAAATAAAGCAACAAAATTCACAAGAATTTTAAAATAACCTAACAAGCAATACAGTAATCAAAAGAAAATAAATGAAATGAAAAGAAAAGAACAGGAAACTGAACTCAAACTCCAATACACCTACCAAAAAAATAAGGAAGACTTAAGACAAAAAAAAAAGTAAAATATAGTTTTTTTTTTTTTTGGAAATTGTAAAATATAGTAATGACATCGTGTATATTCCTGCATTTTTAAAATACATATATGCAAGTCAAGAAAAACCCATCTTCATAAAATTTCCCCGAAAAAATGTATAATCCCTAATCAGCAGGCTAGGGCACCAAACTCACGATTCAGGAGCACAAACGTATAAATCGCACAGGTCTTCCCGGACTAGCGCCTCCACAAGTGAAACGATCCCCGGGGATTCAATTCCATCGCCATTAGTCACGAGAACAATGGGCTTGGACCCAGGCGGCAACAAACCGGAGCCATCGTCCGAAGAAGAAACCCTCATCTCCTCATTCGAAACCGTCTCCTTCTCCTCACCATCTCCGTTGCTACCTCCAGACTCCTTTCTTCCCGCAAGGACGCCCTGAAGATTGGCGATCAGCGCCGGCGGCAGTTGATTCTTCTTCATCGGGGTCATGCTCGTCGTCAGAAGTGGAACTTTTCGTAGAAATACAAACTCTCAGAAGAGAAGATTCCGCTGAACTCTGATAGGAGTTTTTCAGATGAGAGAGAGAGAGAGAGAGAATTTGGCGCTGATCAGCCTGCGCAGGGAGACCAGGGAGAGAGACCGGGGGTGGGGGGGAGGTATAATCTGCCAAATGGAGTACGGGGCTGGGGCTTGTTCCGTTGATTGTAATTTCAATTTAAACTAACCTATATTTATATTATCCGGCCTTGATAATGTGATATTTATTGTAACTTAATTTTTTTTTATATTAATCAAATTTATTTACATTGATTTTTGAAAAAAAAAGGAAATTTGATTATATATTTGCTTCAAAATACATTTTCAATACTAATTTATTTCATGATATATTTGATATTAAATTTTTATATGAGTGGTATAAATGTAATATTAAAAACTTAGGTGTTAGGTATATAAATAGTGTGAAATAAAATGGTATGTATGTAAATCCCCCTATCTTTTATTATTTTCTTAGAAATGGAATTGCTTGTTGATGTTTGTAAGAAAAAAAATTCAAATTAATTTGCTTTCAAATACAAGTTCAAATAAGATTCGAACTAGGTTAGATCCAAGATTCAAAAATATTTTGAATTTAATTCAAATATTTCTTCACAAGGGTCAAAGATGCCATGCCTTTCCCATGAACTTGTTCCAAGAAGTTGGTCGTGAGATATCATGCACAAGTGCACAACAAACCTCCTCTTCTCTTCACACATAATCGATCCCATTATTATCTTTCTTGACGAATTCCAACTGTGAAATCCTCATCTCCTCACACGCATCAATCCCCTGTCAACAAGCCCTTATATCGTAAAATTGGTACTCCTCACATGCCGCCAATCCCACCGTCAAGCCCCTAAAATTATCATCGAGTTCCGGTCATATACCCATTGTTGACCTTTGTCAATCCAGTCCACGAAATCCTAGCAAACATTCCATCTCGAAATCCTGCATAGTGGTTTTGCGATGCCCGCTCTAGTGAACTTCGTTGACCTATTTACGATCATATTTGAACCATATTCAATTTTCAAATTAATATTTGAATTTGAACAAATTCAAATTATTTTCTCATGAGATAAAATTAATAAGCAATTGATTAATGCAATAAGTATACTTAAGCCCGAAACTATATAAATTGAGTGTAAATTAAGCTTTCCCGTTACATAAATAAATTAGAAACTATATAAGTTAGATGGAAATTGTTTATACAAATATAATTTTAATATCAACTACCACATAGCAGTGCGAGGCACGTGACTTCGTTGTTGGGAATCTTTCTTATCAAAAAGATGATGCGACTTCAAACATACCATATAATTAATTTTTAATAATTATGATTAAAACGTCTAAAAAGAAGATTACCGCTTAACACGAAACAGCTTTAATTTTAATATATATTTTTTAGGTGGCTTAAATATATAACACTCAAAATCAATCTATTTATATATTTACCTATATTATACCACTTGGTTGCCCTTCACATGCTCCAAGAGGAAGATATCATGAGATCTTAATGGCGAAGAGCATCAAACACCAACAAAATTGTAGGCTTGTGCAATCTTGAAACCCTAACTACAAAGAAGATTAGACCATTGATAAAGACTTGAAACCCTCATCAATGAAGAAAATTTTGAGGATCACGATAGGGAAGGGCAACGTTAATTAAGACTTCGTTTGAGGAGAAATTATTCTGTGCGGTCTCCGTACGGCATTCAGAGGTGAATGAGAATGCGTCACATTATGTTTTTGCTATGCGCCGTCGATGTGTATCACTCGATACCGAGTGACATGACGCGTTCTAATTCTCCTCTGAAATGTTCGGTGACTGTAAAAATAATGTCTCTCATTTTAGACAGCCTTTTTACTGCTTTCTAAAGAAGTTTGTTTTTTTTACAAAAAATTCATGTTAAAAAGATTTTGGTATTAAAAAGCTGTTTTACAAAGCATTAAGAAAGCTATTTCAAATAAAGCCTAAAAGTTAACTATAAGTATTACAAAATGACATTTTTTAATATTATTTAAAGAATTAAATGGTATATAAGTAATTCATAAATTTAGATATTAAATATGTAAATAAAATATTTTTATATAGTGCATATGAAAATCCTCAGATATATTTATTGGGTAGTGCATTATTAGGAGGGTCAATTATTTAAATTCTTGTTTTATTGAACTTTTTTTCTAAATAAAATTGTCAAAGTTAATGCACAGCTACGAATTATCTTACACCACAATAGACAGAATAGTTTTGCATTTAGTTGAAAACATGAAATCCCAATATATTCATAAGAATCACACGCATCATCAAGCCTTTATCCCTCTACGTGGAGTCCGCTACATAAATCTTATTTTTCTATTATGTTACATTAAGAGTCAAATTCTCATTTAAATCTAACAAAAAAATTCAGTGTAATACTTTCTAACTGGTCTTTTGAGTCTTAGGCTTTGTTTGGAGAGGCTTTCTTATTGCTTCTTAAAACAACTTTTTAGTACAAATATTTTAATTTTTATATTGAAAGCTACTTTAAAAAGCAGCAAAAAGCCCTCTCAAATGAACCCTTACTCTGCCTTTTTAAGTACTAGATAAAAAGGTGAAGAATTGCATTAGACAGTCAATATAAAATCAAATAAATATTTTAAAATCTTATGTGATTTCATCTAGGGGTGTCAATTCGGGTTAGCGGGTTGAGTTCGGGTCGAACCCGAATTGACCCGGCTTTAAACGGGTCAACCCGAACCAGGCTCGTTTTTGTAAACGGGTCGACTTTTTCAACCCGGACCCAACCCACGTGAGTTGCCAGGTTGACACGACCCGACCCGGATTTTTAAAATACTCCTGACGTCGTAGCAGCAGTGACAACGGCGGGGCAGCGGGAGCAGGCGGCAGCGGCAGCACATGACGCAGTGAGCTAGCGACGCAATCGACGCTTCGGGTTCGGGACGCACCGCGCGACTCGACGCTTCGCCAATTCGCCGCTTCGGTCTTCGGAGCTTGACTCAACGCTTCAGAGTTCGGGTGACAACGGCACTCGATGCTTTGGGCAGCACCGCGCAGACAGCATGCAAACTCGGGTTCGACCGAGCAGGGCGGGCAGCAGACACGAGCATAGGGTTTTCGGGTCATTTTCGGGTTGTCGGGTCAACCTGAACCTGACCGTTTTTTAAAACGGGTCAGTTTGTTGAACCTGAACCCGACCCGTTTCACAAACGGGTCGACCCGAACCCAGATTTTTCCGGATCGGGTCTGACTCAATCAGATTTTGAGTCGTGATAAAAATTGGCACCTCTAATTTCATCCATAATTTATCAAAGTCTAACCATTATCCACACAGGTTTCATAAATGCCTTAACAAATTATGAATTAATCGTTAGTCTCTGTCATATTATTACGAGTCTATTATATATAATATCTTTGGTTATTCTTCGGATCTTAATTGATCAGAGGATAAGAGATATGAAGATCGACAAACTTTTATATTTTATTTAATAATGTTTTTCTCAATATTAAAGATTAATAATTGAATTTATGTCAGATCTCCATTCACCTAATCATATAATTTTAATAATAAATTATATTTGATTTTTTAGCAGTAAGTGACAAACTTATTTCATTTTGAGCAATGAAAATTTTTATGTTATTTAAAATTATCTGAAAAAAAAAAAGTTATATGCTTATTTCACATATAAAATAAATCTATAAATGCAAAACATACTCAATTTTAAAATAACAGATTTCTCTATGGAGAGAATTTCACATACCCAATTTTATTTCATATAAATACAAAACATACTCGTCATAAAAAATTATTTTCATTTAACTTAGAATTAAATATATATCAAATGTTTCTTTACAAATATTATATATATGGAGTACATAATAGAAAAATCATAACGGGTCAAAATCCCAAATAAAATATGTCTATAGACATATCAGAATAAGTAATCTCTCTTTTTACTTAACCTGTTATTTTTTCGCCCATATGAATTTTTAATAATAAACAAGCACAATAACAAAACAAAATATTATAACACAAATAGTCAAATAGTAAACATAGCACACCACAGAAAAAATAACATCAATTTAAACACTTGACATTAACTACTCATAACAAAGCATATTCGTTCACCTGAGGCCCTTACCATGCATTCCTTATGATAATATATTATATAAAAGACCCTTATAACTCCGGTGCTTAGCACCACTGATATTCAAAAATTTTTGCGCTTATTGTAACGACCCAGAATATATATCGAAAGACTTTTATCTTTTTATCTTCAAATTAATCTATTAGAGCTGCTAATTTTATTTTATATCATTATAAAACAACGAAAGCTTATATATATATATATATATATATATATATATATATATATATATATATATATATATATATATATATATATATATATATATATATATATATATATATATTATATATTCATGTCATTTGTCAATATACATTACAAATCAAAATTTAATATACAATAATGAGAATGTCAATCTATAACATTCATCTATTATAACCCGTATAATTACAAAAGAACAAAACATTGCAAAATAATAAATTAAACATTCGAATCTTACTCTAATCAATCTCACTCTATTTGCCCCTTCTTGAACTTGCAAATCAATCAAAATCACAATAATGAGATCATAAAGCTTAGTAGGCTATCAAAACGATCAAACCAATCAATGCAAGACAAGTAAATCAAGATATTATGTATCCATTACTCGGTATTATCAGTATGAAAGTATCCATACAAATGCAATAGTCAATCAATAAACATCATTAGTCAATATAATCAATAATCTAGAAAGGCCAAAGAGTATATAACACTGAAATCTATTAAACATCGATGACTATAAATATGTAACAAAACCACATATTTATACACATAATCTTGAATACACGTACTGTCAGTTGATTTGTATATGTATGGATATGAATATGTAATGCATGAAACAATTATTCAATTTTATTTATTCTTATTTATCAATATTATCAATCATTTAATATATGTAATAACATATAAAAATCTGTATGCTATCCATGCATGCTTGTGATTCAGCAAGACATGACATCCAACTTAAAGGTAGTGTTTTCAACATCTATTTGTCATTCATTTTTCAATCAAACCGCCACTTAACACCTAATCTCATTATTGATCTATTTCTTCAATTATTTACTTAGAACATGTATATTTTAATAAATCAATAAAAAGCCACCACTCCCTTCCTAGTGGCGTAATTAGTACTAAAATTAAGGATTATACTAGACTCACCCTCCTATATAGAGTATTACATTTAAATAGCCAACTCATATTAATTATAGTATTTACAGTCAGCTTTCCTTGCTTGCATATAAAAATCGTATTCATTTTATATCAGTTGTATCATTCCCTATATGCAGTATAATATTGTGCATGACATATTATAAATGGCTAACAATTTATACACTATTCATAAACTTAAAAAAAAAAATCATAACTATCAATTTATCAGGTAAAATTCAATAATATTTTGTTAAAATGCTCAAAAAATTCATATTTATCATATATCAAAAGATACGTACATGGTAAAATATCGATAAATAAGGAGAAATTATATTATAATTAATTTTAGGAAGATTAAAATCGTAGAACTTGAAATCATTGAAAATAAAGATATGATTTGGACTACCTACCAGATAAAAAAAAAGTAATTTCACAACAAATTCGACGCATGAAAACATTCTAAACCACTTTCTCTCTCTCTTCTCTATCTCTCTCTCATCTTTTTTCCCTCAATTTCCCCTCTTCCTTACCCAGCAAGAACATGGAATAAAGGGGATGGCTGGGGTAATAAGGTTAATATATAAATGGATTCTGATATTTTATTATTTTAAAAATAAAAAAATTGATGTAGCCCTATGGCGCTCAACTACCCAATGTTGCAGTGCTCATTGTATGAAACCTGACACCATAGCGGAGCCACCCGATGTCATAGTGCTCATTCAAAAACCTAACTTTTTTCCAAGAGCTCAAAGTTGGAGCGTCACTATTTAGCGTTGTAGCTCTTCAGCTCAAATTTTCTAGATTTTCACTTTTAAAATTATTTTCATAATTTCGGATTGTTACAATCTACACACCTTGGAAAAATAACCCCTATGATATTTCCACATTTGACACTAAATAATTAAATACTAAAACAAAACAAAGTCAATATAAAATAAAACTAAATCAATTCAAAACCAAGTCAATTCATTAATAAATCAGTTTTATTAAAATAAATTGGAATGATTTTAATTTAATTCTACCACTGATAAAAATTTAAACAAATACTGGTCACTTATTATTCAATGTATTAAATTCATAAGTTCAATCAATCAATCGTATTTATGCATATGCAATGATTATCAATCAAATTTGAATGCATATAATCTATATCGAGAATTCTACCAGTGGATCCTCTTGGTACGTAAAACCCCTGAACTAAAAAAAACTAAACTCTTAAAATCGAGACATCTTTTGGCGTAATGATCAGAATTTCATTAAGAAATTCCATAGGTTAACGTGCTCATCTAGGAGAAATCCTGGGCTGGGTGATCACATGAGAAGTTACACCAATGAGATAAAACTATGAGTCCCTTAGGCCAAAGAAATCAATATGTCGATAGTTAAGAGTTTTGATTGTTACAAATGATATCAGAGGAATACACCAGTCGAAAGTTAGGAACTAAATGTCATACAAGACAAAGTTTTATGCCTGGGAGCACCTCTTGAATCTTGTATGAGACAAACTTAACATGGCGGGAGTCACCACTTGAACTTGTAAGGGCTACCTCTAGAATCATATATACTTGGATGATTCTGGGATAAGGACACTAACAAGAATGTTAGTTACTTAAGTGAAGGATATTGTAAAATTTCTTAAGTAAAAGAAGCTAAATTATTAAACATCAAGGTGCCTTTTGATGCAATGGTTGGAATTTTATTAAGTAACTCTGTGGTTAAGTATGCTCATCTTGGAGAATTCTTGGCATGGGTGAACTCTTGGAAAGTTATACCAACGGGACAAAATCATTCCTTTGGCCAAAGTGAACAATATCTCAATAATTAAGTGTTTGGGCTATTAGAAGGTTCATCCCTATTATCCTATTGAATTAAACTGTAAACACTAGGTCGTACTTGTGCTAATGTTAGTATACTAGAATGTGTGGGTTTTCTCTGATTTTCACTAGCTCCTCTTTTATATATCTTGTTCACGGATCCTTCATTGTATTATCTAGATCCAATAGTCTTTTTTTTTTATTGCCCCACCTAGACTGCTCTGCTCTAAATCTTGATATGTCTCCTATCACTGTTGTGGATAATCAACCATTTGATGTCCTCATTGTCTATATCTAAAGTATTGTCCAATCATTAGAAAAATTCTATCCAATATACTTCTTGCCACATCGAGTACACTCCGATACACTTCCTACAACTATCTCAGATCCTCTCTGACTGTCAAACAATTTACCATTCCTTTAACTATTATATGCTCTGCTCATGTCATTTCTTGATATCTTCCTTGTTATATATTGTCTAAATGTTGAAATTGTCAAATCATTCTCTACTAATTTGACACTCTCTACTAATTTAGATAAGTCTTAAATTTTATGTGGGCCTAGCAAATGACTTAGCTCATTCCTGAGTTCTCTAAAAAAATTATAATATTTTTTTTCTATTGTAATAATCAACTATGAAGCACATCACCAATGTAGTAAATTCAACTTCGTACTGCATCACGGTCCTGTTGCCCTGCTCTAACCTCATAAAGGCTTCATGTATTTGTTGTCGAGCTAATGAAGGTTCAAAACAATTCCTAAACACAATCATGAACTCCACCCAAGTAATATTTGCGTTCTTCTTCCCTTGAAATTTCTCCCACTATTATCCTATCTACTATATTTATGCTTCTCTTTCAAATAAAAAGATAGCTAGTGATATCTTTCTGTTATCTTGACACTTTCTATCATTAATAATCAATGATCTGCTGCCTGTAACTTTACAAATCCTTTGAATAATTGGGGATTTAACTTATAAAACATCTGGAGATATTTGTCTTCATCATTATTCTTAATCTATGCTGTCTATTTTGAGTTTCACTTTTAATTTGAGCAATCATATTGATAAGTTGTAACATATTATTAGAAGACACCGGAGATGCAACTGCACTTTGTTCATTCTATACATCTTAATCAGTTGAAACCATTTATCCACTGATATAATTGTCTTTCCTAAATAATCAAGCATATAAATTATAATACTTCATTCACCACTTTCACAATTATAAAAAGTTATTAAAAATTAACTTCTCCATATTTAAAAAATAATGATAATTCCCACTACATTATTATTAATATAAAATGAATTAACAAAGTAAAAATATTTTCTGCTTATCAAAAAGAAAAAATAAGCCAATTGGCTAAAGAGAAGAACTTAAAAGTTCCATCAAAATGACTGACTGTTTCCTCTCTTTTTCTCCCTTGTGCTGACTCATAAGGCCACATGGAAAGCAACACCAAAATCTATCAAATCAGCTACATATTTAATTTCTAATAAATCACAATCCAACAAATGAAGAATTGCATAATCCACCCCATAAAAATAATTGTTAACCATTACCTAACTTTCAAAGTAGTTGAATGTGAAGCTTTTATGTCAAATCTTTACTGTATAGGTTTCATGTAACTTTCACATATTGCAAATCAATTTAAAATATTTGCACTTTTGCACCTCAATGGGCGGATTGAGGGTCGAGCATTAGGAGGCATTTGTCTCTACTAGTTTAGATATGTTGATGATTAGATGGTTCAGCAGACTTCTTCAACATAGTTTTTTTTCTTTTTTGATTTATGATGAAATTATTTACAAAATTAAAAATATATAAGCAACAGCATAAATGTAATGCTCGGGCAAATGTTCAGAAGAACACCAAAGAATTAAAAAAAAAAAAAAACTTCAAATACAAAAAACTCATAAAAAAGACTTGGAATGTCAAATGAGTCACCCAATGGATATAAATTTATGCTTTAGGGGTCTCAGATGCAAACCCGTTTGCCCAAGAAAAAATTATCACGTGTAGTATTCGGACGCATTCGGAGGCCAATCCGGATGTGTCATGTCACCCAAAGCACAGTGTATTGGATGACATGGCGCATCTGAATTGGCCTCCAAACGGTTCCGGACTCCACACGTAATTATCTCTTGCCCAAGGGACCATCCAGGATTTGCAGAATGTGCTAATGAATAGGGTGTATAGGAGACTCATCATATGTAAGTGAAGAATCCTCCCGATCTCTTAATATCCACATATATTTCTCTAGAATAGGAAACATTGGCTATTTTTAAATCCCTCGTAAGTAGCAACCAAGTAAATGTCGAATAGCTTAAAGCATACCGTTTGCGCCAAATATATTTGAACCAACAGACCATACCCAAATCCTCATAATATGAAATTAAAAAGGAGCATGTAAGAAGGTTTTTCACAGCCTTGCCTTTTTCTGCTGTAAGTCTCATATGAGGCGCTATAAGCCATTTTAATAATGCCACAAAGTTAAACAAGAAAGCATGTGAGGAAATTCCATCTTTAGGAAAAAAAAAAAAGATATCATTTCAGAACTTTCAGAACAAGAAAGCATGTGAGGAAATTTTTAAAATAGAGATAATTATTAATTTTTTTATTTCATTAGTCATCTTAAGAAAAAAAATTAAAAATCTCTAAAGTTGATGTTTGAATGTGCGACTTGTTCATGCCCTTTGCCAGCGTGGCGCTTATAGTTGGACTGAAGCTCAGAAAATTGGTCAAAGTTGGTGTTTTGAGCACCAACTTGCCTTTATTTATTCCTTTTTCTTTAAATTAATGATCACAAAATAATAATAATAATAATAATTATTATTATTATTGACAATGTTATTGTACAATTCATAAGAACAAGCAATAACATCAAAATTTTCTGAACATCATGTTGTCATGAGTATTAAAATCAAGCTAGAAAGATGTTATATAAGATAGAGAAATTTACTTCTTAAATAGAACTAAAGTTTTCTACATAAAACTCTCAATAACTTTTCCCTTCAAAATCCAAAATTTCATCTCCTCCCAAGCCTTCTTCGCCTCTCGTGTCAAAATACTAAGAAATTATTACATATAGAGTTCAGATATACCTTTGATATGAACTTCAATCAAAACAGATCACATGTACACAAAATATGTATAATACACATTTGTGTACATAAACGTCCCAATTTTAATTGGAATTTGAAGGAATCCAAGTTCGGTACATAATAATATCTCCAAAACACTAGAATGAAGAAATGGATAAATTATTACATGCAGAGTCCGGATGTAGAGTTATGTTCGGACCTTAATAAAAACGTGACATGTATCTTTGTACACAGTACGTACAAGTTTATGCATAATGTGCATAAATTATCTACATAATTGTTGCGGGCTAGAATATACGCTGTGATAGAGTTAGTGAATTTCCGTCCGAGCGTTATACGAATATTCAACACACAAACAGGAAAGGAAAATAAACACCATGATTTTTACATGGAAAAACCTAAAAAGGAAAAAAACCACGGGGCCTCGCCCAGTTGAAATGATTCCACTAGTGTTTTGTTTAAGATACAAGAGACTGATTCGTCCACCAAGTTAAGACGATCAGATTACAATGAATTTCTCCTGAATTGAGATTCAATTACAAAGTTGTGCAGAGTTCCGGCGTCACCCGAATGTCCGACAGAATTCCGGTGTTATTCAGGAGGGGGGAAGAACTCTGACGGTGGTCGAGGAGGAGCTATTTCTCCCTCTCCTTCTCTCCTTCTTCTCTTCTTCTTGCTTGGGTCCCCTCTCATGAGAAATGAGGGGTTTATTTATAGATTTCCTGGAGTGGCATAGCTTGTAAATAGATGTGAGATCGGGGGCAAATAGGGAGTGGCCGAATGGACGGCTGATATTGAATCCTTCGATTGTGCACCGTTCGTTGGACATTTAAAGGCCTTAGTGATGTCGGAATTTGGCGATCTTGGGCTCGTTGGATTCGTCTCGTCAAGACGTTTGATTCGACTATAAGCTCGTTAAAATCGGAGATCTTTTGATAATTCAAATTGTGGTACAAGCTTTTCGATAGCACTTCGTGCGGCGCTTGATTTGGGCTCATTTGGGCTCGGATTGAGTTGAATTTGGTGTCGTTGGGTTCGTATTTCCGAGACGCTCAGTTTGACTATAAGCTCGCTGAAATCGGAGTTCATATGCTCTTGAATTTAATTTTTGAAGTTTCCGGTTCAGTTTTGCCTTGAGATTCGTGCTTGATCAAAACAATTGGAGAATATATCAATAATATATATACATTTGTACACACTATACATAATTGTATAACTTACGTACATTGTATTGTAGAGACACATGTTACATCTTAATTGGAGTTGGACTTAACCCTTAACTCTAGGGGTTCGTACTCTGCAAGTAATATTTTCCGGAAGAAATGAGGCTGAAATACGATATTTCTCCCTCAAATTAGAGAAATTATTTTATTAGGTGCAGTGTGCAGAGTACGTCCGGAGACCAATAAAAATGCACCACATCATCTTATTGGTGGATATCCAGCTCACTACCCGCACTTGATACCCTTGTGTGTAGATTATTCTCCTGTCCCACTCGGCACGGCACCTAATAATTTCTCCTCAATTTGCCGCCTCCCAAATACTGAAGCCATCATGGAGAAAGAAACGAGGAAAGCGACGGGATCTTACTGGAGAAAATGCGACGATATCTTGCTGGAAAAGGCATCGCGGGACCAGTAAGTTCGTGGGACTTGTGGACGATTGGTGCTTGCAGGAGAACGCATCAACGGGACCGGCGGCATGCGAACAAGAGGAGGAGTTTGAGGTAATTGCGTCTAGCCTTCTCGGTGCTAGATGATAAAAATATTTAAGCAAATTTCATCCTTTCTCACGTAATTTTCGGTACATTTTCCTTTTCGAGTTCTTATGGTTTTCTTTCCCTACTTGCTTCAATTTTCATTTCTTTCTCGGATGAAAATCATCAGATGATTTCAATGATTACCGCAGCATTTCTGAATACACTTACTAATGCAGGTTTTAAACTTTTAATTGAGAATATGAGACTTCTTGCTTAGTCCGATGCTTCATTTATAGGTTCTATGATGCATTTGAGTATGTTCACTTATTTTATTTAACCCTTCTTCCTTATTCTATATGAATTTGTAAGGCTTCATTGAATACATACCATTATATATACTCATGCGGTAAATTGATTTTACCTTTCTTTTAGACTTTTTCGGTGTATTCCAGATGAGTTTGAAATTGAAAAGAACTTGCTTGTGGGATCTTCAGTTTGCTCTATGGATTGAAGGACCATATTCTTCGCCGCAAATCATGCCATGCTAACTTTTAAATTCTTGGCTTTAATTGATTGAGTTGTGCTCCCAAATGTTAGTTATCAATTTATTTTGGTAAGATATATAGTCATATTTGATTGGATCATGTTAAACTCATATAGATCAATATGTTGTGCTGCAAAAATAAATAAAAATCCTGGGAGTATCTTTCTTTCTTCTACTAGATTGTTTTTTGTTTATGAATATAAGCTATTTGTTTACGCTCATTGGAATGTTTTTTTTTTTTTTTCTAATAAGTTAATTTTGAAGTTCATTCAATTAAAGTCTCATTTTTAAGCTTGTCAAGTTGCTCATTAATATGCTCTTTAAGTTTGGTTCGGTTGCCTAACGCTCTGATCAATATGTTTGATAGTTTTTTTTTTTTGTAACTGTGCTTGATAGTTAATAGGCTCAATAAAGCTCATTAGGTTAACTACAATATGAGCTCATTAGTAGGCTTAACTGGCTAATAAATAGCTCGATGGTATGGTTCATTAATCTGTTCAACAAGACTCATTTGTTTTTCAAATGAGTTCCTTGTTTAAAGCTCGATCACTACAGGAAATTCATTTCTTTGCGGCGGAACAATCTGTTGCAAAATAATAGAAATTCGTCTCAAATAATGGTTGGTGGTGGATTTATTTTCTTGTGGTGGATTTGCGACGGAATTGATTCCACCGTTAAAACCCGCATCGCAAAAGTATTTGCAATGGAATAAATCCGTCGCAAATATTTTGCCCAGATATACGACGGAAATTTCTCCGCAAATTACGACGAAAAATACATTGTACATTGTGATAGAAAATCTGTCGCAAAGTCGTCACCATTTGTGATGGATATTTCTGACGCTAATAACGATACTAGATCATCATATCAACGTTTGTGACGGAAATTCTATCACAAATTCACTGGAAACCTGAAACATAAATAATAAAAAAATAGCTCATGCTATCTGTTATTGAACTTTCTAAATGTACAAATTCAAACAGTTTAAAAGCAATAATCAAATGCAATAATAAAAAGCAATAATAATCCAACAATAACATTTCAATAGCTCAAATAAACAACTACATTTCATAAAATTCTGTAGTAGTTATAACAATACTGTTAAAGTTTCAATAGTTTTTATACATCAAAAGAAATAAAATGCATCAAAAATATTTATACATACACTCTAGGAAGAATCTACATCCTTGTTCTCATGCTCGGCCGATGTAGGCGCAAGTTGATTTCGCCAATCTGCTCTCTCAATCTCCTAAGCTCATATAGTATCTGAATGTTCATGTCCGCTTATATTTTTCGGATATTTTGTAACTCAGTTGTAAAGTTAGTCACTTGTTGGCTATATATATAAACTCTCCCGGTTGCCTAAGGAGTAGCTAATAGCAGAAGAGGATTGTCCCTATGCGTAGGATTAGATGCCTATTCCATAAATCCATCCCTTTTATAAATCTGCTCCAAATCTATCACAAAAAATACGACAGACCGAAACCGAAACTTTCGTCGCAATTTCAGAGAAACAATTTTTCATCGCAAAGTCCGTGCAAATATGCCGCAAATTGCCAACTTTCCTATAGTGGATAATTATAATATGAACTGAACTCGATCCAAGCTCAAATTATTTTTGAATGACCATGATTTTAAATGAATCAAACTTTAACACAATCACATAATCTTAAATCAAGCTTGAACTTTGCTTGAACAAGATTTTAGTAAATAAGCTATTTTAATAAACAAGCTCATGCTCGAATAAGCTTCTACTTGGCTCAAATAAGATTGATTCATTTGTAGCTCTCCTTCGCTCTTCTTAAATCTTGAATAAGGACTTACAAAACTATGAGAAATGGCAGTGCGAGAGAGAAAAAATTGGGTGGAGGGAGATGATCGAGTAGGAATTGAGTTGGTGGTTGATGACAACTCCTAGAGCATGATGCATGGTATTAAGTGCAAGGAAGAGGAGATCCTAGTTCTATGTTTGATGACATCGACAGTTTAAGTGTTTTCAAACAAAAGCTCAATTGAGAGGAAGCCAAGGGAAGGGAAGGGAGAAAAAAGTTTCAATACCTTCTCCTTATATCTTCAGTTTAAGACTTTGTTGGTCCCTTGCTTGCTGATTAGTAGTTGTTCGTGCATCTACCAATTCAATGTGAATTCGATCTATCTCTTGACACTATAAAAAAATAGAAGTTATCATTGTAGTTGATTCCGTTCTATATTATGCTAATTGGTTTTCTATGGTTGTCATCTCTTTAATCTTCCCTTCATACTTTCGTTTATATTCTTCTTGAAGATATTTAATCTTCACAAATTCATTATTCCAGTTGTTCAAGGACTGAGTTAGATCAAGTTCAATATCCATTCGTCGCAATATCTGAAATAAGAATATGAAATATATGATATATATAAGAAATATATTTTTATATATGAAAAGAAAAGCAAGAAAAATAATTATTTACTAATTCATCAGCTCATCGACGTCTGATACATTGATTAGTCAAAATTTTTTCAGGAATATATAATTTTGAAAGACAAACATTTGGAGGAGAATCTTTGCGACCTTTACTACTCGTCATTATTACTACTTTCTTATCTACTTTTTTCTTCTTGTTAGACAAGAGGGGTGGATCATTATTATTTAAGGATCGTTTGGAGGCAATTTTTTGAAGTTTGTGCAGTTACCTCTTGAACTTTTTTCGATTTTTTTAACATAGTCGCATGAGACATTCCCGCATGAATAAACATACCAACTTTGAACAAATGATGCTCTTTTACATATTTATCAAGATAACGTACTGCATATAGGAGATTTTCAACATCAAGCGTATTCATAACTCTCAAAATATCTTCATTTCCAGCATGAATGGGAACTAGCAGTTTTTTAATTTTTCTCACTTCTCTATAAGATTGCAGTCTTTATTCACAAAGAACAATCCACTGGGCCAACTATTTGATGGATCTCTAGTTTGAAGATCTAACCATTAGATCCGAATGTGATACGACTTTGTATATCACATGTAAATTGACCTATTCTCGAGAGGTACTATGGTGTCAAAACTGTTCCACGATCCCTAAAGAAAGCAATCAACCTCACAGCGATTAACATAGCTCTACAAGAAAATTGAGATAAGATGACTCCGCATATTGTTAAAATATTAATTAAATCAAGAGCAGGAGGAAATCGTAAGCCTTCTCATAAACTCATTTCATAAATGGTTAAATATCCCGTTGGAGGAAATCATCCCCGATCAAAATTTTCAAGAGTTTTTACAACAAGATCATTGGGAAAATGAAATTTCTTATGGAATAGTATCAAAGAATCACTAGTGATTGTAAACATTATGCCATCAGCCCTTGCTACCTAGTATGATCTCTTTGAACCATCAATTTGTGCAAGGGGTGGTTGATCATCTTTTGGCATGGGTAGTTTGAGAGGAGAATGGTCACTCATTATCACTTCTTTTACAAAAAGAGGGACACATAAGTTTGATAGGGGATATCGTCTATCCAAGATAGTGGATGCCTCTAATGTAAGAAAAAGTAAAGAATAAAAGGTGAAGAAAAAAAAAAAGACCACTCCTACATAAAGAGGAGCACTGGAGCTTGATAGGAGACATTGCCTAATAAGGCGCCAAGAAACACAAAGATTATTACACAAAGAGGGGCATTATATCTTGAAAGGGGATAACACCTATCCAAAATAGTGGAATGCCTTTAATATAAGAATGAGTAGATAATATGAGAAGAAATGCAAGGAAAGATTGAAGATGAGAAGTGATGCAAAATTCTTCATCTCACATGAGGATATTTATACTTGAAAGGAGATTAAAAGAGTTTCATGAATATAAATGAGATAGTTATGAAATTTTATAGAAAAAACTTATGTGAATTCATGAAAGAGATTTACATGAATTTATGGAGGGAGTTATATGGCTTGAAATAAAAATAAAAGGGAGGGGAACGGTGCACCCATTAAAACTCCAAGAAACGCCGCCATTTTCACATGGCGTGGGCAGCCAGGTGGAGAGGCGCAAGCAGCGGCACGACAATGCGAGCAGCCAGGCGGATCACAGGCAGGTGAGGCAACAACAGGCCATCATGGGTAGGCTGCAGTCAGTGGTTGCGGCGGTATGTAGCCGGTCGAATGGTCGGCCCAATGGGCCCAAAAAACATTTGGGCCCACTTTTGGACCCGAATAGGCATATTCCTACATTTTTTGGGCTCTTGAACCTTTTTTTCGATTTCTTAACTCGATTTTTATCATTCTAGGCCCAATGGAGTCTCTGCAATCAAATTCGAATTCATTTGAAGATTTACAACCAAATTCAAAGTCCAACAAAGTCTTTATAATTAATCAACACACTGACTATTATTTCAAAAAATTGGAATAAATTTTCGGACTCCGTAAGCTTTATAAAAATAGGGGGGAAAATGATACGTCACCAAAAATTATCTTGATCTAACATGAATCTCGGGACATATTTGAATTAGAAACCTTCAAATTTTAATTTATGACCATCCAAACGAAGATCTCAACAAACTTATAGTCAAACTAAATGTTTTAATAAACGAATCCAACGACATCAAAATCGGTCCAATCTGAGCCCAAATGAGTATGAATCAAAGGGCCAAAGCATATTTGAAAGATTCTAAACATTAATTGAATAATCAAATGATCTTTGAATATGACATGTTTATAGTCAAATTGATTGGCTCGACGAGACGATTCCAACGAGCCCAATATCATTTAATTCTGACATCATTAAGGCACTTAAATGCTTGATGAAAGTTCTATGATCAAATGAACTAATATGGATCGTTGGATGGAGCACTCTTAATTTATCCTAGATTTCTCCATATTTATGGAGCATATCACTCCCAAAAACCTATAAATAGACACTCATTTGCACATTTGGGAGGGGAAAAAATAGAAGAAGAGAGAACTAGTGAGAGCTCACTTTCATCTTTGAGCCATCGCCGCCGACGACGACCGCCACCAACTATTGTCAACGAAAACCACTGTTACGACCAACGACCAGCTTCAAAATCATGACTTTCTCCAAAATACTAACATGATTTAACCTTGTTGTTGGATATATTTGTCCATCTGTGGACATCAATTTTCTAAAATCCTTCTTGAGTAAATTAAGCCTTGTTGTTGGGCATAGATCGTCCATATATGAATATTTGACCTTTATACTCTTCCTTTCTTCAATAGTGAAGAAATGAGGATCTTTGTATCACTTACTACATAGTGGATTTTGCAACTGCACTAGGCCCTGTGATTTTTTCCCTTGGTCTTATCATTTTTATTTGTTTGTGAAAAATATTTGTACACCACTAAGACGTGAAACATATACTCTACCGACTCAAATTTTATAGCACGGTAAATACTTGATGTAGTAAGTTCTTGAATTCGGCAAATTTAACCTCTTAATTACCGCGCAATTTAATGGAGAAATGTCCGTGTCCAAGCTTCGAGCGGCAAGTTGTTATCTTTGTTGAAGTTTATTTTCAATTTATATTATATTTCAGATTGATTGGCTCCAATTTTAACTTTGGCAACTAAATCTTAATAGCTTCATCTTTTATGATTAGTTTTCTTTTCCGTTAACTACTTCAACTGAAATTTCTGCTTATATTACGATGCTGTGTATTCTAATGCTGGTGCAGATTTCTTCCATTGTAGCTATAACTTTCATTTTTGCAAAACTTTGAAGCTCTTTCATGGAGCTAACTTACAAGACATAAAGTTTCTGTACTACCACTTTAAAAATAAGCAAAGATAAGCAAAGTTTCTGGGCTTCCACTTCTCATTATCCCACTAACAAGCTTCTGTACCACCACTTAAAAATAAGCAAAGATAAGAATTAACTGATTAAGATAAATCATCAACCAAATCTTCGAAATTTTTCATTATGAGATAATTAAAGCTGCTTGAAGTATCTCCGAATTAGTGTAGAATCATCCTTGATGGCTCCATATGCTTTTCTGAGAGATGGAAATTCTTCTCTAGCTCATCCAACCCTTCCAGCATCATGAATTATGTTTCCAAACTTCACAGAATTTAAAAGTTATCTTATCAAATAGTTTCAAGATTTAACACCTTTAGTATTTAGCAAATTCAGATTTACAGAATCTACTAAATCCTACTAAAGTTAAACTCCAAACAGCCTCTTTGAGTTGATGAATGCAAAAGGTTGCACTTTGTTGCTTGTATTTGATTTATTTAACTTTTGTGTGTGTTCTTTCCCTTTATTTCTATCTTTAATGGATTCATGATAAACTTACATTTTTTTGTTCAACCTAAGCAGCTTCATAATGCACAGTATACCTAAATCACTGGATGTGAAAAAGAGCCTTGATCTCATAATCTTTCAAGAATTTTAGTTTTACCATTTACTTGATTTTAAGGATACGTTAAAAGGTTGTAGCAGCTCCAGTGACAGATAAGATTAGAGTGAGTTGCCTTGGATGGTTTGCACATATAAAACGTCAGCCTTCCGACGACACAGTCAGGAGAGTAGATGTCTTGAATTTGGCCTATATTAAGAAAGGTTGAGGTAGACCTAAAAAGACCTAGGTAGAAAATATTAGGAATGATTTTTTTATTAAAATTTAAATGAGAATTTGATGCTTAACCGGGCACAATTGAGAAAGTATGTTCCCGAGTGTTTAACTTTTTTCTTATCTAATTTCCTTATTAAAGTTTATTGCTAAGGTTCTCAATTCAATATGTCACATATAGCATTGCATTCGAGTTCAGGTTAGCTTGGGCCAATACTGCTGCAGTGCAGCCTAATACGGGAAGACATTGCATTTGATAATCGGACTAAGCCACGCAGTTTTCTTGGCAGAATCAGGCCTCGAGGATTAATGGAAAAAATGGCAATAATCCTCCTATGCCCAAATCTAGTTCCTCTTGGTTGTGAAAGCTGGTCTTGCGACAGATAAGAAAAGCAAGTTTCAAGCAGTGATTCCCATCATGAAGCCACTTCTTGATTGCATTGAAAATCATACCATTTGTGGTTAAGGGCATCTCCAAATGAAAATCTCATTTTTCACTCCAAAATACAGTGAAATTAAAAAATGGCATGATTCATCTACAATCAAACTCCATTTTGCTTCCTTCGTAGAAGGTAACCGTCTTTCTCATTTTTCACACGTTTCTTCTGCAATTCCGATAGGGAGAAAAATAACGCAAGTGAACAGCGCAACGTCAATATTTGCGTCGCACGGTTCACCCGCAATCAAATATCGGAAGTTTTATCATTCGGCTGGAGCTCGCGAGCGATGTCATTCATGCTTTTGGAGTTCGGTTGGAGAAGGCCTACAAAGAACTAATTTTGGCGATCTATTTTGTAATTGTGACAGGTTTATCCTTTTACTTTGACCATCAAAGGGTAAAGTCTTCATCTTCTAATGATCTTTTTACGGAGTTCGATCACTTTAGAAGTTTGCTTTGAGTGTCCCAAAATAGGGAATTACAATTGTAATTAAAGTTGCAGAAGTGTAAAGCTAATCCGAGAATTGTAATAAAAATTGATGTTATTTTGTGAAAATTGATCCCTTATTTATCATATGTATTTTTTATAGTGCTTTCAAATTTTTATTTTTTTTCTCTGCCAACATTGTCATCTGACAAATTAGTGGTGCTCCATTAAAGAATTTTTTAATAATATATACTTTACCCAACATTATCCTTTTTAAAGATCTTTCAAACATAAACAAGTATTCTTCCATGAATTTTCTTTAAAAATAAAGTGATCCTTAAGGCTCTGTCTAGTGAAAATGATTTTCATCCACTTGTTAAAGTTTTTTTTTTCTTTTGTTGAAAAAAATTAGAAGTTTATATCTATAGAAGGTGATATATGAGTCTTAATTATGATTTGATAATCTTTACTTTTTTTTTTTTACTTTGCGTTCTCACTTTCTATTCATCCCCTCTCTCATCTTCAAGTGCAGCAATACATTTTGGAGCTAAACAAAAGGTTATTGCTCATTCTAATGCTTTATAAGTGTTGTGTCCTGGAGTATTCGCGGTGATAGAGAAATATATAGTTTAACGTCTTAGCATTGTACGAAGATCTAGCACACAAGTATATAAGATAGAGGGTGTAGCGTTCATAAGAGATATCAGAATTTTTACGTGGAACCCCCTGAAAAGGGGAAAACCCACGGGGCCTGGCACAGTTTGAATGAATCCAATAGTATTTCCAATCGGTTACAAATGAGGCCCTTCCTTGGGAGAAGGCCTTGACTTGATGTCACAAATGTACATCATATAGAGCACATTACATGGTGGTAGTTACAATAATCAGCATAGATATGTTTGTTTGGTCGGCAGGATCATAGTCGATAGGATAGAAATAAGAAAGATCATAGTAGGCACGAGACTGGTGTTAAAAAGACTGTTGTCTAGCGATTGAGGTCAAAAAGATCATAGTAGGCGACGGAGGTCGGAAGGACCTTAGTCGGAGGAGATAGGGGTCCAAAAGACTATAGTAGTAGGGCAGAACTCTGGTAGAACTATGGGCGCGCGTCAAGTGGTGGTCCAGTAGAAGTCCAGACCTCAAGTGGTGGTCCGGCAAAATTTCGAGCCTCAGATGGTGGTCCGGAAGAACTACGGGCCTTAGGTGGTGGTCTGACATAAATTCAGGCCTCAGTTGGTGGTCTGGCAGAAATCCGAGGCTCAAGTAGTAGTCCGATAGAACACATGGCCTCAAGTTGTGGTCCGATGGAGCTTAGGGCCTCAAGTGGTTGTCCGGCAGAACTCAGGGCCTCAAGTGGTGGTTCGGTGGAACACCAGGCGGTGGTCGAGGAGGAGCGATGAGGCAAGAGCGATCTCCGATCTCTCTCTTGCTCTCTTACTTAGAGCCCCCCTTTCAAGAGAGAGAAGGAGTATATTTATAGATTTTCGAGAGTGTCATAACCCATAAATAGGAGGAGGATCAAGGGCAAATGGGTGGTGATTTGGATGGACGACTGATATTGAATCCCTTGATCGTGGACCGTTCATTAGATATTTGAAGGTCTTCATGATGTCAAAATTCTATGATCTTAGCCTCGTTGGATTCGTCTCGTCAAGCCGCTCAATTCGACTATAAGCATGTCACGTTTGGAAACCGTTTGGTAATCCAAATTGTGGTTTGAACCTTCCAATAGCTCTTCGAATCAGGTCCTCGATTCAGACCCATTTGGGCTCAGATTGAGTCAAATTTTATGTCGTTTGGTTTGTATTTTCGAGACGTTCAGTTCGACTATAAGTTTACTAAAATCGGAGATCGGATGGTCCCAGTTTTAATTTTGGAAGTTTCCAACTGGATTTTGCCTCGTGATTCGTGCCCGATCAAGATAATTCTTTGATGATGTATCAATAAGCTTTAGGCTTCATTTGATTATTATGTACATTTCCTAAAAGATAATTTTTAAACTGTTATTTGAGATAATGAAGTTTTCATACGGAGAATTTACTATTAGTCATCTTTTAAACAATGGTATTCATAACGTGTTTAAGAAAGTAATTTTATCAAACAAATAACTTTTTTCACAGTAAAAACGGAAAAACAAAGGAGCCCTTAGTAAGCATTATAAAACATCGTTTTGTGAGCTATGTTGAAAATATTGAATTCATTAACTTAGATTCTTCAGCTCAATTTGTGATATTTCAAGAGTTCTCCTCTGACTTATTGCCTGACGTGGGTTTTTTTTTTTTTTTTTTTTGGGACATTTAGGCCATTTAAGGCAAACTCATACACACAACGCATACACATAGACTCGAACCCTGAACCTCTTAGTTGGAAGCCTAAGCTCTCAACCAATAGGCCAAGGAGAGTTGTGTCTGACGTGGGTTTCGTTCGGGACGATTTCGCTTTTCTGATGGCAACTATAGCTTTTGTTTGCCCATTATTTTTTACTATTTTCAATAATTTTATAGTTATCTTTATAAAAAATAACATCCATTTCAAAAAAATTCTTAGTAACTTGTGATGCCAGATTTTTCACTTGCAAAGATCAAATGTATCTCCTTTGATCTAAGACTAGTTCTCTCTAAAGCTCCCATGACTACTGTATTTTGGTGACTATCTCAGTTAGGGGTGTCAATTTCGGGTCACGGGTTAGGTTCTGGTCGAATCAGGAACTGACCCGGATTCAAACGGGTCGACACTAACCCAACCCGGGTAGAAAAATGGGTCGGAAATCCGAACCCGGACCCGACCCGGCGGGTTGTCGGGTTGACCCGACACAGGACCCGAAACGCGTGGAAGCGTGCAGGCTGGTGCGCGCGGCGAGCGCGGGTGCCGGGTGCTCGCTCAGGCGAGCGCGCGTGGGCATCCTCGGGCGCGGGGCGTCGACGCTGGCAGACTTTGTCGCGCGGGCAGGTCCGGGTAGCCGCAAGCGGTGTGCGGGCAGGCGGGGCAGCGCGGGCAGTTCAAGTTAAACGGGTTCGCGGGTTGACCCGGCAACCCGCTGGGTCAACCCGAACCCGACCCGTTTTTCGAACGGGTCTAATCCGTAAACTCGAACCCGACCCATTTTGAAATCGAGTAGAGTCCAACCCTGATTTTTCTAATCGGATTCGGTTCAATTTTCGTATCGTGTCAAATATTGACACCCCTAATCTCAGTTATCTAAGCCTTGTGATACTTTGTACTGATGGATTTGTTCTTCTTTTCTATTACTATTTTTGATATTTTCTGGCTGCTGCAATTGTGAGGCTGAAATCTTTATTTATATAATACATTGGGTCTGGGCCCTCAGTATTAAAAAAAAAGGAAAAACAGGAACTGAAAACTTAAAATAATAAATGGAAAGAGACATCAGTTTGTGGTTGCAGATCCCCACACGACACCATAAAACTGTACAATATTTAATAATTGCTACGCAATCTGAAAACGCTTCCCATAAAGAATTTGCCACCATAAAATATAAAGCTGCTTAATTATCTTCAAATCCTGAAATAAATACTTTGTCATTCCTGTTACTATCCATATGAGAGTCACAAAGAATTTTGAATTGTAATTATTTTCTTGGGAGCCTCAAAGTCCTATATAAGTGGGTAGATGTAAGTAGGGGTGTCAATTTGGGTCAACGGATTAGGTTCACGTCGAACCCGGAACTGACCTGTCACTATTCGGGTCAACCAAAACCTGACCCGTTTTTAAAAACAGGTCAAGTTTCCGGACCTGAACCCGACCCGATTTGGGTCCGGGTCAACCCGACCTGACACGAATGACCCGAACCTGACCTAAAATTGCTATTTTTTTCTGGTCAAAATCGGGTAAATCTTCGATTTTCGGGTAAAAACGGGTCAATCTCAATTTTCCCGGTCAAATAGGAGTTTTCGTGTCAATTTTGGGTCATTTTCGAGTCATTTTGGGTTGCTGGGTCAACCCGAACCTGACCCGATTTTTTAAACGAGTTGATTTATTAAACCCAAACCTGATCCGTTTCGGGTCCGGGTTGACCCTAACCCGAATTTTTCCGAGTCAGGCTGGGGTCGTGTTTCGGGTCGTGTCAAAAATTGACACCCCCTAGATGTAAGTAAATTTTAGAGATTAATGATAAATATAGAAAGCTCTCATATGATAAAAAATATTAACAAAAGAGGACAATTCTTAATATAATAATAGTTTTTTACATATATTTTTAATATTTTTTTGATATAATAATAGTTAGTGGTGGCACTACTGCATTGGCTTATCACAATTATTATTTTGAATTGATGGCTATTTATTTATTAGTTTAGGACCTCTGATATTTTAAATATGAAAGTTTTTGGATATGAGGATATACTTATTAAATTTAATTTAATTATAATAAGCTATTAAATCATTAAATTTATTTTTAAATAAGTATAATAATTTTTATTATATTCATCTCAAAATAAATCTAATAACTGTAAAATTCAATCTGAGCAAAAAATTGATAAGATATCTGTAGATATTTTTTTTCTATTTCAACATCTTATTAATTTCAACTTAACGAATCATTCAATTATTTCTTTTGAAATTTATATTAAATTTATTTTAAAATAAACCAAGAAATTTAAACTATATCTTAATAAAAATTCTCTCGAAATATCTAAAAAAATTCATTTAATAAATGAATTTGATCATGCTCAAAGCTGCTCTGACCCATATGAGTATGCAACTTTGTTTGTCCATTCAAACCAGATACCAATAAATTTAAGCTTGTATAAGGCCAAAAACTGAGAAATTATTCAGTATGGAGACCGGATGCAAAACGTCCTCTGAAGACCAGCAAAAATGCGTCCCATCAGCGATATCGAGCTGCGGTACCGAGCACAGGATGACATAGCGCATTCTGATTAGTCTCTGGACAACATTGGACGAATAATTTTTCTCAAAAACTTCCCCAATGCCAAGAAAGGAAAAAAAGAGTTCGTGCCCATTATCAATGATTCAGTAATCACAGGCTCCGTTAGTTAAGTGTCCCCCACTTTTACAAGCATGGAGAGCTGGACAACTGCCCTAAGAAAGTGACTCATTAATGACAGCACATATATATAACTATTATAGAGTTCTCGAGCTCCACGCTCTTTGCCACAGAACTTGTCTCTTGCGATTTTTTTATACTTTTCGTGATTTTTAGGCTTTAGATTTTATAAAGAAAATAGATTTCCGAAGTTATTTAAGAAATTGCTCAGAATCAGCTAAGGTAATGAGTAGTCAGATGCATCATGCATGGTTATATAAATGGAGACCTATATCTGATCACTTGGATTCTAGCTAAGACATTTGACTCTAGGAAAATCATGAGCACCTTATATTCTTCATGTTCCAAGGTTATTTTTAGGACCACCTCATTCTTCATGGTCTGAGAAATCATATTTTCTAACATCTTGTTCATCTATTTTTGATAGTTTAGTGAGAAGATGAATTCTTCCATTTTATTATTCTCAGTCAATTTATTTTACCTCCAAAAAACTCATTTTCCACTCTAAAATACAGTAAGATTTCAAAATATCATAATTCATATCCAATCGAACTTCGTTTCTTTCTTATTTCACGCGCTTCCTGTGAAGGAAACAATCTCTCTCATCTTTCGCGCTCTTTTTTCGACAAATTCTGCAACTCAATTTTTTGGCGTTAGGTGAACAGCCTGACTCCAATATTGGCGTCGCACTGTTCTCATACCGAATTTTTATATGAGATTTGGAGTTCTAATGCAGCGAATGACATATGATATACGGTGGTATACAGTTCTGTTGAAGATGGTCTAACTCATAGCTATAAATATAACCTATTTATAGTTGAACCACATCAATCCTAATATTCTTGTCTCCATATTATTTCATTATTCATTTGTCGCATTTACGATCGTAGTGCTAGTTTCATTTAGTTTAGTCAATTGGTGAGAGTTTAATTACATATGTTTTAAGATTTTAAATATGATTAGATGTGCCTTTAGCATGCTTGATATTACTGAAAAACTTTTATTAAAAAAATGATTAGAGATAAAATGGCCTCTCATATATAAAGATAGCTGAAATTTAAGATTGAAAAAAGAGTTCATAGCTAAAATGATATAAGAGTTAGATTGTTAGGAAGCTAATACTAATTTATTTGAGTCAATTGAAGCTCATGATATTTTATCCTCCTGACAGCTTTTCTAAACCTTCTAGACTATATAAGCTGCTGCTACATCGCTCAGTAAGATATCAGATCTCTCTAAAAAAATCTGTGGCGGGCTTCTACTATGTGTGCACATGGAATTGTCCAACCATTGAGGCTTTCACACTGAATATGTTGGATAGTGTGGGCAACTTTCTGCAATGCGCAGAGAGAGAAGGAAATTTTTTAAGAGCTTTTTTTTATAAAACAGTTATTATTTTATTTGATTCTCTCTCTTTATTTTTTGAAAAAAAATTATATATGAGGAGCAACAATATTTATAATATAACTTATACTATATTGTCTTAACTATAACAAAATTAATGTCCAATTTTTTTATACAAAAATAGTCCAATTTTTTTATACAAAAATATTTCTTGTAGGTGTATAACTCTTTTACAAATGCTACAACCGCATCAAACATATTCTAAGGCTTTATTTGGGACAGTTTTTGGTCATTATTTTTCGTTGGTTTGAAGAATTTTTTGTACTAAGAAGTTGTAGAAAGCACTATGAAAAATGTCCCAAATAAAACTTAAATTGCTAAAAAAATGAACTTATAAAAAAAAAACTTATTTAAGGTTCCATCTGATACTGTTTTTTTATAGCTTTCTAAAGTAACTTTCTAATATAAAAAATTTATAGTTAAAAAAATTTTTGTGCTAGAAAATCACTTTAGAAAACAATAAGAAAAGTGTCTCAAACGAGACCTAAGTCGCATTCATTGTGACATCAAAATCATTTGTCTAAATTAAAAAAAAAATCAATTTTATAAGATAAAGAAATTCATCTTCAACCAAAAATATATGAAGAAATCCTCCTAATTGAGTTACTGTTGTTCAAGCTCTGTATTTGATGAGGTTTATATATTCATCCATTGCGTTAAATTGTAGATTCAATCAAAGAAGAAATTATTCTGTGCGGAGGCCGGATACAGAATGTCGTCCGGAGATCAACTAGAATGTGTCACATTAACTGTACCAACCCGTGGTACTGAACGATATCGAATGAGAGGTTACGTGGCGTATTCTTATTAGTCTCCAGACAACATAATATTTGACATCCACACTGAATAATTAATCCAACGAAAGAGCCAAAACAAGCAGCTGTATTTGTTTTCCCCTTCCTTTTTCTTGACGTCGACAACTTAATAAATAATAGTTTGTCATTTAATTACAAATACAGAAGCTTGTACAGTACGCCCAAAATCACATGGACTATTTAGTACCGCAATCAGGAAAGTTCAAATAATGGTAGCATAAATCACTTTCGCTGGGCAGACCCCATTTGCCCAGCTAGCTTTCGCCAGAATAAGCTAATGATATATATTTTCTTATATATTTATTGTTGCGTGAGGATCACAATGATGATGTTTCAACGCATATGCTCTGCTACTGTACTTCTAACATTTTTGTTTTTTTGGGACGTATAGGTAAATTCAATCAAATTCATGTTCATATCCCATATGAAAGACTTTAAATTCAATACATATTAGTTGATAGTCAAAGCTCTCAATCAACACGTAAAAATGAGCTGCATTTCTAACATTTATCGGATAAGCGGCGTTAAAAATATTGTAGAAAACAAAAAAAAATACAAATAAGCCTGATGTCGCATCAACAGAGCCGTGCCAGAGCTCCTTACGCGACACACAAGTTATAACTTTTATGTTTGGGTCATTTACACTAATTAAGATAAATTCACACACACATCATATACGTAATGCATAAGAATAAAATCCAAACCTCCTAGTTGATATCTTAAGATCCTAACAAATATATCAAAATAAATTGCGTTGTGTTGAATTTTGCCTGCACGTGATTCTCATCACTGTGTTTGAGGTTTTTTATTTTTTTTTAATTAAAATATTTTTTATCAATTAATGGAAAAACAACTCAACAACAAAAAAATAGAAATAAAAAATAAATAAATATATGGTGAAAATGAACTAGATATCAATGAAGAAATATTCATTTAGCCCAAGAGGAGAAGTCCTAGTGGTCCTTATTCAAATTGTTTCATTTAAATATCAGTAAAGTTGCTTTGACATTTTATGTATAAACCAGATGAGAGATGGTCGAAAGTTGGGCCCTTACAATGAAATAATGGATAATATCAGCTTACTGCTCCTCATAATTTTTGCTAGGGGATGTCCAAAATTTTAGGTGTGCACTATAGCTTGTGGCAAAAAAATTTTGCAAGAAGAACAGTATGAATGAACATCTTCAAATTCTATTTTCAGTTATTAGCCACAATATAATTAGTAGAATCAATCCAAATCTCCTTCTCTAAATCAAAAGTAACACCCATTTCAAGATAAGTGTTGGTTTACTTTAAAAGGAGGGCAAGTTACAATGAGTTGGTATATGATCTTATTGAAAATATATGGTAAATCAAGAATAGGAGACATGCTAAAAATCATGAACTTCTTCCCCATTTTTACATTTGAAAAAAAAAGGGAGAACAAGTTGAGTAGATGCTACCATGAACCAACTCAATGCAAACTACTATAGGTGGCAAGTCGCGTCATGTTAAACCCATAACAATTTATTTAATTCCAAAAATCTATTTGCATGGCTTTTTTATTTAATTTTCTTCAGTATTCACTAGCATGACATTTTCTATATCATCAAAGAAAAAGTAAATTTTTATATTAACTTCTTTTCATTTTTTTTTTCCCTTTGTTAGTTTGCATTCATCTTTATTTACTTGTAAAAGGAGTAAAGATCCATAAATATAAGTATTTGATGCTCATAAATTGTGTTGACAAATTGATCTATGCAAAAGAAAGGAGAATTTTCCTTTTGGTAGGCTGGTGTAAAATTAGTGAAATCTCACACATTTTTCAAGTCTCATTGGCATTCTTGACCACTAGGGCGTTTGCTAACCGAACAATGTAATGCACTTCAAATATGAACTTGGAAAGTATAAGTTTATCAACCACACGTTCTATTACTTCTCAAAAATTTGGACCAAAATTTCACTCTTCTAAATAACCAACTTGAATGTTGGATCCACCTTGAGAGATTACATGATTATGAAGAGGTTAATACCAATAATATATGTAGGGCTCTAAGAAATGAAATATTGATTCTAATATAAGAAGTCCTTATAGTATTAATTCTCTTTTTTAATCTGAGAGTAGAGACTCAACATTTACTATTTACTATTTATAAATGATGCACCTTTAATAAAAAAAAATGGCAATGCCCTTAATAAGAGAGAAACTATAGATTATGTCATCATCTCGAATGTGATATATATATATATATATATATATATATATATATATATATATATATATATATATATGAGATTGTTTTTTTAGAAACAAGGCTGATATGATTGAGACTGATTCCTATAAGTTTGACTTACAATACTTGATAGGAAAAAATATCATATGTAGTCAGATGTCCTATCTTACTTGTATTGGTTATATATCAATATATTTCTTGCATATTCATATGATATGAGTATATATGATAGATTGCACATATGGCATGCCATAATATGATCTACACATGATACATGAGATGCCTGATTTAGATACATGATATGATTGATAAGACTTATACAAGAGTGTGTGTGTGTATATATATATATATATATATATATATATATATATATATATATATATATATATATATATATATATATATATATATATATATATATGAATCCCATATTATGAATTATATGATATGCATAATATGTTATGTTGCACTGCATTAAGTAAAATAGCATTGAACATGATTAAAAATGTGCATACATAACATAACACTGTACGTCATGCATGTGAGAATAATAGGTGTAAAAATTAAAAAGAAAAGTGTGAAAATTTCTTAAGAGAACATATGAACTAAACTATTTTGTAACTTATATGTATAGAAATGATAGAACCTATTGAGTTTTATTACACTATTAATTAATCACTGCTCATTAGACAATATTATACATATTATTATTGCTCATATGACCTAATATTATTTATGATGACTACCACATGCTTTTATATATAGTTACATGCATGTCATGCTAATATTGATTGAATGATTACATACATACTATTTTTATTTTCATGCATTAATTTCAATAGTAGGTTTTGATAGTCTACCGAGCTGTTAGCCCGTTTTGTGGTTTTAATTTTTTTTTTAAGAATGGGACATGATCCATTAGAGTGAGATTAAACAGGATTCATATTTTTTTTTTATTCTTTTAAAATTAGGAGTAAAAAGATAATATGATTGATGTATTAATGGAACTCCTAATTATTATACATAAATTTTAAGGAATGAGCATAGTTTTACATTTTGATGTATATGATTATTAGTTGCATCGGCCGAGCTAAATTATGTTGATAGATTATTAGTAGCTATAGTAGTTCAATTAGGGATTAAAATAAGTTTTTTTTTTTCAAAATTGATATTTGGGCATGACACATACAACAAAATCCAAATCTTAAATTTTTCACATTTTTTCCAATCCCAAACATTCGCTATTATATATATTCCCTATTCAACATTCTAAGACTCATAAGTAACAATTAACTTAAAAAGCGAGGATTAGTTATCGAAAATTATTTAGTTCTGACATTGGATATTACTGGTGGCCCTCCAATAGATGCATTAATTCGGTTGCTCATTTGATTATTATCTCTAGCTTTTATGTTTGCTAACCATCAGTTGGGTCTAAAAAATAAAAAAACCATCAGTTGGGTCAATGTCACATAGATCGGTTGAACCAAGATAAAGTGACTAAGGCAATCCTATCAAATCAGCCTCTTAATTTACTCCAATTATTTGCATGCCTCATGAGTGGTATACTTATGGATCCAATGGAAGTAGAAGTACCGATCAAGATTCCAAAACTTCAATGCAGCCTTAAATATGTTTTTTGCTTTAATTAGAGAAAAAGAAGAGAAAATCCCTCCACAAAAATATTCAAGTAATTTAAGCTATATTTTTTTTCATAATTAATATACAGATTCTCACTATGGTATAATCATCCATTACCGACGACTTTTATGCGGTCTAATTATTCAAAATGATTTTACTGTAGTATGTTTCCCTCAAATTTTCTAATTTTTTTTTATTTAATTGTATTTATTTCTTTCTTTTGCATTTTTTAATAACATATATTTTAATGATAAAAAAATATTTTTTTAATGTTGATACGACATCATGAAATTATCTTAATTGGGCACAAATCTCGAGGCAAAATCAGTTCGGAAACTTCAAAAATTAAATTCGAGAGCATATGAACTCCAATTTCACCGATCTTACAGTCAAACTGAGCGTCTCGGAAATACGAATCCAAGTATCCAACGACACCAAATTCGACCCAATCCGAGCCCAAATGAGTCCGAATCAAGGACTCGAAGCACTGTTGGAAGCTTCAAACCGCAATTTGAGTTACCAAACGGTCTCCGATTTTAACGAGCTTATACTCGAATCGAACGGCTCGACGAGACGAATCCAACGAGCCCAAGATCGCCGAATTCTGACATCATTAAAGCCTTCAAATATCCAACGAACGGTGCATGATCAAAGGATTCGATATCGACCGTCCATTAAAAACAGTCCCAATTCGCCTTTGATCTCACGCCTATTTACGGGCTATGCCACTCCAGAAAAACTATAAATAGAGCCCTCATTCTACACCAAGGGGACTGAAATGAAGAGAGAGAAGAAGAAGGAAAAGCGGAAAAGGCAATTCCTCTCCTCCTCGACCACCGCCGGAGCTCTTCCCGCCGCCTGAATACGCCGGAACTCTGCCGGATTTTCGGGAAACGCCGGGAATTTGCAGAACTTTGTAAACTTCCTGGAAGAAATAAATTGTATTCTGATTGTCCCGACTTGTGGGACGAATCAGCCATTTGTAATCTACAAAAACACTAGTGGAACTTTGCAACTGGGCGAGGCCCCGTGGTTTTTTCCCTTTTTGGGTTTTCCACGTAAAAACTCTGATGTTCGTTTCTCTTTTCTGTTTGTGTGCAGAATACTCGTGCAATGCTAAGACGAATATTTTCTAACTCTACTGCCGCCTATATTCTAGCACGCAACAAATGTTAACAGCCTTCTCTCTTTTTTTAATCAATCTCTAAGAAGTTATATTTATCCAGTTTTTCTTTAATATCATTTAATTATTGAAAATTATATCCAATAATTATCAAATTTACAATATTAACTATATTTAAACAATTAATATTAATACATACATATAAGCAAAAAATAGATTCATAGGGCGGAAAATAGTTAAAGCCCGGCCACCTCATTTATATGAGAAGAAAAACTAATATCTATTGCATATAAAAAATAATTATTCAATATATAATTTTATAAATAAATTAATAATAATAATAATACACAATCAATTGTGTTCTAAAAAAAATTTAGTTTTTTAATCATTCTCTTTTTATAAGCACTTTCTTTTAGCCGTGACCAGTATAGCATTTTCTTTTTTTTTTTTCCTTCGCTCTGTATACTCTTTATACTCTTTACCCTTAACATCCAACTTAGCTGAAGCTCTCCACTCTGTAGATCTCCATACCTCTTGGTGATGTAATAATATTCGCTCTTCCCATCTTTCTCCCTCTGCCATCTCCTCCACTTCTCTCTCATAACCCAAAATCCAGCTTCCTCCCATCAGTCCCATGCTTCCTCTACAACAGATCACATCACCTCCCTTTCTTCCCTAAAACAACTCACATATATCAAACATAAACCCTAATATGTCGGCGGCGGAAGGCGGCGCCTGTGGCGACGGTAGGCCGAGCAGATACGAGTCGCAGAAGCGCCGCGATTGGAACACGTTCGGCCAATATCTACGAAACCACCGCCCGCCGCTCGAGCTGTCGCGTTGCAGCGGCGCGCACGTGCTTGAATTCCTGAGATACTTAGATCAGTTCGGGAAGACGAAAGTCCACGCCCCGGGCTGCCCCTTTTTCGGCCAGCCCTGCCCGCCTGGCCCCTGCTCCTGCCCGCTCCGACAAGCTTGGGGCAGCCTCGACGCGCTCGTGGGCCGCCTCCGCGCTGCCTTTGAAGAAAACGGCGGCCGACCGGAGGCGAACCCGTTCGCAGCTCGAGCCGTCCGGCTTTACCTACGCGACCTTCGAGACTCCCAGGCTAAAGCTCGCGGGGTTGCTTATGATAAGAAAAAGAGGAAGAGGCCGGTTCCACCGCCGCCGGCTTCAGCTTCCACTGCGGTTGACTTCGATTCATGTCAGCAGCATCATGAGTATGATAGTATATTGATGATTCCTGGCGGCGTTAGCGGCGGCGGCGGCGGCGCTGGCGCTGGTGTTGATCAAATGGTTTGCGATGGAGAGGTGCACGCTAGTGGAGCTATGATTCCACTATCGGCCTTTCATTAAGTGTCTGTTACTCACTACTTGTGCTTTGGTAGTCGCTGATTTCTTGCTTGTTTCGAGGACTGTTGAGGTCCGAGGAAGAAACTGCGCGCGTGTTAGCTTTGCTTCTTATGATGATAATGTATTGAAGTAAATAATTATTTTGAAACTTTATGATAATGAATCAATGATGTCTGAAATATACACGATATATTTTATGAATTGATTTTGATATCTTAATTAGGGTTCTTCATAACAGTTGGTAACATTTTGAACTGTTGAAATTTCTGATGGATTTTGTAAGAGCTTTTTTAAGTAATAACTACAAGACGTGAAGAGGTTTGCGCTTTTTATCTTACTATCATTCAGTGATTTGCTGTTTCTTTTGAGTTTTTTTCTCCATTAAGTTTCAGAGAAAATAAAATAAGAGGGTTTTCTACTTTTCTTGATGTGCAGTAGAGTAAAGTTTACTTAATTATATAAAGGGTTTTCTTGTTGCTTTTTTTATTATAAAGTTAGTATTGGTATTTTTTTCCTGATTGTGAAATACTTTAAGAGTGGAAGACTATGGTTTGGGTATACTTGGTTGGAAGGATCAAAGGCTCTGTCACTGTAAGAAAAAATTATTTCTTAGTATTTTTGAAAGACTTTCTCACAAAAACTTTTATAGCAGTTTCAAAATCGCTGCACGCCAACGGGTTTTTGCAGCCGGAGGAGAAGATTTCAAGGTGAGGATATATAATAAGGTCTAGCTAGCCTTGAAATTCAGCATTGTAGTTTCTGGTTTCGTTTCTGATCGATGACTCAGTGATTCAGTCAGTAATGATTTTACAGGAGAAGTGCTGGAACTTCATGGCATGGAGATTTGCGAAAGTTACTTGGTTTTTCTTTTGAGAGAATTTCTTTTATCTGTATTATTCTATTTTATTTTATAAATGTGTTACGCTATAAATTAAACATAAATGTATGGAAAAATTCAGAGAAAAAATATGGATTAGATCATAAGAAAATCTCTAGCTATTTTATCAGATAATTTCTTTTTTCTTAGCTAGCCAATTGAGTACTTGATGGTTCTTTAATTAGCAGCAATTCGAGCTTAGTTTGGCGAAAGATAAATAGGAGATTTGGTGTAGGTTAGAGTGGATTCAATTCTGAGTCTGTTTATTTTAGTTATATTTGGCATTCTTGATATTGCTTTGCTGTTCTAATTTTAAATTTTTAAAAAATTATCTCTTAGATATATTGATGCAAAATGCAACCAGACTAACTAGAGGATTTTAAAACTTTAAAATTTGTGCTAAGATTAATATATATATATGTATACTTTAGAATATAATAATTAATATTAATTTTAATATACATTCAAAAAACTAAAGTTATAATATATATATATATATATATATATATATATATATATATATATATAGCTCAAACTACTTCTAAAGTTTGTAATGGTTAAGACTCTTATGGAATGGAATGTGAGGGGGGGGGGGGGGGGGGGGGGGGGGGGGGGGGGGATGAATCGAGAGTTAGAGTTAGAAATTTATATAGAGTGTATAACATCCAGTTGTTAGTTTTAATGGATCCGTTTATTTCTTCGGATAAGCTTGATTTTATTGCGCGCTTCTTAGTTGTTAGTTTTAATTTGGATTATGTGGAATAGTAATGTTAGTGTGAATATTCTTGAGATGATTTCCATCAAGTTGTTCATGTTCAAATCTACTTCTTTAACTTTAAATGTAATACTTCTTTTGTTTATGCTGTGTGTACTAGGTTGGGCCAGTTTGCCCTATGGGATCAATTAAATGAGTTTGCTCTGAATTCTAACGGCCCGTGGTGTGTGGGTGGTGATTTTAATATTATTTCCAATGCTCATGAGAGATTGGAGGGAAATCCTCCAAAAAACATTAATGCCATAGAGGATTTCAACTCTTTGATTAATGATTGCAATTTACACGACATTGGCTTTTTGGGGGTACTTTTACTTGGAGTAGAGGCAATTTATGGTAAAGACTTGATAGGATATTATTCAATAATGATTGGATTGCTGATTTTCATATAACTCATGTGGAACATTTGAGTAGAGCTAGCTCTGCTCATGCTTTATAACTTTTGACTATTAATGATAATAGGATTAATATTCTGTCCTTCTGCTTTAAAATTTTAAAATATGTGGTTATCTCATCATGATTTCATGAATGTGATTCATAATAACTGAATTGCCCCTATTTTTCCTAATAATAATATTATTGGTATGTCTAAATTATGGGCCAAGATGAGTAGGTTGAAACATGTTCTAAGATGGTGGAATAAAAATGTTTACAAAAATAGTGTTACTAATATTAAGGAGGCTGAAAATGATGTGATTGAGTTAGATAAGGTGTATTTGGATAATCTTAATATTGACAATCTTTCTGCTCTTAATGATGCTAAAGTTAATATTTTTCAATCGTAATATCAAGAGAAAATTTATTGAAGGAAGAAAGCTACCTCTAAAATCATTATGGATGCGAATAGGAATATGAAGTATTTTCATACAATGGCTAATAAAAAAAGGATTATAAATCATATATTCAAATTTGTTAACAATGATAGGAGGGTTTTGGATAATGATGATTTAATCTTCAATTCTGGGGTGGAACACTTTAAAAACATATTCAATAATAATGTTAACACTATTCCTATTATTAATCCTTATGTTTTTTTTTTTGGACATTTAGGCCATTTAAGGCAAACTCACACACACAACGCATACACATAGACTCGAACTCTGAACCTCTTAGTTGAAAACCTAAGCTCTCAACCAATAGGCCAAGGAGAGTTGTGTGTTCCTTATGTTGTTCCTCAAAGTATTACTGACAGTGACAATCATTTGCTTATTCAACCTCCGTTTGAGGAAGAAATTTCGAATGTTATAAAGGATATGAATAACGATTTCGTTGCTGGGCCTGATGGTTTCACCACTAAATTCTTTGTGAAAACTTAGAATATCATTAAGTTGGATATGTTGGAAGCTATTAATATTTTTTTTCTGGTAACCCCTATCCTAAATTTTTTTCTTCTACTAATATTGTCTTAATTTCTAAAAATAAGGTTACCAATAATTGGAATGATTTTAGACTTATTAGTTTTTGTTTCTTCTTTAATAAGCTTATTTCTAAAATTATTTTTACTAGACTGGTTAATATTTTGCCTAGAATTATTTTTTTTTTTAATTTTTTTTTACTTGGAAACCCACGGAAGGGCCTACGCGTTAATTTAATAGAAAAGTACAAGTCCTTAAGGGGACATTCAGCTCACTAAAGCTCGACAGAGCTACAATATCAGAAATTAAAGAAAAAACCTAGGAGCCGAAGACCCCATCTAGAGTTAATACAAAATTGCCTAGAAACAATCTAAGGCGACGCTGATAAAGCGTCCAAAAATTAAAGACCAAAATGTAATCGTTTAACCCAGTCTTTTCAAAACTACCAGCTTGAACGCTGCAAAAATTCTGCAAAAAGGAGCAAAAATTTCCCAAAAAAAGTGCAGTAACCCAAAATAAAAACACAAAGAGACTTACCTGTAGTCAAATCCTGTAAAATAACCCACAAGATCAACCTGAAAAACTTAGTAACCAAAGTAATAATATCAGTCCAGTTAACGTAGCCATAAATAAAATTCATGTAGAGGAAAGAGCCAATCTGCAGCATCCTCAGCATAAAATTAACCCAAAAAGCACTAAATAAGTGAAGCAGAGGCAGAAAAACTTTCCAAAGCAAACCCACACCCGAAACCTGGAACTCCGAGAGACAGCAGAAACCCAGGAAAAACCACCATCCATAACTGAAATGCACCATAAATAGAACAAAGAAGAGTAAAAGTAAATACACCTCAATGAATCCTAATATAAGGAAAACCGAGTTTATCCAGATTCACCAAACCCTTTAAAAACTGAGGCAAATTATCCTTCTCAAACACCATCTCATTGTTCAAATTACCCCCAAATTTCGCTAACCAGTCAGCACATGCATTTCCTTTCCTCATGATATGCTTAAAAGAACAAATATTATTTCTTATAATCAAACTGATTTTGTGAAAGGTAGGAGCATTTTTTATAATGTTCTCCTTGCTCAAGAGATCACTCATGATATCAATGCTAAAGTGAAAGGGGGCAATATCATTTTTTAAACTTGATATTACTAAAACTTATGATAACTTGAATTGAAATTTTTTATACAATGTCTTATCTTTATTTAGTTTTAGTCAATCCTTTATTATGCTTATTAAGAATAGTATTGAAAACTTTTACTTTTCAGTTATCATAAATGGGGCGAATCATAGTTGTTTTAAATACTCTCAAGATTTGAGACAAGGTGATCTTTTATCTACCACTCTCTTTATTATTTTTATGGACTATCTTTCCAGGGATTTGGAGGAATTATATTAAAGGTATATGAACCTTCTTTATCATACTGTTGGTGGTATTCTTATTACTCACCTTAGTTTTACTGATGATTTTATTATCTTTTCCAATTGCTCTTTTAATAACATTAAAATTTTAGTTAATTTCTTAGCTGTTTTTCAAAATATGAGTGGTTTGGCTAATAACAAGGATAAAAGCAGATTTATTGTTGCTAAGTCTGTTAATCATGGTAGAATGAATGCTATCAAGAGGATTTTTTATTTTAATTGCATTTTTTTGCCTATTAAGTATTTGGGTACTCCTATTTTTAAAAGTAGAAAAAGACATCAAATTTTTAAAGATATTTTCACTATTTTTCAAAGAAAATTTTATGATTGGACTTCCAACTTCCTCTCTTTTGGTGGTAGGCTTGTGCTTATTAAAAGTGTTTTAAATTCTATTCTTATCTTTATTTTTCATACTTTATAACATATTTCTTCTATTTGCCTTAGATTGGAGAGAATGGTTAATAAGTTTTTTTGAGGATCGAAGAATAATAGTTCATGTATCTATTGGGCTTCTTGGAAGAATGTTTGTGGGGTTTTTAACAAAGGGGGTTTAAAATGCAAGAATAGTTTGGATATTGTTCAGGATTTTTTCATAAATTATGATTTTCTTTTATATCTAAAATCAGTTTGTGAGCTCAGTTTATAAATGTTCAATATTGCAAAGAGCTTCATCCTATAGCTTGTAGTTACAAAAGGTCTGACTCGTTTGTTTGGAAAAGGTTGTGCAACATCAAATGGGAAGCTAAGCAATTTATTCAATGGGGTTTGGTAAACTGTGATATCTTTTTCTGACAAGATAATTGGTTAGGGAATAATTCTAGTGACAGCCTTCTGAATACGCATACTTTGTATAATACTAAGGTTCATAGTTTTATTGAAAATGAGAGTTGGAATGTTAATAAACTTAGGAGGTCATCCCCTTTGATTTAATCATTAGTATCCTGAACAACCCTTTACAATTACATTGTAGTAACAAAATTTTATTCAATATTTCTCCGTCTGGTAAATTTATGTTTAAAAATGTTTGGGATACTATTAGAATTAATTATGACAAATCATTCTATTATTTGGCACAACAATATTCCATTTATTATATTTTTACTTGAAGATGTATTAAAGACTTCCTTCATGTTGACACTTTACTTTGAAAAAAAGGTTTTAGTTTTCCTTCTAAATGTTAATGTTGTTTTAATATTAAAATATTAATCATGTTTTCATTAATGGGAGCATTGCTCAAAAAGTTTGGAATTATTTTCTTGAGATTGCTAATAAAGATAATTTCAACCTTTATAGTAATATATTTTGTCTATCTTAGAGGTTTGGGTGGCTAATACTAAAGGTCATATCTACCAGTTATTGCCGGTCCTTATTATGTGGTTCCTTTGGAGGGCTAGAAATGACACCAAGCATAATGAGATTAGAATGGATGCCAATCATATTATTGCTAATGTGAGAAACAAAAGATTTACAACTTCATTCTGCTTATCTTATTACTGTTAAGAATTTTAAGAAATTGTTTAGATTTGGCTTTGAAGTTTGGCATATATATTAATATTGAGCTGTTAAAACCGAGAGAGTTGTGAGATGGATCAAATCTACTACTCCTCTTTTTTTAAACTTAATTCTGATGGTTTGGTTGGGATCTTTATTGCGGGTGTGGGTGGCATTATTCGTAATCAGTTGGGTGACGTTATTGTTGCTTATGCTGCTCCTTTAATTCTTTGTAACATCATTACTGCTGAACTTATGAGCTTGTCTCATGGCCTTGACATTTGTTATAGGTGGGGGATTACTAATGTGTCTATTGAGGTGGATGCTTTGCTTTTAATTCGGATCATTCAAAACGAGGTTACAAGACACCCACATAATTTATATATTATTAGAAGAATTAAACATTTTCTTTTTGCCCTTAATTATACTATTGCTCATATGTATCGGGAAGGTAATGCCTGTGCATATTGGTTGGCCAAATTTGAGTGTCAACTTGAGGCTACTCAGGAGTTTGTTGATTCTAATTTATCCTTTCTCTTGAGAGGTTTGGTTAAGTTAGACATACTTGGATTACCTTATATTCGGCTTGGCTGATGGGTTCTTTGTTTATGTTTTTTGGTTATTTGTTTGAAAATCTCTATGGTTCCCTGTTTATGGTGTATGTTGTTTAGATCTAGTCATCCTTACAGTATGCTGGTAGTATTTCTATCCTATTCTCTTTAGTATTGTTGTTGGGGAAGATCTGGTGGGCTTCCTCCCTTATGTATTGGCCGCCTCGGTTTACTTTCATTTTGTTTTTATTTAGCTAGCTGGTGGGTGGGTGGTTTTGTGAGACCTCGTTCCCTTACTATTCCTCTCTGATTTGGATTTTTCTCTCAGGATCGTCCAGGACGATTTTAGATCTGGGAACCGTCCAGGACGATTTTTCTGGTCTGATCGTCCCGGGACGATTTGGCGATCGGCCGGGCCGATCAGACAAATGATATATGAGAATGAGATCGTTTGGAGGAGAGAGAAAATCATTTTATAAAAATATCAGATATTTTGAGGAGAGAGAAAAAGAAAGGGAAAAAGAGGAAACCTGGTTTTAGAGGCCGCGGAGCGCTTTTCGTCCGACGCTGCTGTTGGGAAAAGTGAAGATCTCGTGGTAAGGACTCTGAACCCTATTTCTGTTTTCAAAGATATTGAGTTTTGACCGAGTTGTGATTTGTTTTGTGTTTTCGTAATCGACTTTTCGACGTGATTTCTTATTGGCACAACTTTCACCGCACAACTTTTAGTATGTTATAGATACGATTATTGTACACGATTTGACTGTATTCTACGAAGATTTTACCGGTCAGAATTGATTCTACGCGATTTTAATCGAATAGAAAAATATCAGGACTTGATTTGATTTGATTTCTATAGACTAATAGTCTTGTATTGATGTTATAGATATTCTACTGTAATTTGGAAGAATTTGGAAATTGTGTCTTTTTGCAGGATTTTTGTGTAAATTTGACCGACTACCGTCACGCTGCCCGATTTTCGTAGATTTTTCTGATTTGCTTGGAATGGATAGATTAGATTGATGTGCTTATGATTATTGATATGATTGTTATAGATTGCATAATATTGATTATTGAATTGATTATTAAATTGATTATTGATACTGGGAAACACGTATAGCCTGGTTGAACATTGGTTGGAGATTG
The DNA here is from genome assembly GCA_019514585.1 of Dendrobium officinale. Classification (NCBI taxonomy): domain Eukaryota; kingdom Viridiplantae; phylum Streptophyta; class Magnoliopsida; order Asparagales; family Orchidaceae; genus Dendrobium; species Dendrobium officinale. The sequence goes on along the minus strand of CM033686.1, from coordinate 5,466,873 downwards.
ATATTGACCTGTACAGGATGGTGGGCCGACGGGCTTTCCTTTAAACCATTGATCATTGATATAACGATTGGGAGTTATAAGGAGTTTATAGAAATGCCGACGGGCGAAAAGAGTGACGACTCTTATTGATAGAACCAATGTACGGATCTACAACAGCAATATGGATTCTACAACAGCAACATGACCAGTTGATTATACTTGTCCAGTATATAGTATTGAATTGCATGTTTTGTATTGCTTTATGGATTCATTGTTTTATAGATTTCTGCTTTATCGACTTTGATCGGATTTACTATAGATTTATTGATTTCACTGATTGATTGCTGTGCATCGACATTGAGCATTGATATAGAAATGGATGGATATAGATATTGCATTGATAGCATGGACATGAATAGTATAGAATCATTGATACTGTTGCCTATAGATTTATTGATTTTTATATAGATTTATTGCTGTTACTGTTTCTGCACCGTATTGTCTGCTACATGGATTTACTGTTATTGAGATTCATTGTACTGCTTTCCTCGTCTGATTTCATTGAATAGATTAATTTGATTCAACGACTTGATTGATTTAACGGATTGATTGATTCGACGACTTGATTGATTTAACGGATTGACTGATTTTCTTCTGTGTATGGATTTATTGAGTTGATTTATCGATCGTCTGCCGCTGCATTGACTGGTTTTATTGACTACTGGATTTCCGTATTGCATAAATTCATTGACCATTGACTGATATAGATTTAATTGATTGTGATTGATTGACATGCATATTGTTAGCATCGCCGTGCTTTGATTTCAGTTATAGGTATTAGGTGACCTGCTGGGCTTTGTAAAGCTCATTATATGTGGTTGATATTTTCAGGTCAGGGCAAGGGAGCAGAAGATAGGAATTGATCCAGATCTTCAGATTTTTGTCTTTTGATTGATAGTGATTCTTTTGTACTCAGGATAGATTTCAGAACTGGTGATTGTAGTGAAATTTCCTGAGTATTTGTACATGACTTTTTGAGATATGAATCGACTTGTATATTGATGTATTAAATTTTATAGATGTTTGATAGACTGTTTAATTGAAGGTTTTAGATAACTCTGGTAAATTATTTGAGTAATAGATTGACATTCTTTCCAAGTTAGATCTTGGGGCGTGACAAATCTTTTGGTATCAGAGCAGTGTTATTGGAAGAATGGATTGTTACCAGAGTTGTAGGATTGGATTGAGAATTGGGTAGATTGGGTAGCTGTAAGAGCTTCATTGGCATACATCATTGCATGTGTGTATTATCTGTTCTGAATTGTGCAGGTGAAAAGCTATGGATCATCCAGCAGAATCCAGTGTACCAAATGAGCAACACAGCGCAGCCCCAGTACTTTCAGAGAGTATGATGCAGTTGGCTACTGCGATTGCACATGTAATGGGGGATGCTCAGAGCAAAATGAGTGATAGCAAAGAGGAAGAAGTGGATAGACATATGTAGATGTTTCATAAGCTGAGGCCTCCGTTGTTTAAGGGAGGTGTGGGACCCCAGGCTGCTGAGGATTGGATCCTGAGGATAGAAAAGATTTTTGACAGCATGCAGTGTCCAGGGAATCGAAAAGTACCATTGGTTGTGTTCCTGTTTGAGGGTGAAGCGGAGAGGTGGTGGATTGGACAGCAGAGGGAGAAATTCCAGGGGAAGACCAATGCTGAGATCACATGGGACGAGTTCACTACAGTGTTCAGGATGTGGTTTGTACCGCCGTCAGCTCAGCGACAGATGCATGAAGCTTTCATGAGATTGGAACAAGGCCGCAAGTCAGTAATGCAGTACGAGGCCGAGTTTACTGCACTTGCGAGGTACGCTGCTCATCTGATTCCTACTCCCGAAGAAAAATGCTATAGATTTCTGCAAGGATTGAACAGAGAGCTGAGGCATCCACTAGTACCCTTCCGGATACATGAGTTCTCTGAGCTAGTGGAGCGGGCCCGATTGATAGAGATTGACTTGGCAACACCGATATCGAGGTACGAGGATACCAGGAGGAGGAGAGATGATGTACGACGAGATGATTCTGGTAGAGACAGAGATAGAGAGGAGAAGAAAAGCAGATACGATAGTTCGAGAGGATCTGCATCGGGATCTGTATCGCGATCTGCATCGGTAGTATCGTCTGGTAGTTCTGGAGCATGCATTCACTGTGGTAAACGACACGCAGGTCGGTGCTACCTGTTGACGGGGCAGTGCTTTCACTGTGGACAGCGAGGGCACAGAGCAGCAGATTGTCCTCAGAAAGGACTGGGTGGAAGGACTGATTTTGGCACGGGTACAGGACATCAGAGGACTGTTGGTTTGAGGACTTACAGTGAGAGATCAGGGAACCAGATAGATGATAGAGCTGTCAGAGATCAGAGAGAGACAGTTGCGCCACGACCTCCTGCACTTCCTCCAATGGTGCCACGTGTTTACAGTCTACAGCATCATGCAGATCAACAACGACCAGAAAGTTCTACTGGTAAGATTGATTTGACTAACCGATTGATATTGACATTTGATCATGCATATTGATATGCGATTGATTGCATTGTATGTTTGTATGGATTTCGACGAGTTTTGTTTTGGATTTGGATTTAAATCGATTTCGTTTTGCGTTGTTTTTGTCTCGCACCTGTAGGGAAATGTCGGGACGACATTTTTCTAAGGTGGGGAGATTGTGAGACCTCGTTCCCTTACTGTTCCTCTCTGATTTGGATTTTTCTCTCAGGATCGTCCAGGACGATTTTAGATCGTCCAGGCCGATCGGCACTGTAGAAAATATCGGCCTGCAGATAGTTCTGGGAACCGTCCAGGACGATTTTTCTGGTCTGATCGTCCAGGGACGATTTGGCGATCGGCCGGGCCGATCAGACAAATGATATATGAGAATGAGATCGTTTGGAGGAGAGAGAAAATCATTTTATAAAAATATCAGATATTTTGAGGAGAGAGAAAGAGAAAGGGAAAAAGAAGAAACCTGGTTTTGGAGGCCGCGGAGCGCTTTTCGTCCGACGCTGCTGTTGGGAAAAGTGAAGATCTCGTGGTAAGGACTCCGAACCCTATTTCTGTTTTCAAAGATATTGAGCTTTGACCGAGTTGTGATTTGTTTTGTGTTTTCGAAATCGACTTTCGACGTGATTTCTTATTGGCACAACTTTCACCGCACAACTTTTAGTATGTTATAGATATGATTATTGTACACGATTTGATTGTATTCTACGAAGATTTTACCGGTCAGAATTGATTCTACGCGATTTTAATCGAATAGAAAAATATCAGGACTTGATTTGATTTGATTTCTATAGACTAATAGTCTTGTATTGATGTTATAGATATTCTACTGTAATTTGGAAGAATTTGGAAATTGTGTCTTTTTGCAGGATTTTTGTGTAAATTTGACCGACTGCCGTTACGCTGCCCGATTTTCGTAGATTTTCTGATTTGCTTGGAATGGATAGATTAGATTGATGTGCTTATGATTATTGATATGATTGTTATATATTGCATAATATTGATTATTGAATTGATTATTGAATTGAATATTGATACTAGGAAACACGTATAGCCTGGTTGAACATTGGTTGGAGATTGATATTGACCGGTACAGGATGGTGGGCCGACGGGCTTTCCTTTAAACCATTGATCATTGATATAACGATTGAGAGTTATAAGGAGTTTATAGAAATGCCGACGGGCGAAAAGAGTGACGACTCTTATTGATAGAACCAATGTACGGATCTACAACAGCAATATGGATTCTACAACAGCAACATGACCAGTTGATTATACTTGTCCAGTATATAGTATTGAATTGCATGTTTACTGTATTGCTTTATGGATTCATTGTTTTATAGATTTCTGCTTTATCGACTTTGATCGGATTTACTATAGATTTATTGATTTCACTGATTGATTGCTGTGCATCGACATTGAGCATTGATATAGAAATGGATGGATATAGATATTGCATTGATAGCATGGACATGAATAGTATAGAATCATTGATACTGTTGCCTATAGATTTATTGATTTTTATATAGATTTATTGCTGTTACTGTTTCTGCACCGTATTGTCTACTACATGGATTTACTGTTATTGAGATTCATTGTACTGCTTTCCTCGTCTGATTTCATTGAATATATTAATTTGATTCGACGACTTGATTGATTTAACGGATTGATTGATTCGACGACTTGATTGATTTAACGGATTGACTGATTTTCTTCTGTGTATGGATTTATTGAGTTGATTTATCGATCGTTTGCCGCTGCATTGACTGGTTTTATTGACTACTGGATTTCCGTATTGCATAGATTCATTGACCATTGACTGATATAGTTTTGATTGACTGTGATTGATTGACATGCATATTGTTAGCATCGCCGTGCTTTGATTTCAGTTATAGGTATTAGGTGACCTGCTGGGCTTTGTAAAGCTCATTATATGTGGTTGATATTTTCAGGTCAGGGCAAGGGAGCAGAAGATAGGAATTGATCCAGATCTTCAGGTTTTTGTCTTTTGATTGATAGTGATTCTTTTGTACTCAGGATAGATTTCAGAACTGGTGATTGTAGTGAAATTCCTGAGTATTTGTACATGACTTTTTGAGATATGAATCGACTTGTATATTGATGTATTAAATTTTATAAATGTTTGATAGACTGTTTAATTGAAGGTTTTAGATAACTCTGGTAAATTGTTTGAGTAATAGATTGACATTCTTTCCAAGTTAGATCTTGGGGCGTGACAGGTTTTCTGTTGCCAGGTCTATTTCTTTTTGTGTTGATATTTGGTGAGCTGGCTACTACGGGATGTTCTTCAGAATGTGTTTGTTCATTTATTTTAATTGTTTGGTCTGGTTACTTATTTCTTTTTCCTGGTTGGGTGTCAATTGGTTCCTCTGGCTGGATTGGACTCATTTCTAGTGGTGGCTCAGGTTTTGGGATTTATCTTTATGTTGTTGGCTTCTTGGGGCTTACTAGTTTTTCTCCTATATGAGTGGTCTTGCTAATCATTCGAAAAAGTTTTCTGGGTGGTGCATTAACCTACCCCGTGTGTGGTTCTTATACGGAGGCTAATATGTTCCCTGGCTCTTTCCACTTTATTAGTTGGTTTGTTTACTTATCAGTTAACTTATTTAGGAATTTTGGGATCGCGATTCTGGCTTATCAGTTGACTCATTTTTTGGCAGAAAGATTGTGCCTGATTGAGTATATTTTGATCTTTCTTTTTTGGTTGCTTTCTTGGTGCCACCTTAGATTGTATCTATTCATTCTTAAACAATAATAAATCTTATTTAATCTAAGATGGGTGTCCTTCTAGGAGTCCTCATGTTGCATTTTAGTATTCCCCACATTATGGGATAAAGACTTGATGTTGTTGTTGTTGTTATATAATATAAGATTGATTTATTATTTATTTTTGCAGTTCTAAAATAAGTACTACATAATTTTCTATCTAATTATCTTATTTAGACGCTAACCAATTCAAAAAGAAAAATTGGATAGTTTGGGAATGAGAGATCATAAATTTTCTTGTTTATTAAACAAGAATAGTTTGAAAATTGAATTTTCTTCACAACTATTTCTCTTGATTTTAGATATCATTTCCTCTTTAGAGATCACTAATTACTCTCCTTTTTCAGTTTTGCCTTCATCTTACTTTTTTGGGTACAACTGGGGAGAATAATATTGAATTTCAAAGTTCTATTGCTCCCATTTCTTTGGTAGCTGATGATGTTTCAAATGGTTGTTTGGGGACAACTGTGAATGTGCCAGTTTTAGATGTTCCTATTACACTTATTTCTTCTGAAGAGTTGAAAAATCAATTGATTTTCAAATTCAAATTGAGTCATGTGGATCATTTAGATTGGTTGGATGGGTCTTGCTCCTCTCCTTGTAGGGATGCTAGAGATGGTTTGGATGATTCAAATGATGATTTTCATGAGTATAACTTGAACGTAAGTCGTTGTGCTAAAAAAATCCAAGTTCATGGTGTTGGCAAACGGGGTTGGTGTAAAACAAGAAAGAAGTTATTGGTTTTATTGGTTTGAGTATTTTGCTAATTCAGCCTCCTCGAGCTCTTCCTTCTTTTTGTTGTTGTTTTGCTCTGGTTGTAATGGCTGCGGAACTTGTTTGGTGATTTAGTTGGTTCTTTACTGTTGGTTGTGGGGGAAGTGCTTCTACCTTTTTCTTTATCTATTCTTGTCTCTCAGTTTAGCATTGTTTGCATGGTGGCGCTTTCTTTACTTGAATTTAATCTAGATCAATTGGGTTGCTCTTGGTGATGGGTATGTAGCTTGGCCGTGTATTGGGGTGCCTTTTGTGTTGTTGCGGTTGGTGTTTATGTCGTTTCTTTATTTGAATATCATATTTTATTATGTTTTGCTTTGCTTTTTTAATTTCTTGCATTAAGTAGGATGTAAAGCTCTTAAGTTTTCTTTCAAATATTGTATTTTTAGCGAGCTTCAGTCCTCTGAGGACATGTAATTTTTATCTTTACTAACGTCTAGATCCCACCATGAGTTTTATCCAAAAAAAAACCTTCCAATCAAAAGAAAACACCAACTTTCTGTTGAATTTTTCCTCTCTCCAATGCTTTAACTCTCAACCAGAGTATTAAAAGAGAAAATGGTAGGCCTCTTCATATAAATTAGAATGGTTTGTAGTATTCAGTTACATCATTGTGAAGGAATCGTGCATCCATCTCTTTATTCACTTAGAATGGTTTGAAGCGGGCATTCAGGCACTGCATTAGATGACTTGTGCAATTGGATCCTCTCCATACAAATTTGGGCTTACCTTCTTGCAACTTCTGAAGTTTTAAGGCATGGAAGGAGCATCATAGCAAGTGATCTCATTATTTTCTGAAACTGTAGCACTAAATATATATATATATATATATATATATATATATATATATATATATATATATATATATATATATATATATATATATATATATATATGTAGTGTAAAAGGATCCATGGTTAGAAGTTGTTAGAAATTTGTCCTATATTTTTATAAGCGATGAAAGATTTTTAAAAGCTAAGAAATGTCAGAAGCTTGAATAAACAATTTTCATCAATAGTGAAGCCCAAAATAGAATGTCTCACAAAAGCATTCAAGATACCAGATGAAGCCAAGAGACTCGGGCTTCATTAGAAACATATTTTTTATTATTTTATAAAGCACCTTTTTAGTATAAAAATTTTTAATTTAAAATATTTTTATATTAAAAAACTATTTTAAGAAGCAATAAGAAAATCATCCCAAACAAACCTTAAACGTAGCACAGGTAATCACATATTCTTTGAGATAAAGCACTCATATGGAAATAAGCAAGTTAGAACTACTGTCCCTTGCCTCCTTAATACAAGCATTTATAGGACAAAATTAAGTGGCCAACGCTACAAAAAAAACTTGTATTTCAGGCGGTCTAAACCCGCTGGAAAACGAGGAATTCGGCCAGAAATTTTTTCATTTTCGGAGGATTACTGACGGAAAAATTGGTCGACGATAAAACGAGCATCGAAAACATTGTTCCGACATAAGTTTTCCTCCGAAGATACTTTCGACGGGTTTACCGACAAACTTTCAACGAAATTGTGCAGCAGAATTCGTCATTTGCGAATTGCTCTTCCCGACGGTTTGTCCGTCGGAATTTCCGACGGAAACATACGGCAGGAAATACCAGAGGACATGTTCGGTAGTTTATTCACCTGTACTTACGATGAAATTTGTCCACCAGAAACATGATACTATTTTGTCGTATCTCCGTTTCCCACGGATATTCCGTCCGAAAACTTGTACCATAAATAAATAAATAAATAACCCCTCCCCACATATTTTCTCTACAACACAACACTCCTACATAAACTATATACACAAATCATATTCACATTCAACCATTGAACATAAACACTAATGCAACATGCATGTAATAATAAATTTGATCACAAAATAATATTGAACAATCACCAAACAGTTTAAAAATAAACATAAAGTTTATTGCACATTAAAAAAAATTGTTATAGAAATATACAAATATAGAAATAAAATGTCCAACATAGAATTAAAATGTACAGTAAGAATAAAAAAAAGTCTAACCAAAATCTGTCTCATTGTTCTCCTCTTGTGCTGATGCTGACTGCTTTCCACTGAATTGCTCTCTCAATTTCTACAACTCATCCAACAACTAACTTTGTTGCATCTGCATATGAGCTTCTGATATTTTGACTTGATCTAGCTATGTTGTAAGGGTACCTACTTGTTGGTTGTACAATGACTCCTAACTGCTTGTTGAAAAGCATGAGCCACCAGAAGTCTGCTCCTCATATATATAATTTTGATTGCAAATATATAAATGAAAAATTAAATATATTTTGGTTAATATATAAATGATTAATTTTGATTGCAAATTTAACTTTATTGAATTTTTTTATATCTTGAAATTAGGAACTCTAAAAATTGCATAAAAATATTCATAAATTAGTATATAAGTTAAAAAAATACTGTTGAACACACTTGACAAATCAAACATTAGATGGTTCGTCAAAATCATATGGCATGCATTCATGCTAAATCCGTAAGAATTAAATCCTATGTTGCATCGATACTCCTATTTATTAAGGCGTGATAATACTAACGAAACTTATAAGAATCTTTTCAACTAGGCGATGAATGCAAATGGTAACCATTTAAAGCACATTGGCGCAGTATTATTTATAGTTTTCAGTTCAAAGACTAGAACACGGGGACAGGCCTAGGTCATGAAGATGGACCGAAGTAGCGTGAGACGGGATCGAAGCTGGTCTGAGAATGCGAGTCGCGGGATCGGAGCTCTAGTCGGACTCGTGCATGAAAGGGCAGGCGAGGTCGCGTTGATGGGCCAAAATCTTATTTGTGTGAACAGAGCAGATGGGCAGACACAAATGTAATGGTGAGGCCGGGAAGATGTGGTTTGAAGTTGGAGACAGACCGGAGAGTCGGGGAGAGTTGAATCGCGAGAAGTGTTCGACGACGTGGTTGTCTTCGGTACATGTTGAATCACTGGTATGGTTATTGGTTGGTGGAGGTCAATTCACCGGTATGGTTGACATTTGGTTGAGGCTTCGAACATCATCGATAACCAATCTTCATCCATAATATTTCCAACCCATCCCCGATCAACGTCAAGGGTTGATGTAACAAAAGCCCAAGACTCTAATATCAACTAATGTGGGTAGATTAATGAATATCATCACAAGATACAGCTCCTATGAGCAAGAATATTAAGAACAATAAATACTATTAAATCTAAAAAATAATTATTATATATTATATCTACCTTCTCTTGCTTAACTTAATATTTTTTACCTTGAACTCAATGAACCACATATTTCTTATGCTTTTTGGAATTTTCTTTCTAGATATATAAGGAGCATCATATATACTCTTTATTATATACATAATCTTATGTGTGGGCTACCTAATCGGATTAATTGCATATTGTTTTAAACACCCCTTTAAATACGCTGGAAGATGACCGTATCCTTTTTAATATGACTACCAATGGTATCTTTAATATTAAGAAGGTTTGGGAGATATTTAGGAGTAAGAAGGAGGTTTCTAATGTTTATGATTCTATTTGGCACAATAGCATTCCTTCGTCTTATTCTATTCTCACGTGGAGATGTATGAAAGGTTATCTCCCGGTGGATGCCCGTTTGTGGAACAAAGGTTTCTATTTACCTTCTAAATGTTATTGCTGTTCTAACATTGAGTGTATTAATCATGTGTTCCTCTTCGGTAAGATTGCTCAAAGTGTTTGGAGACATTATGCTTTGATGGTTAAGAAACCTATTCCTGTTTTTGATTCTACTGCTATGAATGGTATTCAGTCTTTTTTAAAGGTTTGGATGTCTAATGCCAAAGGTCATGTGCTTAATGTATTACCTATTACTATCTTGTGGTTTATTTGGAAAGCTCGCAATGAGGCGAAACATGAGGGGAGAAAGATGGAGGTTAAAAGCATTATTTCCAATGTTAATCATAAATTACTTCAAATTTTTGCTGGCAAGCTTCTGTCTACTAAAAATTTTACTCACTGTGATGCTTTGGGTGTGTATCTGGGTATTCCTTTACATATGGAGGTTATGATAAGTAGGGAAAGCATAGTGCGTTGGATTAAAACCTGTTATTCATTATTTCAAACTTAATACTGATGGTTCTGTGGACAATCAGCGTGCCGGTTTTGGTGGACTTGTGCGTGACAGTGCTGGCAAAGTAATTGTGACTTTTGCGGGCCCGTTATCTCCGTGTAAAGTCATTTTTGCTGCTGAGCTCATGGGTTTATTTAAAAGGTATTATCATTTGCAATAATAGAGGTCTTCTTAATATTGAGATTGAGGTGGATGCGTTAAGTATCATTAACATTATCAAAAATGTGGATACTTTTTCTCCTCAGTTTTTTTTACATTATCAGGAATATTCGTTTGGCACTCTCTAAACTTAACTATTCGATTAATCATGTGTTTAGAGAGGGCAATGCGTGTGCTGATTGCTTGGCTAAAATTGGGAGCAGGTTGGAGGAGGAAAGGGAGTTTGATGAGATTACTTTGCCTCTTATTTTGAAGGGGCTGGTTACTCTGGATAAGATCGGCTTACCTTATATCAGAAATATATGATTTTGCTGTCTTGGTTGCGGGTCTGGAGGTTTTGGTGTTTGGCTCGTCGTGCTTTCTGTTCTTTTGGCATTTCTGGTAATGGTTGTTGGTTGAGTATGCCTGGTATTATTGTTTGCTCCTCTAACGGCAATTGGGGGTGTGATTTGTTGGATACCCTGTTTAGGTGCTTAGATTATGTTTGGTTGTTTCTTTGTCATTGTGTTATTTCGTTGTGGATTCTTTGGAGTTGTTTGAAGGCTGTTCTTTGTGCCTTCTGTTTGTCTGCCATACCTGGGTTTTGCATTTTGCAGGTGGATGTGTTTCAGTTTGTTGGCAGATTGGTTAGCTGGAGTTTCTGTTATATTTTATCTACTGGGTGGAGTTCTGTGGCTTCGGGTTTTGGCTTATCCTTTGGCTTGTTGTTGCATTGGGTGGACTGGTGGATGGTTTTAGCTGTGTTGTATTTTTTCTGGAATATTTCGTCTCTCGGAAATGTCTGCATTGGTTGCCTGCAGGTTTTTATTATGAGGTCCAAAGCTAGGATGGCTAAGGTTATTTTGAAGTCGTGGCCTGATAGGGAAAACACTGGGATTTTTACGTCTATTATCTATTTTGTTTCCATTAATGTTTTTTGGAGAATTCCTTTCAGGCATCAAGTTAATCTTCGTGTTAAGAGCGTTAGTGACCGCGAGGTAGTCTCTTTTTCTTTTTGGTATTTCTATTTCTTTTATATTTTGGTTTTTTGCAGGAAGACTGTGCTGAAAGGGATCATTATGCTCTTCCTTTTTTGGGTGCTGTTGTCTCACAGCCCGTACTATTTCCGTTATTGTTTTTGTAATCGTAGAAAAATGATCCTCCGGCTCATAGGCTGTTTGTTTTTCTTTTTCTTTTTAATTGTAGCACATGCGAGCATTAGAGGGCTGGGGGAACCTTTTAAGGACTATGTAACCGTTTTTTGATATTAACGCGTAGGCCCCATAGGTGGGTTTAAACTTAAAAAAAAAAAAGGCGTGTTGTATCCGATACATCGATACACGGATACACCTCCGATACGCCACCGATACGTGTTGGATAAGCCAAAGCCGTATCCAAGTAAAATACTATTTAATTTAATTTCAAAAGGACACGCGTATCCGATACACGTGTCTGTTGAAAAACAAAAAGAAATCCAAAAAAAAAAAAAGATGCGTTGTATTTACTTCCGCGGCTGTGAGCAAGGTTGTCTCATTTCAGAGATGAATTTGAGTCTCTTGATGATATGGGAATATTATAAATTACTAATCTTTCACTTGATGAGCCTGAATTAGAAGCAATGATATTTATTGAAGATGATATAGAAGTTCAAAGACAGACCGCTGAAGAAGCTAATCATATCATTCCTTCTATTGAATAGTTGAAACTTCATGTGCTAGAAATTTATGTTTATGCTTTTGTTGTTGTACTAGACATTTAATACTTATATTTTGATATGATAAACTACAAGGCTACAAATGATGTTGTTGTCATTTTTTTGCAATTTCAAATATTATGCTTTGATTGCTTTCTTAATTTTTATGTATGATTTATAAACTATAATGTTGTGTCCGCAACATACCCGTATCCTATATTTTTAAGAGTTGATGTGTCCCGTATCCGTATCATGTCGTATTCGTATTGCCGTATCCGTATCGGTGCAACATAGATTAAATCAAATGAGCATCCTCATATTTTGAAACCTATAATGCTCATAAAAAATTAAAAAAAAATATTATAAAGTAAATAATATTCTACAATATGGTGAAGATAATTTAAAAATCAAACATAAATATATATGCTAAAAAAATTTATTGAACATAGTAAGTCAATCAAATTTAATCTATATTATAATATTAATCCAAAGAATCTATATGAATATTCAAATGAAATTTTTTGTATATTTATCCGAATAATATATTTAAATAAATATATTAATGCATCATATTAATTAAATGTGTATATAAAATAAATTTACATTCATAGATATTATGATGAATTATAAGCGTATCATTTTGAGAACACAGGAAGGACTCTCTCTTCTGTTTCCTGACACAGAATTAATTGTTCAAATACTGTAACAGATGATCCAATTAAGAGTTCGTGCTGACTGAGGCAGAACCTTGTATTTGGTCAAGTTTTCAGTTCTCAGTTCTAGTCTTTGAACTGAAAACTATAAATAATACTGCGCCAATGTGCTTTAAATGGTTATCGCCTAGTTGAAAAGATTCTTATAAGTTTCGTCAGTATTATCATCATGGGCTGAGCCACACTATCTTTTAAATTTTGGGCAAATTTATGGTATAAATCTGAGACACAATAGGGGGTGCATTCTGAAAGAAGCACTACTGGCATGCTTGGAAGAGAGCGCTGAAAGCATGGCCACGCTAGGAAGTAGGAAGATAGGGATGCAAACGAATCGAATCGAGCCGAGTATTGAGTGTTCATGTTCGAGTTTGTTTATTATTAGCATGTTCAAGTTCAGTTCGTGTTTGATTTGAGCTTTATTATTTGTGTTTATGTTTGATTTTTTTAAATTAATGGTGTTCATGTTTGGTTCATATTCGATTTAATTAGTGCTTATTGAGCTTTAAACAAACCAGCCTTAACGAGCTATGTTCGTGAACATATTTAGCAAATTTTTTTACACTATCAAACAAGCACGTAATGAACAAATCTAATGAGTATTATTGATATATCAAATGAGCAAGATCATGAATATATACATAACTAGTATTTTCGAGCTACAAAATGACCTCGTTCACGAACAAACGATATATGATTCATCTTATATTAAACAAACAATCTAGCAAGCATTGACAAATGTGAAATGTCTCTTGCTCATTAAAAAAATCATTCTATTGAATGTATAAAATAAAATGAAATTAAATTTAAAATAAAAATAATTATCTATTTAAAATGAAAATATGATCAATCTATATGAATACATTTATTGAGTTTATTCACGGGTTCTAAATCGAACACGAATTGAGCTTTTGATCGAACTTCTTATTGAGCTTAATATCGAGTTTGTTCACAAGTTTCAAATGATGTTGTTCGTGAACATAAATGAACCGAACACATTAGTGTTCAAGCATATTTATTTAAGGATCGAGTAAATATTGTTCATGTTTGTTTGTTTAGTTAGTTAAACGATCACAACGAGCTTTAATCAAACCGAGAAACGAGTAGCTCGTCGAACCTTTGATTTGCTTGTAGTGCTATAGGAAGAGGAAGACGTTCAGCAAGCAATGGATTCTTCGAAAGTAGCTAGGAGCAAGAAAACGCATCATAGATATGAGAAATTATTACGTGCGGTCACCAGACGTCGTCGGAGGCCAATCAGGATGAGTCATGTACTAATTTTACCATTACTGTGTAGCGTTTAGGATTAGAGTGATATGACGTGTCCTGATTGACCTCAAGACTGTCTGGTGACCGCATGTAATAATCTCTCTAGAGACACGGTTATGCGAGGAAGAGTTAGATGTTTCGCAAGCACTGAATTCTTCAAATGGATGGGCTTATTTTTTCTATATTTAGGTAAGTTATGAATTTTTGTGAGTAATTTCAAATTTGAGATAAAATATTTATTTCAATGCATATTTATGAAAAATTACAATTTATATGATTTTTTTTTTTTTTTTGAAGACCCGATATTACTAATGGCGCTCTAGCTACTTTGACTGATTTACCTAAATTAAAGAAAAAAAAAACAAATAAGTTTAGGAACTTGTAAGGATCAGCCAAATCGACAAAGGAATAAATAACATGAGGTTGATACGTCAAGGAGAGCCACAAACCGCATGGCCGGTCAGAGTTTTTTATATATTTTATTATTATTATTTGGGCTCATCATTCTTGCGTAACAGTATGGAGTATGGTTTTTTTTTTCACTTTCCAAAAAAAATTCCAAAAAATATAAATTACTTATTTTAAAACAAAATTCATATTTAATTTTATTTTAGTGAAAAATTCATAAATTAAAAATTTTATAACAACATAGAGGGTAAATACCTATGGCGATGTAGGGAAATTGATGAAGAATCATCCCAAGATATAATTCCTAAGAACAAGAACATCAAGAACAATAAATACTAATAAATCCCAAACATATTCATTATGTTATATCGATCTCCTACAACTTGCATTTATAAAAGCAAAAGAAAGTCTAGAAGATTTTAGAAAAAGAGGTACAAAGAATGATATAATATTTCAAAGGCCTGATTTAACTCTAATATGCTCCACATCATTCTCCTCTTGTCTAAAAAGAATTCGCATGTGGGAACAAGGGCGGACAATTCTTAAGTCTAGTTGTGAGGAAGCGGGGATATGGTCTGATCGTGGGTGAGGCAGGAGTAAAGTTGCGGGATCAAGCAAACGTGCAAGAGAGAGTATAGGGTGTGAGTGGGATCGGGATCTGATTACGAGGGAGCAGGACGGCACGCAAGCTGGGTCGGTAGCGGGAGATCACGGGAACATGCCTGGGTCATGAAGATGGACCGAAGTAGCGTGAGACGGGATCGAGGCTGGTCTGAGAATGCGAGTCGCGGGATTGGAGCTCTAGTCGGACTCGTGCATGAAAGGGCAGGCGAGGTCGCGTTGATGGGCCAAAATCTTATTTGTGTGAACAGAGCAGATGGGAAGACACAAATGTAATGGTGAGGCCGGGAAGATGTGGTTTGAAGTTGGAGACAGACTGGAGAGTCGGGGAGAGTTGAATCGCGAGAAGTGTTCGACGACGTGGTTGTCTTCGGTACATGTTGAATCACTGGTATGGTTATTGGTTGGTGGAGGTCAATTCACCGGTATGGTTGACATTTGGTTGAGGCTTCGAACATCATCGATAACCAATCTTCATCCATAATATTTCCAACCCATCCCCGATCAACGTCAAGGGCTGATGTAACAAAAGCCCAAGACTCTAATATCAACTAATGTGGGTAGATTAATGAATATCATCACAAGATACAGCTCCTATGAGCAAGAATATTAAGAACAATAAATACTATTAAATCTAAAAAATAATCATTATATATTATATCTACCTTCTCTTGCTTAACTTAATCTTTTTTACCTTGAACTCAATGAACCACATATTTCTTATGCTTTTTGGAATTTTCTTTCTACATATATAAGGAGCATCATATATACTCTTTATTATATACATAATCTTATGTGTGGGCTACCTAATCGGATTAAACCCATACAAAATATAACCATTTTCTAATTACATTTCTCATTTATTACATAAACTAAATAGCAAATAATAAAACTTGCATATCTCCCTCGGGTTGTATGTATAATCATTTATCTTATGAAGGTCATGAATTCTCAACCTTAGTGCCCACTGGTGTAGAAAGTCCAGCTGTTATAGGAGGTCCAGCTAGTGTAGAAGCTTCACCTGCTTGTGGAGGTAGGACTAGTGATGGATAATAGTATGGTTGATGGTAAGGTAAATAAGGATATGTAGAGGGAATAGTTTGTGATGATAGTAGGGGTAATATGGGTAGAAGGGTAGTGATTGGGAAGAATCTGGTGATGAAAATAATAGGCTTCTATGAGTGAGAGAGGGATAATGAGTAATCGGTGCTAGAACTCCTACGAACGGTGGTACAATTTGTCCTTGACCCTACTCAGGCGGCCTTGCCCCTTTAAGTACCATAGCCAACTTCCTCCTCCCACAGAACATCATAGGTAGGGGTGTCAATTTTTAACACGACCCGAAAATCCAACCCGAATTTTTTTGAGTTGGGGTCAACCCGTTTAAGAACGGGTCAGGTTCAGGTCAACCCATAAACCCGATTTTGATCCAAAAATGGAAATGTGAGTTATTGGCAGAACTCTCGTCTTTCTCTCTCTCGGGTTCGACCTGTCTAATTTTTTTCAAACTCTAAAGCCGAAACTCTTGTCTTTCTCCCCCAAATCATGAAGAAGCATCGACATAAGCGGTGAGTTAGTAACGTGTGAAATGATTGAATCCTTTTGATGTATTGATTCTATTGATTTTAAAGATCTAAATTTTGTTGTTTGGCTGGATTTCGGTCAAATTCTTCTTAGAAACTGCTATACCCAAAAGCTCAGTGTTGGTGATTTGTTCTCTCTCTCTCTCTCTCTCTCTCTCTCTCTCTCTCTCTCTCTCTCTCTCTCTCTCTCTCTCTCTCTCTCTCTCGGCTTCTCCCTTCTTCTTTATGTGCTGCAATAATGGTATGAAGTCTGAGCATCTTCAATAGATAGGCGAAAGTCTATTGTATTTTTGTTGTTTTGTTGGATATCGGTCAAATTCTTCTAAGAAACTGCTATACCCAACAGCTCGGTGATGGTGATTTGTTCTCTCTCTGGGCTTCTCCTTTAAATGCAGAATATTATAATTATTCTCTTCCTCTATTTGCCTCCTTGATCTGATTTGTTCTACAATTCTGCCCCACTAATCGTTCACTCTTACAGGGAAGCTTCTTCGCCTTGTTCTTTCCCTCTAATAAGGTCCGAAAGCCTCATTTTTTTCCCAAATCTAATGGCAATTAAGTAGGTCGTGTCAGGTTGACCCGGACCCGAAGCGTGTCGGTTGACTCAGACCCGAAGCTAGCGGATCGGGTTCGGGTCTAAAAACCTGACACCTTTGCAAAAACGGTTCAGGTTCGGGTCGGGTTGAATAGTGCAGGGTCAGTTTCAGGTTGGACCCAAACCTGACCTGTGACCCGATTTTGACAGTCCTAATCATAGAGATATATCTACGTGGAGGCTCATTCCCTGAAGCCATATGGAATGAAAATATAAGATAGTCAAATATGTTAGTATTTCATAACAAAGAATGTAGTTAATAATAAAAATATTTCATAAATAAGTACAAAGCAGATTAAAAAAGATTTACAGTTCATAAAAAATGATATTTCATAACAAAGAATTCAGTTCATTAAAATTTAAAACATAAGTTGAGCTACGAACTTACATTGAACTATTTTGTACTAATGATTTTTCTCTAGTTTCATGTGTATCTTCAGCTTGTTCATCATTCTCACTAAGGTCCTTACTTGAACTACCAACTTCTTTCAAAAGTGTTTCTACAGTAGGAATTGATTCTTCATGCAGATCAGAAGTAGGATCACTAAAATAATTTTGAATGCAAGTTTACTTTTTCATCTTATAAAATATTAGGATCTTCTCTATTAGGATTTAAACTCTTCCAAATTTTATGTCATGCAAATTAACATCCTTGACCTCTTAACTAGTTTGATTTTGCTTTTGTGTTAGACCCTAATCTTATTTCCCTCCTCTTATCAATCATTTGTTATTCTCTCCCTTTTGGTAGTAGAACAACACTTATTTTCTCCAGCCATCATGAGCCTCTCAATTAAAAAGATTTTTTTGAGTTCTCAAATCTCAAGCTTAAATAATTTATCTTTGCACATATTGATATCCCAAAAAGGGGGGTTTCATTTTCAATTGATACGCTTGTGTAAGTTCGAAACAATGTGAGCCTACTCTTGTTGACAATTTTTGCTGCTGAAATACCGGCGCAAATTCCGCCGGCTTTTCGCCGGCATTTTAAAGTTTTTTTGCGCGTATTCCACCGGTATTTGCGAATATTGTGCCGAATTACTTAAAATTCACGAAGCAATGCCGGTGTAATATATGACAGCTAAGAAACTGACTTAGCCGGAAAATATGTCGATAAAGGCCCAATTTTGGCCTATTCGATGTCATACTTCTTATCTCTTTCCCTCTCTCTCATGTCCGAGAGTTGCCGAATCCTCTTTATGTATGCTTTTAATTTGTTTTTGTATGAATGTTCTCACTAGACATTTGCAAGAAAATGTATCTTGGTGTTTGCTCTTGATTTTAGCTATGGATGTTCTAACTAGATATTTGCAAGATAATATTGTACATTGGTGTATGCTTTTATTGTTCTTGTAATTGATAATAGTGGAGAGGGGGTTGAAGGTAAACATGAATTATGTAGGTCAACCTTAGAGTCTAAAGGTTTTCACATAAATTGATCTAAAATTTAATATATATATAGTGTTTTAGTAGTAGTAATAGACTTAGTTGAGGGATTGTGATTTTGGGCGATGAAGTTATTAATAAAAGTACACGTTTTTAATATCATTTCTCTATTTATGATGAAATAGATAGGGATATTATTTATAAAATTCAAGTTGGATAGTGGAAGTAGAAGAATGCATTGGGCGTTATTGTGTGGATGTAGAGGAATGCATTGAGCATACTTGATTATAGACACGATATGAAAAATTGCATATATGTGAGAAGGTTTTCACATAAATTGATCTAAAATTTAAAATATAAAGTGTATCTTTAGTAGTAATAGACTTAGTTGAGGGATTGTGATTTTGGGCAATGAAGTTGTTAATAAAAGTACACGTTTTTAATATCATTTCTCTATTTATGATGAAATAGATAGGGATATTATTTATAAAATTCAAGTTGGATAGTGGAAGTAGAAGAATGAATTGGGCATTATTGTGTGGACGTAGAGGAATGCATTGATCATACTTGATTATAGACACGATATGAAAAATAGCATATATGTGAGAAGGTTGGAATAGCTCCAGTGGAAGATAAGATTAGATAGTCGCCTTGGATGGTTTCGTCACTTAAAACCTATGATGCACCGGTACGGACACAGCAACACGGACACGACACGACACGGACACAGGACACGACAATTTTTAAAAATATAGGACACGGATGCCGCGTGGACACGGCATAATAATTTTTTAATATAATATATAATAATTTTTAAAATATAGGACATGGATACGATGTGAACATATGGCTCTTTTGAACCTTCACCTAATCCACCCCCGCCAACAGCAAAGCTCATTTTGCTAACAAACCAATACATCAAATTAAATTTATATGAAGTGAAATAAAAATATCTCAATAATAAGATAACATGAATACAACAATATATCGGTCTGCTGGGGGTCCAAGGGAGCGCTGCCCCCTGGCGGAACAAAATTTTACTGTAAGAATAATTTTGAAGTTATGCTTGTTTTTAAAGTTCGTAAGTTATTTGTATGGGAAGATACCGAGTGGTACCGAGCATGTGTCTAGCAGTACCGAGTATGTACCTAGCTGTACCGGGCATGTAGGTAGCAGTACTGAGCGGTACCGAGCATGTACCTAGCAGTACCGAGCATGTACCTAGCAGTACCGAGCATGTACTAAGCGATACCGAGCATGTACTAAGCAATACCGAGCATATATTGAGCAGTACCGAGCATGTACTGAGCAGTACCGAGCATGTACCTAGTGATACCGAGCATATACATAACGATATCTCATTTAATAATCGGGCATGCGTGTCCGATTTTAATTTTAATTTTTTAAATTAATGCGACACTCCAATGCCGTGTCGGACACGTGTCCATGCCGTGTCCGACACTGCATACCCTCTTTAAGTGTCATGTCGGTGCATCATAGCTTAAAACGATGGCCTTCCAAACATGCTATTACACTTTGTATTTTTCTTCAATAAATATTATAACATTATCCAATATATTCATATTATATGTAGATTATATTTTGAATATCAGAACTCAAAGAAGTTAAATGTATAATTAATTGGTGCAAGGACGAAAGACATTAACCGATGAATTCATTAGAGGGTTGAATATTTTCATTCAGGCAGCTTATTAACTCTCCAGCTTTATCTCAGATGGAAAGTTTTGTTGCCTATGTTCTAAATATAAAATTTAGGTGCACCTACGCCCAGATGATGTAATCGTTGATCTATAATGTCAATGCTTCATGCCAGAACATTGGTATTGGACTTTTCATGATGAGTATGAACCACATTTCGATTCTCAATGCGGCCCATCGACAAGTGCTAATATAAACGAGGAAAAAAATATCCGACCTAATCTTGAGGATTTAAATCATGGTGCAAGTGGAGCACAATTTGAACAATACACAGAATAGTCACATAATAAAGAAGTATAAATTTTTTATGATTTGCTGCAAGCTTCCCAATAACCAATATGAAAGGGGCGTATCACTCACTCAGAGTAATCAATTGTTGTTAAGAAGTTAAGCATCAAGGCAGAATATATGTCTCATATGAATATTTTAATTAATTCATTAGACTGCTCAAAGAAATCAATCCGACAGATAACATAATTCCTATATATTTATATCCGTCGGTATTTCCGGCGTAGCTTGTTCGCCAGAAATACTGATGAATATTACGCTGGAATACGACACCAAAAAAGGCATCGTCTTCTCCTATCTTTCCTCCAACATTTCGCCACAAAATCCGTCTAAAATATTTCCGACGAAAAAAATTCGCTGGTGTTGCTTTTCCGACGCGTGAATTAGTGTATGAGCATTTTGCACCAGAAAGCCCGTATTTCCGACGAATTAGTATTGTTACCTGTCACTATTGCATTTTCCTGCGTGTATTTTCGACGGATTTGGAAAGCTCGTATTTTCGACATATTTGAAAAGCTGGTATTTTCGGTTGAAAGCTTGTAATAGCACATTTTCTTGTAGTGAATAGGGTAGATAATTGTAGATGAGGCAACAATCGAACATTTATGATATTAACAAAAGTCACTAATTTGGGTTTTACTAAATGAGGATGCAAGATAAAGCGTTCATTTTTAGATGACCCAAAGACTTACAATGATCGCAAAATGAAGGAAAATTCTCAATCTCCATATTTTGAATATACCCAAAAATTTTAAGTCTGACCCAAATACTATCAGGATAGATTTTAGAGATTTTTAGTTCAACTAAGACACGAGCAACCAAAGGACGAGAATCGACCGAAGTTTCATTATCAGTACACATGGGCCTTCCGAGTAACGATCTTAGACCAAGCAGCAAAAGCTAAAATCTCCTCCTCGGAGATCCAAAGCGTCGACATGCTGCGATAAGTCGCTTATTAAAGATTCGTAAAAGCCACCAAAGATGCGCCAGAACAGGCTTCAAGAAACTATTTAGAAGATTTACTGCCATTAAGAAAACCATGATCAAAAAATCAAACCTGATTAACTGGCATCCGACAAAATCGAAGGTGAAAAAATCAGGAACGAGGGGAAATCATCCCAAAGAAGCTCACAGCATAAAAAACGAGGAAAAGATAAAAGAGAGAGAGGGAACTTCCCTTAGAGACGCGGTCTTCTCCAAGGAGGGGGCAGCTAGGGTGAACCCGGCCCTAGCAGAGCGGGTGAGAGACGAAACAAAATAAACTCTTTAATAATCTAACTTTTATCCTAAGTTAACAATAATTAACATATCCATCAAATGTAAATTAGATCGTGCTCAATTCAATTTTCTTTTAATGGATATGTTCCTTATCTTTTAATATAGGCTTGTTCCCTCATTATCTTTAGTAGATCACTCAAATGTTTTTTTTTCTTATTAGCATAATTTGTTATCCTAATGTTAATTAACTTCAAGAACATATAGGATCTTAATGATATTGTTAGGGATATGATTTGCAATACTTTAAAAGGTAATTATGTTAGTGATCATATTTTTATGATTTATATGAAGAGATGGGGCTATAAAGCTAGCTCTTGAAAAATTACTAGCATATTATTAATTCTGCTACCCTCTTAGAGAAGCAAAATCAATAATTTTATACCTCTTTTAAAAATAATACCTAATAACTTTTCTTTTATATTAAAACAATGAAAATGTTATGAATTCTTCTATATGCCATTAATATCAAATGTAAGGGTGAAAGACAATCTAAGATTTATTTATTAGAAAATAAGAAAACATCAAGGGATTCAAAATTTGATCAAGAAATTCGTTCTTTTTTTTAGATTCTTTATAATACTAATGATATTTCTATTGAGGTGTCAACTTGACCTCCATGATCATCAATGAAAGTTTATACCATTTTCATTGTTAAATGAACTCCCTTATGAAAATGATGAGTGTTAGTTCATCTTAGTTGGCCTAAATACCCCTCCACTGGCTTTCCAATGATCGAGCTATGACCATTTTGATTTCTTCCAAATACTAAAAAACTTAGGAATTGCTCCTACTTTGCCTCTGAAAGACTTAACATTTTCACTAACCAGTTTTTAGCTTTTTTTCAGATTCTAATAGGCAGTGCATCTACTTATTTTTGTACTATTAGAGAGAGCTCAATATCAAATACAAACGTAATTTGGAGTGCTTACTTTCCTCTGTGACATCAACAGATATTGTCTTCCATCTCTAAACCTTTTTGCTTCATTTGCTCTTCCTGTAATCGTTTTTTATTCCAGCTTTTGATTTACTGTTGAACTCCTTTGGCTTTTGCTCGGTTCTTTCCAGTATTTTCTTATACATCTATCTGCTACCATAAAATAAAATAAAAATATATCAAACATTAAAAAAAAACCATAAAAATTAACAAATTGCAGTAAAAGTTTAGGAATGTAAATACCGAAATTCAACATGAAAGAGAAGCCAAAGCTCTTCAACTACTGACCAAAGCCTCAGCGATCAGAATCTAAAGTAGCAGATAACTTCTAGTTATAGGAGGGATGCACAGAAGCTGAGCGTATGGTATTATTTCCACTTTTAGCAAAATATTTAAATAAAATAATTGCATGAAAGGACAAGGTGACAGATGGTAAAAAAAATGCTGAAAAACTGTCCCATCACTTTTTGCTAAAAAGAGTGATTGGACGGAAGAAGGGTTAGAGAATAAATAAATGATTTTTTCTGACGTTTTTGGAAGATTTTAAATTCGTGCTCTCATTAATGGTTAAAGATGTGACTTTTGATGTGACGGCTCGAGCGAGCTCCCGCCGTGCGTCCTCTCACGTGTTGGTGGACCGTCTCGGTCGCTTCATGTCCGGGCAATGGAGAAGATTGCTATGCGTATTTTTGCAGAGAAATGTCTATGCGAGATGCAGATGAACCGCTCGATCCTCGCGAGCGGTTTTCATGTCTGCCAGCTGTTCACTGATGCGATTTGCGGAACTCTATGCGGGAAGTACATCAAAGGCCTATCAGTTAAGTCTTGCAGCTACAGTCTTTCGTTTTCACACGTGTGCATTCCACTGCATGAACGTACTCGTGCTGAATTTTTTTTTTAAGAAAATTTTGGACAGAACTCGTATATTAATGAGAAAAGAATTACATAATACTGAAGAGAGAATCAACTCTATAAGTTCTGTTATAAATTGAGCTTTGTCAAAAAGAAGCTCAAAGTAAGAAAGAATTATTAGGTTTGCGTTCGGACTTAGCTTGCATTCATACTAATGAGAGATGATCATATCATTAATATATATATTGTGTACAATGATATGACCCTTTTTTATTAGGATCCACATGACACATATAATAATTTCTCCAAAATAAGAGAAAAAAATCCAAGCTATAAAAAAGCCCAAACGATTGAGATTCAAATAGGATATCCAGCACACAAGAGATAAAAAATAATATAAAAAGGAGAAGCCCCTATAAAAAACCATTCAATGAAATGTCAACATTGTAACTAAATATATGTATCAAGTGATGAAGGAGCCAAAAGTTCAAATAGTAGACTGATCAGGTGGAAAGAGCCAACATTCATAAAAAAACTCAATGAAAATGATAAGTAATATGATATAGAAGGCACAAAACACCTAGTTGTCGCAGGTGCATCCAACAAAAACGGTTGTTTCAGAGGCCCCATCAGGAGAAAAAAATAACTAGATCAGCCAGCAAGAATAACGAAACAATTTACCCTTGGTTGCCATCGGGGCCCATCCAAAAGGTTGATGTTGGTATCACTCATCACAGTCATACGAGAGCAACCAAAATAAGTGCAACACAATATATATATATATATATATATATATATATATATATATATATATATATATATATATATATATATATATATATATATATATATATATATATATATATAGAAAAAAAATGAGATCTCAATAACAGGAGCAAAAAGGCAATAGACTGCCCATAAGCCCACAAAAAAGCAAGTGTCAATAAAAACTATAACACCTAGCATAAGGAATATATCAAAAATCAAACTAGAGGAATCCAAGCTCCCATGATGATCTCTATTATTCCATTTGGAAACTTTCCATATGATTACTTTTTTTTAATTCTATACCACATGGTGATAGAACATATAGCTGAAAAACCAAATTTCCAATCATCTATTTCTCACCAAATATGATAAATGGAGCAAGCAACTAGAAGCTGGTAGATATGTTTATGATCAGCCATATAAAAAATCATACTCCCAATGAACTCTAAAACCTGAGCTAAATTTGGCCTGAATAAAAAACTTCTATACTCAAGAAGAATGTAAACAATAATGCAGAAAAAATAATCACATTCCAAGAATGAGTGTGCAGTGCTTTCAATGTTATTATGACACAAATGACAAATATGATCCACTTGAATGTTTTTTCTAAGCAAAACATCAACAGTTTTAATATCCATAAAAAAATAGAGAATTTCATAGCATGTCTTTTATGTCAAATTAACTTATGTTAATCATAAGATATGTCTTCCTTAAAGTAATCCTAAAAGAAGGATTTAAACAAAGAGGTAGAAAAATTTTCCCAATAGAGGCATTTGGTAGAGGTTTGGAGTATCATGATGGAGGTAATAAGCTCTTTCACAAAGTAGTCCAAGAAGTTAGGGAGAGCCCAATAGTTTCCTATCATCCAGAGAGATAGAGGGACCCTAGAAGGGAATAAATTGAGAATGGGTTGATCAAAGTAAAGCTCAAAAATGCACACCCCTTTATACCATGGTTCCCAACACAAAGTTATAACGCTAACATTGCAAATACTGAATTAAAATTTAGCTTTGGCTTTTATAACAGTGTTGAAGACACTTTTCCAATAAGCCGATGAGGTTGGTTTAGGGGGCTTCCTAGGGGAAATACACCTAAAAGTAAGCCAATTGAAAAGAGGGGATGACTCATTGAAAATTCTACAAATCTAGACATAATTAATTATATGCAAATATGAGAGCAAGGATATAAGGAACCTCCAAACCACCATTACATTTAGATTTATAAGTGTTTACACAATATATTAGGTGTGTATTTTTTTAGCTTGAATGTCTCCAAGCATAGGATTTTTTCACACAATTTATCAATGGACTTACAAATAGATCTAGGTATAATGGCACCCTGAATCCAATATGCAATGGTGTTGAAAATAGTGAATTAATGAACTACAGCCTACCTATAAAAGAAAGTAATATAGCTTTTCAACCAGAGAGTTGATTAGTTATTTTCTCCAATAATGGAGAGAAATTCGGTACCTTAGTTCTCTTGGTGGATATGGGAAGGCCAAGATAGGTGAAGTGGGAGCAAGGGGGTTGATGTGCAGGGTGTTTGTCATCTCAGAAGAGAAGGGAGATTGGGAGTGATAAATAGAAAACTCTTGTCAAGGTTTATATGTAAACTCGAAGAGTTAACAAAAATACTTAAAAATTATTAGAGTAGCACAATTTTTCAAGCTAGCTTTACCAAAAATTACTAGGTCATCAGCATAGAGAATGTGAGAAACATTAAATCCATCCATACTAAACCCTTCAAAACCATGGGTGGAGCATCAATGAGACACGATAATACATGCATCCATAATAATGCAAAAAAAAGGACTTAGAGGACATCCTTGTCTAAGCCCAAAAGAGAAGGGGAAGAAGCCTTCCAGCTAGGGGTGCAAGTGAGCTGAGCCGGCTCGCGCGAGCCGGCTCGGGCTCGACTCATTTATGGGCTCGCGAGCCGAGCTTATCGAGCTCACGAGTAGAGCTCGAGCTCGAGTTCGAGCTTGAGCCGGCTCGGCTCGTGAGCTCACGAGCCGGCTCGAATAATTATTAAATATAAAAAAAATAATATTAAATGTTATTCAACTCTCTATTTCAAAATTATCACCTCACCCAAAAATTTTTCCTGCGTGCCTCTCTCTTTCTCTTCTCTCTCATGATATAAACAGCTGTTACAGCACTGAACATCTGACATTTTTTTTTTGGGAAAACAAACAGCTGAATTATAATAAATGATGATGTAAAACAAACAACATTTAGTAGTTCTGCTATCTCTCTCTCTCTCTTAAAAAAGCTGCGCCTCTCTCTCTCTCTCTCTCTCTCTCTTTCTCTTGTTTTAAAAAGCCGTGCCATCTCTCTCTCTCTCTCTCTCTCTCTCTCTCTCTCTCTCTCTCTCTCTCTCTCTCTCTCTCTCTCTCTCTCTCTCTCGTTTTAAAAAGCCACGCTACACTTGAATAGTTGAACTCAGTGAACCGGAGTTCGGACTGTGCAGAAGGTTAGATGAGCGGCTCGACGAGCGGCTCGAACTCGATTATAATGGAACAAGTCGAGCTCGAGCTCGAGCTCGGTATTTTGACAGTTGAGCTTGACTCGAACACCCCCTAGCTCGAGCTCGACTCGACTCGTTTCCACCCCTACTTCCAGCGCACCATCAATACAAATGGAGAAGTAAATATCATAAATGCAAGCTCTAGTCCAGCCAATGAATTCAAGGATTTTTAACAAGATAGGGACATATATAAAATTCACACTCTTAGGTCTAAACTTAGGTGACCAATTTTGGAGAATGAAAGACTTATCAAGTAAAAACTAGACATCGTCTGGCCAAACCATGTCGAAGTCTTCTAGAGAGGACAATTTCAGCACGAAAAATCCATCACTTATGAATAAAAGTTGAAGCATGCCCTTAAGCTTCTATGCTTTATGTAAATATGACTGTGAGGCTTCATAAAAAGGTCATCTTACTTTTGAATACCCACCATAACCATATTTTATTCTTCAGAAGCTTAAAAAACTTCATCTTGGGAGAAAGGGATGATGTCCATAAGGGTTGGAAGGAGGGAGATGGAGAAGTCAGTGGAGGCAGGGTCAATTCAAAATGACGTTTTCTAGTTGAATGAGGGGTTGCAAGAAGAAGGGTTCATGGAGGGGTTAAAGAGGGGAAGAAAGTTGGTATTTGTAAAGGTTGGGGTCAATGGAGTGACTCCCCGACAACACTTGAGGAAGGAAGGTAATAGGGAAAACTCTACATGATCCTAAATGCTTATGATGTATATGCTGAGTAAAGTTTGGGTTTTTTTTTTTTTGAAAAAATTGGGAGAAAGAGTCCAAGATCTCACCCAACGCCTCACAGTTATGAGTAGAGGCCTTACCAAACACAAGCAAGTCATTATAAGTGGAGCAGTTAAAAAATCAGCACATGATAGACCAATAAATTAATTAGGAGAAATAGTGTCATCAATCAAACAAGAAAAATACATCATTGACAATGAAAAATAGATAAGGGTTGAGATAGCAGCCTTATCTCAAATTAGAAGAGGAATTAAGGAAACCCTTAAACCGCCATTAATGTATATGGAAAAGTGAACATCACTGACATTGGCCCTGATCCAGGAAATAAAGAGAAGGGGAAACCTTTTTTGAGTCATTCTAGTAAGAAGGAAATCCATATAGATGGTATCAAAAGCTTTCTCTATATCAAACTTATCACAAGAAGTCTCTTTTTAGTTGATTTCTTAAACTCCAATAATAATTCAGATACAAATAGCACATTATTAGTAGAGATCCGTTTGTGAATGAAACCAACTTGGTTATCACAAATAATATAAGGCATAATCTCCCTAAGCCTAGAAGATAAAATTTTTGAAATAATCCTATAAAAGGTATTGTAGAGGGATATAAGCCTAAAATCTGATGTTATTTGTATGGGGGGACTTAGAGATGAGAAAAATATTTGTAGCATTGACCTTCATAAGAAGATAACATTTAGAAAGAAAGATTTCATAGCCTTACAGACAAAAGGCCCTACAACCAACCACCTCACTTTGTATAAGTCGAAGTTATAACCATCAAGATAAATGAAAGAGGAGTGTCACGCCCCAAGATCTAATTTGGAAAGAATTATTCAATCTATCCATTTTAAAATCTTACCAGAGTTATCTATAGTCTTCAAATAGTAACAAATAGTCCAACAAAATTCTATAATTTAAAACATCAATGTACAATTCTATTCATATTTCAAAAGATCATATACAATACTCAGGATCTGCACAAGGATCACATGAAATGAAATCTATCATATCCTGAGTACAAAAGAATCACTATAATAAAAAAGCACAAAACCTGAGGATTCCTGATCAACCTCAATCTCCTGCTCCCTTGCCCTGACCTGAAAATATTAACCACATATAATGAGCTTCAAAAATCCCAACAGGTCACCTAATACCTATAACTGAAATCAAAGTACAGTACGACAGCGATATGCATGTCAATCAGTCAAATCATAGCAGTCAGTTCCACATGATCATTAATTCAATGCAGATACGAAAATCAACGCATGAACAGTAATCAGTACAGTAACAATAATAAACATTAAACTCCTAAATCCACAGTAGAAGAATCAATAAACAGTTCAAAGATCCGTAAAGCTCAATAAATCAATGCGTACGTCAATCTCTATAGAAATCAGTCAATCAGGCAATAAATTATAATAACATTTAAAACAGTTAGAATCAATCAATGCCGTAAAACCGTATCAAAATGTACATTTGCAATTCAGTTACCCAATATCACGTGCTCAGTGCATCACATGCAATCTAATAATCTATGTCACGTGTGCAGTGAATCACATGCCACTTACTCAGTATATCACGTGCATAACGTCAGTACAGTGAATCAATAGTATTAGTTCCAGTATCAGTAACAGTAGTGACATGAACAGTAATGTTATAACAGTGAAATCATGCATTAACGGTAAATCCGTACAGTAATAATAAATCCATCAATAAATCATAATGAGATCATAAGAACAGTACCGTACACATGCAATTCAATACAATAATCTTACTGAACAAGTACAATCACTGGCTATTAAGGCGTTTTTCAGTCTTATATCTTATATTTTGTATCTTATATTCGTTGGCTCAGTAAAAAGAGTCGTCACTCTTTGCCCGTCGGCATAGTATTCATCTCTTTATGACTCCCTTCAGTAATCACGTGATCAGTAGAGGATAACACCAAACCCTTTATTTAAAGGAAAGCCCGTCGGCCCACCATCATGTACAGGTATCATGTCTCCAACCAACGGCTCAACCAGTCTTTACTTGTCATTCAGTAACAATAATAATAATTCAATCATATATTTACATTCGTATGCATATTCAATCATTTAAATAATCAATTCAGAAAATCAGAGGTCGTACGAGAAATCGGCGGCATAACGGCATTATACAGAATTTACACAGAAATCATAGATTCAGAACTTTATCAAATTACCACATAACATGTAAAACAACAATATAAGATTTTCATTGTACTGACAAAACATTTTCAACATCCTGATAAATTAAAGTTCAATTAAAACACCGCAGAATCCAAAATATCCGGTAAAAATCTTCTAGAAAATACTCAAAACGTGCACAATTATCATCTCAGAAACATACCAAAAGTTACGCGGTAAAACCTTCGTCAATACAAAATTATACGTGTTTTTCGATAACGGAAACATAAATCTTCGAAAATAGAAATAGGATTCGGAGTCCTTACTGCAAGACGAACAAATCTTCCAACTGCGTTGTCGGACGAAAAGCGCTCCACGGGCTCCAAAACCAAGCTTTTCCTTCTTTCCTTCTCTTTCTCTCTCCTGATTTCTCTTTCTCTTTCTTCAAAATATCTCCAAAATATCTCTATCAGATATTTATTAACACTGATCGTCCCGGACGATCCAAACTTCATCCCGGGACAATTTGCCCCCTAGCAGAATTTCGTCCAGAAGAAATTAAATAGCGTCCAGACGACTTGCTCTCTGAACAAATTTCATCCAGACGGATCGTACCGACCTTTCCAGGTTCGTCCAGACGAAATTGACAGATTCTTCACAATTTCTTCAGTTCGTCCGGGACGAAGGCCAGATCATACAGACTAACAGCACTAAAAAAACAGTTTGGAGGGGTTTTACAAGGAGTTTCAAGTAAAGATAGAAGTCTTAATTTCAATATTAGTAATAACAAGTTCAGTAAGAAAGGCAACCACATGGGGAGGGATAACTGAGCCCCTGGGAATAGAAGAAATACAATTTTAGGGGGAGGGGGGGATTGTAATTATGGAGGTTATGAAAGTGTTAAATGATGAAGGCTAACCTCTCATGCTAATCGGAGATAATATATGTAGTAAGAATGGGGGAAGACTATTATTTCTTCTGCTTCTAATTCTTGCCTACAAAAACTTAAGATCATATTCTCCCTAAATTAACCACTTCATTTTATATATTTAAATGATCTTAGAGGCCTAGGACGATGAATAATCAGATATGCAGGCATTAATCTCTTTGAGCTTATGGTTGAGAATAGGCCTCATGGGATCATAATTTAAAAAGTTGAGACAAGCATAGTGTTGGATGTGGAGATTAGCCAATGAGATAGAGAGGGAATTTCCATTAGCCCAAGGCTTCTCTTTAATGGTGCTTTTTTAACTTATAAAGTTTGAGTAAGAGGCGAGAAATAGGATTGTCATGGAAAGGCTGAGCAAAAATACTAACATTAGCTTCCCAATAGCTATCTTATTTAGTCTGAAAATTCTTAGAGAGAAACTTGTGATTACACTTATGGGAGTTTCCATGGCAGAGGATTAAGAGAGAGTGGTCATAGCATAAGGGATTTGGGACATCATTATAAGAATTAGGAAAACATCTCAGCCAGCTATCATTAACAAGCATTCTATCTAGCTTAAGGTGAATAGGATTATATGTTTGCTAATTAAACTAAGTAAATTAATTACTAATAGAAGCTAAATCCTTTAAAGCATCATAAAAAAATGAGGGCATTGAAGTTGTAGAGGCTATTGTTAAGAAGAAGAATCCCACCAAATTTATCATATGGATGCTTACAATAGTTGATGACTCTAAGGATAATCTAAGGAGAGTTCAAAGAGGAGTTAATCTCCCTAATATGATCCCACAATAAAAGTCAATCAAAAAAAGAGGTTGAAGAATAGATAACAGACATGTGAAATAAATTTTTGAGCTCCAACCAACACTTCACCTGATATTATTTCTGGCTAGAAGTAAATGTGAGAAAAAAAACTGACTTTAGAATGGTTCCATTTTACCCAAATCCTTCCTGATTTAGCAAAATCAAAGTTGTGATAGTTAACTTAATTATCAAACACAAAGTGTGTAGCATAGAACTAGGGATCCAAGAGGGCATAAGCTTGAATAAGGATTATCCAAAATATAGAGTAAATATATATTAAAATGACAAACTAGATCTTTATAACATAGGACCTTAAGGTTATTAAAGCATATCATATTACATGTAGCAATGAGGGGTAAGTTCTTTGGGACTTTTGAGGGGGTGATTAGGAGGCTTTTTAAGCTATTTGCTTCTAATAAGCTTGGGTTACAGTGAAGGTTTGGTAGGT
Organism: Dendrobium officinale; assembly: GCA_019514585.1. Classification (NCBI taxonomy): domain Eukaryota; kingdom Viridiplantae; phylum Streptophyta; class Magnoliopsida; order Asparagales; family Orchidaceae; genus Dendrobium; species Dendrobium officinale. The sequence continues at coordinate 5,434,797 of CM033686.1, read as the reverse complement.
TAATGTAGATCAGTGTTTATAGTGTTGGGTCTAGTGAATAGATTGTTAAACCTAAGTTAAATGTCCCAATGCTAACCAAGAGGGGGGTGAATTGGTAATTTAAAAATTATACTTATACTCTTGGATTTTTAGAAAACCTTTTTAATTATTAATGCAAGTTAAATTTAAAGTTAAAAAAAAAAACTTTTCAATCAGAGTAAACAACTTGTAATGAAATTAAATGCGGAAGAAAAATAAGAAAGAACACACCAGATTTATAGTGGTTCGGTCAAACCTTGACCTACGTCCACTCCCTGGAGGCACCCTCCGAGTATTGAACTAATACCACAAAGTGACTCTCCTTTTTCCCCCACAGCAAGGCGGAGAAGCCTGTACAAAATCACTTTCACCTTCCCCGGTGCGGCGGAGTAGCCGGGTTCTTTCACACCAAAGAGATCTTCTTCTCGCCAAAACTTCCCTCAAGACGACGACCCTTGAATCCGATGGTACTAAAGTGCAAGTTTGCCGGAGTAACCGTGTGAATATCCCCTCCACACTCCCTTGAAATCCCCTCCAAAGATCTTCTCCCTCTCAAACTCCACCCTTTCCTCTCTCCCTTTCAAGTTCTCTCTTCTAGTTTTCTCCCAAAGAACGAAGACACAATGGCTGTCAAAGATACACTTTGTCTTCCTTTTACACTCTTCAAGTGTCGACAGAGAACCGGACTGATGCTGTTGAACTTCACTTGAGAGCCTTCAGAGGAGATGGGCAGAAACAAAAAGATCTTCTTCTTCAAGTAACCTTGTGAATCCCTCACAAACCCCTCACTTGATCTCTCACTCTTCACCTTTACAATCTCTCCCAAACTCTCACTCTCAATGATCCCTCTCAAGGGAAAACAACTCCAAAGGCACTTGTAATAGTTTCTAGGACTCCTTATATAGAAGGACATGAAAAACCATCCAAAAAACTGCTAAAATCATATTTTTCTGCGCACTGGATCGTCCCGTACGAACCTGAGTTAGTACGTACGAACTGTGTAAAAAATTGTCCCGTACGAACCATTTGTGCATCAGTACGAACCAATTTCATCCTGGGACGAAATAGGTTCATCCCGGGACTAAATACTTCGTCCGGTACGAACAATTATATCAAAAGTTGGTTCCAAAAACTGCAAAACGTTGCTAGAAACTTCCATAATCGGTTTCCATCGTCCTGGATGAACATGACTTCGTCTAGATGAAATTTTTATAGGGAGAAACTCGTCCTGGGACGAAAATGATTTCGTCTGGACGATCATGACTTAGAAAAATTTTCCAGTTCAGTTCCTGTCTGTTCCCATTGCTCTTACAAGAAGATAACTGATCTGATCGTCCCGTACGAACAATGTTCGTCCAGTACGATCAGTACAAAAACTTTTTCAAGATCTCCTTTAGTGTGTGTGAATTTATTCTCTCAATTACAAACACTCCCTCTCAAATTTAATTCAAATAAAAAGTACAAGCTTCAAATTCACAAAAGTATCTAATGCTGAATTTGATTTTGAAGTCTTCGTAGTCTGGAGTTCAATTTTTTCTGAAATATTAGTACACACAAGAGCAAAAACAAATCTTCCAAAAAAATGTTAGGAGATAACAACACATAAAACAATAATATTTGGAATCATCAAAACTATACAAGTTGCAAGAATGTAAAATATGCAAATAGCAATTTTCCTAACATATAGATCCATAAGATGTGGAGGCTTAGTTACACACCATCTCTATAGAGAGAAAGTCATTTTCCGGTGACCATTTTCGCTGGAAAAATGAATGAAATCCATCAAAAAATGTATATTTATGATGGATTTCCTAACTATAGTGCATGGATGACTGTGTAATGTCAAATTTATTAGATGACATGAAGGAGGCAGGAAGTTTAGGGATGTCAGTAGTAGTATTTAACAGAGAGCAATTCCTCTGTATGAGAGTTGAGGTTGTGTAAAAGGGTTAGAATGTTGGGTATTAGTGGAGAGAGGTTGGGGGGGATGAGGATTGAGGGGGTGATGAGGAAGAGGGAGAGAAATAGTGGAAAAGGTGGTTGTGTTAAGATTAGTGGTATGACATTATTGCGTTTGACAACTGCACCAGTATTGATAATTCCTTCTAGAACTGAGAGATTTTAGTTATTCAGTGATGCTTCTTTAAAAGAGTTGGGATGTGTGTTAATATAAAAAAAAGTTGTTGCCTATACTTCTAAGCAGCTTAAGCCTCATGAAAAGAATTATCTAACCCATGATCTAGAGTTGACAATAGTGGTTTTTGCATTGAAAATTTAGAGACACTATTTGTATGAGATAAAAAATGTGAGATCTTTACAGATCATAAGAGTTTGAAATATATTTTCACTCAGAATGAATTGAATTTGAGACAGAGAAGATGATTGAAATTAATAGAAGATTATGATTTTGACATCCAGTACTGTTCAAAAAAGTTTAATGTTGTAGCTGACGCATTGAGCAGAAAGACTCACACAGTTGAATATGTTAATTGGTGAAGAAATACTGATTAGAGAAATTGAGGCCTTGCAATTAGAAGTTAGAATGCAAATAGATCATGATACATGTAGCATTAATCAAATGACAGTTCAATTTTCATTAGAGGAAATAATTAAGGAGGCTCAAAAGAAAAATAATGAATATCATAAATTTTTGGATCAAGTGCAAGAAGGATTAAAGAAGGAACTCAGTGTTGATGAACAAGGCAGAATCATGTACAATATGCGTTTGTGGATACCAAAGGAGTCAAATTTGATTCAAGATATTTCTTTGAGGCACATAATACCAGTTACTCAATTCACACTGGAAGTACAAAGATGTATTTGGATTTAAAGATTTTTTTGGTGGTCAGGAATGAAAAGAGATGTGACAGATTATGTGGAAAAATGTGAAAAGTGTCAAGTTGTTAAAGTTGAGCATCAGAAACCTAGTGGAATGTTGCAATCTTTACCAATTCCTGAGTGAAAGTGAGAAGAAATAACCATGGATTTGTTACAGGATTTCCCAAGTTAAGGCAAGGACATGATAATATATGGGTTATAGTTAACAGAGTAATGAAGTCAGCCCATTTTCTACATATTCGTCAGACTGATTCGGTGGAGAAATTGACCAAATTATTCGTGAGGGAAATCATCAGATTACATGGAATTCCTATGGCTATTGTATCAGATAGAGATGTGCGTTTTACATCTAAGTTATGGAAGAGTAAACATGCAAGTTTGGACACAACATTGAAGTTCAGTACTGCTTTTCATCCACAAACAGATGGCCAATCAGAAAGACTAATTCAAGTGTTGGAAGATCTGTTAAGATTATGCATTTTGGATTTTAGAGTTAGTTGTGAAGATCATGTTTCATTGATATAATTCACTTATAATAATAGCTATCAATCCAGTATAAAAATGGCTCCATATGAAGCATTATATGGCAGAAAGTGCAGAACTCCATAGTTGGTTTGAAGTTGGTGAGAGACAATTATTGGGTCCATAATTGGTGGATCAGACTATTGAAAAAGTTAGACTCATTAGAGAGGTTAAAAGCAGCTCAAGACCACCAATAGAAAGATTATGAAATCCAAGCATAAAATGGTAGAATTTGAAGCGTGAGATTTTGTATTTCTTAAGGTGAGACCAATGAAAGGTGTTTCTAGATTTGACTAAGGTGAAAAACTCAGTCCTAGATATATTGGTCCATTTGAAATCATTGAAAGAGTGGGACAAGTATCTTACAAGCTGGCATTGCCTACAGACATGTCTGATGTTCATAATATTTTTCATATATCAATGCTCAGGAAATGGGTCACTGATGAAATTCAGAGAGTTTCTCATAAAGACATCGAACTTCAAAAGGATTTGACATATGTGAAAGAACCTGAAAACATATTGGAAAGGGATGTTCGTAAATTGAGAAATAGAATGATTCCTTTTATTAAAGTAAAGTGGAAACACATATCAGTGAAATATGCTACATGGAAAAATGAAGCATAATTGAAACATAAATTTCCTCACCTGTTTGAAAAAGTATGAAAAAATAAAATTCAGTGACGAAATTCTATTAAGGAGGAAAAAATTTGTAAAACCCCAAGTAAGTATTTCACAATTTTTTTTTTATATTATTAAGTAAATGATTAATTAATTTAAAAATAAAAAAAAATATTTATTTAATAGCAGTTGTTGGAGATGAATAGTCATTGGAGATGAATATTTGTAATATTACTATTATGCTTACTTTGAATATATGCTTTCATATGGTAAGATTAAGATTCAGTTATAATGACGTGTGGGCCCTCTTTTGCAATTATCTATAATTCCTTATCTTGTCGTTTCACTTAGGCAATAGAGTTACTTCTCTGGCTTGGAATTTACATTCCCGCAAGCCTTCTTAGCGAGTGAATGCGACAAAGTGTTGTAAGGCATTAGTGGTAGTATAGTGGAATTTTACTAAAGGTGCCGTAGACCTGTTACTGGAGGAAATTTTCTCCTTTTGAACAACATATCTCTTTCTCTATTTAGACACAAATCAGTGGTTGTGAAGGGATCTCCTTAGTGGCTTGGTAAGAAAGAAGGATTTCGATAAGTTGGATTCCTGTAGCAAGCATCGAAAGTCTCCTGCAGCAAAAAGGCGGAGATAGAGAGTAGGATTTCAACTGCAGCAGCCCTGGTAAGTAAATTTAATTAGTGTAGAATTTCTAAAGTAGAACTATATTTACATGATTAAGGATCATTTATGATATACGGGCTATAAATGAGAATTATTTTGTTGTGAGGAAACTACAACCAAAAGAGAATATTAAGTGATAGTTTAGAAGAGTAAGAAGCCCATAAATGTTTAGAGGAGAAGAGAAAGGAAAGAGGGAAATTGAGAGAAGTTGATAGAGGTAAGTAGTTCTTTGTATTGCAATAATTGTAGTTATCTTTTACAGTAAGGTTCTAATGAATATATATATATCCTAAATGTGTTTTAGGATTCATCACATTTATGAATAAAGAAAGTTTTGGGAGAATTTATCAAAGGAGGAAGTTAAGTGTGTGTAGAATTGGAAAAGTCAACTCGTCAAGGAAGTAATGCAAATTAAAGTTTTAAAATATAATTCTTGTTAATTTTGCATTATATATGATATAGTTGAATGAATGCAAGAGAAATGTGCATTATTAGTAATTATCTGGCTAAAGTATGTTCCTAACCTAGTTTCCATATATGAAAGACCTCTTATATATTTGAATCATGAAACTTTCAAATAAGAGTTATTATGTTTCATTAAAGATTTTTACTAGTTTGAAATATTTTAAAAAAGAAACTTCATTCTTAACATATGGTACGCAGTTGCATATAAAAGATCTTTATGAAAGCAACAAGTATGAGTTATGTTATAAAAAGTATATTGAATATCAATTTAACATAAAATTTAGCTATATATATATATATATATATATATATATATATATATATATATATATATATATATATATATATATATATAATTTATAATGATAGTTGGGACAAAAGGGTTATCAAATATGTAACTACATTGTAAGTGGGACAAAAGGGACCCCAAAAGAAATGATATCTGGATAGCATGTGGGGCAAAAGGGATCCCTAAAGAGATAAAAGTGACATCTATGAAATTCAATGACGATAATGTTAGATTTTTCTGTGCTCCATTGAATTTGTTTATGAAAAATAGCCAAACATTTTAATGAGAAAAATTGATACTCGGTATGGATCTAAGATAACAGTTAAAGATAATGTCAAATGAGATGTTTTGTAGTTTCTCTAGTAGTTGAAATTTTTGTTCATGTTTTATTATTCTATAATTTTAACATGCAAGTTTAATATTATTTTCAGTTGCATAACTTACTGAGCCTCATAGCTCACTAGTTACTTTTTACTGGCTGTTTTTACAGGAAAATGGAAAGAAAAAGTAGAGGAAGTTTGATATGCAAGTATTAAGTTTTGTATCAATGTTTATTTAAATTTTATATCTACTCTTGAGGTTAGTAAATAGTTTTAATGTTGTATCACTTTGAATTATTTGGATTTCTATAGTGACTATGTGCTTGGTCTTTGATCAAACTTGGAATTACTAGAAGCTTTATTTGTTGTATTAGATGAGATTTATATGATCTTTTATGTAAATTTGAAATGAAATGATATAAATGAGATGCTTAAATGTTATGTTATTCTTGTTACACACTATAGTACTATGAGGGGTATTGTGGGGTGTTACATGGCATTGTTGGGTTTGATTAGTAGAGTACTAATATATGAATGAAAAATGGATTCATCACATTTTGGCTTAAAGTTTGGGGACCATTTGTGTAAAACAAAAGGCTTCCCCAAGAAGAACCAGACCCCCCCCCCCCCCCCCCCCCACCTAACCAGGCCATGTTAAAGTCCTTAAGGATTGAAAACTTAAGCATGAAGAAAACATCACTTAAAGAGAGCAATTGCAGTGTACCTTTAAGTTTATGAATCTTACAAATGACCAAGAGCAAGGCTTTGAAATAAGGATTGTGAGTGATTGAATATCCTACTAATGAAAGCCCTCATTCATCAGAATCAACCTTAACATCTTCCTCAGAAAAATTAAGAGGCCCTTCTTGGGGAGGATTGAAGGAGAGGGAGAAATCTTTCTCAAAGCTCTTGCTGGATGCAACAATTACTCCTCTTTAGGGCTAAGGAAAGGGCATTTTGTGAAAGTTTGGAGAAGGGAAAGAAATTAGTTGTCGAAGTAAGGTTCGCTATGAAGATGAATAGGGATGGGGGTTCTCCTAGCCAGGCCAGAAGAGGAGGGGAGAGGGAGACTGACATGAGAGGCAGCTAGGGTAAGAAACCCTAACAAAGAGTAAAATTTCATAAAATCAGTAAAGTTTGATTTTAAAGAGTTTTCCCATAAGAAATGTAAAATTGACTTAGTTCACCTTGGTATGTTAGGTGGGAGTCTTGATTATCAACCAAGAGGTCTTAGATTTGAAGCTTGTGAAATTTGTCTAAATTGACCCAAATGTCCAAAAAATGTATATAATTTGCGTAAAGAAAATAAAATAAAATATTTTTTTTGGAAAAAAAATCATTTTTTCTTATTTTTTTTTATTTATGTTTTTTGCTTATTAATTGAACTTGTATTCTTCAAGTTTCCATATTTTCATCTTTAAAATTGGAGAGTACAAGCTCAATTAATAAGTCAAAAAATAAAATAAAAAAATTAAAGATTATTCTTATAAGAATCCACTATATAATAAAAGATGTAAAAAAAACTCTCACATAATTGATGAAAATAATAATATTATTTATAATGAGAATAATTGACTGATTCTCTTTGTAGAGATTAAAAAATTTAAATATTTGCAAGCGGATAATTATAAACCCAACAAAAAGATTTTATCTTTAAAAAAGTTTGCAAGTTGTCCATAGCAATAGCAAAAAAAGTTAAAGAGTTTTTTCATTCACTTAGCTCTTGAACTTCTTCTCTTTACAGAGGATAAGATTTTATTTATTTATAGCCTTTTGAGTTGGGCCTTTTAGTAAATTTTTTGTCGGAATAAAAAAAAAATTTCATAGTAAAATTCATATTGATTCCCATGATTGTAGACCGTTTTGTGAAATATTTGAATGCAATAACAGTGTCAGAATCAAGTGATCTTAGCATCGTTAGATTCATCTCGCCGAGTCTCTCGATTTGACATTATGTATGATACAATTAGAGGTCGTTTGGTGGACCAATTTATCTTTAAAAATTTTCAAATATAATTCAAGTACTTATTTTTAGCTCATTTTAGAATCAGGTCTAATCATTTGTAGTATTGACTGATTCTTCTTGTTGAGATGTTTAGTTTGTCAACAGATTTGTAGAAATCAAATTTCAAATAATCTTAAATTTAATTCTCAAAATTTTTAGAGACATATTAAACATAAAGTATGCTCATCTACTCCTTCATTTTTTAAATACTTTAAGAAGAATAAAAAATTTCAAAGGATTCTTTATAATGTGTATTTAATTGTTTAAAAATTGATGTTATAAACTCTAAATATTTAAAATTCCTGTAACCAATTCAAATTAATAGGCCAGTGCCCGGCTGGTTGCACGGACTGTAAAAGATAAACTTACAAAGCAGTTGGCGGTCACAATGTGGGGTCAAAATCTGCAGTTGGAGAAGCTGCATTTCATCATTCGCCCTTATTTTTTTTGGATATTGCACGCGGCGGACCCGTTCGGCGTTGAAACCCGAATTCGATACCGTCAGCGCTCTGTTTTGCTAAATAGGCCGAGCTTCTCCCTCCGGCTCTATCAGGCAAGGGGCCCATATTACCTCGAGCACTAAAAGCCCTTCTTTCCATATGAGGCTTTGGGCCCATATGTTCGACGAAATTATCCAATTAACTATGACTGAATTATTTTGATATCATTTACTTTTTTATATAATTATATTTTTAACAAAATCTAAGAACTGTGTCATATAAAGTAAAAAAGACATTCAATAATCTATGGCAGTTTAGCAACGGGGGTAACTGAGAACATCCAATAATTGAAAAAATAAGGATAACTAATAAAAATCATGCAACCAAAGAAATTTATCAGAATTTCTGTTATGTAATAAAAACCAGTACCTCTCTCTTAAAAAAACTATAATAATACGACATTTTCTACATTAGGGGAGTTCCTGAGGGGGGTTATGGAACTGAGAGATCTAAAAAATTTTAGTGTCTTGCACGATGAGTACCTTCATCAACAATTGTCTCCACAATCGCCTAACTTCTGTGTCTAACTCTCGTCACTTGGACTACTAACATTCGACGCTACAATCTGACTTCTATTGTTTGCATGCAAACACCTAACTTTTATTATAGTATCATCACTTGGCTAATATTTTATTATTATCTCCACCTTTCATCACTTCTTTTATAATATATGTAAAATGAATAAAAATAATTATTCTCAATTGCATAATCTTCTCCTTCAATAATAATGGAAGAGTACTCTTGTTTCTTTTATTATATAGTAGACTATTTCAATTGGACAATGGCCCATAATTTCCCCCTTTTTTTGAATATTTCATATAATTTTTTTTTGTCTCGTGTAACTTTTCCCCTAAGTGTATGTTACATCATTATAAAACAATAAAATATTAAACACCCTTTTTTTATACATAATATTGATTCACCAACTTTGTCCCAACTTCGACTCCTCCCATATATGTCCACCAACTTTGTGGTGTATGGAACACATACCTGCAACAAATAATAAGAACAGGAAAATAGAAGAAGGACGGAGACGAAGAAGAAGGAGAAGAGAAACAGGGAATTCAGGGGAAGTAGGTAATACCCAGTATTGCATATATCATCTACCTCCTTTCTACAGCCAAAATACCAGTATTATACTAAGTGTTTGTCTAGGGAAAGAACTAATACTTAAAATACAGTAATTTGTAAAAAGAGAAAAACAAAGTAATGATAGCTAAATAACGGAAAAGAGAAAAGTGGTGCCAGTAGTTCGTTATGGAGCAGGCGATGTAGCGTCCACGGGGGTGCAGTGTATCCCCTATCCTGTACCACATCACTTTGTCTATTGTCACTAACACTAGTGTGATTCACACAATTACTTACATATAAGATCAATGCTTGGTGTTCACACATAGAATATTGATTCACATTTAATTTGTCACCCACAATTGTTAATAATAATGACACATTCAATGGACACCAATGCCAATGTTTGCTAAACTTTATTCTCTACCATTAGAAACAAAATCAATGCATTTCATTGCTAGTAAGGCTGATGCACACCTTGACAGCAACACCATCCTTCAATATTAATTATATTAAACTATGATATCTGGTCTAATCTCTTCATGGGAAAATAACAAAATATATCATAAAATATCTCATGAGAACAACTCTAATATCGTAAGGCTCCCAACATCCACCACAAAATTAATTATCCATAGTTTATGTCAACTTTATTGCATCAACTCTTTTCCTAAATACTACGAAGGACGTCATTTATAACAAAACATATACAAATAACATTTTAATGGGGCAAGTATTGCTACTTTTTTCTATTTTTTATATTTTCTTTTAATAAACTTTAGTGTCTCATGCAACCTTATTTTTTCTATGTGTATGCTGAATCTTTATATAAAGCAAAGATATTAAACTCTCTCACTCTACTATAATGAATATCTCACGTACATTAATCATAATTAGTTGCCCAAATTAATTTATGATTAATAAAAATATATGATTGAATTATAAATCTCTTTTGAGACCACACTCATTTTGATTTATCTTACTCAACTGAATTATATCCCAAATAAGATGATTTTATATAATATGTGTGATATAGATGTTCATTTCTCTGTTGTCATCAATGATATGATGCTTTTTTCATAAAAAAAAAATCTCATATTTTGAGTTGCTTAGGACAAAATAATATTTATCACCCCCTGCATACTCCCCTTTTGTTATAGATGTTTTTCTCTTACATTCTTAATAACAAATATAATAGGGGGCTTCTTTTCTTTCTATATAAGCCATGACTACAGACACTTCTTACCACATGTATGTTAAATTTTTTTTTTTCCATTTTTGTTAAGGCGTCTCAAATTTTGTTAGATTTTATTTGATATCAAGCATGGTTATATTGCACGTGAGAATTTCATAATATTTTTGGACACTATTAAAAAACTACCCTATATAACATAATGTCCTTCTTGATATAAGCTTAATTGCTTCTTAAATCAAATTTAAAAATTTTAAGACTTTGTTCTCCATTCATTAAAGATAATAATACTCCAAAAAAGGTTCTATTTCTCTTCTTAGTTTTAAACTACCTAAAATAAAGAGAAATGTAAGTTATACAATACTTATATGTCATTCCACATCAACCATATCCTCTTATTTATGGAGAAGATTTATTTATTCAATAAATAGTATACACCCTAATTTACACTTTACTACTGGTTAAAAAAATATTCATTTCTTTGTTCAATGACCCTTATCTCAAGCATAAATTAGTTAATTAAAGATTATGTGTATGAGGTTTCTTAAAATTTTTATTTTTACTTTAAATAAGAATTTAACACTTCACTCAAAATCTTAATCTATGAGGTCCTAAATTTTTTTACTTTAAATAAGAATTGAACCTTGCAATAATGTATCTCTAGCTAGTCTATGCCTGATCTTTCTTTGATCAAAGGCAATTTTTGGTTATTAATTTTCTACTCTACTCTCTCATTTAAGTTTGATTCTACAATCAAATTATTGGCACACTTTTTTTCCGAGATTTTTATTTGTGAAGGTTATCTTTTTATGAGTATGATCATTCTATTTTATTTTAGATCACTTTATTTTTTATATGAGTGCCAACTTTTTTATTTTGCTAATTTATATTATGACTTTGTAATATCATTTAAAAATATATAAATTGTACATAATTAAAATAAATAGTGTATAACTTAATCTATATAATAATAATATTTTGGTTATCAACCCTTACTATCCTTTCAGTGAATGACTTCATAGATTAAAAGATAGGAACAAAAATAATAAATTTTTATCACCAAATACAAATAATATTTAATTGTATTATTCTTCTTTTACGAGTTATTTGGTAACTTTTTAAAATGAAATACATATTTTACAAAATGAGGATTTTATTTTTACTTATTACAATTAAAAAACCCTAATTTCATAAATAATTTTGTGGGTATTTTTATAAATTTAAAACCAATGTTAAACAAATGATAAATTTAATGGATGTTATCAATTTTTTAAAAACTTTAACATGAGTACTCTAATATCAGAGTTTTAGAGGGAGGTATCCGTAAAATGCCTCAAATGAGCTGGCTGTTGCCGCGAGCCCAGGGCCTTTTCGGTCCTTCCGGAGGAGATTTTTATAGATAGGCGAAGTGTTCGCTTCCAGTTGGAGTTGGGAAGGCGCCTGGAAGCTGCAAAGCGAGTCAAGGAGAAACGTTTCGCCTGGTCCAAAAGGGTGGAGGGACGTCGCGATGCAGAGGCGGGTGGTCAGGACATTCCCTGGGGCAAGCATTTGATTTGGGCGCATACGTGAGATTTGTCGGATCACGGAGGATTTCTAGGTTTTTTTTGTTGTATAGACGGAGAAGAATTGATTCGATTGGGTTGTCAGCGATTGCCCTGAGGAATTTGGTACGAGTTAAATCACGAGAAACTTTTATGGATTTTTCTATTCAAATTGGATGCTTTGCTGTATTGATTTAACAACCGGCTAGATTCAATTGATTTTGGTTTCAAATGATGGCTTCGTGGAGTGTGATGATTCCTTACCAGAAGTTGGTTCAAGAAATTCAGCTAAGAGAGGTAAAAGTGAAGCCTGTTGTTTCGAAGAAAAAGGAAATGGAGAGCATGAATGATGCACAGAAGCCCCTCAATTGACTAGGCCCCTCTACCGGATATAACGAAATGCAGAGGGTTGGCAGCTGCTACGCATTTTATTGAGAATCACTAGGTGCTACAAGACCCAGAGAAGATATGCAAGAACGTAAGGAAGAGGTTAATATTTCATCATAACTACAAGCTATTTGGCTTAGTATATTACATATATT